>JAODKC010000002.1:9329519-9376673 GCA_026777985.1 Mormyrops attenuatus
TTTATGTAGGTTGTCAGACCCCCCCCCCTCCCCCCAGAATACGTATCCCTAATTATAAAATGAGATGTTCTGAAAAACAAACTGGGATCGGTTTCTTAACCCGCAAGGAGCAGATCAGCTATCCCATAATAGTCTTTGTGTCTAGTGTTCTGCTCCGTAATAATGCAGACATGTATCTCTGTTCTTGATTACGTGTTACTTTAAGCCAACACCCTTAATTTGCTTATGTCTGGAGACGTATAGGTCTGTTGATCCAAATTCAGCTTTTAACATGCTGTGGGGCATTGAATGACTCTGCGTCCCCATTTACCTACTTAATAGTTACCATTTAAGTCCCTGAGGTCAATTTGCTGTGGTTGATTTTCTTGGAAGTGTGTGTTTGGGGGTCAAGCGTGTGTCTGAAAGAATGGTGCAGTGTTTAAGGCTTGATCCTTTTTCACAGGTCCTGAATTTCAATGTAAAGACTGGCCAGAAATGAATTTCCTATTAAACCAACGAAATAGCGTTGATTTCTCAGGGATTACCTCTGACAGAATGAGATCGCCTTGCCCATGCTATTCTTTTAGACGAGGCAAATCGTTTCTGAAAGCTTATTTGGGATTTGAAACTGAAAGTCATCCGGCAGCCTTGTTTGGTAGTTGTTTGCTGCTGCAGTTAGTTCTGTGTGGGACCTGAGGGCCTGTTTGGACCTCACACGCTTTGTGGTCTCAGTTTCTGGTGTAGTGAAGGTGATTTTGGGTTTTCTGTACTGAAGGTGTGGCAGCGACTGATGTTTCATGGAGCGGTGGTGTGTGTCCAGCTGATGCTGGTGTCAGCTGTTTTGGCCTGGTCTTCATGTCCCTCATTGTTACTGGAGCCGCTTTAAAACAGGATAGCATTCAGTGATTATTTTTAAGTGAACGAGTGCTGGTTGGTGTCATTCA
This sequence comes from Mormyrops attenuatus, assembly GCA_026777985.1. Taxonomy (NCBI): domain Eukaryota; kingdom Metazoa; phylum Chordata; class Actinopteri; order Osteoglossiformes; family Mormyridae; genus Mormyrops; species Mormyrops attenuatus. The sequence continues at coordinate 9,330,443 of JAODKC010000002.1, forward strand.
TATTTCTATTCATGTTTAATTGATGTTTGTCCTAAGAAGCTCAGTTTAAATCTATACAGTTTAATGTTGCTTTCTGGTAAATTATACTAAACTGCTTAAGCGCAATAAATTACATGTTAGGTGAAAGGCATAATATGTATTAGCACAAGTGTTTTTTTTTTAAGTAATGGTAACTTTAATGTTGATAATTAGTCTTTTCATAATTGCAAGCCATTACAAGTGTGACTGCTGTATGTTTTATTTAGTCTGGTATAAACGGAAGATCTGGTTAATAATTATTGGCAAAATTTATTTGGGGGTGCCATCTTTGACACATGGCGCATGCTGTTTGAAACTGCTTGATTATTGTATGTTTTTATCTGTAAAACTCATTGTTAGACTGTAGTTCTTTTTGTCAGAATATCTACAAAAGCTTTTTTTTATTTGGCATAGAGGGAGCATTGTATTTGAAACGAAGGGAGCCGTTGAAAAAACACTGCAGGCAGGGAGCAGTGAAACTGCTTGGACGATGACAGGACGGTCTGTCCGTCCAGCCCACCAAGATGTTTTACCTTTCAGAAACGACTGGCAGCTCTGAGCAGAGTGCCACCCCCACTGTCTTAAGGGGCCTGGTTACCCTAAAAGGAAGAATGTGTGTTTTTTCTGTTCCTACATCCTGGCTTTGTGGCCTTGAAGTTACATGAATGAAGGTCTTTGGTTGACGCTGCACCCTGCAGAGACTGGGCTGCGGGGAACCACGGGAGACTGCTTACGAGCTGTTTACAGTAAGCTGAGAGGCCATTTATCTTCAGGGCAGGTCACAAGCAATGTCCTCTCCATTGCAGAACAAAGTCATGAGGAGTATGTTTTAACAAATGCTACCTCTAGCAAAATAGAAAGACTAGTGTAGGGTTGTCCATTCATATCCGTTGCTGACTGGTTTCCATTGTGTTTCAGACTTCAGTTCATTCATTAAATTCATTGTTTGGTTGCGCAGTAACATTCCCTGTCTACTTTGCTGGTAAATTTCTGCTCCTTACAAGTTACTGTATATAAATAACTTATCAGTGAAGTTAATAATGGGACGTATATGATGATATGGTGAGTGATACCTCTAAGTAAGAATAGGTTGCGCACCTTTACATGTAAATTCATCCTTGCTTCTAAAACACTGTAAAATTTAATAAGTAATTTTAAACTTGAATGATTTCTGCCTATATAAAGCCTCTTCGTAGCAAGCAACTGGTGTTTCATGCCGTAAAATCTATTAAAGTTAATATTGCATTGTAGAGTACTTGCCGCAGTATTAGATTTTAGAAATCCTGATCAGTCATTGTTTGATAAATTACGTAAAAATAGTGTCTTTGCTGAATTTTGAAGTCATGTTTTGTCGAGTTTCCGCAGAAGGGTGTAGATGTCTTTACACTTCGATATTTGTGGTGGCCCTTTTGATAAAAAAAAAAGTGTTGCTGTTAGGGGACTCGTGATGCTGGGAAATCGTACACAATTGGTCATCTCTGACCTGCCCTAGTGGGACAGGAGCTTGGAAACTAGTGCCCAATCTCATCAAGGTGATTTTCACAGACCCTGATTAGCATGGCTTTGTCGGTAATGGGTAAATCTAAGCAGACTAGGAGAATTACATAGAAAGTCTTGAAGTTTTTATTCAGCTTTTTTTCATTTTATGAATGGCAATTCAATGTTTTGGAGTCTATTCAAAAAGGCAATGGGCAATCTGGGTCAAAAACTAGTGTGGCTGAGTCATGCAACTTTTGACTGAGACTGACCTGGGGTAATCGAGCTGTAAAGGGCTGAATCGGTAAGTGTGTGAGATTGCACTGTGCTCAGTGTTATTACTGGGGAAATGACTCAGCAGGTTAAAAGTTCCAGTAAAACTCAGGATGGAAATAAAATGGATATCCTGGATATCCACACACACACACACACACACACACACACACACACACACACACACACAGTCCATGTATTTATATTATTACATATTTATATTAATACATGACGTTTGGCTATTTTAGTTGTTTGATTGTATTTACAGATTTTTATAAAATCAAGGTTTATATTATGGGACTTGTAATATGTCCCCACAACTTAAAAAGAAACAGGTTTTAATTTAAATACAGACCCACACTCAATTGTGAGATGTTTGCTTTTTCTTTCTCCTCACTTAACTTTCTCAAGCTGCTGCAGGCCTGTGAACATCTGAACTTTGTTATCAGGCATCAGGCTAGAAAGTGAAGTCTGCCATACCCCTGAGTCGCTGTTACACAACACCCAAGTTTCTCCCACAAGTTTCAGTTTAGCTGGATCATATTAAATTGCCTCCCTGGCAGATGAACCGTGCTTTGTGCTAGTCGGCAGTTCTTTCGCTCTTCACCGCTGCACACTTGTGGACTACGTGGCCTCCCCCAGGAGGAGTGAGCCTCCTTGCGGTATGTCTGCAGACATGATAGTTGCTGCTGTTTTGAGTTCCCCTGGAGGAAGGAGATGAAAAAAATGGCAGGGACCTAGTGTCCTGTGGACGGGCGGGGAGAACTAGTAGGAAAGTGGAGCAATGGAATGAATGTGGGGGAGGAGTATGTGGGGATTCTAAAGGGGAGGGGGCAGCCTTTTTCCATTTGGTGGTGACACAAACGTATGGCTTTTGTAAAAGGGAAGGAGGGGTGAAATTCTAGAGGAGGATCTGGAGGGGAACATGGTGCATGTGAGTTCCTGTAGATAACTAAGGAGAGAAAAGCAAGAATACCTGGCAGCAGAAAGATTTCGTTTCAGAAGGACAAAAACAATTCAGAAGGATGAGGGCTGTTCATTATGGGTTTTCTAAATGCCTTATATGGAAAAAATAATCATCTTCATTACCCAAGGGTTTATTTTTGTTGCAACATCAAATTCTGCTGCTGGTTTTACCATGATTACATCTGGTCATGCTGGGCTTGTTTACTGTATAGACAGCAAAAGTACACTGCATGAATACGTACTATGCGGATGTATTGCACTGATGGGTACAGAAATATAGACAGATATTGTGATTTCACTGTCTTCAATTCAGAAAGATGCAACGGGAAAAAAAGTTGCTCTTTTGTCTCATGGCTTCTCACAAGTTCTCAGTAACAAAGAATGGAAATGTAATATATCCCTGTTGCATTAAGGGGCTCCAAGCAACTTGGTTGTTTTATTCCTCGTACATTTTCTTTCTCTCCTCCACCTCCTTGTGAAGAAGAGCTTGATTTGTTATGGAAGCTGCCCTAAGGTTCAGGTGTTACTGGACAGTTAGGTGCATCTGGGAACTCCCTCCCTCTCCAACCACCCCCCCCCCCAACCCACACACTACACTGATACAAATGTCCTTTGTACGATCATTTGTTTGTTCTTTGTGCATTTATAGAAGGTTTTTATTTTTTCGCTTCCTTTTACCATGTTGCTGCTGAGGACAGTCCAGACTTGTTGTGCAAACATTTGCATGCATTTGTGAGTCTCTGGATTTAAGTTTGGTGAGGAAGGTTTGATCGTCCCTTGAGAATATTTAAGACTGGGAGTATTTCCTGGAGAATAGGTTGGAGGGTGCAGATTATTATTATTATTTATTTATTTTGACATTTAGATGGAAATGCACTACATGCCCATCAAGGAATTGCTCCAGTAAAATGAGCTGCATATCTGGGTAAAATAAATAACTCTGCATGGAAGTGTCCACTGAATAGGAAGCTATTGAGGACAATAAGAATGAATCAAAGTGCTTTCTGTGATAAGGCTGTAATCCAGGCCTCTCTTCCTTCCTTCTCCAGGTTCATGTGCGCTCAGCTGCCAAACCCTGTGCTGGAGAGCATTAGCATCATCGACACGCCAGGCATCCTGTCTGGAGAAAAGCAGAGGATCAGCCGAGGTCTGCCTCCCTCCACAGCTCCCCGCCACTCCTGCCGTATTCCCTTCCTTCATTTTTTTGTTGCCTGTCTCCTTCCTATATAATTCCCATTTAATTTAAACTAGTACAATAGATAAAGTCAGCACAGCATCGCACATGAGATAGCAGCGGGTTCCCTTAAAAGAGCTTTGCTTTTATTAAGCTGCAAAAAAAGAAAAGTCTGCACTCGTCCTGACACATAAGGGCTGTTTGCATTTCTGCCTTTACCGTAAGACGCGTCACTCTGTGTAGCAGGCAGCTCTGTTTTATGTTTTCGGCTTAAAGAGGCGCCGAGTCCCACGTCAGCTCATCTCAGAAATATCAACAGATCGTCTCTTCATCTGCAGGATGGAGCTGGATCTCCAGCCAGGAAAAGGAACAGACCCAGTTAGAACGATGGAAAGATGCAATCGCTACAGTTTGTTAGTGCGCTGGAGGGGTTTTTCTTACTCTTTATTTTTAAAGGCCCCCATCGGTATTTTTGTCTTTGTATAATGGAACGTTGCGCATGTGGTCTAGATGGCTGGGGTGAGCAAGGCAGGATCAGCCTCTAAAAGTTAGCCTCCACAATGCCATTTAAGGTGCTTTTCTCAGGAAATTCAGAACAGACTAAAAGAACAGTCATGGCTATAGGACTGCTTATAGATATGCCACTGTACTCGGTGATACAGGACATGGGATTTAGTTAATTATAATTGTTGTTATTCAGTCTTTTTTAAATGTTTGTGTAATGAACCCATTTTTTTCATAATGTGCGAGTAAGTATCCTTTGGCTTTTGTTCTACAGGTCACATTAGCAGTCAGTACCTTTGCTTTACAGCTGTTCCTAATTATATTTGTGTTTATTCTTGATAATTTAATCATTTCAAACCAAATTCACAATTTTATTTTATTTTTTGTGAACTGGTACGTCCCTAGTGCACACGTGCATTCACCCCTCATCACACGGTAGCCACATGCTTGAGTCAGCTGTCCAGGGCCAGATTTAAAATGGAAAGCACCTCCCAGACATCTGACAGCTGGGGAGTAGGAGCTGTGTGTGGGATTAGGATACGCAGGCCGGGGGGATGCTATCCAGAGAGCCTTATCAGGGCCTGAATCCGAATCGGAGTAGCGGAATAGTAAGAACGGGATGCTTTCAGCCTGGACGCCCTTTGCAGGCCAGTGTTCAGCCTCTTCTCCCTGGGCCCTGACTCCTGTTCTGGGGAGAGTCGGCGTCTTCAGAGTGGCCTGTAGCACATGGAAGTGGATGAGGGTCACAGGTAGTGTGCAGTCGGGCTTTTGTGATCAGAGTGACATAAGCAAGACGGGCCGTCTGAGTGACAGATAAGCAGACTGGCACAGGAAGCACAGAGCAGGCTGTTTTTCCCTGAGACTCTCATGGGGAATTCCACCGAAACCTGATCCCAGTTAGCAAGTATATCCCATGCTGGATGGCAGTGTACCTAACCTTTAAATAATACAGTTTGCGATTCGCTGAGCCATAAGGTGAAACTTCTTGTGTTCCATTTCTGTTTTGTGGCTCTTTCGTGAAGTGTTCCTTTACACTACTGTTTTCAGTCATGCTGTGAGGTTTAAGCAACGTGAGCTTGTTTTTTTTTCCTGGTTTTGCTGATGCTCTGATGCTCCCCCCGTCCTCTTTTCACTCCATAAGAATTAAATTTATGCAGGCATGCCCTCATGTAAAAGGTCTCAAAGGAGTGAACAAGGAATCACAGGCTATGTTTTTCTGTGGCCAACCATGCGGTCAAACACACATTTACAGTAAGCAGAAGTTCTCCGCAGCTTTTCAGTTTTTAAGTGTCAGGTAGGTGGTGTGTGTGTGTGTGTCAGGGTGGGTTCTCCCCAGACTGCACTTTTTAAAGTGTGTAATTGTCTCCTGATTGGAGCTTGTGCGGTAGCGTGTCATTCTGCTGTACCTGCGAAATCTGGTAGCACCTGGAAACACTGGTAATGCTGGGTGTCATGGATCAAAAACAATATCTTCATATTTTTTGGCAGACTAACCATCCACGATGTATATAACAGTATTTTCTATGAAAGTCTGCTAATCGTTCAGTTTGTAAGATGTTACAAACACTTTTATTAAATGTATCAGAGTCAGAATGAAGTGCAAATACAGGATTTCCTTCCCTATTTGTGAACATTCAACTACAATTATTCAGTGTAGACATTTTCTTTATTCCAAACAGGAATAAACACAGAAATAAATGATGCCTATATCTGTGTTGCGTGTGTCTGATAAACCAGCTATAACATAAAACCCTTTTACTCCACTGTCTACCAACAGGCTGTTTGACACTGTTCTCAAATCAGGTGAATATTTATGATATATTTATTTAGGTTTTACTTATTCGGCAAATGGTTCTGAAAACAGAAGCCCGGCAACCTTTAAACTGCACTTAATTGGAAAGATCCTCATTTTAAGGTATTAGCCTTCAGTAACATAAAACAAATATTTCAAATTATATTTTTAACCTTGGGAACCTTTTGCCAGTGCTTTTAAAAGGAAATACACCAAGTACCAATGATTCCTCGCCTTTCCCCTCTATCAGCTTCCTGGTGAGACGCCACTACCTTTTGGGACTTCTGTGGAATGTCATGACCAATACTGCCGGTCCCTATTAAAAATCTTTAATTCAATCTACCACTCATCCCTAGCCAGCAGCCTAATGCGGCAAGCCAGGGATCAGTCCGTAATTCCGGTGCAGTTTTTTCAGGCATTGTCTATACGCACTCTGGAGAACCCCAGAGTTGGGACTGAGAGGCTTAAAGGCTGATTTCTCCTTCCATGTAGAATGTACACTATAGGTCGCCTCGTACCTCTTCGCCATAGCCTGACTTGCACCTTCCCAGAAATGTAGCTACAGCATAGACTATGGCTTAGGGTCTGCAACTATGCAGCTATCTAGGCATAGATTCTACATAGAAATGTGTATCAACCTTAACAGTCACTTGGCCCCTTGCTGACCGTCTCCCGTATGGCAAACTGCTGTCAGGCTAGATTTCTCTCACATGGTGGCCAGTCGTCCCATTGCATGCTGGGTAGCTGACCTGGCCATTGTATTGTTGGATGTGGTGCTGGTCGCGAGTGAATGGGTGTACTTCTACCATCTGTAATCGGTACGGGCACAACTGTAACACTGTGCTGCCGTTAAGTTGTCGGCATGCTTGTGATTGAATGTACTTTGTAGTTTGTTTGTTTTATTACAATATGCTCTTTAAAACTTCAAGCTAGTTTGCAGTTGCTTAAGTACATGCTGGTTTTCCCGAAGGGGCTTCAGTTTGATCCTAGTGCCCTGTGTGATATTTTTCCCACTGTGTCTGTCATCGATGTCTACATTGCAGCATGTGAGATATATAATATATATAACGTAGGCTATGCAAACCCGTTTCAGTTGGATAAAAGTGACCCTTATTGCTAGATCACGACCTCGAGGGCCAATATGCAGATGGGGCATAGCATACGATTTTTGTTTTACACTAAATGTTTACTAGCTGCCTTGTAGACTATTTCTGAGACCAAAGCTTTCACCAGAAACCGGCACATATGCACAGATACCCCCGCCCCCATCCCGAAACAAATTGATCCGTATCATACATTAAAGTATAATCATCTTGTTTATATCTTGGAAATTATTCAAACATTTATTTGTCTGGATTTCAAAGTGCGTTTTTAATACCGGATTGAAGGTGTAAAAGAAAAATTTCATTTGGAGGAAGGTGACGGCCGTTCTAAAGAAGGACGAGTGTTTCCCACCTGTGGTGATTTCCGAGATTTACGGTGCGACAGGCAGGCAGCTGGAATGAGCCATTAGTATGTCCTGATTGTCTGCCAAGTGATGAAAGCCATCGCACTGCCATGCAGGCTCTGATTCTGCTCAGCACAAGTGCTTGTGCAAGATCTCAATGAGACAGATTTTTATTAAGGTTTTTTTTGCTGTGGAATTACGCTGATTGGCAGGGTCTGAATTGTAGGGTTATGGTGGGACGCATGATCATTGCAAAATCTATCTGTCTTTCAGATGCTTATCCTGGTCAGTTTCTTGGTGGTTATAACCACCGGTGTTGGGTTCGATCACGAGTATTTTTAGCCTAGCCCCGAGTATGTTACCCCCGATGCTAGTCTTCCTTCAAAAAAAAAAAAAAAAAGGGATACTAAGCAATGTAGATTGCCAAGGTATAGAATGTGCAGAGGCAGACCTGGGCTGTAAGATGCTTTCTGCTTAACATCAGATCAATTGCCAAACTTCATTTTGTTTAACTGCCGCTCTCACAGTATGTCTGAGGAGCTGACCCCACCTATCAAAGCTATCAGCTGCTTGGCTGATTAGATCTTCACACTTTCTGGTGTTTCTAGCCCCGTCTGTTGGGACACTATTACTTCTGTGGAAACAGGACACAAACTAAAGTCCCCGCCCCTGAACAGCAGCTTCCGTGTGCAGCAGACCCCTATCGTAACGGGGTCATGATATGACTAACATCTTTCGTGTCAGGTGTTGGTTTCAGTTCTTTATTCATGATGGAGTCCTCCAGTATTGAAAGAGACACCCACTTAGTGATCTGAAATATTTCTGCTTTAATGTCCCCTGCAGCAGTAACACAGCAGTCGGGCCCCTGCAGTAAGAGTGGCTGTGTGTCATCTCGATTTTTAAATAGTGGTTTAGTGGTAGGAATGTGAGAATTGGGGGTTCTGGTCTGTGGACAAACTTCAGTGAAGACTAAACGCAGATGGAGATTCAGCCCCGCTGGGGCGATGTGCCGAACAGACTCAATGCAGATGGAGATTCGGCCCTGCTGGGGTGATGTGCCGAACTGGCTCACACCACTGCCCCTGCTGTACCAGCTTGTGCTGAGGTCCCTGGGTCACACGTACTGTGTGCTGTACTAGAGAGCTGGGCCTGTTCGTTAGCTATTGCCAGATTTATGTCTCTGGCAGCTTATTGTTGTTCTTGGCACTTAGGCCTGTCAGCTATGCAGGGTTATCATGAGGCTGCACAGAGGAGAGGAAGCTGAGTTGTGCTTCCTGTTATTTTTATTAACTGTTTATTTCCTTCTCGTAGTACCTTATTGTCGCATCATTCATACATCTGTCACTCGTTGCAAAATTTCATAGTCTGTTCCTTTACGTCATTAAATGTTTGAATGTTTAAGCTGCTTTTCTGTAAAGGAGAAAATATCTTCCCGACTCGTATCAATTTGCAGTTCTAGCATTATTTGTTAACCTGAATGAAGAAAATCCAGTATTGTTCAGGTAAACTAGGTGGCCTGACTGGTTAAAAGTTGGTCAGTGCCCTAGTGGGCTTTTACGTGTTTCCAGTGACCCATTCTTAAAGCTTACTTTTCTCTGTAATATACGATTCATTTGAAGTACCTTCATTTTTGTTCCACTTTTTTCCTGATTCCTATGGGTCAACTGCAGCTTTTTCCCCATTTCGTTGGTTCCATTAAGTTCCTTAAATAGCCATTTTTTTTATGTTGTATGTGGAGACGCACCGATTGTATCAGTATCTGCCAATACAGCAACGATCATACATCGGCCGATTGGTTAACAATGAGCTGATATTTATTGCCGATAATTCCCTTTAAAATAGTGACCCATATTGCTTTGCACACCTGTGTACTAAACAAAGAAATGTCTGCTCTGTGCAAAATACATTTCTAATGTCTTAAAATAATTTCAAACATCATTCTTCTAAAATTTCATGACGAGGAGCTTCTAACATTATAACATTTGCCACACAACAAATTTGTATACCTTAAGGCAGTAAAGTTTCTGAGAAATATCCATTCTGATAAAGACTGTAGCACCACTGAATAACGCTGGTCCATAGCATTAAAGAAGGCTGCAATACTGCCAAATACCATTAATCCGTCAGTAATGCAAGCTTTTGATAGCAAAAGAAAATTCAGTGCAGACAGTGCGAAATCAAAAGCTATCACTCAGAAAACTGGAGTTTTTCGCACTTGATAATCAGCCCTTCTCTGTTATAAATGTTAGAAATTTACAAGATGTATACAGTTATAAAATAAAATATAGTGCTCTGAGACTGTTGTATGGCACAGTTGGTGTTTTCTTACCAAAAAATAAATATATTCCAAAAATATAAAAAAGTCATTGTGAGAAATTTATTTGGGTGGAGTGTCCCTTTAAACTTCTTTAAGCAGAACCTCCCCATAAGTCAGTATCGGTGTCAGTTTTTTGTAATATTTGGCTTTCGGTATCTGCCAGAAATGTCCTTATCGGTGCATCACTAGTCGCGTGGCCTTGTGTGACTGCTGACGTGAGGGCTGTCCTTCCTCCTGTCACATTATGAATCAGGTGGCATGATGAGGCCTTTGGCACCAGGAAAGCAGTTAACTGCCTGAGTGCTTTGCCGCTCCCTAAATTACCTCATTTGTTTTTTTTTTTTCCCCTCTGTGCAGCTGTCATGACTTTCATGTGTTCATGTGTAGCAAGGCACCTGTTCTCTCGTGTTATTTCTGGGCAAACCAGTTTAGGAAAGCTGCTGACACCAGTTCTGCAGAATTACATAAAACGTAGTGGAAGTGTGATTTTAGTAGAAGTGTTGGGTGCTAAAACATTCTGCTCCATTAGAAATTTGCTACAAGAAATGTAACAAGTATAGTCATTTTCCATTGTGGATCTTATTGGAGGGACTTTAATATATATAGGGGCAGCATGTGACTCAGTGGGCTAACCCTGCGTGCCTGTAATCAGAAGGTTGCCGGTTCAACCCCAGCCCCAGCACATCTCCGGGTCCTTGAGCAAGGCCCTTAACCCCTAGCTCCCTGTGCGCCGCTATGGGTGGCAGCCCTTCACGGACAGCTCACTCTACAAAGAGCAAGTTGGGGAAGACGTAAAGAGAATTTTGCCATAGGGATCAATAAAGTATCTGAATGCATCTTTTATAAGAAGAAATAACGAAAATGTTGGAGCTGAACTTTCTGTGTGAAATATGGTGTGGTGTTTTGACATCTGGTTCAGATGGCCTTCATTCTCTAAGCGTCAGTTTGAGCTGTGCGTGGGTCCTCTAATTTTAATATTCACAGAATTCCTGTTTCGCTAAACATTAACAAGCATGTCATTTCGAGCATTGGTTTCCTTTAGCAGGAAAAACCAGTTTTTCCCCTGTCTTTCCATAAAGGGCGGCAGTTTCTCTAGGATGACGTAGCCATCGAGAAATTGATTGCATGTTAAGACAACTTTGCTCAAACATTTGAAAAGCTTTGGATCTGATCTGCTTCTCTAACTGTCCCCACCAGCGTGAGGAATTAACATGAGGGCACATGGTTTTAATTAGGCTGGTGTGTCAAACTTGCAAGTGTTTCTAACGTAACCTGAACAGCTGAGATGTACAGTGTTATGGACCATTTCTGCAGTGATGACCTTTCATTTCTTTATTTACTTCATGGTCCTATTATTATGCTTAGGGAACTGCTGAATTTCGTAAAATATGTGGGGGAGGGGGGCAGGTACAATTTTCAGCTGACTTTTTAAAAGAAGAACTCATAGAAGACTTCTACCCATGTGTGCCAATAATTCTTAATCCCAAAGAAAGTGTGATTTCAACATTTTTACCACTTTCCTGGATCTGTCTGAACACGTGCACCCGCAAGTATTTGCAACCAGTCCATGATATGACCTTGGTTCTGTTCTCTATCTAGATAAACTGTTTCCTGGAGAAGCCATGACCCAAGGAAGGCTTCAGTAACACGTCTCTGGCATTCTTACTTTACCTCATTGCGCTGTTTGTCCACCTCTTTCTGGCAGGCTATGACTTCGCTGCGGTGCTGGAGTGGTTCGCTGAACGCGTGGATCGCATTATATTGCTCTTCGATGCACACAAACTGGACATCTCGGATGAGTTTTCTGAGGTGATCCGGGCCCTGAAGAACCACGAGGACAAGATGCGCGTGGTGCTCAACAAAGCGGACCAGATCGGCACCCAGCAGCTGATGAGGGTCTACGGCGCCCTCATGTGGTCTCTGGGGAAGATCATCAACACTCCGGAGGTAGTGCGTGTGTACATTGGCTCTTTCTGGGCCCAGCCTCTGCTGGTTCCAGACAATCGCAAGCTCTTTGAAGCAGAGGAGCAGGACCTCTTCCGTGACATCCAGAGCCTTCCACGGAATGCTGCTCTGCGCAAGCTTAACGACCTCATCAAGCGCGCTCGTCTCGCCAAGGTAGGGCTCCAGTCACCATTTTGAATATTCATCCCAAGGGCACTGTATCCTGGGCCCAATGGGAAGACCCTAACACAACACATATTACTTATTATGTATGCATATGTGACTTGCCCTTTCCTATGTCCCAGCATAGTTTTACCAGCAATTAGTCAGTAGGTAGGTTATTATCTGTTAAACCATTTTGAATATTTAAATGTGTGCCAGTTTTGTCTGAGTGTGTTTAAACACATTGGTGGAACAGGCCATAACAGGCACATTGATTTTTTTCAGGTTCACGCCTATATCATCTGCTCATTGAAGAAGGAGATGCCCAGTGTGTTTGGAAAGGAGAACAAAAAGAAGGAGCTGATCGCTAATCTGGGAGAGATCTATTTAAAGATTGAGAAAGAGCATCAAATTTCTCCCGGGGACTTCCCAAAACTGAGCAAGATGCAGGTAAGTGGTCAAAAAACAATGTTTCCTACGGTGTCTGCATGTGTCTGACGCTCACAGGTAAGTCCACAACCTGTACTCAGAGTCTGTTAAACTTGAATCTGAACCGAAAACATTTGTGGCGATCTTAAAATGGTGGCACAGTGTTTAGTTGAAGTGAGTACTGGTCCACACCTTACGGACACTTACCTAACTGACTTAATATAGTTTCCTTAAAATCAGTAAGTAAACAGACAAAAATATTTCCTGAAGATTTGCCTTGTGTCCCGCCTTGCCTCCCCTCACAGGAGTTGCTGGCGGGCCAAGACTTCACTAAGTTCCAGTCCCTGAAGCCCAAACTTCTGGAGGCTGTGGAGGGCATGTTGGCCAATGACATCGCCAGGCTCATGACCCTGGTGCGCCAGGAGGAGGCCGCCATGCCTCCCCAGATTGTGAAAGGCGGAGCCTTCGAAGGCACCAACGGGCCCTTCGGCCACGGCTACGGGGAGGGCGCCGGTGAGGGCATCGACGAGCTGGAGTGGGTGGTGTCGCGCGACAAGCCCAACTACGACGAGATCTTCTACACCCTCTCGCCCATCGACGGAAAGGTGTCTGGAGCCATGGCCAAGAAGGAGATGGTGAAGTCCAAGCTGCCCAACACAGTGCTGGGAAAGATCTGGAAGCTGGCTGACGTGGACAAGGATGGCTTCCTTGACGATGAGGAATTCGCCTTGGCCAATCACCTGATCAAGGTGAAGCTGGAGGGTCACGAGCTGCCGGCGGACCTGCCCCCTCACCTGGTACCACCCAGCAAGCGGGGCCAGATGTGAAGGACTGACGAGGCTTTTTCTGTGGGCGTAGGTCACGACTGGACTCTTATCTTGCTAAACAATGGTTATGGAAAACGTAAATAAAAGCCAAATTTTGGTAAAACATGAAATGATTCTAACTTATTCTTCTCTAGAACTATTTACATAATTTGATCATTTGCTTACAGTTTTGTTACTATTAGATATATCTTTAAGGTGGATATTCTCCCTTAAGCTCGAACCTAAATCATGGGATATGCCACCTGAATATTATCCATTTAATCAACTTTGCTTCTGAACAAAAAAAACCAAATACTGGGCTGAATGGTGACAGGTGTTGGAACACTGTGCTGTGCAATCATATTCCAGTTCGTCTGTCTTTTTGGTGAAATTGTTGTCCGTAGGATACAGAGGAGTCTAATTGCGTAGTGGCGTCCAGTCCTAATGACAAACCTCTTTCCAGAATTACAGTTCCAAAGGAGTCCACTGAGGCGATGCTTGCAACGTTGGAAATACACGATCACTGTGATTAAAACTCAGCAGGGTGGCTGAAGAGTAGCTGTCGAATGGGAACAGGCTTATTATTCATGGGGTGGGGTTGGTTATACCCAGAGAGATTTTCCTATAAAACCTATAAATTATAATTTTAAGGCAAGGTGACAATTTCCAGACCAGTACTAATGTGATTCGAATATAAATATGTATGGGAAGATCAGATTTTTTTTTGTTTTGTTTTTGTAACTTCTTGCACAAGTTTGCCTGTGCTTTGCTGCATCTGTGACATAAGCTTACCAGCGTCCGTAGCCGTCATTATTTTTACTTTCTTGTACAACAGGTATTTTCTACACCACGTAAGGGCAGAATGGGTTTTATTCTCGCACATTTCCCTCTGAAATTGCTGTGCAAAGTTCATTTGAAGGTTTTTAGTGAATATGTTCATTTTCCATTGTGTTTTTGATGCTGTGGGGAAAACAGGAAATGTTTGCGCAGCACTAAAGGTTAAGAGTGTGAGAGTAGTGCTTTTATTTTTAAGGATTCCCAATGTTTTCAGAACATCTTTCTGCTTTATACACTTAGGAAAGCATCAGAGTTTCCTTACACTTGTAGACCAGTCAAATTTAGCAACTGGAATCAGCTGCAGTTTAACTGAAGCGGTCACTACCTTCATCACACGATAGCCCTAACGCACAGTATGGGAGTGAAGCTGAGGTCTGCTAATTCGGCCTAGACGTTTTTATTGATTGCGTGCTAAGGGTCTACTGTTTGCTCTACACCTTGCTGTTCCCGCAGCCATCTGATAAACAAGCTAGTTTCTTTCGCTCTTCGTTAATGTGATCAGATGGTATTATACACCAGTTCAGCGGGTCAACTGGCAGTCATGGTGTGAAACCTACAAACGGCATGAATCTGTGGGGGGTCAGCCCCTCATAGACTGGGGTAGTGAGGATTCTGCCACGTGACCCAGGTCCTGCAAATTCCCCTCTCACATTCTCATGCTGGATGCTCTATGTTGTATTAGGAATAAAAAGTGCCTCAATGCCAATAGCATCACACTTATCTTCTAAATGATGTGCAGATGTATAATGTATATTGTTTTTGGTCATTATTTTTGAATAAAATTCACTTATCCATTACTCAGTTTTGAAGCATTTTGTTTGGGTGGTTTTGTTTCGAGGATGTATGGAAATGTTGTGTACCTCAGAAGGGGGATACGAGTAGTTTAGGGACTTTCTGTCGCCACAGACCATTATCTTTTTCTTACTTTGCAGAAACATTGTACAGGTGAAGATCTGGACCTGATCAAATTTTGAGAGAAATCGCACCAAAATGGAGCTGCTCAAGCTGTCTTGGAGCCATGAAACACCCACAACAATCCCTGCCTTACCACTATGTTTACGTACTCACCATAGTAACATATCACTGGTGATTTCATGCGAGACGCTAATGAATCTCACTTTTTCAAAGTGAACTTTCTCTGCTCTTTTTCACCATTTCATTGACACTGAATGTGCACATGACTCCAGGCTCTTGCAGTTGGATGTCTAGGAGATTCTATCTCCGTGTCGATTCCTTTTATTTTGAGGAACGTGTTGCGGCCTGCAGATCCAGTTAGAGTGCCAAGCTCATGTCCTTATCGCATATCAACGTCCATTGTTTGTGTGCTGTCTGGTTTTCCCCAGAATTTGGTGGGGAAAATGCCCAGGCCCCTGCAAATTGGTTTTGTTTTCGTTTCGTGAACGTCTTGTCTAACCTGAACACGCCAGCTGATCATTTTTACGCAAACTAGCACTGCGTACGAAACCACTCAAAGCAAACTTATTGTCTTCTCTTTCTGTAGGCCTCCAACTGCCTGTATTTGTTGTGACACACCCTGGTATGCTCACAGTGGTAGTCACTGGTCTTTATGCCGTTAGCGTTTTACTTCGCAGAATGTTTGGGGCGCCACCTGTTGTCTGAAGATGGATGTGCAGGCTTTTTTTGTGTTTTACGTGTCAGGGCAGGAGCGTCGTTTCTGATGATGTAATTAAGATGAGAAACATTATTGGGTCTCTAAATGAAACTGCTCAAACTAATGTTTTGCCCTCTAGTCTTAATTAAACGGCTCATTGTTGGCTCTGCTCGGCTAGTTTTAAATAAAACCGCTGTCTGTACCGAAACATTTAATACTGAAGTAAATGTCATTGTATTTGTTTAGTCTCTTCTTGATCTTTTGAGTAGAACTGGGCAGTCTGAAATGAAATCACATCATAGTTAAAGCCAATTAATCTGGACTGAATATATAAACATTTTATTGACAATCTGTAGAAGTAGTAATAATTATTATTGAATTATTATTTTGAATTATTATTATTATTCACTTCAGAAAGTTACAAGCAGTTCTGATGTTGTTAGCCAAAGTGACTTACAAAAGAGGAAAGAGTTACAATGTATATGTGCAGCCCAGACCTTTGTGTTAGAAGCACAATGTGCTACTTGTTGAGCTACAATATATGTCTTAAGATACCTAGCAATGATTGTCAGACTCTTAACACAGTCAAATTAACAGTTAACTATATGTGTTGGGTACATAAAGCAGTTAACGGAATATACAGTGAATCACTACTGAGATCCATTAATTAGCAGGACGCCTCCTGTCCAGGCCATTGAAGTTCTGTTTCCGTCTAATCTTTCTGTGAATCACAGTTTGTTTTATTAAAATATGCTTGTACTGAATTATAAGCAGTGAGCTGAATGGTCAGTGTATGACTGAGCGTGTTCTCCACTGCAGAGGTGGGTGTCTCCTTGGGGTGGGTGGGCACACCTCTGCTTAAATAGGTGCTCTGTCACCTCACAAGTCACATACAGCAAAGTTTCTTCTCACTTTTATGTTAATTTAAATGGATTTGATTGGCAGCTGCGCTGTGGCCAAATGCATCCTCAGATATAAATAACTGTCCCACATTTTTTATGGGCCCCCACACACACACTTCACAACGGCTCATCACTGTAGGCAACTGTGATGATTATTCCATACCCAGCGCTTGCTTTAACCCTTAGCTCAGTAAATGTCCTCTCTCTTTGCCGCGTTCTTACACAGTTGTAAAGCCGGTCTCAGCCAGTCTTCGCTCAACCTCATCAAACGCTGCAGTTAAGCTAAAGAATACAGAGTCTTGGTGCTGGAATCGGCGGATGAGTGTGAAGTGAGAGGGAGCCCGTGTCCCGTGCTATCTATAACCCCCCCTGAGCTATACTCGGGCCCGCACAGCCACACAGCCCTGCCCACCTGCCTGACACACTGACCCGGTGTGCCGTGGAGTAGGGGTGTCATGTGACACAGCAAGGCAGGCGGGCGAGCCATATGTGACAGGGTGGTGTGAGACCCAGTGTGCACGAAAGGAGAGGGGCTCTCAGTGTGTGTGTGATCCAGGTATACCTTACCTTGTGGGAACCACATGTCCCCACAATGTGATGAATACCCGTTTTTTTTTTTTTTTTTTTTTTACCTTATGGGGACCAAAAACACCATTTTATAAAAATCTGTGACTGCAATCAAAAACATAAAAATGCAAAAACTCTTTTTTGTTTGGTTACTTATGGTTATGGTTATGGCTGGGTAGGGGTTAAGGTTGACATAGTTAGCATTAGCATTTTTCCCATAGAAATGAATGAGCGGTCCCCATCAGGATAGGTATACCCAACATGTGCATGTCTGTGTGTGTGTGCATGAGAGGCTTATAGATTGCTAATCCAGCCCATTATTTCTCACTAGCATATCTGCTCAATTTTGAATGAGAAGCATATAATTTAATCAGATATAAGACAGGAAATGGGGCGTCCTCTCATGTGTGCGCAGGCATTCGCAGCGCGATCACTTAGTCCGGTGAGTATGATTAGGGAGCTGGCTGATTTGCACATTTTGATGTATGTTCCCTAAGTCTTCCTGCAGCTGCCATTTCGTTTGCTTTTCAGAATTTCTTCTATCATGCGATTTGTAGACTTTTAACCATGGTCCAGTGACAGCCTGGTCCGAGGAAACCGCGATATATTCTGGCGATAAAGTGTAACGAAAAGGGCTGCATGTGCGATAAGTGATCCAGTCAATGACCTTATAAATGTAGGCTGCTGCACATGTACACATTCCTGGAAATGTATGTATCCCATAGTACATATTACTGCTCATATATCCGTAACCATAGCTGTACTGAATATAAAATGTAACAAATCTTTACTGTTTTTTTTTGTTAATAGCATATCCAGTCAGCTTATCGATCGTTGATGCTTTGGCCTGTTTTGCTGAGAGTAGTCCAGGGGCCCCTATTGCAATAAATGGTGCAATAAATTCCACTAAGTAACAGGAAATTTTAACCTAAAGCAGGTTGGTTGGAGTGGCCCTCCTGGAGGTAAAAACTGGACCATAGATGGACTTTTCAACAAGATGACCCCAAATGTACATCAAAATCATACACTATGGGCAATTTAGTGGGGCGAAATCACCCAACTGTAAGGATATTTAATGATATACGTACCTGACCGTACTTGTGCTCTCACGTACCCGTTTTACATCATCTACCATTGCTAAAGACCAGTTCCAACACTAAGAGGAGAAGTACAGAAGGATGGTAAAAATCCCTAGATGTTGTTAATGCACAGCATCAGTTGCATCCTCGCCTACGAGAACAATCCCATGAATCATTGCTTCCCGAGTTCATTCTTGAGAGGCAAGTCAGCAAGACCACTCTTGCCAAGAACACAACTAAGACCTTTGTGCTCTTGCTATTGAGAAATGCTCTAAGTCTTAGGGCTGCAGGACTTGGCACTTGGGGAAACCCACACAATGAGGAGAGAGCATGCAAAGTCCACACAGAGGGCAGGGCTGGGATTTAAGCCCCCAGCCCTAGAGGTAGGAGCCAAATAAGGCTTAAATAGGGTGCATGTATACAGAATACCGGCCATACATACATTTTCTGAACTGCTTGTCCTTGAAGCCTATCCTAGGCAACACAGGGCGTACGGCTGGGGTGCCCTCTGGATAAGATGTCAGTAAGGGCACCTACACCTGCTCATATACTACGGGTGATTTACATGCACCAATTAGCCAAACTACATGTCTTTAGACTGAAACCCAGAGTACCTGCAGGAAACCTGCATGACATGGGGGGGAAAAGGCAACTCCACCCCTAAAAAGTGGAGGTGGGATCCGAATCCCAGGTCCTGCAGGATTGACTGGTACCTTTCAGACACCGTGCACAGGGTACCTTGATTATATATTCAGATTTTTATTAATAGGATGCCGTACTATGATGACTCTGCTGATTTAATAACTAGCAGTTTAATGGCTACTCCTGTCTAGTTTCACTTTTCTTATTTTTCTGTGTGATGATGCGTGCACTTCTATAGTTACACTCTCTTGAAAGCGGTCCTTGAAAGATATTAAGGACAACAAAAACAAGTTCTTAAAAGGTCGAAATATTTATTTGGATTTTCAAAAACCTATAAATATGACACCTGGCTGGACAGCAGTACAATGAGTGTGCAAAACTTTATAATGTACAGAAAAGACTTTTATAGTTACTGAGGAATGGCTGACTGTGACCTAGACACAGAGTGAAGATGGATTTCCGCACGCAGTTTAACGGCGTTCAGGCACTGCGGACCACGTGAACCCTTCGCACATTGTCCTCATCTGAGCAGCTTTTAGGAACACAGCCCTGTTGGTGGCTCAAAGAGCAGTGGGACGGGGCCACATCATATGTTTACTCCCTGTGCTTGAGGCTGGATCATTTCATGAAGTGTCAGCAGGGGGGCGCAGATGCTGCCCCTCCTCCAAACATGTCCTGGGATGCGTAGGTTATGTAGAGGAAGCCGTCGGGGTCCCTGTACTGGGTGTAGATCTCCCCCATGCTGGCGGACATGCAGGACATGCTGTGGTCTGACACCATCAGAAACAGCGTCTGTGTGGGACCTAGGTCAATTTTACTCCTGTTAGAAAAGGAGATTAGATTAGGTCGAGTCCCAGGGACGCCTGCTAATTACTACTTATCTACAGTCACCACCCAGCACAGATAAAACAAAACTAAACATTAGTTACTGAAAAAAAGATGTTCATAATGTAGCAACTCGTTTGCAATAAAAGGCACCATTTTTTTAACTCTAAACGAAGCAAATATGAACACAAAATTGTTCATCAAAAGAGGGAACAAACTGATGGGATTAGCCAACCAAGTGATGAGGATGAAAATGCTAAAATAGATAATGAGGAAACAGAGAAGATGTGTCAGAAGTGCTCCGGTAAGTAATATTAAGGGAATCCGCTGGTTAAAGAACATTCACACGTGCATTGACATGCATGTTACGGGAGCGCAGTTACCGTACCTGAGCAGACTGAGAAACTGACCCATAGTGAGCTCAAATGGAACAAGAAATTTGGTTTTATCCAGCAGGGGAAGGTGTTTCTCACGAACATACCGCTCCACAATAACCTGGATGGAGAACATTAAAAGTGCAGAATTACATACTGCAAAATAAATACGCAATCAATTACAACCCCGTTTACTTGTTGCACGCATATTTTTATGTCGCTATGTTTTAAGATCACACCCAATGTATAGAAAATAAGCAGGATAAATCAATAAGATGTAGACAATAAATGACAGAAAGAAGGAAAATGAATTAAGTAAACGTACGGGTAATTTGTTTGGGAATTTGGAACGAATACTGCAGACCTCATCCTTTCTTGTAGCTAGAAGAAACATCAAAATGTTAAGGGAAATGTTAATGAAATTAATGTAATGCCCATTAACTTATCCTCATAAAGGCATAAAGACCTCGTTAAGCACAACCCAGTGAATATTAGCAACAGTGTCACAGAATCAGCAGCAGGTCATGTAAGTTTCATACAGCGCAGACCGTCGTGGAGGATGCGCGGTGTCTGCACGCCAGTGTACAGTGGATACTTACCGAGGCATTTCCTCTGTTTGAAGGGTTTCAGTTCTTGTGACTTCTCGAAGGGAGGCATGTTTACTTGCGGTAACGTGTCAAAATCAATGAAGTGATATGACTAGCCTTTGGAGGGGGGGCGAAGCAGTACGTGTTTCCCCGTTGGTGACTGGGCGCTCCTTCGGGTGGAAGTCTGAAGTTGTACGGCTCCCATTTATAGGCCAGCATTTTTCGGGAGGTGGGGGTGTGAAAATAAGGAGGCCCGAGTCAGCTTGCCTGTAAAATCAAGACCCTGCCTAGGTGAAAAATAGATAAGTAGATATAAATTCCTAATTAATCGCATTATGTCATTTTCACAAACATGAATTATTAATGCGCGTCACCCTTATGATAGAACGATAGCAGGTCATAATATTGAGACTCTAAAACTTATCACATCAGCGATGTTATTGAACATCACCTCTTTAAGGATCATTATGATTTTTTTGAGAATTGTGCCAATGTAATACGTTTAAAATCATTATAAACGTCTAGTGAAACACGATGCCGGATAAAAGTGAGCATTTCAGGTTCCGTGGTAAACGTGGTTTGCGGTAGGCCTACGTTGTCGTAGTGTTGTTGATTAGGAAAGACCACCACGGAAATTAATTTTATAAAACTAAATGACCTCTGGTTAATGACTGTTAATGTGTGTTTTTGAAAAGTGTAATTAGTTCCTCTTTAAATTTTAATTGTTCTTCATCTGACTGTATTTTACATGATCAATTTAAAATAGATATGAACTGCTTTTGATTATTAACAACAGGGTCAAATATAAGAACAGCCTATGTCAATATTTTCACACATTAAAATTTTTACTTTCAGAAGACAGTATACTTAAGAATTGATAAACTTTATATAGAGGCATGGATACCCTGGTAGATTCGTGGGGCCCAACACTTTGCAGGGGGCCCCAAATTCCACTCTGAAGTGGGGAAGGAAGTAACATTTTGTCAGGGGGCCCAGAATTTCTAGCTAAACCCCTGCTTACAGATTACTAATACTTAGTACATGTTAAGATAACAATCCTCCATTTACATTGTATGCTTAAGTTTGTGAAGCGGGTAAGAAGAAAATTAATGGAGGGTTTTCAATAATATGCTACTTCTTTAATAACAGCAGAAAATACATTCACTTCATAGTATAACAGAGTTAAGACGTTAAGACGGCCGATGAGTTTTCTCCTGGAGCGCCCCCTGGTGGGTCACAACGGGTCATGCAACATTTAAAATACTGCATCATTTTAGAAGTCTCGTGCATTAAATTGCATGCTGCCCGTCATGTACCTGCTGTGATAAAAACAGGCTCCCCGTGACCCCGACAAGGATATGCGGTGTGAGGGTGGGGGTGTATCACTAATGTAAGTAGCTCTGGCTAAGGTTGTCTGCCAAATTCCGTAAATGTAAATGGATCAGAAAGCACCCTCCAGTGATTTTGGTTCTCATATTAATGTGACAGTTTCATCACAATCATATAAAATCATGTAACTCAGTAACTTACAGGAACTCCATTTTTTATCGAGAAATTAAAACTTTTAGGCCTACTTCAAAAGTTTTACTGATTTGCATTTTAATTAATTAATAGCTTGCTGTTGCTCACGTTTAGATTCTGATTTTACCTGCTGGTCTTTTAAAATTTGCTATAAGATATGAATTTTCATTTATCTGTATCAGAAAATTGGCAGGAGTGTTTTAACCAACTACAAACTACAAAATAAGACAATAAAACACAGTTTCACAAATAACTGCAGGTAGTAATGCAGATAAGCATGATTAACCGCTTTACG
Organism: Mormyrops attenuatus; assembly: GCA_026777985.1. Lineage (NCBI taxonomy): Eukaryota > Metazoa > Chordata > Actinopteri > Osteoglossiformes > Mormyridae > Mormyrops > Mormyrops attenuatus. The sequence goes on from JAODKC010000002.1 coordinate 9,352,992, forward strand.
TTGATGGCATTACGCAATATTTTCAGAGATACTGAGAAGACGCAGCTACTTATGTAGTTTCGTGTGTCCCTCCGGTGTCCATTTTTTGTAATAAAGCTTCTTTGTGTCCTGGGAGTGTGTTCTCAGATAATGAGTGTGTAATGCTGATAGGCACTGGCTATCGTCACTGCTCCTTGGTGATCAAAGGCAGGTTTTATTGGCTTTAGGGGGGAGGGGGTGGGTGTAAAATGACACGAGGTGGACAGGTGTCCTGCGTGGTGAGGGAATAGACGACAGTCTCCAAAGTCGTCAGCCACTGAACTGCAGCACTAACACTGTAAATACATACATACAGGGTAATTTATGTTCATATGAGTTGCAAGCAAACTTTATATTTCTTTGTTTTATTATAGGTTTAAGTCTATGTGAAATAAAAAGTGGGAAATTCCTTTTTTTCGAAACCTTTCACAGCCAATCACAGCGGCCAGCGGCGCTGCTGCTCCTCCCCTACACACTTCTTTCCCCCGAAATGTGTAACGTCGCGACTCGCTTTGTTATCTGGATCCTCGCAGTGGAAGCGGAGAGCTGCAGGAAGCGGAGGCTAAGCATGCCGTTTCGGGGAGGGGGGAAGAAATCTGGCCGTATATCAATGGGAATGCTGACTGATACTGAAGAGACGAGATCAGCAGAATAAAGATCGTACTAATGACTCTTCATTGTTTCAGGAAAAAAGAAAAACAAGTGATTTGATTTGCTGGTTTGCGTTGGAGCTCCAGTGTACAGAAAGTTAGCCAGCAGGCTACTGCGATGGAGTGTTAATACAGGGATAGATAGCGCGTCTAGCTACTACCGGGCAAATTGGGCTAAAGGTACGGATTGTAGCCGCCGTGGCGGAGCTGTAATATGCTTCATGGGGTGATGCTTTCCTGGAGCCGAGCCATCGCACTTGCGTTCCCGTAAACCGGGCTTTAGTGGTGCACCCTCAACCCGGACGTTGGTTGATAATGGCCGGTCGCCGTGGCTGTGTGACCTCGCTGTGGTCAGGCAGCGAACGGGTCCGGATCGGAGAGCGACTCAAGGCGAGCTTGGCCGGCATCGTGGAGCTGGACCTCCTCCGGTGCCGGCACTGGGAGATGGTGGAGGCGGTGCTCGGTCGGAGAGCGGCTGCCGACACGTCCGGCTCCGAGCGGCGAGGACCCGGCGAGGCTGCCGCCGCCGATGGCGTGTCAAGTTCCCGCAGGCAACAGGTCAGTGGGAGGATGCGTCGGGATAATGATGGCGTGCGGTGTCCGCTAACCGAACATGTGGACGTGTCCAGAGAGGTCCGAAAACGGTGACTGGGTATACAGAATAATGACTGAAGGCTGCCAACTGCACGCATTTTACATGAATTAAATAGTCGCAGAGCCGTGCAGCACTGCAATGGCAACGTGAATACCAAGTAGATTTAAACCCGATGGGCATAACGTACTAAACCCAATGTAATACCATGACATTGTCAAACCGCGTGATACCTGCTGCTAATAAACGACAGTCCCCTTGGTGATTAGTTCAGATCCATTAAGTATTTTCCAGTGCATAAAGCAGAACAGATCGCTCGTCGTATCTGAACACCCGTTTTCTGTATTATTCTGGCGCTTGATTCAATCAAACAGGTCAAAAGGGTGGCAGAAAAAAAAACAAACGATTTACTCTGCTTTATACCTAGTGGGGGCACCCAGGGCAGCACACGCTGCGGTACCGCATCTTTTACAGGGATGCGCACAATCACGACCCGAATTCTGCTATTTAATTTTTTCTAATTTTATTTTATTGCAGACCGCGAGATTTCAAAATGCATCTCATTATATAGTGCACAAAACATATATTGTTGGGTAATGTAATTTCGGAAAAGAAGGAGTCTGGCGTACCATGATGATGGGATATATAGTGTATTGTGTAAAATGTATCAGTTGCATTCCTTCCTATGATTTATGTGACTTTTGAAGAATCTGGCCGTTTGTTCAGGCTTCCAGCAGAAGTGCTGCAGTGTTTTCACACGTGTGACTCCAGCTGACACTTCTTGAAGTGTTTTGATGGCACTGAAGTTACGGGACACCTTGGTGTATAGTGATTTATGACCGATGTAGGCCCTTTGGTGTTTTGAATGATTTTTGAATCCTGTTCATTCAAGCGGACGGAATTTCACAATCCCGAAGATCTCTAGACTAGTTCTGTTTTATACCAGGTAATATAACACACATTTAGTAAAATACGGCTTGCATGGTCCCATGTATAGGCCTGTGCAGTGGAATTTGACCGTTCATCGATCTTGTTGTAAAACTTTTAATGGGGATAGTCAAATCTGTTCTAGAAGAAGTACCATGACATAGGCTTACAGAAATACGGCACATGAACAGCGTAACGTGGCTGACACCCTGGGTAAACATGCTGTTCATGTTAAAACTACATCGGTAAGATTTTTCAAAGCAGTTGCGGAATGTCAGAACTTTGTATTCAGCGGCAGATTCCGAAATCCCACGGCGCATAGCGTAGGTACCTATGTCATGGGATGTTTTCAGTGGGGGTGGTATGCGTAGTGCTATCGTAAATCAGTCCGTGTTGTAAGGACACACTTCCCCATTAGTAAAAATCACTAGTAGCCTTTCTGGTCCCTTTAGCATCTGCACTGTTGATGGTTATTCGCAGCTATAGAGGAGCAGATCGTTCCACGTGGCGCTGCAAACTCCTGCTGCCCTGAATCGGTGTCACGCTGACCATGGGCGGCATGGCCATAAAACTAAAGAAAAAAGCCAAATGTTGGTTCTAGAGTAAGTGCTATGCACTTAATCCATAGACCTCCAACGCAGCTTTCTTTATTTTGGTTGCTTTGTGTAATACGCATGTGCTCCGAATGGCTTCAGAAATAGCCCACCGCCAAACTGACTGTCCTTGAAAAGCTGTAAGAAGGGTTGCCATCGATTCTCTGTTTTAAAGGGGAGGCCAGGTAGAAAATGAGCAGGCATCGTAAGATGGCAGTATAAAAAGCAGGAGCTAAAAAAAAAAAGTCTCTGTATGTTTATGGATTTTTTTTAGCGCCTTTACCTCTGGTCTCAGCACTTCGCCGCCGTTATATAACGAAACTAGGCAACTTTACGCCAACGCGATCCGGATTTGCATGAGATCCCGTTACACAACAAGCGGAGGAAACGGGGAAGAGCGTCACTCAGCGGGTGGAGAGTCCCCAGGGCTCCGGGCGGGAGGTTAACCCTTACCGGCCACACGCATGACCTACGGCTGCACATAACCACCCTTTTCGATGTTTAATTATATCTCTGTGGTTTGATATTTCTTTCTTGCATGTGCCGATGTGAAGTTAGCCCGGTATGCGGGTGTAAATGACGGGTAACAGCGGTATGGTGATGTACAGCAGCCATTTCGCCACAAATCACTGAGCACAAATTCTCAGAGTCGGGAGTTACACGGGTAATAATATAACTCATATAAAAATAATGGGGCAGGACGAACCAACAGCAGATCTACCCGTACAACTGAATTGATATACCTGCACGTAAATTATGAATTCTAACGCATAATTACGGCCACAACCTTATAAATGTTGGCGATGGCAGTTTGTAAAATGAGATTAATAAAGGGTACGAATGTAGGCCTATAATGAAATACATAAATCCATGCATTACCAGATTTTAATAAAGGCGATTGTAATTTAAATAAACTATTCATTGTTAAAAAAGGAATGGCGAACCTGTCCGTACATGGACAAACGTGTCTGCGGCTAAATGTTTTCATCGGGAAAATAAAACTGGGCTACGTTTTTAAATACCATGTCCGTAATAAAAAGGCTATTAATCTCCGTCAGGATTCGGGATGATTTAACTCGCCTTGGTGTCACATGTAAGTTCAGAACATTAGTCTTATTCACAAACAAAACATGTTGTAAGTTGTAAATGTAAAATTAACCAAAAAGAACACTCACTCACTCACACACACACACACACACTCATTCACTCTCACATATTCACTTAGTCTCTCACGCACATCCACTCACACTAAGTCTCACACATTCACTCTCACCCATTCACTCACACACACATTCACTCAGTCACTCTTCTTTCTTGTATACCTCCATGTGCTCACACTCCCTATTCCTAAACACCGTGTATGATTAAACTGCTTTACCAAAACAGTTTTTATCTGCTGCAATGCAACCCAGGTTAAGACATGTCGTGTCCATTGGTACTTTGAACTGTGTTTTAAAGCTTGTCTACAAAACAACTTTAGATCGTGAGCCATCCATATTCATGTGGTGACACTTTTTTCAATATTTTTTTTACTGTAGATAACAGGTATATCCCTGTGCACGTACCTCTTCCAAGGTATGGATGGCAGTAGCTGCTTAATTCTGGAGCACTTGCTGACGTTCCTACAATATGCCTGTTAGGTGCTAAATCATCTAGGCATACCACGTGTTCCCTGTGCTGCATGGTACTGAGCAGATTGATTAATGCTATTGTGCAATACTGCAAGGCACGCATTTAGCATTCACGTTGTATATTAGTAGATTTAAGTATATTATAATCGGGGTGGCGCAGTGGTTAGCACTGTTGCCTCACACCAGGGTTGGAGTCTCCACAATGGCTCCATGTGTGTGGAGTTTGCATATTGTCACTGCAGGAAAATGGACAGATGGAAGCATATTATAATTGGTGGCTGATTCCAGTTTACACTGCATCCACATTTAGGCCCCCGGAGCACGGTAATACCACATGTATGTATTTAGGCTTATGGCTGCTGAATACAAGTCACAAACAAAGGCATTAGCTACGTACTTACTGTGATCTCAAAAGGACTATATGAAAATGGTCGGAACCAAATCAAGAAAGAACCAAATAGAACATTAAGCTGGGAGACCAGTGTTTATATTCTGTGTAAATGCCACGATAATCACGCAGATAGTGCCTTGTTGTACATTTTAAACACATCTACCGCACAACTGGACCATTTGACTGAGAGAAAATGTTTTGCCCATCGGCATCATTTTCTGTCGTCGCCTATTTTGGACAATCTTTCTTTGCCAAATGTTACTGAGTTCCCAGAGAGATGTCATTGAATTATTTAGAACCTGGTGGGTGTGATGTATTTCTAATTGGGGTGTAACTAAGCTACTATATACGCATCTGTCGGCAGCTTTTGCTGATTTGTCCAGTTTTGTGGGGGGCCTGCCTGAGTGTTTGAGTTTCATGCCTTTGTTTAACGTTCTTTCCCGAGTTATTCCTCATAGCTGTTTACTATGTTGGAACCGCAGAGGCTAATAAACCCTGAGCTGTTCGTTTTAAACTCTTTGTTGTTATTAATTTAAACAGGATTGAAGCATATCTGAAACCGAAAGCAAATTGAGAAATGCAGCTGACTGTGAACATCGGCACCTTCATAAAAAAGGGTACAGCCCTGGTACAGATTTGTACCCCAAGGTACAAACAACATTAATGTACCCCTAATGGGCAAAAAGGTTGCTCAGAGTCCATTTTGTACCTTAAAAGGTACATTTACCTAAAGCTAGGTACAACTGACAGAGCCTTGAGGATACAACCCCAGTGACAAGCAAGTCTCAAAGGTACAAATTAGTACTTTTTTCTGACAACGTATACCATATCACTCTAGCTTAAAGAAGTGTGGATGGAGATCTAAGCTCCTTAATACTCCTAAGGGTATATGATCTGCATGTTTGCATAGAGACACCTGGAGTAATGTATGAAGTTTCTCCTTACTTTTGATGACATCCTCAAGTACTGAAGGCTTTTTGTTGAGTTGTATAACCTAGTTCTGATTATAAAGGAATATATTTAAAATATTCAGTGATGCTTTAAAAGAGATGCAGGTTCTTCGATGACTTACAGCTTGTTTATTTGCACAATGTGACACCTGCAATTTAGAAACGTGACCAATCAGGTTTCCCTGGTCATATGAGCGTTGGAAATGGATGCAAATATAATATGTGGATCTGCAATGTAGTGAGTCAAACAGAGCTGACTGTGAAGTGTAAAGCTCACGGAAAGTCATCCGAAGTACATTTGGTGTTTGGCTTACTGGCTTCTCCAAATGAGTAATCCTGCCTTTGCCTGCAAGCAGGAAGTCACGAAGCAGCTCCTGACAGTTGGTGAATTCAGTTTGTTCTCTAGTCTTAAACTTTACTTACTTAGCTCAGATCGATTGGCTCTCGATTGCACATATCACGATCCAACTGTTCATCGATGTGCTTTTTGAGTTGGCCTCCGTGACTTCATACTAATGGGTTTATTTATGACAAAAATAGAGTACACAGGGTGGGAGAAAGATTGAACAGCTGCAGCCATTTTAGGGGAACGTGGCACAATAATCGTTCATTACAGTTTCAGCGTTTTGGGCGTAGTGCTGCAGTTCGGAGACTGGTCCCAGCTTGAAAAAGGTACTTAAAACATCTTGTTGCTTGTTCATGTTGGATCCAACAGCACATCCATCAACATGTCTGTTCTGAAAGCTTCTTCACTAATACATACTATATCTATCTTTTGAGATATGAATTACTGTGTTTGTCTGAGGAATGTCTGCAAGGTACATTTAGTCGTATTCGTTATCAGCACAGAAACAAATTCAGATCAACATGAGACACTCAGACCTCGACGGCAAAACACAAGTATACAGCTGAAGCACATTAAATATAATGAAATGAAGCATAATGAATGTTTTATTGGAGGAATGTGGCCTGCGTTACGTAACTGGGTGGAGTGGCTGCGGTGACGGATGTGTGTGTGTGCGTGTATGGCTCAGCGTGTTCGTGTGTCCACGCCTGAGAGCGCGCTCTCTGTGAAGTGTACTTTTGGTACATCTCTCCGCACAGAATTTGGCGTGTGGGCGACAAGTGAAAGAGAGTGACTGCTGATCAGTGGGGGAGGAAGATGGTGGAGTCAGGGGTCTTTGACTTGCTTTTCTTCCTGCTGTTTCTCCAGCCAGAACCTCCCCTCCCCCAGCAGCACTCTCTCCTACCCCCATCCACCAGTGTCTGCATCTTCCATCTGGTATCAAGGGGGGAGGGGGATGGAGCTCTGACAGGTGGAGTGGAGATAGTTAAAATCCCCCTTCTCCTCCGGTCTCTTCCTGCCCTTCTTTCCCCTTAATTGCACCACTTATTTTTTTTCCGCTTCAGTCTTGTCTGCTTAAAATCCCCCCCCCCCCTCGCCTGAATGGCACGAGTCACCCGTGCTGTCCCTCACTCCATTTGCCCTCATTACTGTGGACGGATGCATGCTGCACAGAATGAGGCTGGATTTGTGCTGATTGAAGCTTTTGAGGACAGCCAGGTGACGATGCGGACGGACGTCGGAGCACACAGCTAAATTAGCCCCTGCAAAACCTCGTTACTCATACACTCATGATATATTTTGCATATGCATCCGTATATCGATGAGTCACCTGCCCATTTTGGAGGCTGTTACATCACGGATACCAAGGCAACTAAGAACTGCAGAAATCGGTGCTATGACGACTCTGGACTGCAACAGCTGAAGTGTTTTTTCGTTTGTCATTCTCCAGGCCACTTCCCCCTTGAAGCCAGTACTCCCCTACCTCGATGGCATCGGGACCAGTGCGGACTGGTCAGCTTTGTCCTGGGACTTGCCATCTGAGCCACTCTCCACCCCAACCCCCGACTCCTCATGCCCTAACCCACTGGATTGTGACTCCAGGCCCAGTTCAGGTAGCAGGCAGTCCGTTCTGTGCTCGGTTTGGCCCGAGAGCCTGTAGCATGCTGTCAGATACAGGGACACCAAGTCGCAGTAAAATATGCCGCCTTTCAGACACCCTCTCCAGCTGATGGGTGACTCACTGTGCAACAAAAGTTCTAACTCTTCTCTCTCTCTCCTCCCTTTGCATTCCTAACCTTTTGTCTGCCCCTCTCCCTGCCCCCGATGCTACTGTGCCATTCCCTCCCTCCCTAGGTTTCTACTCAGTGAGCGGGAGCTCCCTGTCCGACTCCTGCTGCTCCGTGTGCAGTGACGGTGCCCAGGGGGCAGTAGGAACATGTGTGGGCAGTAGGGGGGGCTGCTGCCCCTGGGACTGTCGACCTCATTCTGCAGACCACAGTGCCTCCCAGTGGCAGGATGCCAAAAAGGCCCCCGGTCAGAGCACACAGGCAGTGTTGGAGAAGGGAGAAAGGAGGCCATTCTCTACAGGCAAGCACATTGTTCTTTTTCCTGTTCGGATAATTAGCTGACAGTTTTCTCTAGGGATATTTTAATGGCGCGATAGAGGCAATTGACACACGTACAAAAAAGTACAAAGAAGTCTAACTCATACTGACCTATGCTGGACATCGAAATAGTACCACAGCTGAGCTCTTTGCTCTCCTCTCCTCCCTGACACAGGTGATTTGGAAATCAGCGGCCTCTTGTTCCTTTCCGATTTCTGTTCGGCTCTGGGAGAGGACCCCTCCCAGTCCATCCCCAGTGCTTCTTTACTCTCCCGACTCCAGTTGGACCTGAAGTTCTGCTCCGACCTGGTTTCCAGGAAAACCAAAGAGGTATACCCCTACCCCAGTCCCCTACATGCCGTGGCCCTCCAGAGTCCCCTCTTCACCTCCTGCCAGGATCCCCCGGCACCTGCACCGACCCCCTGCCCTGATTTGACCTCCGATGACGAACCCCAACCGGAAGCTCCTGTCCAATTGCGAAACCCAGTACCTCCCAACATGGCCCGACTTGACCAGTACATATCCAAGCTGGTTCTCCGGTACCACTCCAGGTCCGCAGTAGAGCCCGTCTCCAGGCTGGGCTCTCGGAAGTGGCACACGGGGCCCAGCCGTGGCTCCAGCCAATCCCTGGCCTCCTTCGACAGCCACAGCGCCGCCGGTGTCACGCAGCGACGGTCCCTCTTCAGCAGCTCCGGTGGAAGCAGCTGTAGGAACTCCATCAATCTGGGCAACCTGCCGTCATTAAACGGGGATGGAGTGAACCTGAACCTCCACCTCAACCTCAATCTGAACCTCAATCCCAACCTGAACGTGAACCCCAACCTCGACATAGATTCCAACGACAGGAAGGGATCGACCAGCTCGTGTGACTATCTGGGCAATGACACCCCTACCCCGACGCCCTCGCCGTCTTCCTCGTTCACCGCATCCGCCTGGAGGGGCAGGAAAAGGATCTCAACTTGTCCCCAGACGGTGAACCATCGAAGCTCGCTGGAGATTGCAGGGCGTGGCTTCGGCACGCAGGGCTTCTCGCGTTCGCTGGACTGGAGCGGAATTTCTCAGGAAGAGGCGGCGGCGAGTCCGGCCCGCATCTGTGAGAGCTCGCCCAAGATCTGCGCTGACTCCGAGCGGGTCTGTGAGATTGCCCGTGTGTCAGGCCTTCCCCGCTCTGTGGTGGCTGGGCTCCTGGAGGAGGGAGTGGAGCTGGACGCCGACTGCTTCAGGAGCGACGAGCGGGAGGAGCCCTGCCCAGCGCCTGCTGCTACCTCCCGGTCCCCCATCTCGATCCCAGCGCCCTGTTTGCACCCTGGCCCATCGCAGGAAGTGCCAAAGTCCCAGCCTGAGCAGCCCAGCGCTTGGTGGGGCCCCCAGCTTCAGTATCACTCTGCCTCTGTACCCGAGATGCAGCCAGCTGTCCAGCCAGCCCCACCATGCCCCCCAGAAAGCCGTCCCCCCCAGGAAGTCAGAGCCCTCGGCCTGGTCCCCGCAGCCCACTCCCCGTCTCACTTCGATTGCCACCCGTCAGCCCTCGCTCCCCAGAGATCTCCCTCCCCTCGCGGTTCCCCCTGTGAGGTGCCGCCCCCCGAGCGGCGGGCCCTGCCCCAGCCACGTGCCCTCTTCGCCCCGCCCCCTCTCTCCGTGTTCCAGCGCAGCTCCCCGACGCAGTCGTCGCTGCCCCGCCTGCGTGCCGCCGGCCCCCCGCCTGAGGGAGACCTGCGTCCTCGGGGCGGCTCCCTGAGGCAGGAGGCTGGCTGGTGCTCAGGCGGTGGGGGGTGGAGGGGGGGCGACGGTGAGCGGCTTTACCGGGGTAAGCACGCTTCCCGAGAGCTGGTGAGGGCATCGACGGTGACCGGCTTCGTGCGCAGGGAGGGCTTCGGCCGGTGGGACGAGGCGGGGGAGGATGCGGCCGCCAAAAGGGGCGCCAGCTTCCGGAAGAGGCTGGAAGGACTGTTCGGGGGAAGGGAGAAGGAGAGATGGAGGGGCAGCGAGACTGATCGCGGGAGGCGGAAGGCGCAGATGGAGGAGCCCCCCAGCGCTAAGAAAGCGGGGCAGGCCCTGGGGCAGACAGAATCCAGCCTCCCACTGGCCGGGCCCCTCTTCCGCTGCGGCTCCCAGGGCTTCCTGGAAGCGCGGCCTCAGCGGCGCGATGCCAGGGAGCGCCGGCAGCAGTGGGTGTCGTCCCTGGAGATCGCTCGCGCTGGGCTGGGCCACAGCACCGTGGGCCTGAGCCTGGATCAGAGCAGGCCACTGGCCGTGGCTGGCGGCGGCGAAGACGAGCGCCTTTCCTCCACGGCCAGCCTCTTCCATCTGTCCCGCTCCCAGAGTCCCGAGGGCAGCTGCCCATCGCTGTCACCCCTCTCCTCCCCATCCTTGTCGCCCCCACCCCCACCCCCCCCACGGCTCACACGTTCCCGCTCCTTCCGGGACCTCGGCCGCAAGGTGTTTGGCTCGGTGAAGCCGTTCACTTTTAAGACTCAGAGTCTGAGGAAGTGAGGCAGGCTCTGATCATGACGCGGGGGGCAGTGCATTCCCACACCAGTGGCTGGATCAGACTGCAGTTGCAGCCATGTGATGATATGGAAACTGCGGCCAGCTGAGCATCCGCACCGCGCCGCCTTCCATTGTCTCTCGGCTGGACTATTGCATGGAGATGGGTGTGTGTGTGTATGCGTGCTCTCTGCAGTGGGGTGTGTCTCTTTGCCTTTCTATAGCCATGTACTTTGCCCTTTACTTACAATACCTGTATTCAGTGACAAATCTATTGTGGGGTGAAGTAAACAAAATCTATTACCACTAAAGAAAGTTCGATGTACTGCCTGTTCAGAATAATTTTGAAACAACAGCCTGGAAATACTTTTTATCTGTGATTCTGAACCTTATAGCATATTTACGATTTCAGTAAATGTTTCAATTGCCAAATGTGTTACGGATCATTGTATTAATGTATCTGTAAACATTTAGTCCAGTTATGATGTAGCTTAGTTATGGCTTTTTTTCTGTTAAGTGTAATATGAAAAAGATTATTAAAATGACGTTTTTGCCTCAGTCACACATCTCGCTGTTCTTGTTCAACCTGGCACTGTTACAGTAGCTGGAAATGGATTCAATTAAAAGCATCTATGAGTGAGCGTGTCAGGAACCAACCATTTGCTGCGGTCTTTGTATCCCCAAAATATTTATTCAGGCATAAGAAACAAATTGAAAGACATTCTGCTTGTCCTGGACACACACAGCTTAGGTGCAAAAGCAGACAGTGGTTATGGGGCATCTTCCACAGACCACGTTTAACAAAATAAGACACTTAGGATTTGCTTTTCCACGTTTCAGTCCATCATGACAGCTGTTTTGCGTGCATCCTAAATTTACTGTCCACTTCCTGGATATTTTTTACATATCTGGAGAATCTAACACCTCACATCCTGTTCCTGTTTTGGGCAGCATTTCAGCCCCACCTGCCAGTGACTTTCAGTGCATGTGCCCTGGGACAGGCCCTGCCCCCCTCAGATCATGACATCATACTTACTTCAGTGTGACACCACTCCCTCCCTCCCCAGTGTCCTCCTTCTGCTTGCCAAACATGCCCTTGTACAGAGCTTTCTCCCGCTGGTACTCGCTGCTCAGCCTCTCTTCGGCTCGCTGCAGGTGCCGCTTCACGTTTGCATCTGGAAGCGGGAGAGAGAACGGTGGCATGACGCCATCACTGCAGAGGTGTGGTGGCACGCTCGTGGGGCTCTGACTCACCGCTAGGCTGCCCTCTGCTGGCCTCTGTGAGGTACTGCCGTGCAGTGTGTGCATCACCCAGCTCCAGAGTGGCTACCCCCGCTCGATACAATGCTTTCACGTCGCTCGGCCGCCACTGCAGTACCCGCAGACTGTACTCTTGCACTCGAGTGTAATCGACGCACTCCCTCTGAAGCAGGCAGGCTGAGTAATCAGACGAGATGAGGGTCAATATTACATTTAATGCTCTTAACCTTGTACATCCGACAGATGCAAGTTCTTTACATATATTAACTCCTGCCAGGTCCTGTCTTGATTACCCTTCATTTTATAATCAACATTCAATGTAGATTTTAAAAGCAATTAGGAAAAAATAGCTTTTATATCAATGAAATTGACCACGTGGCTCAGGCCTCCGTGTCTGTGGTCCGAAGGTTGCTGGTCTGAATCCCATCCTCGGCAGAACAGCCACATCTCCACTGGGCCCCCAAATAAGGCCCCTAACCCCCCAAAAAATAGCGGGCCCTGTGCTCGGACCCCAGGCTTCACTCAACTGTAAGTGTCTGTGTATCACAATGGGGAACATGTTGGGATATGTCAAAAGAAGCATTCCAGTGACCCTGTACTCCTACAAATGGTACATCAAGCTTAACGTTAGTATAGGAACGAACTGTGTATAATGTAAAGAGCGTTTCGGTGTAAAAGGCTGCCTGTGACCCCCTGACCTCCTGCGGGCTACCTGCTAGATTGTTGTAACAATCCACCTGTGTGCTTCTCAGCAGCGCCTCCTGCTGGGGGGTGAGGGCTGGCGCCTGCGGGCTGAAGCCCTTCAGCGTGGCCGTCACGGCAGAGTCCAGGCCTCGCAGCACCAGCAGGGCGCGGTGGTAACGGCCAATGGCGGCGCGGATGCGTTTCTCCCGGTAGCACGCGTTCCCCTCAGACTTCAGCCGCACGGCCTCCTGCAGCTGCTGGTCCACCTTCGTCTCAGTGCCTCCCTCGGCCCCGGCGGCTCCAAGCTCCGAGTCCTCGGGAGAGCAGCTCGCCGTGGGCTCCATCGCTTACAAGGATCAGTTGGCTCCGCCGTCTTCTCCCCCCAGCTGCCATATTGGACATATTGCAGTGAATCCCATTACTCATGTATAAAACTGGAAAAAATAATCACTGTAATAGAAACAACTCAGGTAGTTAAGTGTAATACATGTCATACTGCACTTAAGGAAGGATATCTGTAAAAAAGAAAAAAGAAAATAAAAAGTTTTCACTGAAACAGTTACACTGCATTAACGACAACAATAACAAACTGCCTTCCACTGACGTACCCTGGCCTTGTACCCTGTGCTGCCTGAGATTCTCGGACCCTCATGGTCCTGACTAGGATAAGGGGCTAGAAGATGGATGGATGGAAAATAAACAAGTACAGTCTTTCTGTATACAAGAGGTTTGAAAACTGTTTACCGTTTCTGTGGGATATGAATGAGATCAACAACTGCCAGTGAATCTACCACTACAACCACTGCAAAGGCCGGGGCTCAGGCAGAACCCATCAGTCTGCTCTCCGAAACACATTATGGGCCAGTCCCCAGCGTGTCAGGGGAAGTGCGTGAGAAAACTTAACACGTCAGGAAAATCAAAAATCAGCCACACATCAAAACAGCACTTCCAGGCTCACTACCCATGGCGGGGTGAGGAGGGACCTCCGGACAGATGGCACTTCCTTTGAAGTGCGAGGAGTCAGCGGAGGTGGGACGGCCACCTGGGAGCTTCCTAAGGAAGCTGCTCTGGACTGGGCGGAAACCCTCAGACAGACACGCTGGTATAATTATAATCCCCAGCTGGCATTGGAATGTATGGGGATCCATCAGAACAAGCTGGAGACTGGTCTTCAAACGAGAGCTCTGGTGTGACTGGTTCTGCATGCTGCCAAGCTCATCAGGAGAAGTGGTGTCAAGATAAGAGGCAACAATCTCCACGACAGCCCAGCATCGCCTTGATAGTACACCCTAACTGCCCTGAAATGGTTTAGCACTTCAGGAGCACAGACAATGGGTGACAATATGTGGACTTGACCGTACTTGTGTTCTTGCGTTTTAAGTTATCTTCCATTGCCAAAGACCAGTTCCAACGTCAAGAACAGAAGCACAGAGGAGAGTTAAAATCCCCAGATGTCGTTCTTGCCCCGCACCAAATACCAAGGATGTGTCGGCTGCATCCTGGCCAAATGAGAACAATCCCAAAAGTCGTCACATCTCAAGTTCGTTCTTGGGAGGCAAGTTAGCAAGACCGCTATCGCCAAGACCACGAATATGACCTTTGTGTTCGTACTATTGAGATACACCCAATGTTGTAATCAGGACTCCATCTTACTCTTAAGTGATAAAATAGAGTTTAATAAACATGCTTTGTGCAGAAACACAGAGGTATTTAATGGGATATATCTATCCCATGTGAAGCAAAAATCCTAACCACTGCACCACCATGCCGCCCACCCACAGTAATATATAGAAGTGGTTCCCTTTGAGTTACGGACATTTGCACTGCAATTGAGTGAATAATACAGCCCCACAAAGGCAAAACTCCGTAAGTGCATATTTTATCGAAATTGAGTTAGAACTGAAATTGGGTCTCCCGGGCTGTTTAATCTCATGACAAAATATCTTGGCTTAATTATGTTCGTTTCTGAAGAACACGAAGTTTGAAAATTACAATAACAAAATCCAAGGCAACACACCGTTTTTCTCAGTTTCAGTATCAGAGTAGTTACTAGATGTCTTGCCTTTGCTGGGCAGAAAGCACTGTAGACATTCTGCCCGATTGTATCGCACCCCTTACAAGCCTCAACATCAGGATGCCCCAATCCAGCATCACAATGGCTGCGAACAAACTCTAAGACAGAACGTGCCTAACGTACCACTGTGATATCCAGAACCCTCAACAGAGTCCAATATTTACACTGTGAACTATAAAAGGCAGTTTTCACAAAAATCACCAAAGAAAGCAGAAATGGCAAGGCGTACAATAACGTGAAGGAACAGCACAGAAATGATCTTGGTGGATGCACAAAATACTGACTTCAGGTGTGACAATATAGTCATTATGGATACAGATTTTTAAATGCCGCTACACTAATTATATATATGTCATGTATAGTGACGATCAAAATTAGAGAACAACAGACGTTTTTGTAATATGCAAAGTCGCAGCTTATCCGAATTCAAGGTTATTCTAACATTAACAGAAAGATGTATTTTAATCATGTTTCATCAGTGAAAGTTATGCCACAGCACAAAATTTTAAACGAGAAATTTCAAGAAGGCATGCGATCAAAGTTAGGGAACAGTTATTTTTTTTGTAGAAGAACAACACAAATGAATTCTGTCAATTTTATTATGGTTATAACTTTAAGAAATGAATAGGAAGCACAGAGGTCCTTGCTTTCAGCACAGTATGATCGGCACATAACCCTCCATGGAACATAACCCATTTTGCACATGGCTCTGACTTGATATCGTTCCTTCTTCAACACTTTGGTAACGGTAGTGAGTTTGTTTGCCATAATTTTGTCGCCAATTACCTTGCAGAGGTTCTTGATAGAGTTCAGGTCAGGACTCTGGACTGGCCATTTCATCACCTGGATGTTCTCAGTTTTGAGGAATTGCTTCACCCGTTCTGCAGCATGGTAAGGGGCATTGTCTCGGATAAAAATGACTGGCTGACTGGGTGAAGCTCGTAGGGAAGGAACCGCATGTTGCTGAGGGAGGTCCTGATATTCAATATCATTCACCATATCATGCAGCCATATCAGATGCCTGACTCCTGCTGCAGGGAACATACTCCACACCATGACACTTACCCCTCCCAGCGTCTCTGACTGCTTCACACACTTTTGGTGGAGTCTTTCCTCAATTCAACACCACAAATAATGTTTCCCATCTGAACCTATTAAATTAAACTTACTTTCATCACTGAAATTAACTTTCGACCAGTTCTCCACTGCCCACACAGCATGCACCTCAGCAGAGGACTAGTCAAGCCTTTTCATTCTTCTTGGTGATGAGTGGCTTGGTCACTGCAGAGCGGGCTGTCAGTTCATATCGTCCCAGATGAGACCCTGTCAAGACAAGCTATTGCCCTGCCCAGAACAAATCTGGCAAGCAATTCTAGCTGTTGAAGCGATCCCCCACGAATGCCCCCCTATCATCCTATTCACACGCTCGCCTGTCATATGTATAAGAGGGTCATCTCATCAGCCTTCATCTGAACATCCTGACGTCACAGGATCTCAGGAACTCTTACAAAATGCCTACCAATCTTGCCAAATAGACTGGGGTTGCCAGATATTTCAATATATTTCAGATTAGATCCAAAAGCTGTTAAGTAAAACGAATCGTTCCATAACTTTGATCGCATGCCTCCTTCAAATTTTCTGTTTCGACCATTTATTTTGTTACATGGCATAGCATTCACTGATGAAATATGATTAAAATACATCTCTCCTATTCAGGTTTGAATAACTTTGAATTCGGATAAGCTGTTACTTTGTATATTACAAAAACTTCTCTTGTTATCCACTTCTGATAGCCACTGTGTAAGAATATATCATCGTAAAACAGCAATCGTGTCACGATTAACAGAAATAAGTATGAAATTAATTACAAAATTAGAAGAATCTCTGGTTAATTTTGTCTCTTGTAAAGCATAGTAATTGTGATTTAACTAATCAACAAGAAACTAACATATTTTACAAGCAAAAGTTTGTTTCGTCTAAATTAACTTGCCAGATTTTAGATTGCTATTAATAAAGAATTCACTTCGTGTTTTAAATACGGGTGTGTTGGGGGTATTGCAATCATTAATTTACGTACCTAACCCTAACGTTACCAGCTGGATGCCTGGAGCGATACACCCTGCTGCAGGTGCAACCCATTAAATAATCACACACAGTACAGAGAAAGCTAATCTAACACATTCTCATTCACCATTTAGGTCACTTTTCGCTTAATGGACCGGATAGCTAAGGACGCGGAGGGCCGTTTGCTGTAAAGTCCGCCGGCTCCCCCCGGGATGCGGATCTGCACCCGTTTGTTGCCCTTTAGCCGCCTCGTGTGTTAAACGTCGCTGATCCACAATCAACTTTCGCTTCAGAGGCAATTTGCAAGCTCCAGTTAATATTAACCCTATAGCATCATAGTGTGCGAAGTTTCTGCACCTACTAACTGACTGCGAAAAACGAGAATATTTTTGTCAATGGAAACGGACAGTGGGCCCGTAATAAGCTTGCCACGTGCGTATACTTACATCAGCACTATAACGTGTTTATTCACTTGTGGAGATGCGTCCGCTTTCACCATGGAAAAGAATAAAAATGTCTTCTCTATGTTTCCAGAAAGATTGGTTTCAATGCAGTTGTAACCACAAAGAGAGAATTTGCTGCCACCTACTGTACTGGAGCATACAATAAAATGAGGGGATCTTGCCATATACCCCCTTGGCAGTAAGATAAAGCCCATTGATCATTTCTAGAAAAGTTCTTGCTGCATAAAATGAAATACATACAATTTACAACTGGGTCCCAATTATACTGAAATATTAAAGAACAAAGTTGTGATATAGTTAACATACGTGCAACTTGACTAACACATTAAAGCAAAAATATGTATAAAATACAATGATTTATAGTAATTTTACTGTACATTTTTACAATAAATGTATAGCATTAAATGAGACGATAAATGGAAAAAATCGTACTGAGGGCACTGAATTTTCCCCTGTCCCCTTTAACGAATGCAACAAGTAGTATCCCCGGATTGATAAATAGTCAGGGCTCTCAATTTTCATCAAAAGTTTGGAGTGAGGATATATCTGCTAGGCATGCATCGCGTGTTCATCAGATCTTGCTCTGCCCCTTCCACCTTGTCTGCACCCCATGTGTCTAACTCGATCGGGACAGCTATGAACTCGGCGGAAACGCCACTCCGTATGTCTGCGCATCGTCCAACCTACGGCACCGTAATAGAATGATAGGAGGTACCCTTATCATAAGGGAGATCTGAGAGAGTCAAGAAAACAATGCATGAAATATTTCGGAGTACTGTACTCTGGGAGACCGCATCGATTGCTTGACTCATAATGGAATAATATATTAGCAAACAGCTGTATCATTAAAGTGCTTTTTGATAGTTTGACATAAGCAAATGAAATTGATCAGAGATCGGAAGGGGCAAATTAGACAGAATCTCAGACAACGTCAATCTCCTGCAAAGAGCGTGTATTTCAGGGTGGTTTATTTGAGCGTGTAAACTGTGTTTTACTGTATTACAAAATGTTTTATTTGATTTCAATGAAATTCCATGACGTAATGACAATGAGTTGCCAAATAATCTTTTTCGTCTATTAGAATGTGATTGGTACCACAGTGAGTTAAATTACTTTCTGTTTTGGTCTCAATATGAGCACCCGGATAAGGTATTTGATTTGTAACAGTTTGAAAAGTCTATTTGAACATATTTTGTAATTAATGTGTTGAATATAATATTTTATCGATTGTATTTCCATTACATTTTTAAATTCCATTTTCATTATATTTCACAAACGCATCTGTTGCTTTTGGTTTGCCGTGGTTTTACCTCGGAACTAAAAATGGGTACTGCTCTGTATTTGATGGGGGAGAAAATTCACGGGGGGGATCCGGGCGGCTCCATCGCTTATTGTGCAGCATCGGCCTCCCGCTGCAGGGCCACGCCCTGGCTGCAGAACCGCCTCGTCATTTGCTCCGGGTTTTTAAAAAATATAAACAGAAGATTTAAAAGGATGTATTTTGCATTTCAGTAAACGTTCGGAATGAAATGCATTACAGTAATACGGGTATTTAGATCTTACTGATTACAGCAATGGGCTGGCCTGTCTACGTGCTGCGTCTCTTCTTCGTGCGTCACTGTTAAATCTGTCAGTTATTATACAGTTATAGAGCACAGCGGAATTATAGCCCAACCCATTAAAATAACGGCTGTACATAAAGATTTTAATTCGTTCGGTTCTGTTGACATACTAAACCAAGCCAGCTCGATTGTGGATATTTTCCCGATTTGTTGCTTTTCGCTTCCGAAGGACCAGCTGCCATGGAGCTCGATCGGCGACTCCTGCTTGCTCACTCCGCCGCCTACACCCTCTCCGTGCTGGCCGGCTTGATGGTGGTCATCCCTCTGGCGCTTAATGGATCTGACTTTAAAGGACGCTGTGTTCTGTTCAGTCAGGGGTTCTGGAGGACGGAAAACGTAACTGGGAGCGCAGAAAGGTCTGAGTGGGTCTCTCGGTTGATAGTGCAGGAGTGGGGTCCGTCCGCCGCATGCCAGTTCCCCACGTTTGTCGGGGTGTTTACGGTGCTGTACGGCGCCGCGCAGGGCTGGCGGAGCATATTTTACCTCCATCGCCGACACGACGAGTGAGTATAAATATTGCATTTGACCGATAAGACAAAAACAGTGATGTTAATGCTGTTCTCTTTTCCCTCTAGCACCCTGTTCTCGGCTTTCCTCACAGTCTTGCTGAGCCTGTGCGTACTGTTCCTGTCCGGAGGAGCTAGTGTCACCTTTACCCTGGGGCTGCTTTCTTGGTGTAACACCGTGACCGACCGAGGCGCCCGCCCCTACAGGTAGCGCAATCCCCATACTGATCTGTCCAAAGCCCCGCATAAAAAAATCATTCAACCAGTGTTGCCATCCGGTGTGACACTCACGCTTTCAGACTCTCACGTAACATACCTTACCTCATATCTATACGTTTCCATTATAAAACTAAAATTAGCTGCATGAAAAGCGTTGGGATATTTGGCAAACCCTACGGACTATTTATATGGTAATAAAACTGTCACATACATGTAAATTCCCGTGTCTGTGTGTGCAGATTAGCCTCTAATGAAAAATCTCAGTCGAGCCAGCTGACTGGCAACCCTAAATGCACAAAATACAAAATAATTTATACACGGGACTAATTATCGTTACTGTTAATTTTTGCACAAAACAACCTATATATTTATTGCTATAATACCATATATACAAAGATTATCCATCCAACTTAGTGTTTCCCTGCCACTTACCAGCTGTGCAGAAGCGCAGTCCGTTCCTATGTACCTGGATGTCGACACGTCCTCCTTCTACACCGAGCTCACCGCTGCACAGGTACGTCCATCGTTAAGACCAGGCAGCCCTTTTTATCTCTGCTCTCTGCTGCTGTATCTTTATAAACACACATTCGCATATATAAACGCTGTCACCAGCAGCTGCACGTCTAGGCCTAAATTGCTATAACTCAGGGGTGGAACTGCATTATTATTATTTTTTTACTAATCAGCCGGCTAATGTTCAGTTTTTCTTGTATTTGCCCTTTGTCCAAATTACTCGCTTCAGGCAAGTGGGCGACCTTAATTTCCGGCCCTGCCCCAGCTGTAAGGGCTGCGACCCTTTTCTGGGTTAGAGGTTATGAAAGATGGATGGATTTATTCTTGGAGATTATAAGAAATAATGCAGAACATACTTAAACTTTAATTAGAAAACTGAAAACTTGAAATCGCATTGTGCTGAAATAGGTTCTTTATATAGGAATATATGAGTGAAAAGCTTTCCTCTGGTCAGAACTGTCATGTTTTTTCCACAATTCATGGGTCATTTACTTTACAACACATCAAGCACAAAATATTAAACATATATATGTTATTAAGTTAAAATACTTTACTTTCCCTCCAAGAGGGAAATTCTTCTACATGCAGTAGAGAGGTAAATAAAGTTCATAGAAACAGGCTCATGGTGCATTACAAAGACAGTACAGAGTGGTCTGCGGTGTTTGGGTAGGTGTCTGCATGCATTTAACTTGTTCCCTGTCTCTCCTGGCCCTCTTTTTGTCTCAGGCTTCCTTGTGGTGTGTCACGGCCCTGTGGCTGAGCCACGCTGTGCTGTCCTTCCTGCGCCTCTATCACTCTCACAGCCAGAAGATCAGGGGGCCTTGCTTGTCCAGAGAAAAGGAGTTGCTCCTGGGGGGTGTGACTGTGGAGAGTAGTGTCCCACACCCAGACCCACAGGGGACACCTGGAGTTTTTATCTAGGGGGCCATTTGCAAAAGCACAGAAGCTCTTCCGTGGGTCTTTTATGTGTTTAGTTGACATTTGTGTGTTGTTCTGCATTGAAATGACAAAGAGCCAAGCTTATATATGTCTTGTTTGTTACTGTTTATTATAAATAATATTTCTTATTCATTTGCAAAATATCACACACACCTGTAGCCTGAATTGTTGACACTTTTCCAGTCACAGAAAAAAAACAGGTGTAATATTATAAATGTTGTTCTCTTAAGCTTTAACACTTTTCTAGGACATGCTCCAAACGTATCCATACACTCTCTCACCTGTGAAGGTTTTTATGATGCTATCTGTGTAGATGCAATAGAAGGATTCACTAAGCAGCTTTCTTGAAGCTGTGCTTTAAATACTGGTGAAAAAAATTATGTAATAGAGAATGAAAAGACAACTACAGGGATATTCCGTGTTTACTCAGAATACATTCATTTTCTTTCAATTATGAACCAATGATGATGCAGAATTGTATCATAATTGCAGTGATGCACAGATATCTGAACTGCAAGCTGGAGGTAAAGAGAGTATAACATCAATATTGTTAGATTTGATTAACATTTGATCTATTTTTCTGTAATAAACTTGACCCACAAGGCACAAACTTGTAGTTATTTATCTGTGAATTATTTGGTTGTGCTGTAGGGTGATGGTATCACTTGTGTGCCCGTTCTACTTTTAATGCATGCAGGCTTTTTTTTAGCCGGTGTTTAATTTATGCAGAAGTCTTATAGACGTGCATTAAAGAAAACATAGTTTGGAGCCAAGTTTATTATATTGGCAGTCCTCAGTTCAAATTACAGCATTCCGCCCAGCCAAAGGAAGTTGTTGTGGGCGGGACCTTAATTTAAAGGCCAATAGTATTTAGTTATTTGAATAATTGGGAGGAGTTAAAAAGAGCGGCACCAATCGTATAGCAGAAAAGAAACACCTGCGTAAACTTAAAACTACTGTACAGTGTCGTGTGACGCTGTGTTATTTACGGACTATAATCGATTTCTTAGCCGTAGCTAACAGTTGAATTACTTGGGAAACTGGAAATATAGGAACGGGGCAGACGAGTGCTACTGAAAATGAATTTAGCTGAAATAAAAAAGTTGAAAGTGGCCGATTTACGGGCCAAACTCCAGGAACGAGGCCTGGATTCGAAAGGGCTCAAGGCCGACCTTGTAGAGCGCCTAATGTCCGCGATTGAAGCCGAGTCGCAGGGCAGCGCGACAGGCGAGACCGAGGATGAGAAGAGGCCTGTCGGAGAAGACGAAGGGATGGAAACGCAGGGAGATTCTGTAATGGATCTGCCCGCGTTGGCGGTCGAAACTGCTGCAGAAGCGACTCGACAACTACCGAGTGGAGTAGCGGAAGTTAGTCCGACAGTGAAAGCAAATGAGAGATTCAGTCAAGTAGGCGGGCTGGCCATGCCCGGATCCGGGATTTCCGAGGAGTTGACCTCTACCGGAGCTCCCGGAGCTGCAATTTTAAAAGCCGACTTTCCCGCAAGCTCTGTGCTGGGACAGGAGAAGGATTCACAGCAGATATCAGTCGAAAGCCATTCTAAGCCGGCTCACACTGGGGAAGTATCGCTGCTCGAAGCATCACCAGTGAAGGACTTGTTCCCGGTCCCAGCCGAAGATCCTGAGAAGAAGCCCGAGCAGGAGCCGGAGTCTGAGGGCGCTTTGCCGGAAAGTTCTCCGCCGGAGGATATTCGGCGGGAACAGCAGCGAAGTAGCGATCAGCCTGAGCTCCAAGCGGCAGCTTTCCACCAGGCCGCCGGACCGCGGACCGAAGTGACCGCTTCTCCCGGTAGTGAACCCCCGTGCCCCGAAGTCGAAGACGGCGACGAACCTGCGGGTGTCGAATGCGCCGAATCCCGTGGTGGCGTGGAGGAGGAAGAGGGACTGAACGGCGGCGCTGGGCGGCGGGGCGAAGACGCGGAGGCCGAAAAGGGCAGCGAGGAAGAGACCGGCTCGGAGCCCGAGAAAGGCGAGCGGCAGAGCCGGAGCGCAGGTCAGCACGCCTCGCTGTTTAGTTTACCGGGGAAGGGGCAAGATTGTGCGCACCTACACTTAACGGCATCATTATCATTTTAAAAAATAGTTACCGCAAGATCCCATAATCTGTGTAGGCCAACAGGTGTACACGCTACAGATTAATTAAAACCGATCCGTTTTTTAATGTTTTTTTTAAATAAACAAATCTTTTGACACCTGGTTATGTTCACTTTATCCCTCAACCACTGAATTGTTGTGAGTAAATATGTACTTTTTGAGGAGGTCTGTAGATATTTGAGATGTTAGTCTTTACTGAACTTTTTAATATAGGAGTAATATAAAAAGATGAGCGTAAAGATCAATAACTGACTGGTCGATTGATAATTTTAATGAATGAGCAAAGTCGTGTCAACCCTGCGTCTGACTTGAACTGCCGATAAACTGAATTTACTCGAACATTTGTCGAGCTGTCGTTCATCTGCATCTTTATTGCTGTGATTGTGTGTCACGCTGGTGTATGTCCGCCCGCCCCCCCGTTTGATCCTGTAACTTAAAGCAAACTGTCCCAAAGCGTTGGCACTGCGCCCCCCGATCCATCATTTTTCCAGTTAACCAGATCTATCATCATCATCATCATCATTATTATATATATA
>JAODKC010000002.1:9376704-9386751 GCA_026777985.1 Mormyrops attenuatus
ATATAAAAATATAATCTGAGTCAGTAAATAAAATTTAGTTTTTTATTTGCATCTTTTGATAAAGTAGACTTTTCATATATTCGTATATGAATGAAAATATATATAATATATATAATGTATGTGTTCATTGTGGAGAGCAAATTTTAACGTTCTTTACAGTAAGTAGTAAGGAAATATACAGTAAGACACAATAAAGCAGGACTTGCCATAATGCTGAATTCTACCATTCGGTTGTTGTTTTGGTGTGTCATTCAAGTGCGTTTAATCTGTTATGACCTAAGAGGTGTATTTATTACCCTGATGGTACTTTGCCATCCCTAATCATGAATGAGATTTTGTGAAGCAGTTCCATTCAGCTCTTCACCTTCATGAATTCCTGTCATCCATCATCTCAGTCAGGTGGATGGCACCATACCTGCTCACATTGGCTGGTGTGATCCCATTTTCAGTGGAGTAACATAGTCATCGTCCCATCTGTACCTGAGATCTGTTTGTGCTTGTGAAATCATTTTCTCTGCCAGTAGCTGTTTGAAATCCAGGAATTGAAACTTGTGCTTCTCAGGTGTTCCTAATAGCTGGCTGTCTTCCTTGTACTTAATCCATGAATCGGTTATGGTAAGATCAAAAAATACACATACCCTGTCCCCTTTCTTGTGTTTTTCATCCTGTAATAGATTATCATCCAGCACTCTATGATTTTCTGTAGCCAGTGCTAGCCTGGAATCCTGGATGTGTTCCCTCTTTCCAGGACCACCTCTTGCACACATTGTGGTCCTTTCCCTTTGCTGTGGAGGCCATGGAGTAAAAGCATATTCCACATTTTTGAATCTCCCTGTATCCTCATTTGATGTCTTCATTTTAAGTCTTTATTATAAGTGCACTAGGGATCACAGAAGTTAGATGTCCTCATCAGAGATTGTTTAAAAAATGTCACACCATTATGTAATGTATGCTGTTCCTAAGATGGTCCCTTACAAAATAATACTGTACCTTCAGACACACACTCTTGAATTCATAAGTTGGTGACTTTTTGTGTGTGTAACACATGCTGGTGAGAATAGCACCTTTTGGATGAACAGGAAGAGGAAGTTGTCCAGACTCCACACCCAGACCTTTGCTATCATTTAATTTAAGGTTTGTCCTCTGCAATAAATGGTTGAATTCAACTCTAGCCTTTGTATACTGGGAGATGCAGCTGAAATGTACTTTGGAAGGCATGAAACTGAATTGGCATTAAACATACAACCAGAGAAATGTTGCTTGATAACTGTATTTTCTAGAGGATGCAATGTAGTTTGTAGAAAGAAAACACTGGGCAAAGAGAATTTCTGTAGGCAGAGAGAGAAATATTGCTTATGTCCTGTGCTGCAAGAACATTGTAAATCCAATGCACTTTAGTGTGTGTGCGCATTTGTGTACAATATGTTTTTTATTCGTTTTGTCACAGTAGTTTAACAACTAGTCTTGGGCGGCATCTACATTTTTTCTTTCTTTTTTTGTACCATCCAGACATTATACAACCCTATACAGAATTTTCACTGCATTTTCAGAAGCAGCACTGTTCTGACATTATGAAATCTTGGCAGCAAGATTTACTGAGCTGAGGGGTGCCGGCTGAAATGCGGCAATACGGCATACTGCAGCAACCGTACCCAAGCCTACTGATAACGTTTAATTGGTTTGTAAAAGCTTACCGATTTCACTCCACTGCTTCATATTTGTGTTTCTTGCAATCGATCTGCCCTCTGCTGGTGTGGGGGAATCATTGCTGTTCACAGTATGTGCCTTGAGTCCCAGATGAATGTAGTGTCGTGATTAATCCCTTTGAGTCAAATCAGGAATCAGAAGCTGCTTGTGTAGAATTTCAGTCAGTTTTTTTTTTTTAATCTGTTCATGTAGTTACATCCATTACTGGACACTTTGCAGGATTGTGCCCCATGCTGGATTGCACTGATTTTTATATACTTTTCATAGCTCTCAAGATATTCGTCTCAGGGGGTGTCCCAAGCGCTTTCTTCTCTGCGCCTCCCCCTCTGGAGCTCAGATTCCCTTCCGTTAGAAATAATGGAAAAGACACCTATGTTTTGGGGTCCAATTACTTCCTCTCTGTATGAAAAGGCTGCCAGTCATTTCTGTTGACTGTCGAACCCTCTGGAAAACATAACGGAGAAAATGTTGTTTCTTTGTATAATTATGGCCAGAAGCCCAGTACCATGTGACAAGAAGCCCAGGACACTGCAGTCGGAAAGCAAACTTCCCAGGTTTCATTGATTTTAAAAAGTAACAATTCTTGGCAATTTCAGCTGGTCCTGTGATGCTTCGCCACAGAACTGACTTTTCTGGGCCTTCAAAATACAGATAAGCGGCATATTCGAATGAAAGTGCATATTCGCGCGACCGAGGCTAACGAGATAGCTAATGAATACAGAAACGTCTGAACTAACTCAAGGTACTTGTTCATACTTATTTTGCATTGTGCATTATGTTACGTTGTGCAGCAGTAATTAGTCTGCATTCTCTAAAGGTTACAAGGTCACACTCTACATGCTTTACATCAGCTTCTGATCACATCATCTTAAGTTTCGTAATGATTACATTCTCTGTTATGCAGCGCTAAATGATATTCAATAGTAGTATGTACACAAGTGAGCATAACTGTGAACTAGGCTTTACACCCTCTCCTTACAGACTCCCAAGGGTCAGAGACGGCGGGGAGTCACACGGAGCCTCGGGGGCAGAAGCGGCCCCATGGCGAGAGGGGGAGGGGCTACTATGAGTTCAAGGAAGAGATCAACTACAACAGGTACCAGAGAGATCACCTCGATACCGGCTCTTATACTTTGGTAGTTTAGAAAAACACACCATGCTGAAATATATGGGATGGAAATTCTTATACTTGAGGAGCAAAATTGCAATGAGCGAAAATGATGCAGCATAGCAAATGTGTATAAATGTATAAGCAAATTACATTGCTCAGTTTGGCATCTGTCCGGAACTGGTTTTCTCTCCAAACCCTCCCTTCCTGCCTCCGTAAATTACCCTTCTTTACCTTCATGGTCACTGCCCTCTATTTTCTTTGTCACAAGCATCTTTGACCCTGCCTTCATTTGGCTGCTTTTCGTCTCTCTCTTGGTCTGTCACACCACTTTAATTGTGCGAGTTTCTTGGAACCAGCAGTGAGATGTTTCGCTCTGTTGCGAGAACCTCCCCACAGGTGTCCAGTGGGTGGCGCTGTGGCCGGACTTGTGATGGCCCTGATGATGGTGCGGTGTGCTGTAGAAGCAGGCTGGGGGGAGGGTTCTGGTCATGCTCTCTTACGCCTTTTCCCCCCCCACAGGGCCAAGTCCCCAGAGCCTGAGCCTGAGCTGGAGGAGGAGGTGGATGAAGGAACCGTGCGACTGGACACCTGTAAGCCTTTCTGCGTGCTGACATCTTGCGGCTGCACACTAACATATGTAAATGACCTGTGCAGATAATTTGCTCCTAACTCCTTGGGTATCTGCAGTTCAGACCTACCTTCAGTGCAATCCCCCATACCTACATCTGTAATTGACTTGAATGAACTGGGTTAATTGCTTCACCAACTCCCATCCTTGTTTTGATCAGACAACTGCGACCTGCATTTTGAAGTGAGCCCGGACGGCAGCACTGGGCAGCCCCTGCTTTCTGAGAAGTTCCCCCTGCTGTGGTCGGGCTGTCGCCTGACTCACGGCGTGGACCAGGGGAAAGTGGGCTTTGAGGCCAAGGTGGGAAGCCTTCCCTGTTGCATCTGCTACTGCCCATTTAGTATTTGCTTCTGAATGTGCCTGTGCACTAGGGCTGCACAATTAATCGTAAAAATAAAAAGTGATCTCGGTTCACACCTCCATGCGATCTCATTTCTAAATTACGACGGTTCTTCTGCATTGTATTACGTCAGCTGGATCAAAATAAGTGCTCCTACTCTTCCCCAGAGAGAGTCTCAAACATCCCATAATTATGCATTCTCTTTAACAGGGACTTTTCCATGTCACCTGACACCTTACTTTTGGTACTTCAAGTAGGTACCAAAAGTACTGTACTTCAAGGTGTTGGGTTTTCCACTAAAAACCGGTACCGGCACTGAATGACATCACAGCGCTAGGCGGGGTATTTTGTACTGAATTTGAAAAATGGCTGTAGTATATTATACGGCTGGACGATGTGTGATATTAAGAATAACATCGCATGTTTTGCACGTGCAATTCTTACTTCGCCAGTCAGCTAGATTAAGATCAGACTTTTCTTACCTTCAGTTGTGTATGGACCTTATAGTGCAAGTAACTTAAGTCTTGCTAAAACATTTTTACTCTGTTATAGGAAAAAAATAATCAAGCTTTGCAATTTTAAGTATTATTCCTTTTTGAAATTATGTAGTATAAGTTTAAAAATCAGTTTAAAGTTTACCTCCGCTCCTTTTGCATGAGCGCTGCATGCATTCTCTGAGACAATCATAATCATTTTCGCCTCGCTGTTTAAATCACTCCTAGATGCGTTTTTGAGATTTGTTGAACTCCTCTTTTGTTTTTTAAATTACCCCTAATGTTTATTACAACAATATTGCATTGTAATACTTAGATATTTTCCAATACCATACTGGTCTAGTTCACAAAATATTTCTTTGCTGTCCTGATCTCTGGTTCTTCTCACCAGATTTCAGTTAAAGCTTGGGTCACTTCATTTGTCCAGACATTCCCTATTTTTATAATTATTCTCTATTTCCATAACTGTCCGACAAAGAAAGCATTTCAAGTCCCACCCCGAAGTACCAAAAAAGTACTCCATTGGTACTTTTAGTACTGTCATTTTTGGTAAGGCTATTTTGGTTACCCTAATTGAATGGCCAGTTGAGTTTCCTTTCTTTTATCAGTAGTTGATATACTGGTCCTGGATCAGTCATATGTTTGGCACAGTCATGTTTTGTTGTGTTTTTCTTTATGCATTTTAATGAATCCAATAAATGTTTAAATTTAAGAAACAAAAATCATCATTAAAGAGAATCGTGATCTCAATTCTAAGCGAAAGAATTGCACTTAACATTTGTTTCAGAATCGTGCAGCCCTACTGTGCACCTTATTTTATGCTAGACTTTTTTCCATTTAGTGAATGTTTCTGAACAACTGCAAACTCACTGTATCTTGTACTTACCATTCATCAAATGTGTACCATTTATCCTGTCTATTATCCTGCTTACGGAATGCACATCCTTTGTTTGTCCGCTATTGTTTCCTATTGTCCTCGCTTAACTTGTGTGTTTGATCAGCCGTGGTTTTTGCTTTTTTTTAAAGTATGTGAAGAAGCTTCCCGTGACAGGCCTTAACCTGGAGGAGTCGGACACCCACGTCCTGAGGGTCGGCTGGTCTGTGGATAACTCCAGCTTCCAGCTGGGTGAGCAGCTCTGCTCTGCATTCTGGCAGAGCATTTTGGGAGATGGTGCTGTCTGGGCTGGAATAAGTACAGGCATTTTTCGGGTCATTGTCTTTATTTTACAAGAATACACTACTGAAAGCAGGGGGAAACTATACTGTAATTATACTACAAGAAGTTGTAGAGACAAAACTGGTGAACGATGGAAAAGTCTCTAATCCAGTCACCCTTTGCCCTTTATGACCCTGTGTGTAATGTTCATTTTCACAGGTCAGGTGGAGTTTTCCTACTGTTACGATGGGCGGGGTAGGAAGGTGACAGAGGGTAAAGAGGAGGAGTTTGGCGAGCCTTTCTCAGAAAGCGATGTCATTGGATGCTACGCTGTGAGTTAGAGGTTGCTGGTTGATATGACTCCTGCTCCTATGTTCTCTCATCCCACCTCTTCTGGTGTACATTACTCCTTCTACCTTCTTATCCCTGTTGCTCATCCCCCCCCTCACCCCCTGCCCTCCATTTTTTTTCCCCTGTCACTATGCATGAGTCTCTGACTGAGGGGGGTCTCTATGTGCATTATGTGGAGAGGGGTGTTAATGACTGATGGGGTATATCTTTTTATGTCCTGTCACTGAGTGCTTCTCACCACCCCCCCCAGGCATTTTTGGATAGCGAGGTAGAGCTCTCTTTCCACAAGAATGGCAACCCCCTGGGCGTGGCTTTCCGCCTGTGCCGTACCGCCCTGGCTGGCCGCGGCCTCTTCCCACATGTGCTCTGCCGGAATTGCTCCGTCGCGCTCGAAATAAGCCCGAGTGGATCACCGTGGTACCCCAGCCCCGCAGGCTTCACCCCCATCTCATCCCTGCCCCCCGAGCTCAGGGTCCGCGCCCCGCCACCCCCAGTTTCAAAGTGTGACTGTGAGGTGAGGGCTTCTCTAGGGGGTGCTGTTTACACATCACTCAAAATTTGCCTGTTGACTCCTAGTGGATTCTGTGAGCGTGTGATGCTGGTCTTGCCTTCCCCTAAGGCTGTGGCTTCTATGGCAGGTTTTGATGATGGTCGGTATGCCTGGTGCTGGAAAGACCCACTGGGCCCAAACACACATGGCCCAGCACCCAGAGAAGCGCTACAACCTGCTGGGCACACGCACTGTCCTTGGAAACATGCGGGTAAGCCCCGCCTCCCCTGCCCGCAGGCCCCGCCTCCCCTGCCCGCAGGCCCCGCCTCCCCTGCCCGCAGGCCCCGCCTCCCCCCTAATGGGTGCATTGGGTGTTGTGTGTCTTCTGTTGCTCAGAGTGTCCCGAGTCCTGCGCAGAAGGACCAGATTCTGCAGCAGGCCACGCAGTGCCTGAGCGAGCTCATCAGGATTGCTGCCCGGCGCCGCCGAAACTACATCCTGGACCAGGTGAGATGGCACGTGTGGGTGCAGAGACGGCCCAAGTGTGGCTGCATTTCTGCTCACTCCGCCCCCAATGTTCTGCTGATTTCATCTTCCCCATCCGTCCCTCAGGCCAACGTGTACTCCTCGGCCCAGCGGCGCAAGATGCAGCGGTTCAGTGGCTTCCAGCGGCGGGCAGTGGTGGTTTGTCCCAAGGATGAGGAGTGGAGGAGACGCCTGGAGCTGCACCAGCAGCAAGAGGGCGAGGAGGTGCCGGAAATGTCCCTCCTGAAAGTGAAGGGTGAGGCTGGACTGAGTGGAGCTTTGGTGGAGGGGTGGGGTCATGGTTTAAGGGACGCAGCCAGACTTTGCGGGATCCCGAGGTGTGTCTGCTTGGGTGTCTGACTTGCTGTCTCCTCACTTGCTACTGCCCCTCTATCGTTTCCCAGTGAGCTTCTCACTGCCGGAACAGGGTGACTACCTGGAGGAGGTGCTATTCCCTGAGCTGTCCCGCAGCGAGGCCGAGAAGCTGCTGGCCGGATATAAAGAGGAGGCGCGGCGCCTGCTGCCCACCCCGCCCAAGCGCAAGAAGCCCCGCACCTGGAGAAACAAGCCCCTCCCCTCTGGACCCCCGGGCCGTAACCATAGAGACTGGGGCCATGGTGAGTTAAGGGGGGTTGCCATTCATGTGGGACGCAGTAGCAAGGGGAAGCAAGGGAACCGTTACCATAGTGATTCCAGAAATAGCTGTGTGCCTGCTCCTTTTAATCTGTGGATTAAGCAGCTTTTCCGTTTCCTGGCAAAACATTGGTTTGAGCCAGAACTTTGGCTTAAGGTGAAGTTTTGAATGGAAAAAAGCCATTCTGCTGTGGAATAAAGTAGCAAAATCTGTTTCTAAAATGCATCCCCCATAGCTGTAGGCCAAGTACTGATATTTAGATGGACAGCAGTCATTGTAGATGTGTTGCATTTTACGCTCGTGACGTGTCTGTGTGCCGTCCTGCGCAGGCTGGAACAGAGGTGGTTACAATCCTCGCCCCTATGGACAGCAGCCCTTCTGGGCCCCTCAGCGCCGAGAGGTGAGATTGGCGCCCCACCGGCCAGTGGGTGACTTAAACGTGTGGGGAGTGGAAATTAATTTTGTTAGATCATTTACCTTTAAATCACTGACATTGTGTTATCAGTCATTGTGAAATGTATGACTAGTTAAGAAATGCATTTGGTCTTAGATGCCCCCTTTAGTTGTAGCAGAGCATCCACTTTAGGTAACTGCTAGTTTTGGTATAAAGTTAATTTCCCATTTGGAAGAAATGCTGTACTTTTTAAATGTAAGTACCTTATAATTGGTATTTTAATCATTCCATAATTCTTCTACATATTTCATGCTGTCTTTTGAGATCCCCTATGTCAGAAAATTGTATGTTGTAAAATCAGACCATTTGGCTGGTTCAGCACCAGTTCAGGGTTCGAGAATGTGTTGCCAGAAGTTCTAGTTAAGCTCTACCAGGGTGCAGTCTGAGAGCTCTGCGTCTCAGGAAATTGAGTCTGAACCTTAAAACTAATGCAGAAGCTTCTAGATCGTTAGCCTGGTTAGTATAGATCATTACTGCATCAGAATAGGGATCTCCTGTTAGGTTAAGGTTTCTCCAGAGGTAGAAGGTTCAGGTCCAGAAAGTACAAATCCGGACCAAGATTTTGTTTCAACCAGCCAGTTGAGCATAAAGAGTCACAGTCACTGAGTACTCAAGTGGTTGGTTGGATTTCTTTTTACAATGAGCCATTTAATTCAGAAGAAACTTGGGTGTTTGAATCTTGCCTTTGATTTGACACTCAGGCCTAAATTCTTTGGATTTTGTGAGTTTGTCCTTGGTTCCACAGTGTCTCTGGTTAGCATCGATGCCCGTCGTACAGGCTTCCTACAGGCCATACCCGTATACGCTGCCTGGTTATGAGTTCGGGACGTGAGAGTGGATGCTAATGGCTGCTCTTTGTCAGGACTTCCGGCAGTTCTATGGTCAGCAGCGTACGGAGGTAGACCGCTTCTACGGCCGCGATTACAACCCCCAGAGGTACAGGGACTACTACCGGCAGTATTCTGGGGAGGTGAGTGGCCACGCAAATGAGAATAACCCATGTATATGATTGTCTGGACGCCCTTTGAAAAACAGTGATGTTTAATGCATAATATTCTTTCTCTTTTCAGTGGAATTCATATTACCAAGACCAGGGTTACTATGGCAACAGAAACTATGGCTACGGTGGCCGTAGAGGTCATTGGTAAACGAAATTACATTTTATCTTAAGGGCAGCTGAAACAACTTCTGTCCTTTTTTGTTTTTTTTAAATAACCAGTTTGAAAATGTATGTAAATCTGTGTTAACATTTAGGGAACGTAGTTGATTTTAGTGAACAATTTCTCTCCTGCTTTTATTCCAAAGAATTTCTTTTTTCTTTTTTTTTTTTTTTAATCCTCACTATAGATTTCAGAGTATGTTAAATGGTATGATTTGTGAAGAGAATGTGGGTGTACCATGCTAACATTTTAAAATGAGGAATGGTATATGTTTTTGAGCTTGAGTGGGAATTAAAATAGTTTCCCTTTTTTCTCTTTTTGACAAACCAGCAACTATTGGTAATTTTTTTTTATTTTTATTTTTTCCTCCTTCATTTTGAAATGTCAGTTTATTTTTATTATTTTAAAAAATTTTAAGCCTGAGCTGTCTTAATTTGTAAATCTAGAACCTTCCCCAGGATTCCCTGGACTTTTTATATAGGGTAAAATGTACATACTACGTGCTCCCCTCTCCTGCTTGTACAGAGCTTCTCTCGGGGTGGGGGCGGCGGTGGGGGGGGGGCAGGGGGTTAGGTTGTGTTGTTCTGTAGGGTCACTCCCCGACCCTGTATATTTGCATCGTCATTGTCACAAAGGAGTGCTCCCACCACTTGGAGGAGGACAGGGTGGCCGTGGTGGAGCGTGACACTCAGCGACTGGAGAGGGACGCATTACTGTAACCATGGAAACCCGTTGGTGCTCAGGATATGATTGATTGCTGAGGAATGCCGGCTCCAGTGCGGTGATGCGTTCCTGATGGGCACGGCGGCCCCAGGCTGTACATATATGCCACCCTCCCCCAAATCACCATAGCGTCCTGCTGTACTGTTGTGCTTTCACTTTTTGGGGAAACCTGAAGGCCTGCAGATGGCCGTGGGACACGTGTCGCGGGGGGGGGGGGGGGGGGGGGGGGGGGGGGGGGGGGGGGGGGGGGGGGGGGGGGGGGGGGGGGGGGGGG
>JAODKC010000002.1:9386851-9398710 GCA_026777985.1 Mormyrops attenuatus
CGACTGTCTGTCTGCCGGTAGATGGTTCCAGATGGCTCCTCACCTACAGACCTTTTCAGTTGACACTTTCAGCTTAACAGTCATCTGAACTTTTTTTTTTTTTTTTTTTTTTTTCCCTCTCTCCTAAGTCTTCTAAGTTCTGCACTGTCATTTCTACATCACCGTAGAAGAGTGGAGAGGTGTCACTGAATGGGTTTTTGTAAAGAAGGGTTGAGGGACTAGTAGGTACAGGTCTGCTGTGTGATGAAGACCATTTTGTGATGGTTTGTTCATCTGTATCCAAGACTCTCTACAGTATCCTGTTCATTAATCCAGTGAGTTAATCCCTCTTAAATATGCAGTTTATAACCAGTTTTCCTCCTCCTATGTGCTCTGCTTGACTGGTAGGATCATGTGGCTTTTGTCTAGAAATACATCATTATCTTACTACTGATTATCAGAAGCAATATGTAAGCTACTCTGTTTGTTTCATATATCCGATCTGGCTGGTATTTCTTCCTCTTGCTTATTTAGTTTTAAATGGTATTTTTAAATTTTTTTTTTATTGATTTGAATTGAATGTAGATGTTTTTTTTTTCCCCACTTCTGGAAAGGTTATGTGAATCCAGTATTATGGCCATGGTCTGCAACCTCATATAATTTGCAAATTCAGAAGTAGTGTTTTCTCAAACCAACCTATGCAGTTAATTCTGTTGAGTTAGTAAGCCCCGGATGATTAGCTACAAATCTAAAATCTTTATATGGCATGAAAGATATTAAGTGGAGAGCTGCGAGCACAGAATTGTGGGTAATCAGTATTGCAGAGGACGTCGCGTCCGATGTAAATTTATTAGCTCTGATGTTCGGGCAGCAGTTTCATTTGCACACTCATGTGTTTATGTACTGTGAGCTTTTTTTTTTTTTTGCCAGTGTGGTGTGCTCAAAGTAAATGGTTTATCTCTGAGCCCTGCAGCTCTCCTGGCCCTCCCCCAGTCAGATCATTGGTGACTCCAGGCTTTTCTACCAGGGGGTGCAAGGTGAGCGAGCCCAACCACTCATAAATGCTGATAGATACATTTCTTTAAAAAAATGTATATGCATTTACTCTTATTAGTAGACATGGATATGACTAGCACAAACCATGTTTTTGACATAATTTTGCAGTTAAATAAAATTAAACTTAATATGTTCATGTTCGAATAGCATTTTCATCTGATTGTACCCCGGTAAAATCGCCTGTGAGTTGTTTGTTCCTCCTGAGGGTGGTCCACCTTGACAGACATCTCCCACTGTTGGCAATCCCATACTTAATATTATCGGGGGGGGGGGGGTTCACTTTTAAAATAAATTACTTGCATACTACTGAACATCCCAGCGCCCCCACCGCATGCTGGATTTTTGGGTTCACATTTGCAGCTGTGTAGACATGCGAAAATGCTATTTGGTGTCTTATTCAAAAATGACTATTTAAATTTTGATTGTAATCTTTTTGAATGAATTGTATTCTATATTGATATTGCTGTAAATTACAAATGTTCATTCAGCCTTTTTAAAGAAGGGTTTTTTTTATATATGTGAGTTTGAAAAAGTGATTGAGCTTATAACTGCCCTTTGCACAGCCTCCTATAAACTAATATTCAGTCCTAAATTACTTTTTTTTTTCTTGTTTTATTTTGATGAGAAACATGAACATAATTGTTAATTGGAAACAATGCTGTTGACTGATTTTTCTAAAGCATGAAGGCTGTTTTAAAAAGCCAATAAAACGATACTATTTACTGATTTTTAAAATTGTCCTTGCTTTTGCTCCCTTGATGTTTTTATGTGCCATTTCATGTCTTCCTCCTCCATTTCCCTGATCTCGTGTTGTTTTGTACTCTGTTGCTGTGATGCTCTGGGCTGTCTAGCCAGGGATACGATACTGCACTCTGTCCCCACGTCATTCCAGTGAGATTCCTCTAAGCACAAGACGTCACACTCATTTTACGGTTATTTACTATGATTCACGTCAACATCGAACGGACAAAGCTTGTGACGCATAACCGGCAGAGGAATGTTTGTGTACTTTGTCATTTTATTAGCAATATTCAAGTGAGGCAAATGGCACATTTCAAACGACGAATGCCCAGATACAAGTGTAAAGCGTGGATAGTTCAGAAAGTTAAAATCCAGACCAAGGTTTCGTTTCAACCAACCAGTTGAGTACTCTGTGATTGTGACTCTCTATACTCGACTGGTTGGCTGAAGCAAAATCTTGATCTGGATTTTTAGTCTCTGGACCTACACTACCCACCTCTGATTTGTTGTGGAGCCGCAACCTCTAACAAAGCAGGAACCTAATAAGATTATTCAGTAGCCAGAAGTGTGGCACAAGAGCTTTCAGGGAATGTAAAAATTCCAGCCAGAGATTTGGTTCTGATATAAAGACAATATTTTATTTTCTACTTGGGCTAAGAAAGTACAGTAATTCAGCACTGCATTCAGTCTCTCCTTTTACTTCCAGGGTACACATGAATATCAACAAATGTTGAGGCAGTGAGCAATGAGCAATTTCACTGGGTAATCAGGAGGAGTCGGATTACTGCATGATTCAGAGATACTATTGTGTAAAACCTTTGAAGAACATTCTGTCTTGTTACACCTGGGCCCAGCTTTGAAACTAATTGATACTCCCTATCTTACTATGTCAAGGTTGGGAAGGATTGGGGAACAT
The DNA here is from genome assembly GCA_026777985.1 of Mormyrops attenuatus. Taxonomy (NCBI): domain Eukaryota; kingdom Metazoa; phylum Chordata; class Actinopteri; order Osteoglossiformes; family Mormyridae; genus Mormyrops; species Mormyrops attenuatus. The sequence continues at coordinate 9,389,544 of JAODKC010000002.1, forward strand.
AGGAGGGTTTCACTAGGGTTTTATGTCACAGCTGTGTACCTGTAGCACCCCCTAGTGTGTGTACAAGCAAAGACAACTCTAGCGTGAACATTTCATGGCTCAGGTGCCCCTTACCTTACAGTATTGGAATTATATAAAACAATCGCTGCATTTAGCTCTGTTAACAATTATTCCTCAGTTCTTGTTTTTTCTTTTGTCTCACAGAGGCATCATGCTAGTAGGGGAACTTGTGTAGCAGATGTGTGTTGGTGTTTCTTGAAGGTGCTGACGGGACACGGCCCTCTTGCAGGAGTCGGTGATCCTGACCTTTCACTTTCATTTCTGAAGCTGTGCAGACTGGTAGGTTGCTGTTTATGCATGGATCTCGATTTCTAATCGAGAAAAGGAGGGGAAAAAATAACTTGCATGTGTTAGAATGAAAGTTACATAATGTAAGAATGTGTGAAATGGTAGTCCTGTCCATTACTGTTGCTGCAGGTGTTAGTACATTATTCACGACCAAAATAACAGCATCGGGTTCCATTATCCCAGATATTCCTTAGGAACTATCGAAGATCTGATAGTTCTGCATGTGTATCCACTCAATCCCTGTCCTTAAACTGTCGCCCTCCCAATTTACTGTATTATTTACCTCTGGAAACCAAGGTGAAATGACTGGGATGTTTCAGTGCTCAGATTGAACTGGCACACTAAGGCTGAAAGGAATGGTGTCAGACATGCAAAAGGACTATGCTGTTGTTTTTATTTAATTTTTTTTTGACAAAGCGAGCTGTGAGACATAAAACTAAAGGCCGCAGCCAGAGTCTCCGGAGCGTTGAAGAAAGAGACCATTCAATTGGATCCTCTCAGCAAATCACGTGCGAATGGCGATATTCTGCAGAGCAGTCGTAATGGTTCCGCAGAAATGTTTCGTAAATTGACCAAATGCAGATATCGGCAAAAATGTGATACAAATAAATACAAGGGGACTGATTCACTAGAAGGGCACTGGTCTAATAGTTTTATTCCCTAAGGTACAAACAACATTAATGTACCCCAATGGTACAAAAATGTTCCTTTAGAGTCCAATTTTGTACTTTTAAAAAGTACATTTACCTGCAGTTAGGGTAAAACTGGCTGACCCTTGAGGGTACAGCCCCAGTGACAAGCAGTTGTACCTTCAAAGGTACAAATTGGTCCTTTTTTTGACAGTGTACTTACCGCTGTGATCGCGCATGAGTGATAGGTTTGAAAAAGGTACCGTGATACAGGATGTGAGGTATATCAAGTGAATTTTATATTATAGGCATCAAGTTTCACACAACCAAAATGTGATAAATAAAACAAGGAAGAACCTCAGTTGTATGCAGTGTTTTAGAAGTTAACTCCCCCATTTGCATCTGTTTTTTCATCCTGCTCTTTCTGACAGAACTGTGTGTCTTTGTTATAACAGGTGTCCATGCTGATGTGTAGATATGGAGAAATGCAATTTGGTTGCTACATTTATTTTAAACCTGCTTTTAACTTCCAGCAAAAATGATACAGAGCATGCTAATGCATGCAAGTCTGCTTTAATTAATTGAAGTATGCGTGTAGTGAGAGAAAAAAAAATCGAGTAATGTTTTTTCCAAGTATCACCACCAGATGGCGATCTGTAATTCCTGTAGGGTTACAATCTCAGGCTACCGGAGAAATTGTCTGCTGTCCATTACTGAAAGATATGCATCTTGTATGACGAAAATAGATTAAATGCCTGTTATTACAGCCCAGCGAAAAAGATAAAAACGTTTTCAACTTCACCTCAGTGCTACCCCTTAATTTTAGTTCCATTAATTTACATCTTGGATGCAGATTCTGAGTGCGGTATGTTTACATTTGGTGAAATTAAGACAACCATAATTCCATATCAAAATTAAATATGTAAATGAAGCCATATTTGTCTATGTACGACACTAGTCGTAAGCAAAAGACACAGGTCACGATGGTATGCCTTCAGCATGCAAATTTACCCATTATCAGTTCCAGCACCACAAATGATTCTCCTCAAATTCCCACGATTCATTTGGACAGATTTGTGCTTTACATGTTTTCCTTTATGTCTGACCTTTTGTTATGAGGTGAATGGTACTCGGATTGTTAATGCTGCTTTTAGAGCCGTGTGAATCATCATCTTTCGAGTGCTTTTCGGAAACCCGTGCAAGAGCAGCGCAGTGCATCCGAAACAAAAAGCTACAAAAGGTTTATTCATTTAGTTTTTAAAAGCTTGGTTCTGTTTGTCCTTGCTGAGGTGGAAATCTGTAGTCGTGTGCAAGAAAAGTATCAGAACGTAGTCTTTACAGTTCACCAGGCGAAGCAGGTGATGCAGCAGGTGATACAACTCTGCCCCAGTTCCTGTCTGTCTCCATAACAACACATGCATAGTTGTGCTGATATGCAAATGCGTACACTGGCAAAATCCATCGTAAAAACCACCTACGCCTTCTGCAGAACCTCTTTTAAGTACCTATTAAATGTGATGGCTTTGCTCTCTGACACGTGTGTCTGTCTCCAGAGAGAGAGAGAGAGAGAGAGAGACACCATAGAACATAAAATTCAATATATGTCTACATCCCATAGGTTCTAAATGCAATGCACATTTAGACCGTTTGTCTCCATCCATCCATCCATCCATCCATTTTCTGAAACTACTTGCGGGGGGCGGAGCTTATTATCTCTATTCAGTTACTTACTTTAAATTTTATCTAAATGCTGGTCCCAAAAGCACAGATTTGCCCTCGTTCTCTGTCATAAAAATTCTGTTCTAAGCAACAACGATAATATTCTGAGAGTCTCCCCCCGCCCTCGCCACCAGATCTATGCCTCTATGCCACGCTGCCCTTCCTGCTCCCTGGCACATGTCTCTCACTCATGGTTGGGCACATCTGAACAGAAGAATTGACCCGTGCAAACAAGAAGCATGATTCCAAAACATGAATGGGAATGTTACATTCCGAACCATCCATCCGTTTTCTGTACCCATTTATCCTATGCAGCCTCTTGGGGGTCCAGAGCCTATCCCGGAGGCTATGGCTGAAAGGCAGAGAACAACCCAGGACGGGACGCCAACCCATCGCACCATTCTGCCTCTGTCTTTTAACAAGATCTCCCCAGACTCTGACTGACCAGTCTTTGCGTCAATTAAACCGCACCATGTAACTATTTTTCCATTCTGCAAATGAGCCCAAACCATTATTATGTGTTGACATTAATTACCACATCACCATTTCTAAGATGCCAATAACGCAATATCATATTTAATGATTAATACAAGTTAACACATTTGAATATGTAATGTTTATTTTTACATTATGCTGAAGAATGTGGTTTGGAATGGAGTCTTGGATAGGCAGGTAGGTCAAATCGACATGTTTGCTAATTTGCATTGAATGTATCACCTTTCAGCTTCACACAGTGACACTACATATGCCATTCAGTGTAATTGTGTAATGAACGTTAAAAGATTCATGCTTTGTGAAAGAAAAAAACAACTATTGAAAAGCTGCCGTTTTAACGGACCGTGAATGCTGTCAGGGGGCCGGCGAGTTATGATGCAACTTATAGTCGAAGAAATGAAGTTTAAGCCATAATTTGCAGCAATTGCATGAAAACAAGAAAGCAAGTAGTTGTCAAATACTCTTTTATTTGCAAACACCATCAAATATGTCTCCATGGCAGTGATATATTTAGATGAATATAATCGAACTCAAAATCAAAGCAACAAGAAACAGGTTAAATTTAGAACTACTACCCTACTGCAGTGATGCAATAAATTACAATACTATTGTACCTTCAAAAATGCATAAGGCAGCCATTGTATTCACACAGAAATACTGATATATTTGATGCAAAACAACATCCCTTTTATATAAATACATTTCATAAATATCTGATATACAGCGTTATACACAACTTCTGAGAGACTTTGACACAAGCTGCAGTGACTGAATAGGAAAACGTGAAAAAAAAGTCCTGTTCTGAAGAGCACATCAGATAGTGGAGGGAAGACGATGCTTAAGTACAACAAAACGGTAAAGAGCAGGCCCTAAGCCATATTCTGCTTCAGCAATTTCTTTTGTATTATATCAGAACAACAACAACAATAATAATAATTTTAAAAGTAATAGGTTGTTGTAGGGGAAAAAACATGCAAATTGTCTGCAGGTCTGCTTGGGTGGGGCTTATTTACAGGAATAGGACATTTACAGCTTGAGATAGTTTTTGAGGTTAAGATATGAAGGTCTTTTCTTCTGCGGCACGTCGGCTACAGTCTGCAGAGCTTCGCTTCGTCACAGAATTGAACCGAGAAAGTGAAACTACTGACAGAAAATAAAATGAGCTGCTGACCAGAAAGTTGCCCTATCATTTTTCTTTTTGTACAAACAAAAGGCAGGTGGATCCCAATTCCTAGAAAATAACTTGAATTAATCAGACTCACCCCGCTGAGAGGCACAGCCATATTGAATACCATCCACATGTTCTAGAATTTTATGAATGTGCTTCCACATCCACAGTTAACAGGTGTCTAAAGCTTTTTTTTTGAGTTGAGTGAGAGACACATTTGAGGCTAATAGGAGGGAATAGCATACGGAGCGACCACCAGGGGGCGTTCAGCACCCTCCTTCTGAACACCTGGGTGCTCCATGGCAGACAGATATGAAGCGATTACATAACTCCATAAGCAACAAAATAATATGTATTCCACCAAATATGAGGTACTGGAGAATACATATTACAGGTAGCACTGTGTGTGGACCTGCATGTGTCCAGGTTTCTGTCAAGGAGCCTACTCTCCTCGCACAATTCAAGGACTTGCACTTCAAATGATCTGATGAAAGTAAAATGGCCATATGGCATGAGGATGGATGTCGTGACGGAACCATTCTCCTCAAATCAAAATGCTCACTCTCGTGATCATTATATTGATGTAATAGTTCATGAATGATCACAAAACTGAACTTGATTTGGGGTAAACTTTGTATTTACCTATCAAGATCAGATTAGTGGTTTAAACAAGTACAAGTACATTACTTACGACTCAAATAAATTACATTAACAGGAAATAAAATAAGGAAACCAAAATGTTACATTTTAGCAATTATATTGTACTAGTAAATGATACATAGAAGGAGCAAAACATTTAAAAATGTATATATATATGTATATAAATGTATATATAATTCAGTATGTAATATGTGTTTATTGAGCTGAACTGCAGGCATGTGGAGCTGAGTTTTAGTGTGGTGTTCCATACTATATTAACTGGGCAGAGTTCAGTGAATCTCAGGCTATAATCAGTAGTCACTCAATTTTTATACCCAGAAAACAATTTATCCATTAAAAACAATCCCAACGGAAGGTTAAAAAGGAGATATCTATACGGTTATTGCACTTTCAATTCCCAAAACTGCAGCTTGTTTCATTTCGTTCTCTCCACATACTGTATTTTTAACATTGTGTACAATTGAAAATAGAAGGTGCCCCCTCCCCCACCTTTACACACACACACACACACACACACACACACACACACACACACACACACACAATGCCTTGCCATTTGGTTGATCATCAGGCAGTAGCAGAATCATAATAGCATCAATGGAATGGATATTACTTCATATATTACATACAGTACTTCACCGGAAGAACGGAAAACAAAGTGCTCTGTGGACTCCCACGTGAGAACGACAATATCGGGATTCTTTCCTCACCCAGAGGTAAAACCTATACTATTTTGCGGCTGTGAAAATCCACGGACTGAATCACAAAATCTCCTCACATAAAAAAAGAGGCGCACAGGCAGTGGGAATGGATTATGTTAGTTCCAGACCCAAAGCGTGTTCCTACAATTTCTTTCTTATGGAAGTTAGGCCACCGAAATATATAATCCTCACACTTATAAACCAGAGCAGCTGTGATTAAATGTGATTTATCAGCACAGATAGAACAATTCTCATTCCAGGAAAAGTAGTACAAAACCATCAAAATGTAGATTGTATCAAAGAGACTGGTTATATTTTCTTTTTAAACATACGCCGAGTGACAAAATTTTGTGCTTTACAAAGAGCAATAAAGAAAGTTAGTCTTCTGAAATGCTCAGAAATGTGGATTAATAAATATAGACCTGACCTCCACATGTGCCAATAGGACCAGTAACCTTGATGGTATGCGCTGATTACAGCAGTTCATAATCAAAGTTAATGCGTGATATCTTGACTTCTTAATATTATCTTGAGCAAAAACAAAGCGATAAAAAGAATATATATCAAAAGTAGTAGAAGTCGGTTTGCCCTTCTGAAGAAATGGACGGCATGAAGGAACTCGGGAGTATGATGATGGGAGTGTGTCCATGGGTGAATGCGGAGTCAGCGACGGCCATGCTGACTTGCTGCCATTGTAAACAGCCCTTATGGAAACAATGAGATGAAGATGACGCCCATTCATGGTGATGGGATACCCCTGCCCCCCACCCCCCCCTTATCCCAGCATCCACACAGTCAGCTGATCGCTGCCTTCAAGCAATCTCCTGCTCGTGCCCCGAAGTTCAACCTGCGATGCAAGAACAGAGCATATAATCACACAAACAGTAGTGGAGAAAAGATGGTAGCAAACACAGCGGCATGTTTAACGTCTGCACTCAGCTCGGCCAGGCCTGCATGGAGGACAAGGGCTCTGTGGGCTTTTACGCTGATTAAATATAATAATATAATAATATTAAATATAATAATATAATAATATTTGACCAACTTCATATAGTTCCTAAGGAATGTTAAAATCCACCAAAAATTCAAATTACATTTAAGCCTTGATTTATGTGTTGAAAATTGTATAATTTGACATACATTTTATTTAATGTATTTGGTAATCTGTTGTGTAATAAATACCAATATAATAACGCTTTCTATGAATGGCATGTCTAAAAGAATCTATGAACACATTAAACACATTATAATGCATTCATAAAGCATTACAAACATGGCTATAAATCCTTAATGCTTATACTGACCATTATAATGCATTATAAAGGTATCAATAGTGCATTATAGATGAGAGCTTCATTGGAGTTTATGAAGTATTACAATCAACACAATAGTGCAGCGCGACTGTCAATAGAAGATGCTGTAATTCTTTATTAATGCTTATACTGACCATTATAATGCACTATGAAGGTATCTATAGTGCATTATAGATGAATGTAAAGTGTTACCACAAATACCACAGAAGTATGAAGGATTCTCATCTCTTTCATTTTAAACACACATGGACTTAACAGCCGTGTGTTGAGTCCCAAGTGACAATATCTTTCCCCCAGTTTCTTCTGCGTCTGACAAACAGTTTGACAGATGGCTGATACATTGCAGAATAACAGTCAGAACAAAGGCAGTCCCTAGAGAAGCCAGCATGTCACTGTCATGGGGGTGATGATGTGTAGTTAGGGCAATAGACGGCCCTTAAGAGCTGCCCGAACAGCTGCCCGACAGGGAACTGACCTCGCTTTCTCATTTGGCAATAGCGGAGGGCGACCCCGAGCGGTGGAAGTGGACGATCTGCCACTTGCCGTCACGCCGGTGCCAGATGCGAGACTCCTCGGACTGGGCCGTGCGAGGCATCCCGTTGGTGTCGATGTACTGGGTGATGCGGACGTAGGCGATACAGGCGGCTTCGTCACCGACCAGGTGGATGTGCGGGTTCAGGATGGTGGTGTGAACCGGCTTGCTGTTCTTTGACCACACTGGCCAAAGCAAAAGCGCATAGTGTATGCAAGTAACGTTACACGTACATATAAGGTTAAATCAATGCACGACGATATTAACTGTGGTGTCTGGTGTAGCATTCATTAAAGCCCAGTTCTGTCACTGTTACACAACACTGAGTAAACACTGACACCTGGTTATTCAGAAGAAAAATGATCTTCACTTGAAGACAAGTTTATTGCCACAGGGTGACCACCTAATCCATGTCAGGGTGGACACTATGAGCTGGGACAGGGTTTGTAAACTACCATTCCAATTAAAAGGACCTGAATTTCACTTAAGCACTGAGTTCTTGCTGTCTGCTGATTGGTCAGTCTCCTCTAATCATGCATGTGTCACTAATGTTAATGTGACACAGCTGGATGAGTCTTTCAATCCAGGAAGCAAAGCAGTAAAAGCTCAAGAAGAATTGAAGTATTTGACCAAGTATGGGAGCCTTTCAGGTTTAAAGTAGTTTGTAAAGCCTGAAGTAGTTCATATGGCCCCCCCTGACATGGATTAGGGGGTCCCCCTAGTTGGCCGTCTGGCCTTCTTTCCCATACTCTCTGCTGTCCAAAATCTGGTTTGTGTTAAGATGTTTTTTCCCTTAATTCAAACAATTCTATTTTCACGAGGCATTTGTCTCTGTAAAGATTTTGCGCGCTGATCAGGCCCAGCAGTGCAGTGATGTACAGAGCTCTACACTGAACCTGAAGATTGTGGTCAATTATCTACTCTGATCTGCTTTGGGATGAGACCCCTTTGGGAAGAAAAGGATAAGTGTATATCCAATTTTATATCCTCTTTGAAACCACTGTTTCAACTACTGTGTAAAATTACTCTGTCTACGCAACAAAATCTATAGCCTGGACTATTAATTTTATTGATTGCGGTGGGACAGACTATAACTGAAAATCCTTGGTATCAGTGTAAAAGGTTTGCATTAATATTGCTGCTGTCAATTGCATTTAACCCTCACATTTGAACAAAGCAAAGCACAAAGCCACAGCCAGAAAGTTCAGGTCCACAAAATACAAATGCAGACCAAGATTTTGTTTCAACCAACAAGTTGAGTATGAAGGGTCACAGTCACAGAGCACTGAACTAGTTGGTTGAAACAAAACTTTGGTCTGGATTTGTACTTTCTGGACCTGAACTTTCCACCCCTGTCTACGGCTCTGTTGATTCAGACACAGCCAATGCTGTCACCCTGGCTTACGATTCTCAAAGTAGAAGCGGTGAAAATCCAGGCCCTCCACCAGGTTTCCCAGGGCTTCGGGTTCGAAAGCCGTGACACTCGGGTCACACATCTTCCTGTGGGGAGCCAGGGATAAAAAACGATTCAGGAACCCTTAGTGGGGGGGGGGGGGGGGGGGGGGGGGGGGGGGGGGGGGGGGGGGGGGGGGGGGGGGCGGG
>JAODKC010000002.1:9405797-9423553 GCA_026777985.1 Mormyrops attenuatus
CCCCCCCCCGCCCCCCCCCCCCCCCCCCCCCCCCCCCCCCCCCCCCCCCCCCCCCCCCCCCCCCCCCCCCCCCCGCCGGCGCAACCTTACTGAGATCCATGGATGCTTGAGGGCCTCAGAAGCAGTGATTCGCTTTGACGGATTGATGGTCAGCATCTTGTTGATGAGGTCCTTGGCTTCGGGGGTGACGGTGTCCCATTCAGGGGAGGGGAACTGAGATGGGAGGAGAAGGAGTGAGTGATGGGGGAGCGAAACACTTCATTCACACCTCGAAAAAAAGTAAAGCACAACTGCTCACATCATAAGCGCCGGCCTTGATCTGCTGATAGAGCCTGTGCTGGTCCTCGTCCCAGAAGGGGGGGTAGCCCACCAGCAGGATGTATAATATTACACCTGGTGGCGGAGATGGGGGTAGTTTGTCATTTTAACAAGTATGCTTTATTGATAAGGGAGGATGCTATATGGATTCTCACATAATGTAATGCATCTAGCTTATTAAAGAATTATACTGTACCACTCATACTGTACTAAATCTGAGAAGGAATTGTAATCAAAGGCCCATAGTAATAGTATTGGGGGTATAGCTAAAACTCCTGGCCCCCTGCCGAAATGTCACCTTGGGCCTCCTGCAACTTTCAGTTTGAAGAAATCTTCCATGTCAGAATTTACAGAGTGGGGGTATAATGTTTCCTGAGTGTTCTTTTTTTGTGTTGAGGGCCCCTTATAAAGTGCTGGGCCCCCTGACTCAGCCAGGGTACCTATGCCCATCAGATGCCCCTGAATAGTTTATATAACAGGTAATTTAATCGAATATGAAAGCTGTTCAGCATTTTTTGGAAGAATCCAATACAGCAAGCTGGTATGGAACATGGGCAGGAAGCATTTATAGTCTTTGACTGTGAAGATACAGGGAGTTCATGTTCATTTGTAGTCTTTGACGGTGAGGACACAGGAAGTCCATGTTCATTTATAGTCTTTGACAGTGAGAATACAGGAAGTCCATGTTCATTTATAGTCTTTGACGGTGAGAATACAGGAAGTCCATATTCATTTGTAGTCTTTGACTGTGAGGATACAGGAAGTCCATGTTCATTTGTAGTCTTTGACGGTGAGGATACAGGAAGTCCATGTTCATTTGTAGTCTTTGACGGTGAGGATACAGGAAGTCCATGTTAATTTGCAGTCTTTGACTGTGAGGATACAGGAAGTCCATATTCATTTGTAATCTTTGATGGTGAGGATACAGAAAGTCCATGTTCATTTGTATTCTGTGACTGTGAGGTTACAGGAAGTCCATGTTCATTTATAGTCTTTGACTATGAGGATACAGGGAGTCCATGTTCATTTATAGTTTTTGACTATGAGGATACAGGAAGTCCTTGTTCATTTATAGTCTTTGACTGTGAGGATACAGGAAGTCCATGTTCATTTATAGTCTTTGACTGTGAGGATACAGGAAGTCCATGTTTATTTATAGTCTTTGACTGTGAGAATATACTGATGGAAGTCATGCTGGTTTGGGAGGGAGTTTGTCTACAGCTGTACAGGTGCTCTTCAGTCAGGGCACATCAGAGTGATTGGCTGCTCTCACGCTGTCCACCAGTGCTCTGCCAGGGGCGAACTGACATTAGGTCCTTACTTATTGTTTTCCAAATGACTTTGTTTTGCATTTTTACGGCCCATATATATAGCTTTGTACCTTCTGTCACTGGAATTTGGGGGAAGCTAAAAATACTCCGCTGGTCAGCAGAGAGGCATGTGGGATGCTGTCCTCATACAGCCAACATACACAGACATCCCAAAGGAGCCCAGCACTATCTCTAAGAAAGTGCCAGCACTTTAGAACATAGAGGCAACACAAACTGTCCTGCCAGCTTTTAAAATCCCCAAGCACTGGATTACTCCACAGCAAATTCACTGCTAAAATCTTACGTGATTCAGCGCTGAACTGTTAAAAATTTCCTGTTGGTTTTATGAACAACATCAAGTGTGAATTTATGTTAAGCTCCAAGAGACCCAACTTTGTCCTCGCTCACCAAGCGCGGCTAACGAGCTGCTATGAGGCGAACATGGCCATGGCTGAGCTTCGTTACCTCTCCCGGCAGGAAACTCTGTCTGAGCTCAACTGCCATCATGGTGCCTTCTAAGTTTAGCATCAATCAAAAATATGTCACGCTTTTAAAGTACATACATTAGTAAATATTCTAGGTTTTTGAAGGATATAGATATTTTTGTAAAAATCTATGTACACACATACATTTATAAGCATAAATACATATATATATACATATATATATATATAAAACATGCAAGAAGGGTGAAAGTGTTGCTTTTAACAGTTTTTTGCACATAGCCTCTTACATACAATCACAAAGTGTGGATTTTGATGCCTGTAGCATTAATTTGTTTGTAGAGTTTCACTAGCTACTGCTACAAATGGGTGTTTTGGTATATTGGCTATGAATGATTTATGATCTAATGCAATCAAGTGCACATAAGAACTGTTATAATAGTGTTACTGATCCCCTTTGTGTATACTCGTTTTGTTTTAATAACTTTGAAGGCCTATTCAAACTGAACAGAAGACTGAGGTTTAATGACGCGTCCTTGTTGAAGTAGCTTCTGTTGAGCATCGTTCTAGCAAAACATTAATAGTGCAGAGGAGTAAATAAATTCAGTTGCAGTTAGTGGATCACATGCATTTGTGTTTGGGCATCAATGATCTGGTTTGTTTTCGAGTCGCATACTGTTCAGTGTCGTTAGAAGCAATTACAGGCCGAAATGTGGTTGTAGAGAGAGTGAGAAATTACTCTCCAGATAAGCGGGTACTTGAATAGGCTTGGTCACGTGTCTCAAGTTAGCATGAGTTCAGGTGAGTGACATAAATTGTGACTGGAGTCATGTAGCTTCAAGCCTTAACGCGATGTCTTCTGGCTTCCACACTTAGGGTTATATCTCTGATCTCAGAAGCTCCTGAAGCGCCTGTCTCACTGTCCAACCAGGTGACACTGGGCAGACGCGGGAAGGGCGGTCAACATGCAGTGGAAGGATCGCCAAGGTGTTTGCAGTGGGCGAATGAATGCCACTAGCTGGTGTAAACAGCAGCCTGTCAGCTCAGTAATAATATAATTTAATAAGGCTCGCAGTAGGGGCATAAATTCCCTAGCAGATTCAGGGGGGCCCGACCCTTTACAGGGGCCCTTGAATATGTAAAACTATAAAATTATGTAATGTATGGGGAGCCCAAGGTGACATTTTGTCAGGGGGCCAAAAATATCTAGCTACGCTTGGCTATACATAAGACAAATAAAATGTACCAAAAAATGTATACACACAGATATTTAATAACCCAATTAAGGACATATCAGTAATTCACTTCTCAGGAATGGGGACGCTAATCATCTTTTGTCCCGTTTGTGTATAATCTGATCTTTTCATTGATGCACAGGGGCCAAATGGAATGAAGAAAAAACCTTCAGTCTGTCATCTAGCATTAAGGAAAATTACAGTGTAGGTGTTCTGCATGGTGGGTTTCATTCCACTGAGAGGATGGAGGGGGTGTCAGTGAAGCGGGGCTACAACCAGACTGTCTGTGTCCCCCTCCCAGATGGATTCTGCATTCACAGAGTCAACCATAGACCATGGACCCAGGGGCCAAACTTAGAAGTTCCAAACTGGCAACAAGTAACTGCATCGCACTGCTTTTTTTTTTAACAAAACACAAAAGCTTCTTATTATAAAAACCATTCAAAGGTTCAGCCTACAGCAAGATGAAACAATGCAGCCATTTCCTAAACATTCATTTTTAAGGATTGTGTTGAATAGGACAGAGACTGCAGAAGACCACTGGGATGGACACTGATGTCACTGTCAAGGGCACTAGCTGGAGGGCTCCCACAATAATTCCATGTTTCCCAGGAGTGAAAGAGCAATGGAAGGATGGTAGTTGGGTAGACAATCTGGGCCGCAACGGAAGCCAAAATGGAGCAAGACTATGGGCATTGTTGTATGTATGATGACTGCAGGTTGTGAAGGTGGCTTTAGGACCCGAGGCTCATTAGCTGTCGCTCCTGCTGGTAACACAGAAGAACAGCAGGTGTCCCACACCGTGTCCCCCACGTCTCACCACATGCCCACAGGTCCACCGCTTTGCCATATGGATCCTTCCGCAGGACTTCGGGTGACAGATATCCAGGTGTTCCGGCAAAGCCTAGGACAGCATGGAGACTTCTTATCACATTGTGCGGACATTTGGTCCCCACAATGCAAAATATACATAACCCACACACACACACACACATACACAACACATCGTACCCATATATACAATAGAAATGTGACTGCTGTGTGACTTTTCTGCTTCAGTCAGAAGATGGCACGTTAAAAGATGGATGATCTCATTCTGTCTTTTATAACATTAAGCAGCCAATGAAACCTCATGCAAACACAGTGGCGTGCCTGAAATGCGAAATGCCCCTTTAAGATTGTTTCATTATCTTTGTTCCGTTTCCAAGGAAGCATCGTTACCTCTAAAATCCCCATAACTGTTTCACACAGAAATATGCATCTCCCTCTACAATTGTTATTATCTTATTTCTGAAGGAGTTACTTTCTTCGGCCACAGTCAGAATCAAGAGGATCCTGACATTTAGAATGAATTAAATTGATTTCAGATTATCTTCTGATGACAATGGAATCTATAAATCATCAACCTTTGTCATCTTGCTATCTTATTCTCTTGACTCCTTTTATCTTCCCCGGGTGAATAGTGTAGGCCACATTGTGGCTTAGTAGAAAGTGATTTAGATCATATTTTACCCTCAGTTTTTTGCGACACTCAGTGCAAAGTACACTGCAGGACAGATTGTTAATGGTGTTCTATGCTTTGTGGTTTTTGGAATAAGGTGACTTTGATCGAATACTGAAAACAAATTAATAGGTATAGGATTTTTACTGACAGCATCACACCCCTTCAGTGACTGCAAGATTAACTCCTGAATTAATTACTGGGTACTTAATCTCATCTGAGATCTAAAATATATGCATGCATTATGTTCAAGGTCTACCAGCAATATCACAGGCATTTGGTTCTCTTCAAAATTCAATGGATCGAATACAAGAATATAATGTTATAAAATCAGTCAATCTCTAGAGAGCTGTCTTGTCTAAAGCATGTCTTGCAGATCATTGTTAATATCACCTATAATCTCAGGAGAGGTAGATGTAATTAATGTGGTTACAATGGTATTTCCATCCACCTTGCCTTTTAATGCCATTTAATTTTAGGTGTGACTACAAAATGGGATTTCCCACATACAGAGGCTCTCCTTTGAGAGCTGGCAGTTTTTGAATAATTAGAATAGCAATTATCTCTAGTGGAGCTGTTGAAATGCTACTTTAAGGACACTTAATGTGTCGCTTTATCTTCGTTGGATTCCCGATGAGCATCCGAGGACTTAATTAATTCTATCCATACATATAGCCTCTCCCCAGGTTATGATGTGGTTATGTTCTGATAAACCTATGGTAAAGTGAAAATATCGTAAGGCGAAAATGCATTTTAATACAGTACGCCTAACCTAACAAACGCCATAGCCTAGCCTACCTTAAACATTCTTAGAACACTTACATTAAGAACATAAGAAATTTACAAACAAGAAGAGGTCATTCGGCCCATCAAGCTCGTTTGGGGAGAACTCAACTAATAGCTCAGAGTTGTTAAAATCTTATTTAGCTCTGACTTAAAGGCAGCCTACAGTTGGGCAAAATCATTAACACTAAGCCTATTTCATAATAAAGTATTGAATATCTCATGTAATTTATTGAATAATGTACTGAAAGTGAAAAACATTTACCCACTGCAAAGTCAAAATATCGTAATGCGGACCATCGTAACCCAGGGAGCATCTGTATTTTGCAAGAACAGAACTAAACAAGACAGTGCAGGAACCTGTCATAGGAACCTTTGCATAACACTCATACTGGAGAGGCTGAGGGTCCATGCCGGTTATGCAAGACCATGTGAAAATGCATCTTATGTGTTTCCTCTTCATCCTTTCAGACTCATGTCACTCTAACTTTGTTTCAGTCTGCTGCATCAAGCTAGATGAGGTGATTTTGTTAAGATACAAGTTTTTGACTAACTATTATAACTAGGTGATAATGGAGATGACAACAATTCCCTGGTCAGGAATCACTCACTTCCTGTGTAAAAATAATTGAAGGAGAATAATGCTTTACTGGTTGCAGTACCCCTTACAGCACACCTGTGTCTCTGATCAGCAGTAGCTGAAGTGCAGCATACTGCCACACTAATGAGCCTGGATGGAGCTGGGACCACACACTCATGTGCAGGCACGAGTGATCTATGGATCAAACATGCAGGTACCATCACCCATCTCCCTTCCAGCTATTCTTCAGTGGCTTCGTTTCGTCTGTGTTTTTCTATCCGTATGTTTCGAAGATGCCTCCTAACCTCGAGGCATTCCCGTTCTCTTCTCAAGGCCCTGTGCTCAGTGTTGTTTTAGTTTATTTGATGTTTCCCTCCTGGTTTGCATGGTGTGCTTTGAGTTTGGACTGCATGCTAGGGTGCATTTAACACCCCCCCCACACCAACTGCTATCCCATGGACCCACGGCAGGCTTGTTGGAGCACAGAGCACTGTATATGTTTGTTTCATACAGGATTATAATCTTTGTTAGGTATATGTTTGTCTGATACAGGACTACAATCTTCGTTAGGTATATGTTTGATACTGGATTGCAATATTTGTTAGGTGTATGTTTGTTTGATACAGGACTACAATCTTTGTTAGGTATATGCTTGTCTGATACAGCACTACAGTCTTTGTTTGGTATATGTTTGTCTGGTACAGGACTACAATCTTCGTTAGGTATATGTTTGTCTGATACGAGACTACAATCTTTGTTTGGTATATGTTTCATCCTCACACTCTGCATGCACAGTTGCCTCAGTAACATGTGGATTCATAATAAAAGATAAGGAATGCGCCGTTATTTACTTCTTTTTTGGGAAGGTGGGGTTGTGCCGATATTAGGGGGACATGTCCCCCTGTCCTCCTTGTTTCCTCTATTTCCGACCCCCTGCCTCCTTGTGCTTTTGAGTTTCAGCATTTTGTCGGCATCAATCCGATATGGATTCATAGATCCTGTGTTCGGACTGTGGCATGTTGATGGATGTGGCCAGCTTCTCTCTTACCGAACCATGCCTGTTGGTCCCCTTCAACCTCGATGGCCAAGCCGAAGTCGGCCAGCTTCACAGCTGCTCCCTTGGACTTAGATGCCAGCAGAAGGTTCTCAGGCTGCACACAACAACAGAAAGGCTGTCAGACAACACAGAAGGGGTGTCCCAGAGTTCCCTTCTGAACGCTGAATAAAACAATTCTGAGCCATGCCAAAGCAATATTTTGATGCTCTAAACTGTACTCATGTGGCCACTGAAAACTTGATCCTTAACTGTCATAATTTATCATCCATGTTTTGGTATAAAATGCTGGGAAGTAATGGGCTATGAAAAATGGCAAAATCTCCATAGCAGGAATGCAGTGCAAGTGACAGCTGTGATCAGCGACCCTCATCCAGCTGTCCAGGATGTTCTGTGTGGGCCTCAGAGAACTCAGCTGTCGTTGAAGTAAAATGAGCCTGACGTAATGGATATAGCTGGGACTGCGGCCATTTTGGAGCACACTGGGTGGCATCTCAACACAAAACGAAGTGTCGCTAATTTCAAACATCTTGTAGCACAGTGGAATAGCGCTGTCATCATGTCCTCAATCAAGCTATCTAACCTTAGCATCTGCTAAGCCCATAAGAATGTGAAATAACAAAAAACATTACAAAAGACAAAGTGCCGTTTCTAACCACCTAAAAAAATTTATACACTTGATATCTGGGCAATAAATTACTCAGCCTGCTTCTGTCTTGTAAACTATTTCTCCCAGATTTTCAGTTACTTAGCTGACCTGCCTCCAGGGACAAATTTCCGACTGTGAAAACTCACTTTCAATGGTTTAACTTCCCCAAAAATCAAGCTGTTTTCTTTCCCATAAATCATGACGTGCCAGTTTCTAATCAACTGCCTTGCTAATCAATTTCACAATTACCGAGCACCCTGACCACATAATTCAATTGTGACCTTCATGGTTCCCTTGACACCTAGTGATAGAAAACCAATAATTGTTTCAGTTCTCACTAATTCTCTTCCTCCTCTGTTCCAGCCAGTTTGGCAACTTTGTACTTGTACCTCTGAGTGGAGGTAATAATTCAATTCAATTCAGTTCAATTAATTTTTATATAGCGCCTTTCACAATAGGTACTCCAAGTTGCTTTACAAGGGAGTGCTGTGATACACTACAACATCACTAAGACAGAATAATACAAAAATAAGGAAAAAGAAAGACAGGGAAACCAAAGGTATTTGCTGCAGTGCTGGCAAAAGATGACTGTTCATGTGAAGAGTTATAATTGATCCTTTATTAGTCTGTTATGCCTCTTTAATTGTCTTTGCCTGCTTCCCTCAACTTGCTCTTTGTAGAGTAAGCTGTCTGTGAAGTTGGGGGTTAAGGGCCTCGCTTTACAACCCACAGTCCACACACATCAAGTAGAACATTTACATATGCAATCTAGATCTTTAAAGAAAAAAAAAAGCAAAAAGAAAGTATGTTGTCATGATTTCATGATTTATCCTTCGCAGGCCTAAAGTAATTATGGTCCTCATAATTAGCCCAGTGAGCAGTACAATTAGTCAAGGCAGTGAACACTGCAAAGCATGGTTGGGATTAGCATTAGCATAAATTTTGGTCAGTGGACACAGAAATATCAGTCTTTCAATATTGTTGGGAGCAGAATCCGCTGAAAGCATGAAAGAACGAAACGGGGTAACGGAATGTAAGCGATGCGACAGCATAATATTTGTCAGTTAATAATACTTTTCATGAAATGGGCCTGTACATTAAGCCATGAAAATCACTAATCTCAAAGCTTTAATGGGATTTGGAGGAAATAACTGGGGAGATCTTCTAACAAAGGAATTAAGGACAGTGAAAGTAAAAACAGATGCTGATGAAAAACCTGCATCCATGTGCTGAAGTGAAATGCAGGAAAATGACCCACGGCATGAGGCCACAGACGTAAGGAAGGAACTGAAGAGGAACTGCAAACAGAAATGAAGGTAAGCAGATGGGAAACACAGGAAACTGATGACTTCTTGCGAAATGAAACAGGAACCCAGCGAGTTTCTGTGAAATGAAATCAAACACAGGAAACCAATGATTTTATCTGAAATTAACTGTATATAACCCATGGCTCCCTGTGGAAATCAGTGATTTTTTTTGTGAAATGAAAAACACAGAAAAGGAATTCCTTTTGGTGAAATGAAACACAGCAAACCAATGGCAATTTACCAAAATGAATACAGAAAACCAATGACATTCTGTCAAAATGAATACAGGAAACCAATGACATTCTGTCAAATGAAACACAGGAAACTGATGAACTTCTGCCAAAATAAATACATGAAACCAATGACATTCTACCAAAATGTATACAGGAAACCAATGACATTCTGTCAAAATGAATACAGGTAACCAATGACATTCTGTGAACTGAAAAACAATTAACTTATACAATTCTGTGAAATGAAATGCAGGAAAGTGATGACTTTCTGTCAAATGAAACACATGAAACTGATGGCCACTCAGTGAAATGAAATACAAGAAGGTGTGGACTTCTTTTGAAATGAAACACAGGAAACCGATTATTTTCTGTTAAATGAAAAACAAGAAACTGAGTTCCTCTGAAGTGATGCAAAAGAAACTAACTGCTTTCTGCATAATTCCCTTTAAGAGTAAGGAAATATCCTGACCTAAATCCTACTAAGAGTCATTTGAAAGATTCGAAAAATCCAGGAACATAGCAATTCACGCATTTAAGAGAGCATGAGTGGACAAAAATTATTCCAAACAGTTTTCAAAGTTGTCATAGATTTTCCCTAAAACAATTGCCGAATGTGCGTCCGTCCAACACAGGGGTGGCCAATCTTATCCAGAAAGGGCCACTGTATGTGTGGGTTTTCGCTGCAACTGCCTAATTAGATTACTAATTAGAGAACTGATTGGCTGAAGAGTCCTCACACCTGGGTTTGAACAGCTGACCTAAAGGTCAAAAACCAGCACACACACCGGCCCTTTGCGGATAAGATTGGCCACCCCTGGCCTAACACAACACTTACGTAATTGACACAGTCCCATTTATTCTACTTCATTTTTGCTGACTTTCATTGTAACTTATCTTTCTCATAGAAGTCTTCTCAGACATTGTGGATCTGAATTTAAAAGGTATACAACATTTCATAATATGCCACAAGTAAATGCTATATATAGAGTAAAAAAGATACTACAAGACAGTATAAGGATGTATAAATGAAATCAATTCGCACAACAGTAACACTGAAGGATATCACATTTTAGGAAAAGCAGACTTTGAGGAGACATCTCATAAAAACACCTGTGTAGAAACTTCAGGAAGTGAGATTCAATGACAAATGTTAACTTCTGTTTTACATTTATGTCTGTGACATATATTTGTGACAAGGCTGACAATGTAGAGATGGCTTTTCCCTATCACATTCCCCTGACTGCATTAACCTATATAGCACTAGGATTGTCTTATAGCGATTCCCTTTAGGAAAAGCTAATGAGGAAAGGCTAGGTGGTAGACTTTAAAAGGCCGAACAGAACAAGTCTTACCTTGAGATCTCTATGAACAACCCCCATCTGATGACAGTGCAGCACAGCTTCCAGGATCTGCTGAATACAATGGCTAATATAAAAGGAAAGATGTTTTTACATTAAATTGGTGTGTGCAGCTAATGCTAACTGATCAGTGGAGGACAGACATGCTAGTAAGAGATTTGTATTCCTCAAAGATAACAAGTAACTTGAAACATCCATCTTATTACAAGCCTGAAGGTCATTCTGTCAGCTGTGGGGATGTTTGTTCCCTTTCAGCTACTTTTATTATCGGTTTTCACACTGTTCTGCACACGCTACATATTGATAGTAACTAATCGATATCCAGATAATCGTTACTAGTTTCTGATGGAATGTATATACCTCACAGAGAGGGTGAGTGTGCTTGTCTTTAAGTGTCTCACGTATGCCGTGAATGATGCTGTTGACAGCAAAAACTTACATGTGCTGAATTCTTGGATTGATTGAAACACTTAGTGGAGTAATATCACGGCTGAAAAGGTTAATGTTCCCTCAAATTCTTAGCCGAGATGCGGGTTTTGTTTGAAACATACTGAGAAGACTCATTGAAAAGGTCAAGAAGGAATCACAAAGAAAAGGACCCAACACAGAGTGAATCCATCACCTGGCATCCGCTTCGCTGTAATACTCCCTGGCTACGATATCTTCAAAGAGTTCCCCTCCCGTCACCCTGGTTTAAGCAGAACAAACACGGGGGGGTAATGAGTTTGTGATGGCAGTGAAAAGACAAAAGAGAGCCAATATGTAAATAATGTTCTCTTCAAAATAAGTTTGCTTTCAAGTGCGAATTATCTTGTGGGACTCCAAAGAAGGGAACAAAGAAGTGAACAAACACTTGTCAGTAATGTTTCATGACCTCTGGCTGCGAAAGTGCCTACACGTCACTTTATTGTCCTGTTTGCTAGTGTGCCGTGTCTAGGTTTGCTCTGTCAAGCATGCCTGGCACTATTCAACAGCTGTCTATCTCATGGACAATGGGGGAGGACAGGTTAACTTTTTAACCCCCCTCCCGCCCCATACACCACCCCCACACACAGCATGATATTAGGAGGAATGGCATTTCCAGCAGCCTTGGTCAGCTTACGAGGTTACATGGGTTTGAAATGACGGATGGATGCACATTTCCTGTTCACTCATCCCTCACACCCACACACACATGCGTGTGCACATTTTAATTAATTGTCCATGGCCCATGACACATGTGGACAGTCTCCTTGGACAGATGCGTGGGGGAGTCATCCTCTGTCACATCAACTCCTCCCTGTCCCTGTCTGACATCTGAACAGTTCACGTGTGGATCACAGGGAACAGAGGATTCGAGAGCCCTGACCAAGTCACCCCCCTCAAAGCTATAGAAAAATCCTTCTCTACTCACAATTTAGTCTTTGTTGTTTCCCAAAATATGTGTGGATTTTATTGTGCAAAGTCATATATTTGTTAGGTTTTAATTATTTTAGATTCTGCCTAAGGAAAGAGTAGATAATTTTTTTATGGTCTGTTGTGGTTAGGAATGAATTTCATTCTTCATTCAACACACAGGAAAGCTAACAGACTGCCTTTTCAGACTGTTTCACAATGCAAGTTTTCCTGGCACCGTAACCCTATATTTTCAAAGCGCCAGTTCTCAGATTATCCTCTCAGGGTTGCGTCCAACTGCAAAAGTTAAACTTTGTCTCAATGTTATTTCAAAGACGGAGAATATTGAAGAGTGCCATGTAACTCTGATTCCCAATGCATTCAAAGAACAATATTTTTGTTCTTTGTAAAATGTTATGTAGCCCTGGTGTACACCAGGTCTCCCCGCGACTCTAGCCAAAATAAGTGGTTCGTCTATTGAGAATTCAGCACAGTACACGGTTTCACCCATAAATGACCCCAGGAAATCCCCAGGTTCTATCACAAACATGTGCTTGTGTTTTTCTAAGGGCTGCTCTCTTCAGCTCCCCGATTGAGGGAAAGTCCTAAGCTGACACCCAGTGCTCACAAACACAAACACAGCTCTCCTACTGCACTGAGTCCTGGTGCAAAGTGTAAACAGCAGACAAGCAGAGCGTAATTCTTCTAACTATATATCCTAGTCAGGGTCATGGGGAACCTGTAGCCTGGTCTAGTGAACACAGGTACAGCTTGGACTGGATGCCAGTCCATCAACGGACACACACACAACCCATCAGGTGACACAGGAGGGCGCCTAGGACCCCACCTTCCACTTAGCCCAGCAAATTTGCCTTAAGGAGGGGGCGCTGGGGGTGTAGCTTGCCTAAAGCTCCATGTGGGCTGCAACCAGTAATGCACACAGAAATGCATTATGGGAAGTTTAGAGACATCAATTAGCCTACGTGCATTCTGTGTATTCTGCCTGTATTTGACCAGAGTGGATATATTTTGATGTCAGAAATATTTGGTATGCATAACGCTAAGAAAGTCGTCATTTCTATCATACTGTCGCTTATTATGCTTTAGAGCAGGGATGGGCAAAGAGGGCTGTTGTGTGTGTGGGATTTTGCTGCAACCCCCTAATTAGATTACTAATTGGAGGACTGATTGGCTGAAGAGTTTTCGCACCTGGGTTTGAACAGCTGACCTAAAGGTTATCCCAAAAACCTGCATTTACATTGGCCCCTTGCAGGTAAGACTGCCTACTCCTGCTTTAGAGAAATGCTAGACACATGGACATGATTCATTATGAAGTCGCCTACATCAACCAAATGAATTCACTAGCGATTCAAAACTCTGTCAGGTCATGCTTATCAGATCAGGGGTCATTAGCACAAACGCGATCGTTCTCCTCCCTTGTGTGTTTGTAATCGCGCACGACTGATGTTTACCATACACTGCAGCAAGGTGATTTTGCGTAGCATGTATGCAGCTCTCAAAAACTGCACTCAGTTCTGTACAAGGACCAAGAGTGAGTTCTTTTTGTTGCAAATGAAAATAGTAATGGCTAACTGATCGCTGACGTCAAGCTCACTGTTAAGGGAGCTGTAGTCTCTGAATACAGGCCTGTTCTGTCTAACAGGTATTAATT
This sequence comes from Mormyrops attenuatus, assembly GCA_026777985.1. Lineage (NCBI taxonomy): Eukaryota > Metazoa > Chordata > Actinopteri > Osteoglossiformes > Mormyridae > Mormyrops > Mormyrops attenuatus. Next base: position 9,419,615 of record JAODKC010000002.1, read on the forward strand.
ATGGTCCTATCCCTGCAGTGTGTATATTGGCTCTTAATGAATCAGCCTTTGTTAGGGCATTTGAATAAACAGTGGAATTCAAATCATGTTAAGCTGAAAAGGTATTTGAATACTTGATTTTTCAGTCCTCAAAGCAATCAGGTAAGAGCTTAATTAATTTATCCTACATTCAGTGCTAATTTAGTATTTATTTGTTTTTCGGCTAGAATATCATTTAAAGTACAAACAGACCTGTAACGTTTTCTAAGGTAAATCTGAATAATTAAGTCTGCAGGCACATTTTAAAATATTTTAAGTTTTTGTTGCTTTCTTAATATCATTCATAATTATAATATTACCTGACTAACAATTGCTTTTATCCAACAGGACCTCCAAGTGAAAGCCAACCTAAAAGGAATCTTGGGTATGTAGAATGACTCAGTAAATTACATGGCCATTCCCTCCCTCATGCGCAATATAATATTTAGAAAATATGTTGAGCAAAAACACTATGCAGGCTAGTTTTTATAGGCTCCATATAAGGATGTTGGGCTAAACTGTAATCCTGAATGTCTCAGGCTTGTTGCATAATCATCCTCAAGTTTCCTGCACCAAAGCAGTCGGAGCTGTCTTCTCAGCGCATCTGAAGCCAGCGCGGATGTGTTAACTGCCGTTAGCCCCAGCTTTGCACTTCATGCATTTCATGTCAATGATCGGTAAGTTTAGTGGCCGTCTTCCTGCAACGTGCTCTGTAATCTCCCCAGTGGGCTTAACACAAACACAGTGCATTATTAAGCCATATACCATAATGCCTGCATAATACCTGAAATACGGGCAAAGCTAATTCTATAAACCAGAGAGCAGAACAGCATTAATGTGCACATCAAGCCAACTACTGGTTGCCAACGATGTCCTTTCGCATTTTTGTTTTGAGTAACCTGCGTCCAAGGGGGTGGCAGAATCGCAGTGTACTCTCAGTCAGGGAAGCTGCCAGATGCCAGTGACACCGATGCTTTAATGCGGCACCGAAACGGCGGCCAGCTGCCTCTGTCTTCCTCGTTCAGTTTCCGCATCTTCTGTATTTAATTGCATTACCGAAAAGTCGTAACATCTCGCATTGATACTGCGTTGCGTCAGCTATGCTGAAGGGATCAGCGTTTTCCTGTGATGGACTTTCAAACCATTTCAAAGTGACAGATGAAAGACACGGGGAAATCCGCGTTACGCCCCGGAGCGGTTCAGCGCAGGTGCTAATGAACGTTGTGTTTAGGGGATGCCACCTTGAGATTGGAGAACCTGCAAATAAATCAGCGTAAATGACTGAAAAATAGCCCGTATTTCCCCCCATGAATGGGACATGATCCTGTTAAACCCGGCATATTTAAAAGGTTAACATATTCATGGCTGCCTAGTTAAGATACCACTCACTCACTGAAATAAAACAAATTCCGTAGAGAAGGCTGTCAGTGTAACCTTGCTCAAACTTTGTATTGTTAAAATGAGTGACATTATTTATTTACTGTTTTATCCTCAAAAATGTCATAACCGTCACGCTAACTTACATTTGCTGCCGCCATCACGTCAAAGAACAATGTCATTATTATACTCTCATAATTAACGAATCATTAGTCATTACCATCTAAATATATACAGCAATTCCTGGTTTATATGAACTAACTGAAATTGTATATTTGTGTGAAAGAAACGCAGAGGCTCCCACTTAGCACAACAAAGAGCCTAAAGACGGAAGTGACAGATCTCGGAGATGAAGGTGCATTTGCAACGCTGTGATGTGTACTGTGAAGGAATCTGTAAGTGATATTGAGGTCAAGGCAACCCGGCAGGCGGAAGAGGAGATACTCACAGATCAAAGATGAGGTAATGATGTCCCTCCTCAGAGATGCTGTCATGAAGACGGACTGCAAATGGAAGAGAGGCAACATTGTGAAAGACAGGGGCAGGGGGAAGACGAAGAATTTCCCAATATCATGGCAGTCTGGCAGTCATTCTGCTATGAAAGTCTTTTCCTGATAAACTGCTTTCCGCTCGCCTTGAAGAATAAACGTCAAACTGAAGGATGTTGAGTTACTTATGTTATGGTGTGTTTTTGATTGATTTTATTTCTGTTTTAGAAAAAAGATCCAAGAATGAATACATAATAGAATCTTTCTCCACCCCTTTTTGCAGACACATTCGTCTGCAGTCACACAAGCGGGAAATATTAGACTCAAGGAGTGCGTGGGAGAGTGGAGGCATGGGTGTGTTTGTGTGGGTGATCAGCGAGGAGAGACATCCTCCTTCGCTCCGTCACCATTATCTGCTCAGAATGACTGCAGTCGCATCCACAGTATGTGTCGCCTATTACCTGCACTGAGCAGACGGCCGCATCAGTGTGTTCATCCCTAGCTCTCCCTGTGGATCCTAGCCATTTTATTACTGTGCCATATACTACATCTCCTGCATCGTGTACGCCTGGAGTTTTCTCACTGGAAACCACAGGGAGAGACTTAATCGCCGTTTTGCTGCTGCTCGTGCTGACTCTACAGTCAACTTCACCTTGCTGAAAAAGCCTTCAGCTTTGTGTTTTGTTAGGATTTTGTTGGATTGTAAATGATCCAAGTCTATTACATGTAACGCACATATAATCATTGATGGTCGGAGGAGAGAACTGAAATGGGAACCTGGGTTGACAATAGCGTTAGCTCTAGAACCCGAATAAACAATTACTTGGTGTTTGACAGATGAAAAAATGCTCAGTTTACAGATTTAGTGATAAGAAGTTTCCTTGGTGTTTGCAACAATCTATAGGCTTGAGTGTAGACCTGTCCTCTCAGCGTGGGCAGCGACAGGGGTTGGCTTACAGGGTTTAAGCCCCAAATATTTCTAGTGATGCCCTGGTTGCTTTTTACAGTCACTTTCACAATCACTGTCACAGTGTTATGATGCATGACAATTTCTGTGCGTTCCCCCTGAGCCCGGCGCGTTCCCCCTGAGCCCGGCACGCTCCCCCTGAGCCCGGCTCGCTCCCCCTGAGCCCGGCACGCTCCCCCTGAGCCCGGCTCGCTCCCCCTGAGCCCGGCGCGTTCCCCCTGAGCCCGGCGCGTTCCCCCTGAGCACGGCTCGCTCCCCCTGAGCCCGGCTCGCTCCCCCTGAGCCCGGTGCGTTCCCCCTGAGCACGGCTCGCTCCCCCTGAGCCCGGCGCGCTCCCCCTGAGCCCGGCTCGCTCCCCCTGAGCACGGCTCGCTCCCCCTGAGCCCGGCACGCTCCCCCTGAGCCCGGCTCGCTCCCCCGGAGCCCGGCTCGCTCCCCCTGAGCCCGGCTCGCTCCCCCGGAGCCCTCCGCACTCCCTGCCCCTCACCCCTTTGGGGTTGATTATGTAGCCAGCCCAGCATTTATCCCACAATCCAATCTGTTGACTTTGTGACTCTAAATTGCCTCTCATTTGTGAACTTCTTGATTTGGGTCCAATGTCTCCTATTACAGCTCGAGTTGCCTGTCACCTCAATACAACGGTCACACGTGGGTGTCGATTTCACCCCCATCCTATTAACTTCTGTGTGTTATTTTTTACTGTCACTCAAAAGTTTGTGTGCTTTGCGTTGCCTGTCAGATCCAGACAGCTGTAGCTCCCTGGTCAGGGAACTGAGGGTAGTGAGACAACACAGTCATGCCCACTTTTTACATCCCTTTATTTTAATTAAACATGTCAGTCACCAATAAGCCAATTAGAGTGATTTCACAGCTTATCATCAGGTATCTCTAGCCAACAGGCTGCATGGGTTCCCCCGTGGAGAATGCCACATGGATTCCCCGTGGAACATGTCGCATGGGTTCCCCGGTGGCAGAGGTGGCAATATCAGGTCCAGAAAGTAAAAATCCAGAGCAGGATTTTGTTTCAACCAACCAGCTGAGCGTAAAGAGTCACAGTCAAATAGTACTGAAGTGGTTGGTTGAAACAAA
>JAODKC010000002.1:9423653-9446983 GCA_026777985.1 Mormyrops attenuatus
GTAAAGAGTCACAGGCAAATAGTACTGAAGTGGTTGGTTGAAACAAAATCCTGCTCTGGATTTTTACTTTCTGGACCTGAAATTGCCACCTCTTCCTGTGGAACATGCCGCATGGGTTCCCCCATGGAGCATGCCACAGGGGTTCCCCTCTGGAGCATGCCTCATGGGTTTCCCGGTGAAGCATGCCGCAGGGGTTCCCCCGAGGAGCATGCATGTAGTGTTGCACATTAAGGTGTGTGAGCTTCTTTGTATAGAAATCCTTCAGGCCAGTGCTGGTTCCCAATGCAGCCTTAAGTCCTCTAGTGAAAAAAACAACCACACAAACGGGAAGTTTTCTCAGGCCAGTCAGGGTCACATCACAGTGACACCAGTGATGTCTGGCTCTCCCTTCTGGCACATATGTCTAAAATTTAGTGGACTTTCAGAGGATTTTTTTTAGTTTATCCATGTAGCATACCAGACACTGTTCTCTGCGATAAACAACACCAATATAACAAAAAACTCAACAACGTGGTGCATCTTACATCAGTGAAACCATCTTAGAAACACAAGTATGCGTACTATTTTAACATACCATACTCCTACTCACCAGTATTTTCCAAACATGTAGGTTATTACAATTGCTACTCCTTAACTCAACCTGGATGAAATGCGAAGTCAGGGCAATTAGACGAGCTCCTGCAATACATTTTGTTGTGAATGGATCTGCTTCCTATGAATAACGATGAATTGATGTCATTCGACATGGAGACTGTGTCATACTGACAGGCTTACTATCAAACACCTCCTGTTACGCCATGCTGTCACTCAAGCATCTCTTGAAATCTCAACCAAAGTGTGTTTGGACAACTATCATAGAAATGCAGAGTGTTTTATCTATAATAAGGCACCCAGCAGCATAAGCCATGCGAAAAGAGGCGGATGAAGGCATAGGAGGAGAGCGCAATATTTAAAATGCAAGCAAATTTTTTATGAAGCTCAGCAATATGAAAAAAAATAGAGCCACTCATTTTAAGAGCAAAGATTTTTCATATAATTATTTTAATGAATCAGGGCTGCAATTAGGGCAGCAGGATGGCTCAGTGGGTGGTGCATTTGCCTTCCAGAGCCGGGGCTTTTGAATCCTGCTCCGGTCTGCGTGCAGTTTGCACAGGTTGCTTCCTGCTGCCTAATGACATGCAGGTGAATTTGGTAACACTTTATATGAATGTCCTGTCTGTAAGAATCTATGAACACATTCATAAAACATTGTACTGCATTCAAAAAGCATTACAAACATGGCCATAAATATTTATAAAGAAACATCACATTATAGCCATGTTTATTATGCATTATGAATGCTTTATGAAGCTCTCATCTATAATGCAATATAGATATCTTCATAATGCAGTACAAAGCATCCTTAATTCTTATACCGACCACTATAATACATTACTGTATGAAGGTATCTACAGTGTATTTTAAATGAGAGCTTCATTGGTGCTTATGAAGTATTATAATCAACACTTATGACTGTCCATAGACAACGCTGTGATGCTTTATTAATTCTTATACTAATCATTATAATTCATTATAGATTGTAGCTTTAAGTACAGCGTTACTGTGAATTTTTATCTCTATATGGTTTGTGTGGCATAGGACAGACTAGCATCTATCCCAGGATGCACCCCTGCCTTGCGCCCGCTGCTGACTAGGATAGGCTCCCGGACTCACCTCCCAATTCACACTGTACTGGATAAGAAGATAGATCACATTTCATAGTCATTTCCATCCATCTTCTAACCACTAATTCAGTATCGTTTTGCAGATTGCCTGGAAGCTATTCCAGCTCGCACAGCAGGGGAATTCCCTGGAGGGGATGCCCCACCGCCACAGGGCACATGTAACTAATAGCTTAATTGATTAATTGTCCTAATGCATTAAATGCTAACAATCTGTCGGCGAATATACGTGTCTCTAAATGGCTCAGCTAAATCACACCAGGTAAGTGGTATAAAATTTTCAGGCTCGCAGGTAAAATATGTGACATGAGGATAGCCACCTTCTTTTCCAGTGTCTCCATGAACGGTGCAGTGCCAGACACTATGACGAAATTTAATATTTCTTCCATTTAGGCTCATTATCTCAGCGCCCTTGGTTTTCACAAAGCCGCACTGATCTGATGACCTTCTCAGGCTGCTCCATTCAGTCCACTTCCCTGAAGCTACTGGGTGGACAATTAAGCTGAGAAAAATAATTCCATAAGAAAAAAAACAGATTCTGTTTGTGTTCTAAAATAGGCGTGCATGAGGTCAACATCACATCACGATATTAACTCCTGAAGAGCTGGAATATGGATTTTTACCATACTCCAGTACTCTTTAATTTCCTGTGATATCATCGTACTTAGAAATGATAGGCCCCCCCGACAAAATGTTACGTTGTCCCCCATCTAATTTTACATATAATGTTCATATTCAAGGGCCCCTGTCAAGTGCTGGGCCCCCTGAATGTGCTAGGGTATCTGTGCCATTCTGACATCCGTACCATTCTTACTTATGTATTAATTAACCACAAACTAAGTATTAGTTACATACTGGTCTGATGTTCGTTCATCAATGAATCGTGATGCATCTTTTCTCTCAAACAGTTCCTATACTTAGTACTGTATCTGTCAATTTTGTAACCCTTTGTGAACAACTGAAGTACCAAGCAATGTGTAACACAAGTGAAATACTGATCTCAAGTTTGTTCATCATGGTCGTTTTCCTTGAGGGGACATGAATAATGTAGCAGTACACTCTTACTTAATGCATTAATTAACCAGTAACTAAGTGTTTGTTATGTACTGATCCCATGCTTGTTCATCATTAATCAATCATGAGTACATAACAAACCTAGTTATTGGTTAATTAATGCATTAATAAGTAAGTGTGTGCTGGTACATTATTCATGTCCTCTCAAGTAAAGTGTTAGTGATCATCATTAATGAATCGTGATGCATTTTTTATCTCAAGTCCCTACTATATACATGGTTTGTAATTCAGAAGAAGAGTTATTACCAAGTGTTTGTGCCCTGGCAAGTAAAGTGTTACCTTACTGGTGCTTTAAATAATTTTCACTATTGATTTGGGTGTTTATCTTGGGTACATGAAGCACAGAAGGCAGTTACAGCGCCATGTTGCCTGGTTAAAGTTTTAAGTGTTTGCGCAATATTGGGACCTGTTTTCAATCGCGGCAGTGGGTCAATCTTCGGCTGCTAATCGGTGTCATACCTCATGGCCTACATTAAAATGAGAAGTTAAGACCATGAAACTCTAAAGCGCAGCGTGGCACTGACAGCCAGTACAGCTTTCGCTGCGCAGTGACTCAGCTGGATCCAATAAGCAGAATGCTTCCCAGATCCAGGAGAGGAAAGCTTCTGGGAATGTTCGGATACTGATTCGTTCTCCATAAACAGCTGCGGGAATGGGGGTGGGGGGGGTGACCATTTTACAACGCAGAGACCACGATTATTAGTATTAATTCATTATACCAAATCCTCGTTCCCATTTCCTTTTACATACTGTTGTGTTTTGCCTGGTTTACCGAACACCGCAGTAGATGCTACATGCAGTCCCAGTTTGTTTGATCTTCCCTGTTTTTATGTCTGTTTATCCAGGGCTACTACTCCAATTCACACCTAAAATGGAAATACAAAATGGAACTCTGGTTTCATGTGAAGGCCCCTGTCTTTCCCACAGAGGCGTTGTGTAATTATATAAAAGAAATTAAGGATGAATGTCCCAAGTGAAGAGACTGCCCGTTATGCTGTTATTATCTTCATATTCGTTATGTCAGATGTTAATGTGAAACCATAGCTGGCTCCCAGCGATCCGCCGTGCTGCAGATGTCCTCAGTTGCACCTATGCTGCTGGAGTCCCGGCCCCACGCTTTGCATGAGTCCCCATGCCGTCTGCCTGCTGCAGCTCCCGCGCAGCTCCCGCGCAGCCTGGATCTCGGCTGGCCGCTGCTCTTGATGGCATTTACTGCTGTTGTAGTTTTTTTATATGTGTGCGTTTGTGTGTGGATTAGGACCAAATGCCCACCACAATGTAACACAAACCTGTTTTTTGACGTTGTGGGGACCGTTTTTCAGGTCCCCACAAAGATCCGTGAATGCAATCGAAAAAGTAGAAATTGCCAAAAGTATTTTGAGTGTTTACTTATAGTTAAGGTCAGGGCTGGGTAGGGGTTATAAGGTCGTCACGGTTAGAGTTTTCCCCATAGAAATGAATGGAAAGTTCTCACAAAGATATAATTACAAACTTGTGTGTGTGTGTGTGTGTGTGTGCGTGTGTGTGTACTGCAAACCTGCATGCACTGGTTGGTTTGTCATGACAGGGGAAGGAGGGGGACTTTTCATCAAGACACGTTTATGAGATGGAGTCTCACAAAACAGGATGTCCAGCGAGGCAACTTACAATGCATCCGCAGATGATTATAAACCACTCATATCAGACTCCTAGTGTAAGACACGCATAACAATGTCTATAGGAGCTGATGTTTAAAAAGCTGAGATTAGTCAGATACTTTAATAATCGGTATAATGTCACATCAAAGGAGCTTCCACTGATGCTCCGAGTGTACAGCTTCAAAAATGTATATAGAATAATCTTTGAAGTTTGAATATTTTTGCACCTCACCGCCCACGATAAAATGGTGCAGGAGGCACATTACGATTGGAACAGCGTCCTTGAATGACTGTAGTGTCAAAGCACTAAAAAAGGTTTCATAATGTCCACAATTTAGATTTGTTAGAACAGCTTAAAGTGACACTCTACAGAAATTCCACAGCTTCCGTAGTGTGAGAACAATAAAAACTCTAGAATATCATTTCAGACCGATATTCCTGCATGATGTTCTTCATTGTTTCCAACATCCTCTGACTAATTCATCTACAGGAACTAGTCTACAGGAACAGACAAGCAGAGACGTGATGGATGCAAGACTACAGGCCGCTAACAGAGACCAGTTTTCAGCTGACGAAGGGGAGCATAAAGCTATAACAGACCCCCCAGTGACACTACTGACGGAGTGCTCCGCTCGCTATCAGCTGTCGACGACTACGCCGAAACTCCACCCATGAGGGAAGGCACCTAGGCTTGTCTTTCTCACTCGGCGATGCCGCTGTCGCCCACTAGGGAATCTCCTTACAATTCGACATGAAAACAGCCCGTGGATGAATAATAATAATGCTCCCTGCATGCGGTGAGTACCCTGAATGATTTACCAGCAGAAAATCCCATGAAATGCCCTTTAACAGCCTCTTAATCAAAAAGCAACGTGCTCCATCTCCAAGTGGGCCCTGTAGCTCCACCTAACAGGGACTGTTTTCAGCCCATGTCTCCACTAAACAAGGCAGGAAGGATGGGGGACTGAAAAGTGAAAGCCAGCTGAACTTAACGTGGTCCACATGATACAAATATGCATGTTTTGTATTAATAATTTCTTTGTTCACCCTCCAGATCAAACAGTGCTATTCTGTCAGTGTAAATGCATATCAGTTTGTGATGGCTGTCGGTGACTCACCGATATTGTGGTGTTTTAGCAATCTGCAGATCCGAGCTTCTCTCTCCAATTTCTGGTGATCTGAAGAAAAGAGAAAGGAATCGGTGCGTGACCTTTGGGATGCAAGAGGAAACGATTCCAACACATTTCATCTCAGGGCCCAAACTAATTAAAAGTTAACCAAGCATTATGTTCAAGGCCCAGTCAAGAAACTCCTGTGCTGAGAGGCTGCAGGTTTCTTTAAAACATTTTAATGAGTGCCTGCTCTCTACCTGATTATGGAGACAGTGGACAATCAGCCTGAGTGAGGCTACAGTGATACTGAGGCCCAGAAATCCGCGTTCTCTCAGGTGAGAGAACAGCTCCACCCATCCCATGTGACCCTGAACTGTGCTATCTGAGTAAGTGCCGATGTTTCTGCTGTCCGCTTTAGGAAAGGTGCTAAAGAAACTGAAGCTTATTTCCCCTTCATTGGTCAATATTAGCGGGCAACTCACATAGTGGAGAAGCTGATTGGTGTTTTATGGCAGGTGTTTCTCAACCTGCTTCTGGAGGACCTGCAGATGTTTTCGCTCCCTTCACGATTTTGCTCCCTCCCAGCTTGCTGCCAGATACACCACATCGTGGACTGTCTGTGCAGGGTCCACATGGCCCGGATTGGGAAACATTGGTCTATAGCTTTTCTGTGCTGGTGCTCTGTGTTGAGACATATGATTGTTTTAATTGTTCGTTAAAAGAAAAACGGGGAAAGTGTCATGAAGCTCCACAGCTGCTGTGTCACCGTTTTCATCTTGCTAACTGCTTCACCTTCTCAGCCATGTTCTTCTCTTCACGGCCTTCAGCCTATTACCGAACATCCGAGGCAGGCGGAGTTAATAAAGCACAGACGTGACAATAAGGTCCTGATGGTATTTGAATGTGCTGCTGTTTATCTCTGTTTCTTTCATCAATTGTGGCCTGTTGACGGGATCATAGCTGAGAGAATACTTTTCATTCCATGAGGCCTCGAATAGCATTTTGATTGACTAGAAAAGCTGCGGCTGAATGTTTGTCATTTCCAACAACATTTAAAAATCAGGGAACGTAGTTCACAACGTTTTAATGCAACTTACAATACAAAGTATTCCCCATTCTGTAGTTCTGGCGTTGTCTATCTGATAGTGTTACCGATGTGACTGAATACCTCTCTCTTAGCTGTTGTTTAATACAGGCAGTCTATGGGTTACGAACGAGCTCCGTTCCATAAGTCTGTCTTTAAGTTCAGTTTGTAGGTAAATAATAATACTAATAATTGTACAGCAATAATAAAAGTAAAGACATACGGTACTACACTGTTCCTCAAGCCAACGAAGCGCTAAAGCCGTGCAATGTTTTCATGAGCGTCATAAAGTAGTGCGTGCGTTCGTTATTACGAACCATTGTATCTAACCTGAATTTTTAATATATAAATGGCAGTCCACTTGTTAGTACGAGTTGTTTGTCGGACATTCTTAACCCGGGGACTGCCTCTACTGGAAGGTCTAGAGGCGTAATCACAAATGCACAATCTGACTCTGCTTCAACTCTATATCACCAGTTCAGTGTCACCAGTTTTAAATGAAACATCTAAGTCCTGGCAGGTTATCAGAATCCAAATCAAACTGCATGTTATACGAGACCCGTGGAAACTTAATAATAAACAATTTCAGTAACATTAAAAAATGAGTGAAACTGAATGCTAGCAGCAGCTTGGGGGGGACAGTAAAGCAGCAGGATGGGGGGGGCAAATGATGGCGGAAGACACTGTGATGCTGTAATAAGGAAGAGACTTATGGGCCCAGCCTGGGGGGGTCACAGCTCTGTAGGTGTCGCCTTCATTCGGGAGCGTGCAGCGAAGTGAAAGTGATGGCGAGCCTGAGCTAACTGTATGTTAGCGATAGAGGCTAGCGCAGCCAAACGTCTGGCAGAATTCTGTGCAGTAATCATGATTAGTCAAAATATGACCGTCTCTGGAAGTGACATCATTACTGCTCTTGTTTCCCCTCTCGCCATGCCTACATCCATCACTGTTCCACCACTTCCCAACCAGCTCTGGGCGGCTGGCTGGGTCCAGGCTGCTTCACTACGGTTTCCATGTGGAGGGAGATTAACTCCGTCATGCAGGTTGCCAAGACAGGCAGGTGCCTAGGGGACTTACGGGGAGTGAGCGGGCACATGTAAGCCTTCGTAACGTGGGAGCGCAGCGTTGTGATTGGCAGTCAGCAATTACATTCTCGTAAATTTAGGTGTCTTTTATTTAGCCTGGAAACAGCAAGTGCGAACATGAGGTGTATCATTTCGTATGCATACAATTTATTTTACATATATCTAACAGGCTTTTCTCTGACTCTGACTGCTGCATTGTTAGTGTAATACAATACTGTAAGCAAAGCTGTGTGTTGGACTGGCGTTGCTAGGCAACCCGGTGGAATGTACCAGCAATATATCAGAATTATGAGGCACATTTAAATAAAAAAAAATACCCAAGACGAGGAACGTCAGGTGGAACCTGGAATGCTGAAGGAGCATCAGCAGATAACTTTCAGGGGCAAAGAGGAGCCAGTGAAGGGAATAACACCTGGGGGGGGGGTGTCTGGAAATTCTCTGTCGCTCCAACTCTATTGTTCACAAGCAGTGCTGTCATAATGCAGCATTTATGAGTAACTGAGTGAGGCAGTAAGTGGGAGACTGGGTGGGTGTTTCTCAGTTTGGGCAAAGTGCAGGTTTTTGTTGTGTTAGAAACAGAGGCACAAATTGGTAGCATTGGGGTCTTACAGGGTGGATGTTCGTAGGTTCAAATCCCCGTCAAATTAAAATGGGTCCTGTAAGGATTTTTGCCCATACAGCTCCATCAGACATGCATTCTTATGATAAAATGTACCTATCAAGGGGGTGTTCCCATGATGAATTTTTGCGGCTCACAAACCCACTGGCAGATTCCGTGATGTGTCAAATACCCAGTGCAGCCCTGGTCTCTATTATTAATGCACTTTTCTGCTTTTCTGCTACTTCACAAATCTCTGACCTTTGAACCGAGCAAGCTGTCATGTGACCTTCAACAGGATGTTCGGTTTCAGTGTTCCAGTTTGGAATTTTGTTTGTGTGATTTATGCTTCACTTTTATGCTTCATGTTCCACATGCCAGCTGCCATTAGTTTTTTTTTTTTTTTACATCTGATTATTAACGTTATTACGACGAGGACAATGCGTCTCATTTAACACGTTCATTTTGTTTCGCAAGAAAAATTCTCCCACTTATTCCTTACACTCTGCGAAGTCCAGACAGGCATTTCACACTCCGTTCTTCTTCAGCAAGGCAGTAGGGAGAGTGAGGCTGGCTGTATGAACTCTGACACTCATCAGAAGTGAAGGGATGGATTCTCCTGGAGTTTTTTCCACCAGGCGAGTCTCTTGGGATCACAGCTTCTGATATAAAACGTCCTGCAGATCCGTACCAGGAGCCCTGGTGATCAGTGCTTTCTGTGCATTGGCTAAGAATGGCTGACACACTTTGGAACTTTCAATAGATGGCACAGTGGTTAGAATGCTAAGCATTTTGGAGTTTGAGAAAAGGCCTTTACCTGAATTACATTCATGATACCATGTTGTTTTGGTATGGCCCTTAAAAGTCATGGGAAACAGCCATTTAGCAGACTTTTTTTTTACCCCCCCTCCCCCCCAATTTGGTGTGTGAATGCACCTTGTGATGGGCTGGCGCCCTGTACTGGGTCACACCCTGTCTTGTGCCCATAGCTTCCAGAATAGGCTGCAGAGCCCTGTGACCCTAAATAGGACAAGCGGGTCCAGGAAATGGATGGATGGAATATTGAACATTTCTCCCTGTACAGGCCATTAGAGCTGCGTCTTTATAATAAGGAAGCAAAATATGAAGCAATTCTGAGTGTCTCAAATGTTAAAAAAAATGTGCCAAAGAATAGAGAAGGAATGACAATTCGTTTTGTTGTTATTTTTACTACTATATTTCTGTTTAAAATGCGATGCTGGATCATCTTGCTCTGAGAAGCTACATAAACACGAAAACGTCTCCGCATTACATTTGCCTTCTGAAGTGACAAGAGAGTCGGCACTCTTGGATTCTGATGTGTTCTTTTCAGCCTACATTTTGACATGCATCACTGTTAGATAATCATGCTAATAAGAAGCCATAGATTCTGCTAATTAACATATTAATCTAAAACAACATCGAGGTATAAAATGGGCTGGTGATGGTGGCTGGGCCTTCCACTCCACAGTAGCATCGGAACACGCAGCCTTTTCTTAGTAAAAGCAGCAGGAAACAAGTTTTTTTTCCCATAAAATCCCTCTTTCACCTTCTGTCCATGATCTTAATTGGCAAGATGTACAAAACCAGGGGAGGTCTTGTCCTCACCACTAGGTGGTTGCATCATGACTTACAGCACAGCAGGTAAACTATGCATGGGGGTAGGCTGTGATTTCCTCCCCTAGTCATCAAAGCTGTTATTTATCCTGAGAGATCTATTTGCGTGTCTATTAAATCCCACAGGCTCCCCAATCATATTCGCATACAAACACAAACAAACATATTCATTTCCTACCAAAAGGCTACAGCAGGTGATGTCCTCCACCTGTATTGGAAAGTCTTAGCTACATTTTTTTCCTCCATCAGACTCTCAGACTCAATGACATGATTTTGTTGCTTATACAAAGGTTTCTTTGAATTTTATCCATTTATATATTTTACAGGAGCTCAGTAAAGAGCCCATGCTCAACTCACAGGAACGCCTAGGACTTCATCTGACACATCTTTGCCTTTATCTGCCACCTTTCGGACACTGAAGTACAAAGATATGTCCCTTGCACACCGCAGTCATGGAAACAATATGTATCAGTGTGCCTGGATTGGGAATTATGTAATATCAGAACACATTACATCCTATTTTTACTTGATGATATACTGTATAAACCATGCACACCTGTTCTGACTCACTGTTATGCTAAATGTAATCTGTGGGCTCATCTCCTTACTCATATATACTCCAAAGAAGTCAAAAGCCCCAAAGACCCTCAGGGAATATACTGTCGGTTATGAGTTATGACTTCCCGTTGCCAGAGAGTGGTGCAGTCTAAAATCAAACCCACCTTGAGAAAACCCAGCCTATAACAGCGCACTGTTGGTTGGTCTACGTGAGATGAAGTTGGATGCCTAAGTCAGATAGCTTACTATTTCAAGCCAGCACCGGCGGAAAAACATGAAGATGGTCTGAATCAAAGGATTGTTCAAGCCTTCCCTATTCTTTAAACAACAGATCTAACACTCAACTACCTAGTGGTTACAGGTTTAGCAACAGACAAACAAGTGAGTAAAAAAAGGTACTTCTGACCTGCTTCTAAAGCTCACTGGCTTTATGAGAATTTCTGCAGCTAAACAAACTCTGTCAATGACGGCTTTAAATGGAAGCACAGTGAAAGGTTCAAGCTGTCTCCCTCCCTACTGCACTGCAGGCCTGTCCACAGCCTGAGGGGACAGCCAAGGATTCCTATACTCTTCATTTCAAGTTTTTCACAGTTAAATCTGACAAGGCGAAAAAAAATCTTGGGGGAGAGCAACTGCTCAGACGGTTACACAATCGATGGTGTGGTACAGATGCAAAAGTTGTCAGGCAGTTGCACGTGATGTTCTTCGGAGAGGGCGCACATTCAGGATGAGCCACGCTAGTTTGGCTTGTGGGGAAAAAAACGGTGCCTGTCAGTGTCTCCTTATCGTATGTCGTACTCTAAATCTGTAATTCCAAATTCCAAAATCAATGAACAAAAAAATAAGCGGTGTATGACATTATGTAAGTAGTTATTAAGTAGAAAATGCGCACAAGAAACATTAGCCATGAAGGAGCTCTCACATGCTGCAGGAGCACAGATAGTATTTTGACAGAATAGGTCTCCCACCAAATGGCAGGATTAAAAGTATTTAATGTCCCTGGGCAGCAGCACTTAAGGCTGTACTCACACTTGCCTTGTTCCGTGTCCGAGCACGATTGTCCCCCCTCCCCACTGGTCTGTACTCACATTGTGCTTAACTTTCCAGGCCCAAGCACGGCTTCATCATCACCACGCGACTTTTTGTGTCGAAGAAGTCATTTTCGGCTCGATGACACACGGCCCTTTTATAGATTTATGTACTCTGCGAGGCGGCAGTTTTCATGTAATGATGCTGTACGTTTTAAGAAGTCCCGTATTTTACCAGATATCTCAGTTTTTGTGTGTTACATCCAGTTGTTCCTGAATACTTTCATCGGTACCAGCAAACACTGCACCTCTGCTGTAGACCAAAGTGATCCCTTTGCCCCAATGCTTGCTAAGTGTTTGTCGGTACCTGATCTCCACGGCTGGCCCGATCCATTCCTTACAGGTCCGTATAGTGTATGCGTGTGCAGTCACATCATTGATGTCATGCCTGAACTCTGTGCTCAGGCGCGGTTAGCGAGCACACCAGATGCGTCCCGTGCTCGAGTCCAACTGAACACTTCCACCTCTTCATGCAGGCCTTGGCACAGTGCGGACCGATCATACTGGTCAAACGAAGTGGACATTGGGGGTCAAAAGTACTCGGGCATGGTACAGATAACCTAGTGTGAGTACACCCTAAAAGCCCCCCCCCCCACTTAAGAGCTCACAAAATCCAGAAAAGAATCTAACACAGGAAAAATGTTACATAGGCCTTTCTATATTGTATACCCTTGCCAATGCGGTTGCAAAGTTGCCTTCTCGAGGAATTGAATGATCGATGTAACAACAGCTGTTTTGTCCTTGCATATTGGAATGACTGTTCTCCCTATCTTGCAGATTTGCTCTGTGTAACCTCAGGAATATCAGGCCTGATTTGTCTGAGTATGCAGCTGATCTTCCAATCCAGATACTTATCTCATAACTAGACTGCAACTCTACTGACAGGACAGCTTCTGCTGTCAGACTGCTGCAGGTGAATCCAAATGCGGCAGCACATCTGGTATTCAGTCAAACTGCTCGCGCGTTACACTCCTCTAGGACTCTCTTCATTGGCATCCTCTAGATGTTTGCATCAAGTTCAAGTGCTTATTGCTGCCTTTCAGAGCTGTTAATGGAAGGACATCCATTTCCATCAAGATGCTCCTCAAGACTGGATAAATGATAAATCCTTTATTGGCCACTGGGATGCTTCTCGTTGTCAACCCCATCTTGCTCTCCATAGCTTGGGAGTCACAACACAGGGTCAGCTTACATGCAGCGCCCCTGGAAATGGGGGTTAAGGGCCTTGCTCAGGGGCCCACAGACATGTGACTGTTCTGCCAAGGCCAGGCCTCAAACCAGTGATCTTTTGATCATGGGCACAGAGACTTAACCTGCTGCGTCGCTCACCACCCTACTGCCCAGCCTGTCCTCTTCAGTCAGCAGACCAATGCCTCTCAGCGATCCTTCCATCACTCTAGATGTTCCTCACATCTGCTTCTCCTAGAGTGGAATGAGCTGCCAGATTCCTTCTCAACTTTCACAAAGCATCTCAAGACCCATGTGCTCCAGCAGCCCTGCACTAGACTGCCCCACTCTGGGTTCCTGTCCTGCTCACTTGTCGTCCCTAAACACGCTTAGTTCTGCACTTTGTTTTCAACACACTTCATAGTCCCGTCAGGTTCTTACAATGTTTGAAAAAAAAGAAAAAAAGAGAAAAAAAGGAAGAGAAAAAAAAGAAAAAAAAAAACAATGTTTGAAATGCATTATTTAGCTCTTGCTCTGCACCTCTTACCTTTCTTACAGTACATTCCCTGGCAGCTCAGCCTAGCTGCACTTATGCCTCCATATGCTTGCAATGTTCTATCCGGCTCACTTTTACCTCGCTTTGGACAAAGTATCTGCTAAATAAGTAAATGTGAAGACATTTCCTATATATTTTTTCTTCTAATAAAAGTGTTCATATCATTAGTCACTAGTCTTACTAGTTTTATAGAAGGAGCTTTATTAGAAAATACTATTTATTTATCATTGGCCTGATTAATGGTGCACAAGTTATGCATATAAACCCTTGACATGTGACATAGTATTAAACATGCTGGATGTTCTCCTGGGTTGGTCTTTAATATGTCTCAGGGTAAATTATGTCAGTTGCTATATTAAACAAAGGTTGCTTCTTCTCTTGCCGGCTGTGGTAGTGCCCTGGGGCAAGTGGCTGTGGATAGTGCCCTGGGGCAGGTGGCTGTGGATAGTGCCCTGGGGCAGGTGGCTGTGGGTAGTGCCCTGGGGCAGGTGGCTGTGGATAGTAACCTGGGGCAGGTGGCTGTGGATAGTGCCCTGGGGCAAGTGGCTGTGGATAGTGCCCTGGGGCAGGTGGCTGTGGATAGTAACCTGGGGCAGGTGGCTGTGGGTAGTGCCCTGGGGCAGGTGGCGGTGGATATTAACCTGGGGCAGGTGGCTGTGGGTAGTGCCCTGGGGCAGGTGGCTGTGGATAGCGACCTGGATAGTGCCCTGGGGCAGATGGCTGTGGATAGTGCCATGGGGCAGGTGGCTGTGGATAGTGCCCTGGGGCAGGTGGCTGTGGGTAGTGCCCTGGGGCAGGTGGCTGTGGATAGTGCCCTGGGGCAGGTGGCTGTGGGTTGTAACCTGGGGAGGTGCTAGGTGTCCCACCTGGGGATTTGCTCTGGTCAAACGTTCCGTTATTCCATGTTAGACATCTCCCACTGACGGATTCCGTCCCTTGAAGGCTCTCAGAGTTCCTGAGCCCAAGTCAGCATGTTGGTAAACACTGGCTATCAATAGCTGAACACCATCCAAACGGGAGGATGGCTCGGCCAGCCAGATATTGGCCACCCTGGCCTCAGTCTCGTCTCCATACCCATGTGCAGTTCTAGGTGATATTCTCAAGGGTGCTAGAGTAACCCTAAACCAAAATATACATATGCAGTGTTGGGGAAGTTGCTCACAAAAGTAATCCATTACAGACAGAGGTAGAAAGTTCAAGTCCAGAAAATACAAATCCAGACCAAGTTATTGTTCCAACCAAGCAGTTGAGTTCTCCATGACTGTGACTCTTTATACGCAACTGGTTGGCTGAAAAAAAGCCTTGGTCTGTATTTCTACTTTCTGGACCTGAACTTTCCACTTCTGTACTTCAAATCTGTTGCGATGTATGTGTCCCCTGAGCCCTAACAAGAAAATAAGAAAAATTAAGAAATTTTAATAAAATCCTAAATTTGTGTTCAAAACAGTATACAGTAGATACCACATATGCCTACAGGTATTAGATGGTTTTAATGGAAATTTTGTACTGATTTACTTGACATTCATAATTAATCTTAAAACTGCAATTACTAAAATTGGGACCAGTTTACAATAAGGGTACCCTTATGACGGGTTTATGAATGACTTATAATCAGGTTATTAATGAAGTTGTAACACTACTGAAATCATTAATAGGCCAATTAAAAAAAGCGAGCCTTATTGTATAGTGGTACTCTAAAATTAAATACAGATACAGCTTCACACCAAGGTGTTGAAGTATTTCTTTGTAGCTGTTTTTATTATAATCATTAACATTATAATTTATATTCATGGAAGCAGCACTAGTAAATAGTGTTCTCTTAAAAACAGAGTTAATAATTCGACACTTCCAGTATGTAATATTAATTTTGCATTGGGTCTTTGTCTACCAAGTGGAACTATGCAGGAATTATACACCACTGTTAGAGTTACAGTATTAATCTCCGGTTTTTAATATTTACTTCAGTCTTACTGTCTGCATTTTGTCAATTACCCTCAAAATTTCCTGTAAGGTCAGCACAGTTGAGGATGCACGGGCCAGTCAATCGGCAGATGGGTTAATGGTTCTAATCTCTTTATCCTCATCCTGTTTTCAGAGTAAATGCTTCAGAGGCAGTGGGAGTGCCGCGCCTGCTGAAGTGAAACCCATTTGCTTTGCCGTCACTCACTTACTGTTTTCCACACTACTCTAAATGTTCCTTTCTTCGTTTATTCCCATTTACACCAAATTCCAGGTTCCCTGAATTCCCTGAAACTTCTTTCAAAAGAAATAAATGGACAATTTAGTGCATCTTTATACTCATTTCTATTATGTAGTTTTACATGTATTTTTCCACACGGTGGAAATTCATTTATGGGTCATATGAAACACTTCCGATGCACTTTACACCTTGGACTGTATTATGGAAGACACAATCTGCCCAAGCAGAAATTTAAAAAAAACAAGCTCCGTTGTAAAAAGGCAGATATAACTGAAAAACCAGTCAGGAAGATTTTATCTTCCTGACACATCTCTTCATGAGTAGAGAAATGACAGAATGACCACTTCCTCCATTCCTTAAAAATGAAAGAGCACGCAGGCTTTTGGGAGCACAGTGGCACATCCTGCTCCCCAGAGGGAAGCATTAACAAAGACCACACTGTCATTTCAGTCTCCCTCTCCCAGAGGTAAGCATTAACAAAGACCACACTGTCATTTCAGTCTCCGTCTCCCAGAGCGATGGCTTTTTGGCCACATGCGCCCACACATACTCTGTGAACGGCGTGGATATAAAATCTCCGGTGCCTTGTCGGTGACCTCGCCAGCTCTGCGGCCTCAGTCCTTTGGTCCATCTTGGCATTCAGGGGTGGAGGTGCTGTACTCTGTGAGGTAAAATGTATCAATCCCCCCTCCTCAGATCATTATCTCTGTATCTCTATGTTTGTGTACCCTGACTCTTCACGGAAAATCAAAACGGAGAACTCGCTTCTCATACTCTGGAGCTTTGTTTAGGTGGATGTTCAGCAGAAATAACAATAATGGCAACAGTAATAGGGTGCAATGAACTGCAGAGCTACATCTGGTCATCAGACTCCCTCTCCACCTTCAAGAAACACCTCAAGACCCATCTGTACCATGAATCTCTCTACTAGCCTGATGCCTGTTTACGTTTCCTGAACATTCTCATGCTGAACGTCTGGTCCACGAATAGTCTTATTAGGTTCTTACTGTGTTAATAGTTATTGTGTAGCTGTTGTGTAGTTTTTGTGTAGCTCCTGCTCCAGCTCTGCTTACACTTTCACCCCGACATTCACTGGAAGCTCAGCCAAGCTGCACTTAAGCCAAGTCGGCTCCTTGACAACATAAATGTTTGCAATGTGCAACTCGCTTTGCTTGTACGTTACTCTGCACAAAAGCATCAGCTAATTTTTTTCTGTGGTTAATGGCTTCGTTAGCAAGGACCCAATATACATTCTCAAGATTGCATTTACTTGAACATGTGAAACAGCAATGAGCAAAATGGCTTCTTCAGATGCTTGTCAGAAGTCCAGTTTCCAGACCCCTGCACCCACACCAGAGCATTGTAAGCTTGTTTTTTCCTTCTATCTGAAGTTTCTAAATTTTACCCTGGATTTCGGCTCACTATCCCTGATACCTTCCCGTCTCTCTGTCTGTACATACATCCCCCCCCTCACACACACAGTCCAATACTTCCTTCATTTCACCCTCACACTGACACTGATGTCTACAAGGTTTGCCACAGCAGCAAAGCCTCCTCTCCCCTAGATCCTCTCCCCTCTCATCTTCTTGAACCTCTTCTACACTCACCCCTGTATTTATTAGACTGGTAATTCCCCACTCCATTTAAGCAATCCTAAGTAAATCTATTTGCTACTATTCAGCATCCAGTTCTGTCTGACCTTCCCCCCAGAAGACACCACAGTCTTGGCTCAGCTTTCCAAGTGCTTTGCTGAAATCGCAGCTTGGATGATGGATCACCTCCTCCAACTGGATCTTTCAAGGACTAAGCTTCTTGTCTTGTTTCTGCCAACGCTACCTTTCCATACAACATCACTATCCTGCTTGGATGACCAACATCGCCACCATCAAGGTTTCCTGGGAACCTAGCGATAGTGATATATCAGCAGTTATCCTTTGCTGACCACACGCCAGCTATCATCCGGTCTTGTAGATTTATTTTGTATAACATCAGGAAGATGAGACTTTTCCTTATGAGAATGAGCAGCTTCATTCCTTATCTAGGCATTTGTCATTTAATGACTAAATTAATGTCACTCTGTAATGACAGAACTGCCAGAATGAGTTGTGAAGCCACTGTAGATGATTCAAGATACAGCAGCACATCTGGTATTCGATTCACTGAAATGTTGCACTTCTTCTTCTCTCCCATCTCTGGCTTCCTTTAGGTACTCGCACAAAGTTAATGTCTTTGGTGCTTTTGTTGGAATAGCACCTAATTATATCAGGACCTACATTTCATCTCAGCATCTGTGGCCACCTGGTGGCTTCTCCACCACATGAAATCATGTATAGTACTATCTGCTTTCATGCATGGTTCCTCGATGGTGGAATTTAGCTCCTACAAGGGTCTCTTGGTGTTATTTATTCAAATCGATTTTCTGATGGTCTGATGTAATGATGTTATTGTATGGCTCTTGTCCCTATGCTGTCTAGCACTTGTTACTAGTCACTCATTGGAAGCTTAGCATAGCTTAGCATTTGGTACGTTAGTCGGCTCCTTGACAGCTTGTGATGTATTATCTGCCCCACTTATACATCACTTTGGAGAAAAGTGTCTGTTAAATAAATAAATGTAAATAAATGTAAATGCAGTACTGCAAAAAAGGAGGGTCAGATCCTCCGAAGTATTCTCAGATAGGGTCCAATCGACAGGTCACTTGACTGAGCAGAACCTTGGCAAATGCGTTGCTGCTGGCCACTGGCCACTTTAAAGCTATATATCTGGACAGTAAGTCTATATATGCTCAGAAAAAAAAACACAATTTATTGAATATATTAGAATATAGTAAAAATCGTAATACAATAAAACAGTAGCAAGGATCTTCAAAAGTTCTCCAAAAAAATTACTGCCAGCTTTGGTTCCCAAACCTCTCCTTTGGGGCACCCTAGCCGTTTAATTTTACCACCAGCTCACTTATTTAACTTAATCAGCTAATTACCTTCATATTTATTAACCAAACAAGGCATGTTAGGGGTTAAGTTAACAAATACATGGGTACATTGGTTAGTAACTGCAAATAATGGGTGACTTGTTTTGAAACTGATAAGCTGACACACTCTTAGAATCATAAAATTAAGTACTGTAGAATATTATAAACAGCTGATAACATTTCAAACATCTAATTCATCCAACCATTTATAAATGGATTGGGGGGGGGGATGTATATCCTCAATGGGATGCGGTCCATTGTTAACATTTATTGTCATTAATTTATCTCCAGCCACGAAATAAGCACCGCTTATTCATCAACATAGTAGTTAATTAGATCACGTCTCTTTCAAAACACTTGCGCTGCTAATGGGCCTCTGTGATATGATCTCTTGGATGAGGAATGAGCGGTGAAAAAAGCAGGTAGGTTGTCACATGGCGTCAGATTAAACAATAAGTGTCCCTGATGTAATGACAGGATGGGCAGAGGGTCAAAGTTCAGGAGCAACAGATATAATTCCCGACTCATCGTCAACAAACAGGTAAAGGGTCAGATAGCAGCAAACAGATCCAAATCCGTAGCCCAAACACAGCCAATAGTCAATATGGGAGTACAGGGGTAAACAACTCCAAATCACTAGTAAAAGTGCAAGAAAATCAAGAAAGGAAGTAGAAGTTATACACAGAAAGCAGACCCTGAACCAAGCACAGCGGGTGCAGCAGGACACTATACGTCAGAAGGAGTTAATTGAAAAACAAGATGCTTGCAATCCTTGTCAATTAACCAGGCTGATGAGCTTCAGGTGCGCTTGGTATCCAGGAGAAACAGAGCGGGAATCGCCTGGGTGTGGCCGCATGGGTGAAACAGATTGATGTTATTCTATGGACGTCTTACGTCTCATTCACGCCATCGGTGTTTATCATCCGGATGATTTATAAAAGGAACGTAAACAGATTTTACCTTCTAAAATAAAGCACTACAGATGTGCTTTGATTTCGTAAGATGCAGGATGCCAGCTGTCCCGCGGTCTCGCTGAGCCCCTCTCACGATCGCAGCACCACGCGAGACTTCCCAAAAGATGCTTGTTGCATGTTTGTGGGTTGCCCCTGGGGTATCTAACTCCTAATTAGACTTGACATTTCTCTGTCAATGGCTATTTTATCTCAATCAATTCCACTAACATCAACCGAATTTATTATTTTTTTTGGATGGTCACAATTTATCTCCAGCGACTGGGCCGAAGCTGGCCAGCCTCCGTTTGGGCTTTTCGCTGAAAAATGTAACAGCAGTTGTGTATTATATAATGCCCTTTTTTTCATTCTCTTCCCTGTCCCTGTGCTTGCATTTCTGAATCATCCGTGCCTCCTGGTCTCCCTCAGTCCCCCCCCATGCTGCAGCACATAATATACCACAAAAGCGACACCGAGCCGTCATTAACCCCCTGCTCCACGGCCCCCATCATACCTCCCCAGTGTCCATCCTACAGTAATCTGAAGGCTGCATAAGCCAGTCATTAGCCCACAGGATTGAGCTTTTTTTTTGTCCTTCCCTTGTGAGACTGCATGCCCCCCTGCACAAGGGGTCCCCCCATCACTCAAGATAAGGGTTGTTATCTCCAGCATGAGTCACCATCTTTCACAGCTCGTGGAGCACGGCAAAGTGCCGGAATTGAATGTGTTCAAAATCAAAAAAAAATAAAATAAATGAAACCAAAGATGAAAACAATACCAGGAAGGAATAGAAAAGACGTATAGTATAAAAGTTGTTTTTTGTTTTCTTACATTTACTTGTAAGTCATAACTTTCAGTGTGCAAGATATCAGCGCGCAAAGTCTATTCTTGATGTCTCTGTGCAGCACTGTGTTGAAAGTAAATGAAACAGGCTGGCTTTTCCCCAAATAAATCAATACCATTTGGGAAACATACTCCTCTATAAACACACACACTCACACACACACACACACAATCACACAAACTTTGTGCCTAGCAACCAAACACAGGAGCTGTGTGCTGCTGATAACACTAAAGTCTTTTGTGGAAGCCAGAACCCCCCCAGTGGATTTTAACACAAATCAGCTAAAACATCTTAATTATATTTCTTAATTCTGTAAAAAGTTTTCTCTTCCTTTATTCCTTTAATACAAGCATCGCTTCTTCAAAATGCTTCCTGGAGAAACACACAGACTAGTCAGAAAGTCCATCCAAGCATGAGGAGCACTCAGCGGACCAGAGAAGCGGTGGAATAACCAGCCATGTCACGTGCATGTGTGTGTGATGGACATGCAAAAGTATCTCGGCCGATCAGCCGCGTCTTTTAAATAAGCAGAGGAGCCATCAGCCCCTGGAAGCTGCGTTTACACTTTTAACCAGTTTGACAAATCGTTACGCTCATTTTGTTAGCGTGTCCAGTGTCAGAGGTTCGTAATTTTGTAAAGCCAAATGACCTTGAGATGCTATTGATCTTGTATATTCGTTTTGACTTCAGGGCTATTTACAAATAAAAATCATTAGGAATTTGGTTGAAGCTTCAGGTACAGTCATAATGTTCCTGTCTCGCCTGCAAGCCTTGATGTCAGTACAGTGTAGGCTAAGACAAAGAATGAATGGAAAACAGAGAGGTTACAGATAACAAAGGGCCAAGGACCATACAAGGAGAGCTTGGGCTTTAACAGTGCTGTTCACCAACTTTACCAGCAGAGAACACGCCTAGCATCCTCAGCCTGAGGACCACTATCTCCTAAAGTGATGACCTCATAGCAAGTCACATCTCTGGTGCCTGTGTTGTGGCTGGGTGGCTGACGGCACGCGCCTAGCAAAGTGGGCCAATCGCTCGCATTACACGTATCGAAATCCAAGTCTGGAGACAAAGGGGAAACATCTTCATGACGTGCCAGACCGATTGCTCTACAGATGAGATCTTTCTGTTGCAAGCCAGACCCGCAACTGTCGCTTAAATGAGCTTCACATGGATGCCCTGTAATTATCTGCACCGATGTGTCCTTTGCCATCCTGCTCCGCTGCCCCACGGAGTGTCCCTCAGGCGGCACAGGCAGCAGAAACAGACCCTCCATCTGCTCTTGATGATAGACCTCTGAGAAACCTTTCCTGCTCATCGCAATCAGAGAGCAAACAAGACTCTGAGGGAGGGTGCGGTATACAAACACTTCTGTGGGCACAAAGACAGGGGCTTTGTAATTAGCCAAGCAGTTTACAAAATGGCCAATTGCAGGGTGGTGAACGCGAGACAATTATTTTCTTGTTTTCTAACGTCCCATTTGTCTATTTCAGGTTATTATCAAAGATGCCACACTTATAAAATTCAGTTATTACTATAATGACTGAGGGTTGAACAGGCACTTTGGATTTTAATTTGCAGCCCGTTTCTCAAATGCTCAGTCACAGCAAAATGATGATGGACAATCAGGAACACAGAGCATCTGTGTTGCACCAGGCAGGATTATACACTGAGAAGTATTTACCCCTGGTGGAGAGCTTCTTGGTGTTGATGATCTTGGCCGCGTACTCCTGCCCTGACAGCACTTTCACACACCTTCGCACGACTGAGAAGGCTCCCCTGTGAAGATAAAACAAAGGACCACGTTGCACATTGGGAATGTGAACCTGTCAGTAAAAGGAAAAGAGAGGAAGGTGAGCTATGTAAAGCTGTCTCCATGCCACAGCTTCGGGTAACTTTTAATGAGCCTCTGTTGATATCAGGCTTTTCCTTCAGTACTGACCATCATTTCACCATACCTGAGAGTTAAATGTAACTCTCAGTATTTAAGGAATGACAAAGACAGGTGATCATTTGAGTTCAAGAGAAGAAGCAGGGAGATTCTCCAAGATTCTGCAGGCACTTCTTTTTGGGATCCAGTAGACCCTTCTGTGGGATTTTCAATCATCGTTTTTTTCTTCTTTGATCTTGAATCGTAGTTTTAGAAAACAGATCTCACTATAATTAGCTCTTTCCATTTGGACTGCAACATTTCTGCCGACATGAGGAATTGGAACGTGGGGAAAAGTTATGTCTGAGGAAAGCCTGACAAGACACAGGACACACAGGATCTGTTAGAGGTTGCATGAGAGATAATTGTTAAGGAAAATGCAGGTTCAGGACCCTGGGACAATACTTTTATCTGCTTTGACAAAGTATGTGACACTGGATACTTTGACGTAAAAGTGTTCCTGGGTAAGATGCATAAAATTTATATGCTTTATACACAAAGAGATCATGGGGAATTAACATGCAGGCTACCAACTCTCACAGGATGGAGTGGTGGCTCTGAGGATAGGGCTCTGTGCCAGTAACTGGAAGGTTGCTGGTTCATATCCCATAAATGCCCAGAGTGATTTTACTCCGTTGGGCCCTTGAGCAAGGCCCTTAACCTACAATTGCTTCACCCTGGGTATGATGTTAATCTACATCCAGCCCCATGAGGAGGTTCTCCAGCTTACAGGGAATAACTTGGGGGCTGGTGGCAGCATTGGCTCTCCAGCCACCGGAAAAAACTCTCACTGGTCTATTCAGA
The DNA here is from genome assembly GCA_026777985.1 of Mormyrops attenuatus. NCBI lineage: Eukaryota > Metazoa > Chordata > Actinopteri > Osteoglossiformes > Mormyridae > Mormyrops > Mormyrops attenuatus. Next base: position 9,446,668 of record JAODKC010000002.1, read on the forward strand.
CTAGTATGGTGCTAAGGTATCACCCGCCACAGGGCTACACTCAGGTTCTCATCCCTGAGGTGGTTTGTTGTGTGGTGGGTGTGGCAATGCACTGTATCAGTGCATGCTCCTTACCTCTCACTGTATCAGTGCATGCTCCTTACCTCTCACTGTAATAAGTGCATGCTCCTTACTCTCACTGTAATAAGTGCATGCTCCTTACCTCTCATTGTAATCAGTGCATGCTCCTTACCTCTCATTGTAATCAGTGCATGCTCCTTACCTCTCACTGTATCAGTGCATGCTCCTTACCTCTCACTGTAATCAGTGCATGCTC
>JAODKC010000002.1:9447083-9449583 GCA_026777985.1 Mormyrops attenuatus
ATCAGTGCATGCTCCTTACCTCTCACTGTATCAGTGCATGCTCCTTACCTCTCACTGTAATCAGTGCATGCTCCTTAACTCTACCAATTCTCATAAAGGAAATGAAAATCTTGCCTTTGATGAAAGAATCTTCTTTTATCTTTTGTACGTATCTTGGACCTGGTCATTGGACATTGGTAGGTGTTTAATTTCACTGTAGATTCTGAGTTTAAAATTATCAGCACACTCTTTGAAATAATCTATTCCTTTGTTTTTATGTCTGTGTTTTTGAACAGTAGCATCAAGTTTTTTGGAGACACCAAGGTTCTTGATGGTGGTTTCATCTCAAATAGACAAGCCCTTGCCTATGCATACATTGACTTATGTTCCACTGTATGTTGAAGGTGCATGAACATGCATCCACAGGGCTGACTGGAAGGCTGATTTGGTATCAGAGGTGATTTGAGAGGAAGCCAAACCTAAAAGTGCATAAGGCAATAAGAAAGAGACCTTGTTCATTTTCTCTGTCGGACGCATGGTACTTCCAGAATCATTAGTGCAGCTTTGCTTTAAGTAAGAGGAAAACAGCTGCCAAATTAAACTCATTTGCATATTTAATCGCAGTCTGTTACCTGGAGTTCACTTTCAGTGGAGCATCTACAGAATGGCGGGATAAAGGTCTGATAACATGGATAATTCGCTGCCCTCGTTCCGTGGCGCGGTACTCTCACTGACTGGCATGCTCAGGCAATTTGCCGAAAGTATTTCATTTGCTAGGGGCGCGCTTGGAGGGGCCGCTGACGGGGTATGGTACCTCTGGCAGCTCTCCAGCAGGCCCTGGTACCTACCCAGCAGGGCTGTAAGCACCACACTCCCCAGCTTTGCCTCTCTACTTGCTAATGAGAACGAAATCGGCTGACCATATGTTTCCACTGGGGACCCGGGGTGACTTGATCTGATACGGTCTTGATGTGAATGGACAGCACTAGCTTAATATTCCACTAAACACGTCCCCCCCAGCCTCAGGCGATGCAGAGGGTATAGTGACGTTAAATGGAGCCCACACCGCTATCCCACTCCTCAATGGCTTCATACAAAACAAGGCTTATATATTTCCTGGATTTTTTTGAACCATGGTAGCTAACCTTCTGAGTGTTAAAGCCCTTTGGAGTCTCCCAACACACCGGAGAGTATGATGCCTGTACGGTGGAGGTCTTATCTCCCAGCTTATCTCTCTTGGTCTGTCTCGCAATGATTCAGTCTCCTAATTGGCCTGTTTTTATGAATTTTCCTCAGTCTGCAGTAACAAAAGCAAATCGTGGTTTTAGAGAATTAAATAAGCTCACTGGACAATGTGAAAATAACCTTACCAGTTAATTAAAGAAAACACAATTCAAAGAAACAAAACTGGTTTTAAACGCTAGAGCATCTACTTGGTAAACCTTTCCCCTGGAAAGCTGTTTGACTGATGTAAGGAATATTGTAGGCAGTTAAATTACAGACTGTAATGAATCTGCAAATGGACAAGAGATTTTATAGTTAATGCTGCCTTGTCACTCAACACAGACAAGAATCAATAGAACGACAAGAACCAATGGAATGATGTATAGGAACTGATAAAATGATGGACTGGAACCAATACAATTATGGGCAAGAACCAAAGGAAAGACAGACAAGAACCAATGGAATGACAGACAAGAACCAATAGAATGACTGACAAGAACCAGTGAAATGATGATTAGGAACTGGTAGAATGATGGACAAGAACCAATGGAATTATATGAACAGGAACTAATAGAATGATGGACAAGAACCAATAGAATGAGAAAGGGAAAGTGCCAAGCAGAGAAGACAAGGATCTGGCCCACAGGCCACAGGATGTCTTTCTTAGCAATCAGTTTCATTGACATAATTCTTTTCAGTAATAGATGTCACATCGCTCAAATAATACGTCACACTGCACTGTGAAAAACCAAACAAGAGAAAAAGTGTCAATTTACTGCTGCTCACAGAAACTATGGATACTGAAGCAGAACAGAAGGAGCGAATGCAGCTGCATCGATTGCTTCTATGAGATCGACATGTGACAGCTTGGAGCACGTTTGGTTATAAAATATTTCAGTTTAAGTGTATTGGATTGCCGCCCCCAAATCAAATTACATAAGCATTTTTCCGTGCCTGGCGTGGGCCACAGGGGAGAGAGTGGGTGTAGCATGGAGGAGATGGAGCCAGCCAGGGCCTGACGCTGCTTAAGTCCCCCCAGTGCTCTGCTCTATTCCAGCGGGAGGGGGGGGGCAAACAGACTGGAATTAGATGGAATTATTGCCTATTACTCACATATTACAGGGCTGAAGCCTGTGTGCCAATGCCAGAGACCAGCACTTTCATTTACTCATTTCACCCCTTTTACACACACACACAGACACAGACACACACACACACACACACAGGTTTGTAATTATATCTTTGTGGGGACTCTCCATTCATTTCTATGGGCAAAACCCTAATCCTAACTATGACA
>JAODKC010000002.1:9452083-9467194 GCA_026777985.1 Mormyrops attenuatus
CCTGGGAAAAGTCAACCAGACAAATGATCGCTGGTGAGTCTCAGAGCCGCAGGAAATAGCATGCACTGGCCAAGTCTGGAATCTTGTTAAGACTTCATAAGTCTCCCCCTCCCCCCCCATTCAGACCCCCGGAGCACTTTGCTGTGCTGCTTTCCCCTCAGCATCTTTGGAAAGCCAACCATCCACAGACCCTTTTATTTACACCCTTTCATAGGTCTGGTTTCCAACACTTCTTTTTTCTCCTGGACTGAGAGATTTCATCGTTGCTCTAAGAATTATAATCTAATCACATGTTACAAAGACACATTTTTTGTCCACAGCTGTTTTCAGAGCTTAAATAACAGTTAGATAAATTGCACTGACAGTGCTGGAAACCACAGATTCCATCTTCCTGCCCTCCTGCAATCCCTGTTCATCCAGCGCTTTCCGTCATCTGGGACTGGAGGTGGGTAGTTCAGGTTCAGAGTGAAAGTCCAGACCAGGATTTTGTTTTAACCAACCAGTTGAGTAGTCTGTGACTCTTTATGTGGTCTGGACTTTTACTCTCTGGAGCTGAATTGCCCGCCTCCATCTGGGACTCGTGCCACCTGTCCATGCCATTCAGGTAGCTGTGATTCATTCTTGTATGCTGATGTCGCAGAGATCAGATCCAACAACCATCAAGGAACGGTTCCAAACAGTTCAGCTTCATACTGAAGTGGCATTTAGGCTGCATGAAACACAAGTAAAATGATTTGAGCCTTAAAAGAGTGTCAGTGGTACCAGGGTTACACAGACTGCTCTACATTCCACCTCTTTTACATGCTCTTCTACATACGCTGTGCACCACGGTGACCTGATACTCTTTAAGAGTTCAGCATGTCCTCCAGCTAAATGTTCTTGAGGTGAATCAAACTATGTCTTAGGATGGCACACATAGCCATGCTGGCAACTCCAAGATGAAAGGACTTCATGTGGGGAGAAATGACAGCTCTGGGGCAGAGTAAGCATTCGTCCAAGAGATATACCGATGGATGGACACATGAGGAGAAATAACTGGAAGCTCATCACTGCTGCCCGGTGTCAGGCGTTGGAATTGCAGCTCAACAAGACTCGTTGTAACAATTTTTCAGCTACTCCCAAGTTAAATCCCTTTCAAAATTTAGGAACTTTCTTTAAAAGCTGACAAAGTCATAAGAATAATTGTAAACAAATTGTAGAACAGCCATGTTTTCATGCTTTGGTGGTATGTAGGAGAGTCTCAGTTTCCCATGTGCTAATTTTATTTTATTTTTGTATGATTTATTTTTATATATTACACTTCGTAGACTCACACATAGTACACAGAGCATATTGGTGAGTGTTTGTATTGTGTGTGTGTGTGTGTGTGTGTGTGTGTGCAGTATGGAACGCTGGTTGACTTAAATACATGCTCATTTCTGCTTCACGTGAAAGGACTTATTCATGAACATTCAGGCAGTTCGGCTGCACGGTCATATGTGCAGAACTGAGGTGCTTTTCCTAAATGCCCAAAGCTTCAAAGTTCTCTCAGCCTCTGTGGGACCCTTTTGGCAGAAAGGGCAAGCTTGTAAAAACATCATGCTAGTCCCTGTATAGAGACTTTGCAATGTTCAGAAAGACCAACCATCAAGCAAAGGCTTTAACAACCCCTACAACTGGTCAGAGGAGAAGAGGGAGAAAAAGTGAGAGCTGTGGATTAGACCTAGGCCCAGAGAGACGGTGAACTGGGAGATAATCTCGTTCTGAATTTCAATGTGTTAATCAAACTCTCTCTCATATATTCATATTCTCATATATATATATATATATATATATACATACTGTATATGTATATATATATATATATATCTGCAGCAATACTTCTTATTACAAAGAATAAGGACAATCAAACATTAAGTAGGCCTATTTTAAAACTGAAATATCAGTTTCACTATAGGATACCAAAGGATTCTACTGAGCAAATCATTGTTAACCCTCTATTGCCACCCCATTTCATAGTCACACACAGAAAAACCTAGTTTGGTTTATTTCTCATAATGCCTCTTCCCTCTCCCATTCCTGAGCTCAAGCAGGGAACTGGAACTTCAGTGTCAACAGTGATTAGAGATTCCAGAAGGCTGGTCATTCCCGAGATCGAATGCAGCACACACGCACACACACACAGGGTGCTGCCCCTGTCAATGTTTACAAGAGAGAGATGTAGTCAGCATTTATGGGCGCCACGTCAGCAGCACTGACCCCCTGATGTAAACCAGGAGAATAAGACAATTACCAGGAACTCCACTGGGCAAATGCATCAATACCCATGGCTCATTTTTAAAAGAAAACGAATAGCAAACAAATATAAACTTCTGTTCATGAACACCTGCATATAAGCCTTATTCCTGAGACTGCTGCAGAGATGGACATTTGCTTGTTCCCAACAGAAGCTGTCAGGATAGACGAGGGGGAAACATGGTGTACTTCCACTGCTGGTGCCCAGAGACTGCGACCCAAACTCAAAGCAACATGAAAAACAAAATGGCAGGATGCAAGTCTAGAAAGCATATTAAATATGGCCGCCATGTCAGTGCCTATACTGCACATTAAGATAACATGGTGACAGTCGGTGGCGAGACCGACTTAGATCTTTCCAGGGACACTCAGATCTAAACATCGCTTCCGTTTCAGGTTCTTATCTTTATGGAATCAGGACAGTGCCCCCTCTTGGCCAGCACCCACGTAACGCCCACTGTTACCATCACACAATCGGCAGGGAGTATCAGCTTTCTTCATGCTGCCAGTTGGAGGGAAAAAAGTCAACAAAGAGCATGTGTGCTTTGGTCAAGTTTGCCATAATAAACGGTCTGTCAGCTGGCTGGCGGGAGATCCGGATTATTGGACCCTATGTGGTCTTTGCTGCAAAATTATGTGCTTTCAGATCTACTTTTTCCTCAGTGGGCTCTTATAAATCGCCCCAGTTCTGTTGGTTACATAACCAATAATTCCGTGTAAGGCAATCAGGCGAGAGGCCTGCGAGGGGGGGGGTCTGAATCGAATTAGCCATGTTTTAAGCCGGAAAGAGATGTACTTCGCAACAAACACATTTTGCATTCCGGTCCAAATGCTGCAGGGAGCAAATTTCTGACCAAATCACAGTAAACACAAGTTTTTGTTTTGAGCTCCATTGTCTGAGAGCCATTGTGCGGCCAGCAGGAGGGCTTGTGGTCCTTGCATTATTTAAGGGCAGAAGGGAAGCCAGACGGAACACAGGTTTTCCAGATTTTTTATTGCAGGAGAAGCATCCGTCTGTTAATACTTACAAAACACAATCGTTTTGGATGTTCTCCGAAAGACAAAATGCTGTGAATCTGATCAATTATCTCCAGCGGCATTTCCAGTCCACCAAGTCGTCACTGAAATGATACTGTAAGTAGAATTTGAGCTCAAATGCAACCAAACGTGAATCAGTAAAGAAAACAAATGTTAGCTAAGTAAGCAGTGACAGTTTAGTACCTAAACAAACACTCTACTACCTAACTCATTCAGTGTGCACAACCAAACACCATCCTCTTCCTGTTTTCACGTAAAATGTTGTAATGCTTTAGGTTAAAGTAACATTTTTACTAATGACAAAATCTGCATGAGTTTATTGATCCACACTGATGAAAAATACATCTGAACTGGTTTAAGCGAAAGTGCTGGGCAACCTCCAGTTTTCCAACTCGTAAAGGAAAAAAAAAAAAAAAAAAAGATCATAAAACGAGGGACAGCCCTGTTGTTTATGGTCCCCCAGGGGAACCTCCCGGTATTGCGGGGTGACCATTTGATAGCCTAACAACCAATGAATGAGGGCGCTGCATAGCAAGGAAATTTAGGGACTTTTCCTCTTGTAAGCAAAGCAGGAAGTTCAAAATACAATACAGCAAACATTTGTTTATCTGAAATACATAAAAACAAATGGAAATTTAATGAGGCCAAGAGGAATAAATGCCCAATGATAATCAAATCAGGAATGCTGAAAATCAGTGAACAGAGCAGAGAACGAATTTGCCTTCGATATGGGTCACGTGATACAGTGACTGTAAGTGTTTCCCAACTTGTCATCTGTTTCCTCTCACTTTTGGCACAGTTGGTGGCTCCAAGTGATTTAGAATCATGCAGGGGGAATGGGGTTACCTTAAAGATATCAGGAATATTCCTCCGCTGTTCCTATGGTGTGGGGTGCAGCATACCTTCTTACAGAGAAAATGGAAATTTGCTTGGAAGGAGCAGTGAGCGTGATTTGGCGTCCTAATTCACTTTGCTCCGATTGTATTTAGCGTTTCCTGCTTTCTTCCAGCTTGTATTTTTTCGCCCGTCTCTCTGCACATTTCTGCCCTCCCTCTGCCAGCCGTGCTGCCAGTTTTCACCCCTGTTAGTTTCTCTTGGCCCAAACATGCTGTGTTGTCAGGGTTTGGATGGTGATATTGGCACAATTTCATCGCTTGGCCGGCTTCCCGTATCTCTACTAGCCAATCAAAGTTCTCTCCAACCGTTCATCACAGTCCATCTGACGGAGGGTAAGCTGAAGTCCATATTTCATAAAATCATGACTGTTTGCAATTTACGTCTTAATTGTTATACTGACTTCCCAGAGACGTCATGGTATAAAAGTGTCTTCGGCTGGCAAGTGTCAACTTGATTTTATTTACAAGGTGGCTTCCCTAAATGATACTTTCTCCAGTTACATAAAGATCACTTTCAAATTGTATGTTTCAATTAGTAACAGGTCAGTAAATATTAATTTTTTCATGAGTTTACAGGACTTTTGTATTCTATTCCAAATAAGACATTAGTACGATACTCAGCTAGTAAGCATATTATAAGCATGCATGAACACTAATGATTCCTACATCTAACAGGTCAGTGTTAGACGAGATAAATGGGTTTGTATCACTCACAGATCATTTGTGGTCATGAAAACAATCATATTGTCTTAAAAGGACTGCAAGGTTATGGCGAGACACCTGGTTCATGGAAGTATATTACTGTGACCTCTCTGGTATGATAAGAAATGTCATCAAAGGAGTTTTCTAGAGAAATGCAAAGCTAATGTCCTTAGGAGTTTTTTTTATGGCATAAATTCTTTCATTATCATTTGGTTAATATCCAGGCCTCTCATCCAAAGTGCCCCCTGCCTTGCACCCTGGTTCTGGGCAAGTGATTAGAAGATGGATGGATGGATGGATGGATGGAGCTAACATGTTCTGTGCTTTGCCTCTGAGTTTCAATGCATGGATTGCAATGCATGGATTAACACCGAACTTGCAGTCAATACTATACTATAGTCTGTAAAGAACATCCTACTACGCTCCCAGACGTTCAGGAAGCCTATCCAGATGCCCTCAAAGAGGTGCTCATGCATTAATGCAGTTTCTCATGTGCTTTTCAGAGGCTTGAACTGACAGACCTAAGAACTCAGGATCCAGGGAGGAGTCAAGAGAGATTCCCTCGCTGGAGCCTATGACTTGATCCCAGGATAAAGGAAGTGTTAGGAAAATCACACTGCCAGGTTTCCACTGGCAGAGCAGGCCACCTAACTGAAGCCAGCTGCAGTGCCAGTGTCTATACAGCAGTGTGCCAGCCTCTGGTGCCACCTCACAGTGATTTCTGTGGGGATTCACAGCAAACTGCCTCCCTCAGCACTGTTTGGTTAATATGTCCAGCACCGGGTCACCGGTCTTGCTTAGGATGACAGATTTTTTTTCGATGATGGAAAGCAGGTGCTTTTACAGAAGCTGCCCCCCCTCTGTGATGAGTTTTCCTTTCCATTCGTTGTCTCATATATATCTCATCATTCCTTTTGTTATTAAAAAAAAATCGGGTATGTTCCAAAGGCAATCTGGCGAAATTATTAACACAGCTCATTTCAACAGCGGCCGCCGCCTCCAGGCGTTTCTCTTTCAGGGCTTGATGAAATTCAGCAAACGAACACCGTTTGCCCCTCGCTGATCTTCGGGAAGAAACGAACAGAACAACCACCGCTGAGAATTACCCTTTGCGATGAGACCATTTACATGGGAAATGACGACTCAGGCAGCCCAACAAAGGTTTACTTAGAGATTCACAAAATGGAAATCATTGCATTTTTGTATTAGGAAATAAAGCTGCAAGAATCTCTGATGGAGTACTTGAATAAAAACAGTTTGAACACATTTGTCTCTAATATGAAAAGTAGCTGCAGGCGGATCAGACGAGCTTAGCGTGCTTATCTAACAGATTTCATAACCTTCAAGCGATGCAGCGCATTACAGAGCCAGTGATGAAATCCCACATAACTGGGGTTTTCATGCAGAGTGGACTGGACTGGAAAAATGAAGGTTCTCACATTCAGGTCATTTTTCTGAAATCCATTGTACACAAAACCAGTGACTGATGGTTCCTAACTTCCTGACTTTGCTGTTCTATCATAAGTAGGATTTATATAGAATATATTTAAAAATATGCCAAATCCCTGTATGTTCAAGTTCATGTTACATTTAAAAGATGTATAATCGCATGATTTGTCCAGCGCATGGTGATCATTTTAAAACCAGACAAAATGAGGCATTAGACCAAGTTGTGCAACTGGCCACATAAAATATTTAATCATGGATGACTGCATTTCCTGCAGATTTGCTTTGTGAGATTGCTTCTATCTGGATGTTTTGTGAAAACGGATAAATTGTTATGCTGACATTTAAGTCCATCTGCAGCAGTAGTGGAATCCTTCAACAGCTCCAGGCAATTAAGATTAGCTCCCAACAAACTGTTGATTGTGATGCTTGGAGACTCACAAAGGAACCGACGTGAGGTTCTGTGTTAAAACTCAGATACACCAAGACCAGATTCCCTAAGATTTCTGCTCTCTGAACCTCACCTAGACTGACAGATTTTATTTGGTTGAGTGTTTGTACCCTACTTCTGCTTCCTTTGTACTTAAATATATGCCATTTCCTATGTTTTCCAGAATCTAATAAATCAAAATGACACTTTAAAATTGAGCACACAAACAGAGAAAACAAACACAATCAATCACTTCAGTGTAAACACTAGTATAAATAAGACTATTACAAAGTCCTACACAACAAGAAGCCGGCTCAGAAAATGCCAATTGTCGGGATCAGTCTTTGGATGAACTTGGTTTGAAGCAGCTAAGACGTGATACTAAAACACAGTCAATGGGAGAGAATCTTGTTAAAAAAATGTCCGTCTAATCTAATCTGTTGGATATGATCCTGGTGTTTAGTTTCTTGAAAAATGACCTTAGTTTGCAAATCTTACACTTCTTGGCTTTCATCCTCTTGCGATAGATCTCGTCCCAGCCGTCCTCTTCCTCGTCGCCCGCCCATGGTACCCACGCTCCTCCATGGAGCTCTGGGTTGGCCCTGGGATCCTCTGCCGGATAGCGTACAGGGATGGCGGTGCGGTTGTAGTAAGCCAGGCGAGCGAGCAGCTGCTTGACCACATCGGGCCGCTGACTTGAGAGATCGTAGCGTTCATAAGGGTCTCCGGTGATGTTGAAGAGCCACACCGACTTCTGGATGCCTGTGTGGCGCTCCAGGTTCCACCAGCTGCCCGGGAAGGTGGCTAGCATCTGTGGTGGGATCCAGTCGCCGTAGCCAGGGTCTCCGGTCAGCAGCTTCCAATCCCCGACACGGATGGAGGCCTGCACAGCTGTGTTCCAGATGCGGTGCCCTTCCTGCCAAGAGCCATGCTTGGCGTGATTGTAGAGGGGATCGATGTTATGCAGAATCTCAAGACGAGGAGATTGCTTCCCCTCGCTGATCGCCGGCCATACATTGTAGCCATCGAGTCTCTCACTCGTCGAGATGTTGCCTCCTGCCAGAGCCACTAACGTGGGATACCAGTCGGTGATGTGCACCAAGGCCTTGCTCACACGACGCCGGCGGCGTAGCAGCGGACTGTGCACAAACCCAAGCCCGCGAATGCCACCCTCCCAGTAGGTGCCCTTACGGCCACGCAGCGGCCAGTTACTCCCTCCGAAAAACGGCTGTCCACCGTTGTCTGTGGAGAAGATGAGGATGCTGTTCTGGTAGAAGCCGTACTTGCGGAGGGCATAGGTCACATTTCGCACGGCCTCATCTACTACAGATACCATGGCTGCATATTTCCTGCGGGCTACATTACTCATTCCCCGATACTGGTAGATGTATTCCTTGGGGGACTGCAGGGGTGTGTGCACAGCCTGAAAGGACAGGAAGATGAAGATGGGCTGCCGGGGGTCATGGCTGGCCAGGATCTTGCGCACCCTCTGAGTGTAGAGATGGGTGGAGTACTTACCCCCCTGGCCCCATGCTACAGTCTCCCCCTCGTGCAAATCAAAGCCGCACATGCCGGGCCCATCGCAGGACTCGTACGTGTAGTAGTCCACGCTGCCCGTCAGCGAGCCGAAGTAGGTGTGGAAACCTCGACGTGTCGGCATGCACTCTTTCTTGTAGAAGCCCAGGTGCCACTTGCCCACCATGTGAGTGGCATAGCCTGACTCCTGTAGCTTCTGGGGCAGGGTCACCTGGTCCAGGGGCAAGCAGTTGGGCTGGCGAGGGCGGATGATGGAGTGCTGCAAGCCGGTGTGGATCTGGTACCTAGGCCAAATATCATACTCATTAGTACGACAGTCCATCCATCCATAAAATGAATTTCACACAATCAGCACAAAAATACAGTACCAGTCAAAAGTTTGGACACACCTACCCATACAAAGGTTTATTCTTTACACTTTAGAATAATTGTAAAGGCAACAAAGCTAGAAAATAACATATATGCAATTATGCACTGACCAAAAAAGTATTAACCAAAAAAAAACTGTTTGGGGGGGGGCAGCTCTGTGAGTTGGGACTCAGAAGGTTGTTGGTTCAAATTTCTGAGATGCTTCTGATGCTTCTTCAGCATATATGTGGGCCCTGAAAGGGGTCCCACATATATGCTGAGCTCTCATTGGCTGCTTTTCCTTCACTCTCTGGTCAAACTCCTCCCAACCATGTCTAGTGGAGTTCAGGTTAGGTGGCTAGGTCAGGTGATGCGGCACAAATCGCTCTGCTTTGTATATGGCTTGCCGTGTCCAAACTTTTGACTGGTAATCGGAAACAACCATGACTGAACCTTGGATTGAACCATGGTTACATTACATGATATTAATTACAATAATAGATAAAGGCCATTTACACAAAAAATGTCTCTACATATATCCAGGCCAACCCAATCTTTATTTAAACCAGACTGGTCCAGAAACATACACTCCACATCAAGTGCTTAAAAGATTTTCACAGCCTTTAGTTACCAGAGTAACAGAGATGAATCTCAGATTTCCAGTAGTGCAAAATCAACTTCCCTTGAACGAGTTTATACTAAGACTGCTAACGATTGCACATTCACAGGCTTGTGCAGCCCTTTGCCCAGAACAGCCCACAGCTGGTTTCTCTTCAGCTGTGACTCTCACAGCTCAATGTTTTGTTTGACAAGACACACATCTCAAATCCACAGCCAAACCAGCAAACCAGAGCTAAACCAAAGACCCATGCATACCCTCAGCTCCCAGCAGATGCTAAGCCATGCTGATTAAATCAGGACATGCTATACCATCACGCAAATTAACTGAATATACACTTTTCACAACCAAAGGCAAATACATAATACACATTATACACATTAACGACATTCAAGGTAAGGAAATCGCTATATATTATCCCAAACTTCTTCCCAGCCTATAAATGTACATTTCTCTTTCAACATGACAGTATTTACTTTATTCACTGACAGAAACAGCTGGTATCAAAATTAATTTGTACAGAACAGCTTTGTCTCTCTGCACTCGGCCTGTTTTAAAGCGTTCCTCTTCAGTGACTCACTCCTGGCTCTCTATTTCACTTTCAGCTGGATGGTTTCGTCTGGAGCCTTCAAACAGACGAATGTGAGGCGCAAACCGTGTCCCCACAGTCCTCCACTGTACTGAAATTCCCTTTCAATTGTTCGGCAATTCGTAACAGAAGAGTCCGCCTCTTCACTCGATGTAACAAAAACGCCAGCCCCACACACACAGCCTTCCAGTTAATAATAATGTCAGACACAAGGAGGTTATGATGTCAGACTCAACTCTAACTGTCAGGTTATCCCACAAGATCTGCCCCAGCTACAGGTACTGCTGATTAAAGTCACATAAAGGCATTTTTCACTGGAAAGACACAGGCTGTCCCTGAGACTGTGGTGAACTTGATCTTCTGGGTAGCTAACAAATCCATGGGACACAGAAACTGGAGAATGGAAACAGACATTTTATCATCACCCTTAGGATACAAGGAACAGTAAACGAAACATACAATGAACAAAAGAGAAGTCTCTCTCATAAATTCACGAAGAACACGAAGACAATTACCAGCTAATTATAGGAGACTAGAGGGGGGCACATTCCTCTAATCTCACCCCACCCCCAAGGACACCCACACCTGCCCTGTATCTCACAAACAGCCTCTTTCTCAAACACACAAATTTAGCCAAACACACCCAAATGCTACTCTAGGCAGTAACAGGCGCTGTAACACACCTGCTTACAAACCCTGAACATCCCACATAGCACAGAGTACTCACTTGGCAGCAGCAAAATCCAGTGTACCAGGGTTCAAGTTTTGTACCATGTAATGCATCCATATCACATTCTGAGGGAAAAAAATCTTGTTCTGGTCAAAAGAAGGGTATTGTGACCTTGACATTTATGGAAAGTTGTATAAATGTGTGCTCTATGTGTGCCAATGAAAGTTAGGCTACTTACTGGCATATTACACAAAAAGACACTTTTGTAAGTTTTTTGGCTTTGAAAAGTCCCCTTTCTGACCTACCTCAGCTAGATATTGCGCACTCAGGGAAAGAAGGGAGGAATCACAGTGCGACAGTGACAGGGAGCACGGCTTATACGGCATACTGCTTCCAAATATGATGGATTACTGGCCTTAATTTGAATACATGGCAGAATATGCGCTGTCTGCATTTTCTCCCTGTGCTGAACTGCAGATCGAAGGCGATTTCTGGTGATTCAATGGCATCCCATTCAGGCGCATCTACCCCATCCCATCCAAGGTTACGGTTAAGGTTCACTTCATTGTCATCATCAACTGTGTACAAGTACAAACAGCATTCCTCTGTGATGGCAGTTCACTTATAACAGTAACAATACACAATAACTATACCACACAATAACAATACCTATCTAAAGTGCAGACAGCAGGCATTAGACATAAGACACAAGGCAATAACAATAACAATTCCACATGCAGTTACTATGCCCACATGACGTAATAAATCCTGTTATTCATCAAACCATTTAAGATAGTAAATAAACTACTCCAGTAACCCCAAAACTAACAAACAATGTTAACTTATTAATTGTAAACAAGTTTTCATTCTATTGTCAAGCATTCTGTCACAGATGTACTGTTATAAGATTTTCCATGACATGTACTTTTAACTCTCTATGGAAGTTACAGCACCAACGGGAAATGATCTTTAGTCAGTCACTCAGAGGATTCCGTTGCTTCGTTATACATTCCTCCATCATGTCATCCGTCTCCTAAACACTTATTCAATACAGGATTGCATGAGACAGACCCCAGGCAGTGGCCGCGAGGCAGGAGCACACCCTGGGTGGGATACCAGTCCATCACAGGGCACGCAATCACACACACAGTGGGCAACTTACAGAATCCAGTCTGTCTTGCTGTGGGATGAGACATGGACATGGAGATAACATGCAAACTCCACATGCACACACAACGGGGATATGGGGTGGCAGTGTGACTCACCGCGCCACCCCATAATACAAGCTCTGGCTCTTAGTTACCGGAGAGGCTATGCCATGATACTTAGGTCGTCATCCTGAATGGCCTTTTACAGTAATGTGGTGACATCACGCTCCACTGACTGTGAGGAGCAGCTACTGACAAAACAGCCCAGGAATGTCTGCCAAGCGGCTGAGGAGAACCACCGCGTTCAGGCCAGCGGTTTTCAGTCAACCCAGCAAACACACGCCATTCGAACACTTTCAAAACCGAAAACAAGACCTTTCAATGCAACACTTTTTGTTACCAGGTGATATTTCATTTGGCTGAATTCCAAGACGGAGTTTTATTCTACAACAGCATGATTAGTTTTTGTAATTGCTTGGCTATACAGTACTGTACTTTCAAAAGAAAATGAATGTTTCAGGTTCAGAATGTTCCTCTACTCAAAGACATGACTGCACTCATATTTGAAAACAAATTTTAATTTTTTTTTAAATGAGCTTGTGAAATCATAGCCGAAGCTGCTATTCCAATGACCATGAAACACAGTATCAGCACCCCACAGTTATTAATACTGCAAGGGAACCACTTATTAATAATTTCTGCAAAATAAATACAGTTAATGGTTACAGTTTAAACAAGCTCTCTTTCCACAACTGAAGAGTGACTCTTCATTCAATAGACCATACCAGCCCCTTGCCCCCTGTTTCTTCAAACGTAGCGCTCAAGATTTATTTAGAATGGCACCTAAACCATGTGAGAAACTAACATTTACGTTGTTAGATTAAGTTATAGCTTACTTGTCCTCTTGAAAGAAGTTATGAGTTCACTAATGACACTGCAAAAACTGTTTATCCAAAGACATTTGTCCACGAACCCAGTGCGTTGACAGAAGAGTAAAGTCATCAAAGTTAATCCTAAAGGATTCGTTCTCCATTGTTGCCACAATGGTTGTGACGGCATGTTTTTTAAACCCAGTTTTTTTAGGGTTGATCCACTTGTTCTGTTTCTCCGCTATTTGGAGTTACTGAATTCTGATAAATTTAAGAAGTTGGTCATGACCTTCTTACCACAAATCTTGACCTGCTTGACCTAACAGCTCATAAATTAACTCAGGAGAAGGCTTTACATCAACAGCATGAAAGATACTTTAAGAAGACTTTAAGAAGGTAAAGTGCTTTTTTGAGTTGAAGGGATTTGCACAGGTCAACAATATCACACGAGTGATGATGACATTTAGTGTTACCAGAGAAACTATAAACTTTAAATGTTCCTTGGATACCATAGTGGATTAATGTATAGCAATAAATATGTCCTGAAACCCATTAGTTTGTGGGGGACATACTTACAACATCTTTATTTAATTTCACACACAACTTAAATTCAACACACTGCAAGAATAAACATAGTGGTGGTTTTGTTTCTATTTGCCCAGAAATTCTACATCAAAGCAAAAGCCAGACTGGAAATTTGGACTAGTCCCTGGGTATAATAAAATATATATATATACACTGAAAATTACCTGTTACAAACAGTCTTATATGACAGATGCCTGAGCTCCTGGATGCATGGAAGGATGGATGGATTTCTCATTTAAATGTCAAAATTTCAACATTCCAAGAAACCCTATCTAAAATAAGGTTAATTATCTCAGGCACCTTTGAATTACTACCAAAAAGAATGCAGTCAGTGTGTAACCTTCGAGAAATTGTGGAGGGAAAAGGAATTATCTAAATAAATAAATATTTTTACATAATTTAAAAAGAAAACGGGTTCACATACCTCCACTATATCTTAACAGAATGCATCATTGTTTTCATTTGCACAAGGCAAAACTTATGCATATTATTTGAATATTCATTGGGATACATTAATTTTGCTTTATTAAATTCCTCCGGGAGGATTGTTACTCTGTTAAAGTTTGCCTCATGCATAAAACTTGGTTACAAAAATACTTATAGTAATAAAGATAATAAATGTTTACCATTTCCTATTAGGAAACCCATTACTAATGCATAATTAGATACATTTTACCGAATTACACCTGGTTAGAGCTCAGACGGCGTCAGACTTGCCTTCCCGTGATCAGCTGACTGCGGGACGGCGTGCATATCGGCTGGATGTAGTAATTCTCCAGCTTCACTCCTTCCGCTGCCAGCTTATCCAGGGTTGGCGTTCGGATGTCGGAGTCGTGGTAACCAATATCGTGGAATCCCTGGTCGTCCGTGAGTATGAAGATTATATGGGGCGGCTGTCTGGATTTGAACGTAGAGCCCTTGTGAGTGAAATCCGAAATAGGCTCATTCTCCACCTGATTGGGCTTCATCCAGTCCCAGGAGAAGTAGCCAAAACTTAGTAAACTGACTAATGAAAACCCAGTGAGAGCATAAACTGCCATGGGTTTGGTTTCAGTTCAGATATGATGTATCTAAATATGAACTATGGAAAACTCAGGCAGAATGTTGTAACTGCAATACAGGTCCCTTTTTCAATCAATTAATGGGCAAAAATAGACATCGTCTTTTCTCTATTCTTTTATTTAACAAACGAGAAACCCGTTGCTGTCGGTGAGTTTCGTCTTTAATCAAAATCATTCCTAAGAGTGACAAAGTATAAGAGTATGCTGACAAAGAATAACGGCGCTTATATGGATCTGGTGGAAAACGCGTGTCTCATTAGATATCCAACACAGCTTCCCTCCTGTTTGAAGATCCCCTTCAAACTTTTCCCCCCTTTTCCCCACCCATTGGCTGTCTTAGTTACGCCCACTGGGACACGGGTCAGCCAATAGAAATGCAGCGTTATGGATCGCCCCGCCCCCGCCCGTCATGATGTGATAGCCGCGCACGGTAGATAAAAGCGGCGTGACTTCAGGGTCTCGCCCCGCCGCAGCAGCTGTTACACATGCGAGTCGTTACACAACGCGATCTCCATCCACCCGCGGGCGAGTGTTGCGTGATGTCCCTGGCGTTTGGTTTCCCTTATCATTATCCCTCGCTTTTGAAGTATGCAAGACGGAGTGTACCGCAAAACATTCTTGAATGGCAGTATTAAATAGCTGATAAAAAGATACCGCAGATGTTACGAAAACCTTAATGCGCAGCAGTGATTTCCTGTTTAGTAACACTTGCACGTTTTGTATTGTTTATTTAATATTCAGAGTTAAAACTGTGTATTCTTTCGTGGCTGAATGTAAATATTTTTGTCTTAATAGGTCTACATAATTATAGATTATACCTTCCAGTAAACTTTTTTTTCCCACAGTAAAAATAAATATAATATTTTTGTGCTATACATCCATAATCATTAGTGTGTGTAT
>JAODKC010000002.1:9474111-9502659 GCA_026777985.1 Mormyrops attenuatus
TGTGTGTGTGTGTGTGTGTGTGTGTGTGTGTGTGTGTGTGTGTGTGTGTGTGTGTGTGTGTGTGTGTGTGTGCGCCTCAAGCAACAGTGTAGGAGAGAGTCTGATATTGGTTGGGGCACAACTTAATATTTTTTATTTATTGGGGGATGAATGAAGTAAAATTAAACACTGGGGAGTACATCCATGACCCTCCCCTGCCTCAGTTTTTATGCACCTGCCCTCAAGGTTCCAATCACATACTATCAAATACAGAAGTGATTTTTATATAATTAAATCTTTTATTGATCCATAAATAAAAATCAAGGCACTTCCATCTTAAGACACTCAGTATCAAACTATATTAGCATACTTGGTAAACACAGGAGTCCCAGCAGATAAAGCCATCCAACTGGACAGTAAGACAAGTAAAAGAGACCAGCACTTATCACACTGCCCTCTTAGCCTGAACACAAGGTCACATATTGCACAAAACAGCCCCAGATAGCCTTTATCTTCCAATGCCTCTCATCCATCCTGGCCAACATTTTTTCATAGGATACACTTCTATCATTAGCATTTTCCATACTTTCAAGGATGGCAACATCTTTGGTATCTCTCTGGCTGCCGTAATAATCCCGACAGCGCTGTAAATTCAATATTATTCATTTTTGATAGTCCAGTCATGTCTCCTAATCGACGCAAATGAAAGGATATTGACAATGGCATCTCTAACCATTTATCTTTGGTTCGTAATACTTCACCCCAGAATGGATAGACCTTTGGCCATTCCCACATAAGAAGGAAAAATGCGCCCACCACATTCTGGCACAAATAAAGATATGTTATAGGGTACAGAAATCATTTGGTTTAATATTTAGTAAAGGTTTGCAAACTGTGGGATGTTTATTGTAAAATAATAAATCATAAACATTGATACACCCTCTGTTGTATATAGTGGGCCTTGAAAGCTGCTTTTTCAGTTGCCAGGTCGGTAGGCCACTCAAGAGAGCCAGCAGCCTCTTACATGAACTGATTTGTCGCTCCATTCTTCCATACTGCCTTTGTTCCAGCATTCGCCGCTGCAGCAGCGCACGGAGCTGAGCAGCCGCCGTGTAACATCCTGCACCGACTCTGGTGTCTGCTCCTCCAGCGAGCCCGTTTTCTGCAGAGTGTCAGGCGAACTGAGACTCGGAACCGTTCACGGGTGAGAGGCTTCTATGCCCCTCCTAACGGCGACCCCCCCCCCATCCCACACGCACACAGACATACAGCGCTCGCCCACGCAGACACTCGCACTTCTCTCCGTGAGACGTGTGTGAGCGTATGGCTGCTGCCTGCTGCTCCGCGTTTGACACCACACATGTGTCTTAAGGTGGGTAGGGTTTATTTTAACGCCAGCGGCGGCCATTAATGTCAATTTCCTACACATGTTTACACCAGACACTGTTATTACTATTAAGCCAAGTAACTTGTTTCCAGCGTGAAAATGTGTCTTCAAACCAAATAACATTATGATGATTGTACTTCTAAAGGCAGAAGAGGTTCAAAGCTCTTTCTCCCCCCCGCAAATGTGTTTGCGCCCCTCTGCTATTCTCCTTTAACATGACAGCTGTGCTTTGTTTCGGTTGTGTGGCTTCTTCCTGAGTTTGAGTTTGTAAGTGAGCTGTTAGTTTACTTTGTTGTCATACTCCACCCTCACTGTGTCTTATTCCATAACACTCTGGCACCTATGTATGACCCTTGTGTTTCCTCTCTCATTTTGACATCTGATGACTGTTCTATGTCTTAGAACAGTGTTTCCTGTCAGGGTCCCCGGGGACCCCCCCAGTTTGTCCATCTTTGTGCTCCCTCCCAGCTCCCTGCCAGACAGTCGACATTTTATGTCGGGGGGGTCCCCGAGGACTGGGTTAGAAAACACTGTCTTAGAAGATACTACTGTGTCCTTTCATTGTAAAAGCTGTGGACAATCCAATCTGCTTAAACATTTCCCCATTTTGGTATGAAGCCTCACTGCAAATAATTTGCTAGTCTTCCCGTGTGCTGTAAAAAAATCAGTGAGGTGTACCTCACGAGCGAGCTGGGTCGAATCAGACTCGATTAGACAAGTGTGAGGGCTGTCGCTGGTTTTGGAATGAGTCCTGTTTTTCTTTCTTGTTTTTGCGCGCGTGAATGGAGCTCTTTGACAGGCCTGTTCCTGCTGGCCCCTAGTCGTCCAGTGCCCTCTTTGCAGCTCGCCCAAGGAAGCGGCTCCTCGCCTCACACTGGCTTCCAGGCAGCATACCGCCAGCTGGCTCGCGCACCAGCCCCACACTTCTCAGCACTGCGCCATCGCCCACCCTGTGACCGCATCCCTGCCTCCGAGGCTCCAGTCCAAACACACCTGCTCCGGTCAAAACCCTCCACTTTCCTGTTCTTGAAAAAAATTAATTACTAAACACGACTCCAGCAAATTTTCAGGCGACAAGGTTGTAGGTGCGCTGTAGCATGTCTTTTCCAGGTGCTACATCTCCTGTACAGTTCACTGCTGTGTGCATCTACTATACAGCTGTTTTCAGCAAGCAGCACAAGCGAATGATAAAAGCCAGAATGAGTGAGCAGAATTATGGGAAAAATCAGGTTCTGTGAAAGGCAAGGGAGTCTAGCAAGGATATTCCAGTTCTACCCACCGAACAACCATTAACATGCAGCACTGTGACTCTGAAGTGATATGAGAAACCTGGATGATTCTGCTTGAGTGAATTTGAACTGAAATATGCTGCTGTCTATGGAATATGTGAAGGTAAATAACATGCTTGTATGTGCCTGAACGAGCTTCCTGATGCCTTGTTCAACTGTAAACATCATTGTGATGTCATTATGATGTCATTATGACATCATAATGACATCATAATGCTTCTTACCACAATAATTTGCTCACACTGTAAGATGTTCACCTGTGTAGTATTTTATTGTGCAATGGGGAAGATACCCAAGCCAGCGAATTCTAATTAAGATGAAAATGATTTTATGAGTATCTATTGAGCACATGTAAGCATGTTGACTCAAATCTGGGAGTGAAATAAGGCAACATTATATAAAAGAAACTTGGTATCTGGAGAGTTTTTTATGATCTGATCATTTTTGCTTGTATGATTTGGCATATGAGTTGAAGTGCAGATACTATTATAAATAGTATTATTAGCATTGCACTTATGAGTCAAATTTATAAAGCTGAGACGGTATTAAATTCAGTGAACGAATTCCTTTGCATGTCAGGGAACTCAGTTCTGCTTTATGTCATTCGAGCTATACTCCAGTTTCCTGAGCTGGGAATTAATTGCCGGCAGCTCCAATGTGATTTAACCCTGACGCCAGCACACATCATAAATGGAACCTGTTAGCCATTTTGAATGGAGAAGGTTAAGGTTGGTGCTATATTTGGAATTTGAATAAATCCCAGCAGCAGCAAGTCATGCGGTAGCTGGTGGCAAATCGGCCTCATTGTGAGCTGGAGGCTCTATTGAGCCGTTGGTCCTTGTTTCGCACCTCATTAGTCCTGAGGGCAGGCGAGGGGGTCTGGGCTGGGGCAGCTGGTAGGATGTGCTTATGACCGCTGCCTCATTGTAGCCCATGTGTTTAATGTACGTTAAGCCATTCAGCGCGTCAAATGCGATGTCAGAAATACCGGTTGTGTATATGCTGAATGCAGCATGTCACGCCCCTGAGAGACATGCCCCGATGGCACTTTCCGGTGGAAAGGGAGCTATTGCAAGTGCAGGGCAGCAGAAAGTCACATCTAGTTATTGCATGATGTGTGATAGTGCTGGAGAGGCTGTACTGACCAGATAGTAGCTCATCTCTGTGGTGTCTAGTCACCTCATACATCCGCCACAGTGCCCAAGCCTCCTCCTCTCGTGGTTTTTCATCCATCCATCCATCCATCCATTTTCTGTAACCACTTATCCTATTTAGGACCGTGGGAGGGTCCGGAGCCTATCCAAGAGGTTGTGGGCACAGGGCAGGGCACAACCCAGGATGGGGCGGCAACCAATCGCAGGGCACATTCACACAACATTCACTCACACAGGCACACCTACAGGGAATTTGGTAACACCAATTAACCTCAGCGTGTTTTTGGACTGGTGGGTGAGGCGACAGTGCTAATCACTGAGCTTTCATTTACATTAACTTTCCAATTATCTTTATTTAGCAGAGATTTTTGTCCAAAACAACATACAAGTGAGGCAAATAGCATGATACTAACATACAGTTGTCAAGGAGTCGACTAGGTACAAGTGCAGCTAGGCTGAGCTTCCAGCGAATATCCAGTTACAAGTGTAAGCAGTATTGGAGCAAGAGCAACACACACTTCTCCAAACAAAGCAAGAACCTGATAATATTACTATTCAATGAGCGAAAAAATGCAACATCAAGAACATTCAGGAACATCAGGTGTCTCACACTTTGCCTTGCATATGTGTTACTATCATCGGTGCGTAATTAGTGATTTTTTTGTGGTTTGCACACCATAAAAGTACTGGGCACCTCGACTACTTGTACACATGAAGTATAAACAATTGCTTCCCTGTTATTTAAAGAAAATCTTTCATTCATGTTTCTATTTTCTTTCTATTTCTTTTTAATTATTAGCACTGTATACAATCTGCTATTCAAACACAGGTCCAGTGAAATGTAGCTCAGGACGAAAACACAGTTATATTCAATGATGGCACCACTAACTGAATAACAGATTCTAGATGTTAATATATCCAGTGAACATGGGCCAGTCACAAGTACCATCACCGACAAATGGTTTAGGCCTTCTCCGCATAACATAAAACTTCAAAACACTGTAAATTTCATTAATATGTTTTGTGCTTGATTGATTTACATGAAATTGCTTAAAATAGGGTTTACTATTTAATAAATGGATGAACACACACACACACACTTTGGGGTGGGTTTGGTAATTTTCTGTTAAAATTTAATGAAAGAAAATACTTCTCACTGTTTTCAGGATTATTTTTATTTTGAATTATTTCTTATTTCAACTTGGGTGAGTTCGGCTTTTATGCAATAAGGTGAGCGAAAAAAGGTACCGTATTCTTTTGAGAATAGTGGCTGACAAATATTTCAGTTCCATTCTCCAGACATATTAAGATTGACTGGTGTGGACACAACCAATATATGGACCCCATGTCACCAGAGGAAACCTGCAAATCTGTATGCTCAGACAGTTCAAATATTAGTCATTTGAAAGACTATAAGCTTTTTTTGTGCAGATGTCACAGCTGGCATGGATTTATTGCAAATTCTCACAGAAAATGACCTTTAGAACCTTTCCAGATTCCAGCATATCTATTTAGGATTCAGAACAAGCACATATGTTTTGGTAAACAAACTGTTATGATGATGGTTGTGAAAAAGTAAGCATTGACACAAGATAAAAAATTATAACTAGGCTCTCACATTTCTTTTAGTTTTCTAGATATCTTTAGTACTGTTTCAGAGAATTATGCCTGACGTAAAACATGGATGAAATACATTGCAACAATATATACTGTAATTGCTCGAAATGATTCAATTGCGCCCCCTTGCGTGAGTAAACCGCAGCTTATACATATCCAGACCGACAGTTCACAACTACATACTACCTTTGAAACAAAAGCTAGTTTTGTATTTATTAAATTCAAAAAAGAATTCTGAACTCTTTAAAATTTTTATATGGGACGTATTTTCTGCAAAAAATATATAATGATAATAAAATGAAAATGATAAAAAGAAAATAGTCTCCACTTTGCTATTTAGTTCAAAGTCCATGCGCAAAAATTTTGCCAGAATTAAAATGAAGTAGCATTTAAATTTTCCACTTATGTATGAGTCAGATGTGAAAAATTAAAAAGTAAAATGAAATAACCCTTTTGTCTTTTCGTTTTACAATTTGATTTTTCATTTCCTACTTTGCCTTTTCATTTTCAAGTTCACAATATGCAAATATATGTTAATTAGAGCTCACAGTGGGCGGAGCTGTGGATCACTGCTGGGCTCAGTGCGTTTGCTGATTCCGTTGTCATTGTGTTCCTTGCACATGGTCACCTGCATAAATATGTGTGCTACAGCTTAAAACCTCTATTCATATTTTATTTAGTATTTTCAGAATGTCTTAACTATAATCTGTACAGCATGTGCCGCTGCGAACACTCCCCTCTAAGGAAGCTGGAATAACTAAGCCGCGAAATAAGATGCTGTGAATAAAAAGCCAAGTGAATTGGAAGCTGCAAATAAGTAGCTAACTTAAGCAGCGTGTGACTTTACCATTAGTTCGGGCGACTCGGGTGACCTTAAACAAGAAACACAACGACAACGGAATCCGTAAACGCACTGAGAAAGCGAAGCAGTGAACCGTAGCTCCGCCCACTGTCCCGCTCCAATTAATGTATATTTGCATGTTGCGAACTTGAAAATGAAAAAGTAAGGTAGGAAATGAAAAGTCAAACTGGAAAATGAAAAGACAAAAAGGCTTTTTAATTTTATTTCTTAATTTGGCTCATACATGAGTGGAAAATTGAAATGTAAATAGTACTATATCATTTTAATTTTCACTTTGGCGGGATTTTTGCGCATTGACTTTGAAAACTAAATGGCAAAGTGAAGACTATTTTCATTTAATCATTTTCATTTTATTTTTTTGCAGAAAATACATCCCATAGTAACGTATTAAACGGTACTTTTTAAATTAACGTGGGCTACACGTAGTATACCGGTTTTGCGGTCTACCAAGAAGTGGCGCATAAATAATTTTATCTTGTTCACAGAACTCGGAGCACTTTATTGCCAGTATGTGAACATACCGGAATTGGTTGTGGCGTGTGTGTGTGTAATACACATTGTATATTATACATATTATATATATGTTATATATTATATAATTTATCTGTCTATTTTAGCTTGGGGTTCTTATTCATTTATTTAGGAGACGGATGACTTCAGGGAAGAAGCTGTGCAGGAGGCGAGTGGTTCGGGAGGTGATGGACCGCTAACATCTCCCTGATGGCACTTTGATGAACAGATGGTTGCTTGGGTGTGTGGAGTCTGCTGCAGTCCTCACTGCTCTTCGTTTTGCTCTGGAAGTGAACAGTTCTTTTAAGGCTGGAAGCTGTCAGCCAATGGGCTTCTCAGCTGAGCAGATGACCCTCTGCAGCCTGGACTTGGAGAGGCTGGCGGAGGCAGGAAACCAGATGGCGATGGAGTTTGTCACAACTCTCTCTATGATGGCTGGATAAAAGTTCACCATGATGCATTGTGACATGTTGAGTTTCCTGAGCTGGTGCAGGAAGAACAGTCTCTGCTGAGTTTTTTTTGTGATGGATGTCATACGCTTGTCCCACTTAAGTGTGTTGGAGATGGTGGTCCCTAGAAATTTAAATGACCAATGAAGATCGTTACACAGGGAGAATAACACTGGAAAGAATTCTGGGCACACCATGATGATCTCACATAGAGCAGCAAGCCGGGTTACCAGAAATAGGCTTCAAATCAAGAGAGAACATGAGACAGCTGGGAGAGGTGTGGTTCTCAATTGGAGAAACCGGTGAAATCAGAGAGCCGTGGCGATACGTATTCCCCAAGGAGGTGAGCCCTATCGGCCGGAATGCCAAGGGGGGGCGTGGTTGGGATGATGATGAGGTTAACCCAGAGTGATCCATGACAGCTTCACAGTGAATGCAGGGTGGAGGGGAGGCTGGAGGAGGTGTGAAGTGACTGGTTCAAGGGGATATGGTGACAATGATACCATCCTCAGAAGTGGGTGGGGGGCAGGGAGGATCAAAATGTGAGCTGAGTGGCAGACTCTGGAGAGGTGGGAATGGGCAGATGTTGATTGTCCAAGCTGATTGGTCAGGCTGTGGGATGGAGAGACTGAGGGGCTCTTTGAACTTTGTAAGTCTTTGCAGGAAGTTTTTCTCCAGCCACTCCTTGTAGGTGGCTTTCACAACTTACATTTTCAATGATTTTTTTATGTTACACACACACACACACGGACACACACACACATGTTGGTGTACCTATCTAAATGAGGACCGTCCATTCGTTTCTATGGGAAAAACCTTAATCCCAATTACGACAACCCAGTGTGAGAAATACCCGTCAATATTCGGGGGGTCCCCATCTCCCTATTCTTGCACAATACCGATCTAAATTTTGTCTTTTGAGGCTTTCAGGGGGTCTCATGGTTTAATTGGGGGTGTCGGACCCCCTCATATTTCGCACACTGCCTCTCTCCATCCCCAAACTTAACCATAAGTAACCAACCCAAATACTTTTGGCATTTTTACTTTTTTGATTGCATTCACAGATTTTTATAAAACTGAGGTTATCCAAATGGGTACCTCAAAAGATGTCCTCTAAAGCAGGGAAATTTCAGGTTTTACTACATTTTGTGGACAATTTGGTCCTCAAATGTGATCTATGCAAACCCACACACACATACACACACATAAGGGAGATACTGAGAATAAACCCAGAGGATAGGTTGAAGTTATATTGTTATTATGTGGGCTGAAACGGTAGAACACACGTTGAAACGTGAACTAAGCCGGTAGAGCACACGCGCACTAACTACATATCCCATGATGCAAAGCAGACCAGATACGGAAAATGTAACAAAGTTCAGAGGTCGGAAGTGGGCACTGCATGGATGTTTGGGAGCAGTGATGAGAGTGTCGTGTTTTTAACGTTTTTAAAGATCGACTTTTATTATAGGAAAAATGACCTCAACCGATGGTAATTCCACAAAACGCGATTTATTATTTTTGATTTATCAGCATTTGATGGCTAATGGCTATCCGAAAGCTGCAGGCGTGCTGAGAAGACATGTTGCACAGGTAGCCGCTTACTGTACCTAAAGCGTAGCAGTTGTAGTTCGTTTGCATTATAAATGTTCAGATTTTAGGCAGCTAATGATGTGTCGTTGTGATTTTGAGTCGCACAATACGAGTGTTCGCTTTATCAAAAACCTTAAATGGCTGTCAGAAGTATATTTACAAATATATTTACATAGTCTATCAAATATGTACACTAATTTATAATGGCATGCCTGTTACATAAAATATTGTTTAAATGGTTGTGGATTTATTGTAACCGCCTGAACGGAATGTGTTTAGTAAATTTCATTGCCCAGTGGTTCATGCACTATTAATATTTGATGTACAGAAGGGATCGACAGCAGCCTCCGGAACGTCGCTTGATGAGATCTACAGCAGATGGCTTAGGTGCGTATAGGCAAGGGCGACATCTGATCATTATAATCATTATACACAATAGTGTGTTGTATGAATGACGGTATTCACATGGAAAAATATATTGCTCATCAGCGATGCAAAGGAAACCAGTGCGAGTCCTGTGAGGAAGCCTGGCCAGTTGGAAAGCTCTGGGGAAGGTGAGAAGATGCCCCCTCCGTCAGGTACCTGGGCTTAGAGAGTAATTCAGCTGTGTTGGGCTAAGCCTGTGTGCTTGTAATCACAAGGTCACCGGTTCAAACCCAGCCTCAGCACGTCTGCAGGTCCTTGAGCAAGACCCTTAACCCCCAGCTCCCTGGGCGCCGCTACAGGTGGCAGCCCTTCGTGGACAACTTACTCTGCAAAGAGCAAGTTGAGGGAGGCAATTTCCTTACGGGGATTAATAAAGTATCAATTATTATTTTTATTTTTTTTTTCCTCTCAATACTTAACTCCTCTGGATGTTTCGCCAGCTTCCCAGACATCCTTGAATCTCAGCACTGTGAATTCCCGAGGAACCCAACCTGTCTTGAAGTCCCCCATGGCAAAGAAACCGGGAGCTTCAGACACAGAAAGCACAGATGACTCTGACATCATAGAAAACACTCCTCAACCACCGGTCAGTATCGCAAATTGGATCTTACTCTTGGGCGTGGGTAGAATCCATGTTTCAAGCTTGGGATGTGTTTGTCCAGTGAGGTCACAGATACCCTCACTACACAGTAGATGTAAAGTGTCTTGTATCTATCTATGAGCCAGCATTTGTCCAGATTACCCAGCTTATATATTATAAGCACAACCGGTGTCAATCTATTGTGTTATCGGTCATTTTCATAGTTGTACACAAGTTGCAGAAGGACTCATACCATCTTGTCATTTTGTTCGATTGTTTGATGCAAAGTGCATCAGATCGATTTATGTTTTGTATGTCTTGTATTGTCTGCGTGTAGGCAATTTTTTTGTAATTTCAACTATGGAAAAATCCGTGAATTAAAGTCAACATCAACTGTTTATATTGTTAGCATTGAAATGAAACCATGCTAAAGATGGTTAACCTTGATTTTCCCTCTACTTCCAAACGCAAATAAAGCAGCCTCCTAATTAAGTAAACAAATACACTTGTTCTGTACAATGTGTACAGTTCTGTTCTATTCATTTAAAAAATTAGGTTTACAAGTTCTCATTTACAGTGCGGTGTTTGCTGTAAAGGTAGACTTGGGGGAGGGCAGGTGTTAACTGAAGTGCTGTTATATTTCACTGTACACAGAAAATTTTATCAACGCCTAAAGTCAACTCTGTGTCAGCTACTGGCAAAGCAAGTAAAATGGTTTGTTCAGAACAACCAAAAAAGAAAACAGCCGATGATGGTGACTCAGACAGTGAATGTGACATCCAGCCCTCACAGGTAGGAGTGTAATAATATTGTTACTTAATCTACAAACGTGAGCTGATATACTGTGTTCCTGGTGATCGTGGCATCATATTCAGTGTTTGCCACTCCTCGATAGGTACCGTTCTTCACCCCAACACGTGCCGCCGGAAAGAGTCCTGTAGCTACCGACAAAGATGCTGTCAGTACAGATTCCTCAGATAGCGAGGAAAAGGGTTTGTCAAAGCAAGTTCAAGCCAAGCAGTCACGAGGAATGAGCATCCTAGCCAAAGGAACCACCAGTAAATCTAATCAAGCTCTGCACAGCAAGACCGCAGACACTAATCAGGTCACAGCTCCAGAGA
The DNA here is from genome assembly GCA_026777985.1 of Mormyrops attenuatus. Lineage (NCBI taxonomy): Eukaryota > Metazoa > Chordata > Actinopteri > Osteoglossiformes > Mormyridae > Mormyrops > Mormyrops attenuatus. The sequence continues at coordinate 9,485,079 of JAODKC010000002.1, forward strand.
AAACAGGCTCTAGCACTGACAGCGACAGCACCAGTGACTCAGACAGCAGCAAAAAAGCTCCAGCAAAGGGGAGACCAGTAAAGACTAGTATGTCTGTGTCTGCAAAGACCACGCCTGCACCTAAGACTCCTGCTACAGGAAGGAAGGCTGAGAGCTCAGACACCGAGAGCTCCGATGATTCGGACAGTGAGGAGGAAGCGGCGGCAAAGACTGTATTATCAAAGGGAGCCCCTGTCAACCCTACCAAGTCAAGCCTCTTGACCCCTACCAAAGCCACACCTACACTGCAAAACCCCGCTGTAGGGAAGAAAGATGTAATCTCAGACAGTGGAAGCTCCGAGGACAGTGAAGAAGAGGCTCCAGTGAAGGCTGTTTCGGCAAAGGGAGCTCCATCTAAACCAAACCTTGCCAAACCTAGCCAGGGTACCCCCACTAAGGCTGCAACTACTGCAAAGTCCTTATCTGCTAAAAAGAAAGATACTAGCTCAGACAGTGGAAGCTCAGAGGACTCGGATAGTGAAGAAGAGGCTCCAGTGAAGGCTGTTTTGGCCAAGGGAACTCCATCTAAACCAAACCTTGCCAAACCTAGCCAGGGTGCCCCCACTAAGGCTGCAACTACTGCAAAGTCCTTATCTGCGAAAAAGAAAGATGCTAGCTCAGACAGTGGAAGCTCAGAGGACTCAGATAGTGAAGAAGAGACTCCAGTGAAGACTGTTGTGGCAAAGGGAACTCCATCTAAACCAAGCCAACCTAAACCGATTATCAGAACTGCTACACCTAAGGCTGCATCTACAGGAAAGAAAGCAGAGAGCTCGAACACTGAGAGCTCCGGTGACGAGGACGCTTTTGATAGCACAGTCATAGCTAAAACACTCCCAGATAAGGCAAGTCAGCCTGTACTCAGCAAACCCTTAGCAACACAGAAGGGTACAGTGACAGGAAGGAAGGCTGAGAGCTCAGACACCGAGAGCTCCGATGATTCGGACAGTGAAGAGGAAGCGGCGGCAAAGACTGTATTATCAAAGGGAGCCCCTGTCAACCCTACCAAGTCAAGCCTCGTGACCCCTACCAAAGCCACACCTACACTGCAAACCCCTGCTGTAGGGAAGAAAGATGTAATCTCAGACAGTGGAAGCTCCGAGGACAGTGAAGAAGAGGCTCCAGTGAAGGCTGTTTCGACAAAGGGAGCTCCATCTAAACCAAACCTTGCCAAACCTAGCCAGGGTACCCCAACTAAGACTGCAACTACTGCAAAGTCCTTATCTGCTAAAAAGAAAGATGCTAGCTCAGACAGTGGAAGCTCAGAGGACTCAGATAGTGAAGAAGAGGCTCCAGTGAAGATTACTTTGGCAAAAGCAACTCCATCTAAACCAAACGTTGCCAAACTTAGCCAGGGTACCCCCACTAAGGCTGCAACTACTACAAAGTCCCCATCTGCTACAAAGAAAGATATACGCTCAGACAGTGAAGAAGAGGCTCCAGTGAAGACTGCTTTTGCAAAGGGAGTTGCGTCTAAACCAAGCCAACCCAAACTCATTAACACAACCGCTACACCGAAGGCTGCATCTACAGGAAAGAAAGCAGAAAGCTCAGACAGTGGAAGCTCTGATGATTCTGATAGTGAAGAAGAGGCTCCAGTGAAGACTGGTTTGGCCAAGGGAATTCCATCTAAACCAAACATTGCCAAACCTAGCCAGGGTACCCCAACTAAGGCTGCAACTACTACCAAGTCCTCCTTTGCCACAAAGAAAGATGCTAGCTCAGACAGTGGTAGCTCAGAGGACTCAGATAGTGAAGAAGAGGCTCCAGTGAAGACTGTTTCGGCAAAGGGAACTCCATCTAAACCAAGCCAGCCCAAACTGATTAATACAACCGTTACACTTCAGGCTGCATCCACAGGGAAGAAAGCAGAGAGCTCAGACTCTGAGAGCTCCGATGACTTGGACAGAGATGAGGAGGCTCCTGATAGCACTCTCTTAGCTAAAGGAGCCCCAGCTAAGCCCAACCAGCCTCCACCCAGCAAACAAGGGAAGGGGAACCTCGGAAACCTGACTAAGCCTTTCCGGGCTGCCCCCACCCCAACTAAGTCTGCTGCAGCTAAGACCTTGGATATGACAAAGAAGGCAGCATCTTCAGAAAGCAAGAGCAATACGATCCTACCAAAAGGAGTTCCAAACAAGACTATCCAGCTTACACCCAACCAGAGCACAGCAGCACTCAAGGTACCTGCTGTAGCAGTGACACAAGACAGCTCTTCTAGCGAGAGCTCTGATGAAACAGACAGTGAAGAGAAGACTCCAACTAAGGTGTGTCCCCCATCTCTCGTTTGTTTTATTTTGCTGTGATGATTCCTAGACAGTGAATTGAATTGAATAGATTATGCTATATGTAAAAGGCAGACATGGTCTCGGCAGTGAGAGCAAGGCTTGTAACACCTCTCTCACAGTGCCAGAAGAGGGCAGTAGCCACACACATTCCTTGGACAGTGAGGGCAAAGCAGTAACACCACTTGGTCCATCTGCGTAGTTAATCATATAAATGGTATTTATATTTTGAATCACATTCCCGTTCTGTATTCACTGCTGCCTTATGATTTACCTTCTCTCTCTCTCTCTCTCTAAATTTGATGCTGTCTAACAGAAAGTTGTGACTGCTCAGCCGAAGGCAGTACAGGTCAAGGCGAAGGCTGCAGCCAAGGTCGCGGAGCCCGCGAAGGGGCAAGGCATGAGCAACGGCTGTACGCCAGTGCAGAAATCCACTTCTGCTTTTAAAGTGTCAGCTGCAGGTATGATCTGACTGTCCGGCTGCCGATTTCACGTACCTGTGCTAGCTTGTGTTCAGCATTACTGGTCTCTGCTTTCCAGTACACTGGCTTCTTGTCTGACTTCATGGAACTTTGCCACAAATTATCCTCCATTACTGGCACTGAAAGCAACATCCATTCCCCATTTCCCAAGCCCCCACTCCTCCAAAACCAGTCACCAACAGGTCAGCTTGGGACGATCTCGCTGGGCTTAGGTATTGCCATAGATGAACCATAAAATCTATAGGGATATACAGTATTAAAAAGGCTTAACATAAGCACTTCTTGAGTCTGGCTTTAAGACTGAGAACAATTATGGACTAAGCCTGAAGAAAAGGTTTTTACCCTTTTAGCAGTGTGGCAGTTGTGAGTGTGAAGGTTTTGACCCAGCTCACGTAAACCGACTAGCAATATAATACTGAGACTAGAAACCAGAAAGGTTTATCGGCTACTCTTTACGGTGTGTTGATGAAGTTGCCCAGATTGACAACAACCAAAGGCACTCAGTTGAGATGCGTAGAAGTTTTTGCTGCCGTCAAACCAATGTTGAACGGGTATGTAATGAGAATATGGCAAAGTGATGGGATCAGTTGCATTAATAACAAACTGTATGAAATTACCACTGTTACAAATGGCACAGTAGTCAGTTTTAAAAACCGGTGGGACCATGTCCTTTATACGAGAGGTGGTACTGGGAATACCGGGCCAACCCACATTTTTTTGCTTACAGGTGAAGATGCACCTGTATGTCCTTCATGTGACGCTCCCTTGGCTCTTAAGCATGTTTTGCTGTATTGTCCTTCTTTTGACAGAAATATTTATCATTTTCCTGACTCTTTACCAGAGGTTTTTATTAAAGTCAAGACATTTTTTTTTAATTGAGAACTAATGTTAAACATCTTATATACTCCAGTCATCACTGGCCAGCTTCCCGTATCGCTGAAAGCCGAATGCACTGTTTTCCTGTTTCAGCGGAGCACGTGGACGCAGGCGGTGCGCGGGGCGAGGGCTCAGAGGACAGCAGTTCCAGCGAGGAGGAAGAAACGTCCCAGGTGAGTCACCCAGGCATGGACTCTCAACCCACATGTTCACACCATGTGGGGAAAATTGTCCTGAATAGAGTGATTATATTCTGCTTTGGAAAAAGAAGAGGACACAAGGACAGGATGCGAAGAGAAGCAACAAAGCAACGTGGATATATAGGTGGGAAGTATTCAGACTGTCAAAAGCAAATGTCAATATGAAAGAAAGTGAAATCTCTGACCTTTCAGGCATTTTTAGGTCCCTAAAAAGAGGACAAGGTCAGGAAAACAGGACATATGATCAGCCTAGTCCCGCAGGCCACGTAGGACCAGATTATTGTGGGTTTTTCACACTGCTGCTCTCCAGTCTCTTCTAGCTCCAAAACCTCCCCATAAAAAGTCCCCAGCTGTGAGTAAGATGACTCCAGCTGAAAAAGGGAAGAGGGAAAAGGACTCCATCCCATCTGGGAGCAAGACCACCACAAATGTGACCCCTGCCTCCCCATGGACGGTTACAAAAATGAACCCCGTCATTCCTCCTGCTATCGAACTGGACTCTGATGTTACAGACATTGAGCGTGACCCCAGAGCATCGGCGTCCAAGGGTAGCGTCCTTCACCACAGCGGAAAACTAACCGAACACTAGACACTTGTCAGGTTAACTGCCTCGCTGCACTGTCATCTACATCATTTCAAATGCTTTATATCTCTGTCTTTAGTCGTTGCCGCTACATCCAAAGGGAAGAAGGCAGTTAAGAGTGGTGATCCGGCTGCAGACACAGCGGTAGGAAAGCCACGTCTGTATGCTGACTTACAGAAATGTATAAATAGATGACGATGTGTGTGTGAATGAGTTACTTTAAACTTTATGGTGTTTTAATGCTCAAGTCAAATTGCCTGTTGACTTGCAGCCGGCTAAAGGGTCTTCCACCAAGAAAACACCCCCAGCCGTTGGTTCCAGCAGTGAAGCCCCAACGCCACTGGCAAAGCAGAAGAGGGGCAAAGACAAAAGCGAACACGATGCTCTCAAACCCAAGAAGAGGAAAATAGGCTCTCCAGAGCTCAGCAAAGCTGCGGTGTCGCCTCCCATCCCGACAGCAGGGGGCGATTCTGAGTCTGATTCGGACAGCAGTCTGGATGTAGAGAAGTGGAAAAGGCTGGCACTGCATCTGACAGGTACAGTTAGCCTTCCAACCGCTGACCCGTTCTTTCTTCATCTGTGATCCTTTACGCCGGAGCCCTGCACATTTTTGAGCTTCCCCTCATTTAACAGACCTGATTTATCTCCTTGCACCTCCTTGTGCTAATTACCACACAGCTCTTGCACTAAATCATTTGTGGTGGAAGAGGGAAAGAACTAAGCTACACGGGGCTCCGGCCCTCCAGGACTGGAGTTTGACACCCCGGCAAGGCTTAGCTGATCTCCTGTGTATCCTGAATGCTCTTAGCTTTACACGTGTCTGTCGTTGAATCGCTGTCTTATTAGGTTTTCACTGTGTTGGTATTATATACCTTTTGCTCCTGTGCTAAATTGCACTAGCAGCACTTGTACCCAAGTTGGCTCCTTGACAGATGTATGCTTGTGATGTCATCCGCGTCACTTTGGACCAATGTAACTGCTAAATAAATCAATGTAAACATGGAAGCACGTTAATGCAGTGGTATCATAACCGTATTGGCAGATTCTGACATTGCAAAGATGGATGCCATCGCTTCGGTGGACCTCGGCTCTCCCACCATCACCGTGCCGGCGAAAACCACAAAGAAAGAGTCTAAGACAAAGGAAAAGAATGGAAAGGCCAAAACCGACGGTAAGCAGAGCCATGGCACAGCCAGCGGGACTAAGAAAGCGGCCCCTCCCACATCGGCCCAGTTGGCACCATCCATCACGGACAACCAATCGGCAGAGGCCAAGGCCAAACTTGCAAAGAGGCCACTCTTTACTGCCACTAGTGCTCAGTATGGCCACAAGACGCCCGAGAAGAAGCAAAAGTTAGACAAAGATGGCACAAAACAGACGAGCTCAGAAAAGAAAAGAAAAGATGTGAAGGAGAAGAAAAATAAGCAACAGAAGGAGGTGGCTAAAAGGAAAGAGAGAACAGCGGATGTGAATCTGCCCCCAGCTGCGGCCAAGCTCAGCCTGCTTCCTGAAGAAAAGGCTGCAAGTAGGCTATTCAGCTTTGGTGGAACTGCCTGTACAACACTGTTCAGATGAAGTATTTTAATACATTTATTATGATTTTTTTTTCCACAGAAAAAAATAAATTAAAGGTTGGAAAGGAGAAAAATCTCACCGGTACACCTTTGAAAACTCTCCAAAATGATTCTCGGGACACGGTGATTCAATCACCGCTTTCCGACTCCGGCCAAAAAAAGGTACCATCGGACCTGCTGTTACTGATTCCGAATTATAGAAGCTCCTGCGATACCGTGCATTATAACCTGTTACTGTGTCATGTAGCTGTTTCATTTCATTACCTGTCAGTGTTGACTGGGTCACAAAACATGTCACCAGTCAGAAGGAAATGTAATTTTTTTTCTCCTTTTTCATTTTTCTTCTTACAGAAAAAGAAGTCATCTAAGAATAAATAACTCGGGCCATTTTGGTGAGTGAAATTGTCCAACCAGCATTTATTTTGAATAATTGCTTGTGTGGTGAGTCTTAGAAATACTCTGGTGGTGCACCTAGGGTGCGAGGATATGGTTATGCTCACACTCAGTGACACGATCACAAATGACGTGCTGTTTATAGTTACTAATTCAGCTCTGGCACGTGCCGTTGTGATGTAGTGTGTATAACTCAGGCTGGCACACAGACTTTGCAAACGCTTTACATTGATCAGCTGGAACACACAAACTTAAAGGTGTGTGCGTGTGTGAGCCGATAAAGATCCATTCAGAGCAGTCATTTCATTCAAATGAAATTGTGTGTAACAGATTTCTATGTAGCGATTTGTGCCATATCAGCTAGATAGGGGCTGTCCAGGACAGATACTGAACCCTGAAAGCTTGAGTTGGCGTGATGATGATGGTGATGATGGTGATGATGGTGATGATGATGATGATGATGATCTTGATCTCTTTTTCCAAGGTGGTTCTCGTCACCACACACGAAGATACACAACTGGCAGTATATATGAAGATAGCCTCATTCACATGGCCAGATTTTTTTTTTTTAACTGATTTTTTTTTTTTACTTTGTACATCTTACAGAGTTTGTCTAAACTTATGTTTAATCATAAGTGATGTGGATACTTGGGCGTAAACCCATCTTCAGTGTTCCATGTGTCTGTACTTTTTGTCCTGAGAAATGGGAGGTGGAAAAGATGTGAACTTGAAATGACCTCCAAGTGTGTTCATACGCTGCTTCTGCAGACTGTCTAAAAACGGTACATTTCATTCTTTATTTACTGTAGTGTTATTTTTTTACATTTCCTCCTGTACCTGCCTGCATATCTTTGTTTAAGCAAGAGTTTCTCTGCATCACGTATGAAAAGTGTTAAAAGACTAGTGAGGTTAAATTGATCGTACTAATAAATAACTTATGCTTCCGAATTTTTAAGGTTTCTGGCTCACAAACTGATTTTAACAGGAACTTATGTCAGACTTAAATATATTATTCGGCATATAACTGCTGTTCTCTTCTTGTCTGGAATATCGATTTTAATAAATATTTTTTCACATTTAAAACTGGCGTCTGTTAAGTGCTATCGACTTCCTTTATTTCATACTTTCTTCAGGGTGAGATATCTGAATTCGTGTCCGGTAACGAGCTGAAGCGTAAAGCGCCGTGTGATACTGACATGATGCAGTGGCGTCGTTGCTCCCGTGGGGGCGCTGTCTATAATTGTGTTTGGTTCGCATACGTCATCAGGCTGCGACACCCACAGGGATGCCGCGACGCCGCGCTGAATCTGTATGCGAATAGTCGAGAATCCTCTGATTCATGGGGAAACTTCCAGTAAATATGTAAGTAGAGTCAATGTGTTTGTGATAGTCTTTTTTTCTAAAGTACCTGATAAATGTTTACAACGAAAGAATAAAACTGAAAATGAGTTATCGCTAGTGATGTTTTTCTTTCCGCCTTGTTGTACCTTATTGAATGAGTATTATAAATGATTTAAATAACAGTGAGCACGATGGTACCTTGATCGATTACGAGTGGCAGCATGTGGAGGCTGAACGCAGTCCGCCACAAGGCGCGTCGTCGGGACGCTGCCGGGGAAGACTTCAGGTTAAAGAGGCGGGAGCAAGAAAGAGGTGAATATCAAGCATGAATATCAAGTAATTTTAGGACTGGAATCTCCGGCAGTAGTTGTCCATTTTTTCCAGTTTTCCCTGTTAGTCATGTGTTTTCCCCTGAAATCTATAACATAAATACAATTTTAATTACGTCAATGTGATTGCATATTATTCTAACATTTATAATGACAATACACCGAAAGTGGTTGTGGAAGATGGATTTAATGAAACGGTCGGCTGTTTTCCGGCTTTGTTGCCTTCCTTAAGTCTGTCGTGCTGCTTCCTCTGCCTTCAGAGTTCAGGCAGGCACGGAAGGACCAGCAGTTAGTGAGTAAAAGACTCATTGAAGAAGATGAGGAGGAAGATGAAGGAGCCATGGATACAGCAGACAGTAAGCTGTGGAAAGACCAGGTACAGTTACATCTCGATAAGACACGCGATCATTCTACGTTCAGTACAGTGTTAGTCTGCATGGATTTTACATCAAGAAATAAATATTAACGCTGGCAAGAGTTTTATATCAAAGTTGGCAGTTATGGAGCGGATGTGTGGTCTGAGGGGCTGCATCCTGAATGATGGTAATCTCCAGGGATTTATGGTCTGATGTAACTCCTTTGCTAGGAATTGGCGGAATTATTCCAAGGAGTCCAGCATGGTGGAGAAAAACGGGCCAGTCACCTCCGAAAGCTGAGGAAAGTCCTGAGAATCCCTGAGGCTCAACTCATCTTCATCAGGTATAGCGAAGTGCGGCACTCGCCAATAACCCATATGAAAGAGCAACCCCCAACTGAGGCACATGACCAAGCCTTCCTGGTCTCATTTTATACTTGCCTGTAGCAAACTGGTTAGAATGACTGCTGCATAAATATGACTTCGATTGAACTGTATTGATCTTAAAACTAAATGATATAAGTTATAAAAGCAGGACATGCCTGCATGTGGAGTCTGACAGATTTTATTTTGTTAGGTTTTGTAACAATAACATTGTAATCCCATTCTGTGCTGGATGACAGTAAGGGACAATAATTCAGTATTTCAAGTGAATAAAGAGTAAAGCAGGGAGTAAATCCTAGCGCCTGTGTTTCAGGCTGGAGAACAGCATGCAGGTTTTGGTGGGGCTCCTTAGTGGCTCCAGTGCGCAGTGCCAACAAGAGGCCGCTCACTGCGTGCACCAGCTGTCCAGCTCGACCTGTGCCCGTGTGGGGGCTGCCTGCCTGCCTGCCACGCCCTACCTGATCACGTACCTGTCAGGACAGAATGCCAAGTTTGCGGTGAGCACTTTGAGCCCTTCCTACTGATGGTCTCGCCATCACTGTAAGCGTGTTGGTATTGAGTCCACCTTCGTAACCATTAAAGCACACACGGTCCCGTCCTGATTGGTTGTGCTGCTGGTTGGCTGTTTCGTCAGCTATCCTACCATGTCTCTGTCACTGATGGGCTGTCGTCGATCACTTCTGTCCCTGTGGCTAATTGCTGTGGTATGTGCTTTGTGTAGGAGCTATGCTTGTACACCTTGGGTAACATGTGTGCGGGAAACATGGCAGTGAGGGACAAAGTCCTGGCTCAGGGGATTATCCCGGCACTAGCCGTCTGTATCCAGGTGAGCTCACTTGCATTCCAGCCCTTTTGTCTGGCCGTCTCCTTTTCCTGGGGCTGGCACTGTCTTTGCAGGTCAGATTTGTCTGGCTTTCACAGGTGTGCAATCATAGTCTTCTGTGTGCTCATATTACACAATGCGCAGACCTCTCCCTCTCTCTCTTTTTCTCACTTTATCTCCACACCTTCGCACCCAGCGACCGAACCTGGCGGTTGTAGAAGCTGTGGGATTCGTTGTAGCTCAGCTGCTCCAGGCTAAAGATGCTTCAGAGAAGATCATTCCGTGAGTCTGGATGTCTGCTTTAAGTATCTTTGACTTAACAGCCCTTAAGCTAGCGTTTATGGCGTATTCACCAGTTTTTTTTTTTCTTCTTCATTTTGCTTCATGTGGTGTTGGACAAAATGACACTTCATGAACCATTTGCTATTTTTTTTGACCCCACTAGATGGTGCTCTTGGTTGCTTTGGGGCATGCTTTGTCCCCTTTTTTAACAGAGAGCACCATCTAGTGGGGTCAGAAAATATAGCAAATGTTTAGTGAAGTGTCATTTTGTCTATCACTTGGTCCATTTATTATAAATTTCTCTTCAATGAGTTAATATTTATAGTACACACATCATCAATATAGTAAATATTTAACATTTCTGTAAACACTTTCATCAGGGGGTCGTCTGTGGTTCGAGCTCCAGTTCTGGAGGATCAGTGTGGATTTATGATTGTGGCTTTGCTCCATAGACTGGTAATGAGTTCTGGGCTGACTCTTCACCTCCTGGCCGCCTTGCAGCCTCATCCCGAGTACGGAATGGGAGCGGCCATTGAATGTGCCTGGTGTCTGCATTACCTGGCTTGCTGGTGAGTGTGTCTCTTGAGTCACCAAATTAATCAGAAGAGGCCAGTTTTCACTCTATACTACCACTCTCTCACACACAGCGACAAGGGCTTTGAAGCGCTTATAAGCCAAGGAGCTATATCGCAGTGCAGTTCCCTGCTGATAACACTAGGTGGTGCTGTGGCCACAGGTAACACAGAGGAAGGCATAGAGCTGGTAAGAGCTGTGTAAACATTAAATACATCACATCAGTTTCACAACCATTTCCTAATAAAACTACCAATAAAATCTGTATAGATTAACTGCTGCAGTAAAAGATAAAGTAAGGAATAAATGCATTCTTGTATAAAGGTACCGCCCTGCCCCCCCACAGCTAATCTGGCCATTGCTGCGCTGTGTCGGCAACCTGCTGGCAGGCGGTGCCCTGGAATGCTGCGGCTTGCAGCTGACGGACAGCCGACTGCTGGCTGCTCTCTGCGTACTTGCGCTGGCCTTTCTGCAGCCACACCCTGGCCTGGCTAGAGAGAGCCTCTGGGTCCTAAACAACTTAACAGGTAGAGAATAAAGGGCAGTTCATACTTTGTTTTCCCACGTGCGCTTTGAGGCTGCGGACGGTCATCCGCCCGGCAGCTTGTGTTCAGACTACATTTGACTGCAAATGTGGAGGTTGCGGTTGGTGTGTGCATGCATGCAACAGCGATATTCCACCAGACCAGCAGAGGGGAGATGTGTTGCAACAAGCACAAATACAAGCAGTGTAGCAAAATGGATACATTCAACAGTTTTAAAGTCATTAGTCTAGGATTGGGTGGCATACCAATAATATGGCATACCTCGCTATACTGAATTCCTTACGACAGGTCAGGTCAGGTTGGGGAGCATGCGCTGATGCAGCACGTTGCCACACCCGCCACACAGCGAAACTCCTCGGGATCCCGGCCGGCGATCCCCCAGACAGATACACGGTCCAGTCCTACCCTCCGGAAATGGCCGCAGCCAGGTGTTACGTGGGCGTCCCCTTGACCTGGTCCAGCCGCTTGGGTCCTCAGCAATGAGGATCCTGTGAGCCGGATCACCCTCAGGGAAACGCGCCACATGGCCATAGTGCCGTAACTGACATTTCCTTATAATGCAGGTAATGTGTCTCATTCGAGACTCCGCTAGCAACCGCTTGTTCAACACGAAGTCAAACCAGCGGTACCCAAGGATTCTCCCAAGAGACAGTACCGAAGGAGTCCACTCTTCGTCTCGGGTCACTGGATAGCGTCTATGTCTCACAGCCATACAGCAAGACAAGGAGCACCAGGACTCCAAAGACTTGGACCTTCATTCCACGCACCCCTTTCACACACCCCTTTCCTGCGACCTCATGACCCCCCATGCTCTTCCAATCTGTCTGCTGACTTCATAGGAAGAGTCACCAGAGACATGAATGTCGCTGCCTCTCGACAAGGTCGACATTCTCCCCACAGACAGACACACTACTGATGGCTGTGCCCAAGAAGTCATTAAATGCCTGGATCTTGGTTTTTATCCAGACCTCCCGCAATCCCAGACACTCAGACTCCTGGCTCAGACTCTCTAGACCCCCGATCAGAGCCTCCATTGACTCCGCTAAGATCACAGCATCGTCGGCAAAGTCAAGATCAGTAAATCTTTCTTCACCAACGGACGCCCCACAGCTGCTGGACCCCATGACCCTGCCCAACACCCAGTCCATACAAGCATTGAACAGAGTAGGAGCAAGAACACACCCCTGGTGAACCCCAGAATCAACTGGGAAGAACGCGGAGGTTCTCCCTCCACTCTGCACAGCACTCACAGTACCAGTATACAGACCAGCCATGACGTCCAGCAACTTCGGGGGGATCCAGCGAAGTCTCAGGGGAACTCGATCAACTGAGTTGAACGCTTTACTAAAATCGACAAAGGTTGCAAAGAACCTCTGCCGATATTTGCGCTTGCGCTCGATGAGAACCATCAGCACAAAGATACGGTCAATGGTAGACTTCTTCGGTGTAAAACCAGACTATATTTTAATGTGTACGGCCAATTTTATCTCTAACATTTCAAAGTTCCAGAATAGTGCTACTAATAGTGCTATACTATATACCTTGGTATAATATCTGGACAGTATGAAAATTTAGATATGCAGCTACCGCCGACCTTCCTCATACACCTACTACAACAACAACTTTTCTGTACTCTTTCGTGGGTGAACACTGATCTCTGAAAGTCCATGCTGCCACCTACTGGCAATGCCTAATCAATTATGTTGTACATGCATAGTACAATTTCCGGATAGACAGAAAAATCTGGGCTAGTTGCGCACCGTCAGCAGCCAACCCCTGATAACGAAATTTCCATCATGTCCCGTCGTCTGCAACCGAAAGCGCACACAAAGAAGTCAAGCATGAATTGGCCTTGATAGTCAGTGAGTTTTGATTGCTGGGCCCAAGATAAATAAAAACTCTTTGTGTCCATCAAGCACATTCTTTAAGTATAAAATATTTCAGTAATAAAACTTCAAAACAGCATGTATTTGAATGATTTTTATAACATTGTAGTCGTTTTCCAGCAGGGGTTAAGCAGTGTAATTAGCCTGACTGATTCTGGTTTCCTTTTGCGTGCTGGATGAATCCTGTTCTCTCTTCAGCGGATTCCGGTGTTTTCAGCTCTGCTGTGCTCTACCTGCCTTTGGTCCCAAGTTTGATCCAGCTCCTGCCGTTTTCCAAGGGGATCAATACCATGGTTAGCAGCCTCTGAGGAGATGACTGAATTGTTTTTCTAGCTTTTTTTTTTTTTTTTTTAAGTAATTCCATCAAAAAATTCTTGCAGTTCTAGCCATTTCAACTTTGCTAGAGCATGCTGGCTTATGGGAACAGCATCAGGTGTGTCCTGAATCTTGAACCAGGTCAATAATATATTCCTAACGTTTAGGCTATCTGCTTTTTTTGGTGTATTGCATTTGGTACCTTTTTTGCAGAGGTGGAGATTTCAGGTCCAGAAAGTACAAATCCAAGATTTTGTTTCAACCAACCAGTTGACTACTCTGTGACTGTGACTCTTTATACTCAACTGGCTGGGTGAAACAAAATCTTGGATTGGATTTGTACTCTCTGGACCTGAAATCTCCACCTCTGCTGATTTGTGAGACTAGTTTTTATATTTATTACACAGAGACTGGTTACATCTAGCAAATGTCGCCTGTGTATAGGTGCTGCAGGTCCTGGCTAATGTTGCCTATCAGGGGACAGAGTACTGTGTCCAGCTTACCCACAGTGGGCTGCTGCCTGCTTTGTGTGCCACTCTCAAGATGGCCGACCCAGCTGTGGTGACACTTAGTCTGGAAGTGCTCTGCATGCTGCTGGCCAGCAGCTCTCAGGTACAGTCTTGTAATCTCCCAGCTGTCTTGCAGTTAAAGCTAAACAACAACAATAAAAGGTTTCCCCTCCTGTAGCGATGGCCAAATGAAGCTTCATGAACCATTTGCTGTATTTTCTGCCACCTCTAGATGGTGCTCTCTATAAAAAATGGCTCAATTCATGCCCCAAAGCAGACCAGAGCACCATCTAGTGGGGTCAAAAATGGTACAGCAAATGGTTCATGAAGCATTATTTTGTCCATCACTAATCCTAGCACTATGTCAGGCTTCTGTTGAATCTTCTTCTGCAGGCCACAGACGAGTTTGTGAAGCTGGGAGGCTCTGCGGCTCTGGAAGCCATGCGATATAACGGCCAAGACGAGCTGCGCCTCCGAGCCTCTTACCTTCTGGAGCATCACCTACCTGCCTATAGCCAGGTGAGCAATATCTGCCTGTGCATTGGAGAACCAGCACAAAGCATGCTGTTGTGTCCACTCAGATTTCAAAACATTATTTTGTGTACTTACTGCATACCGTGCTAAAGTGTACTTGCTACGATCAGCAGTTAACCATGCTGTTTTCTATTTCCTTTCAGTCATAGAGGTAAAAACCCCAACATTGTGGCAGCTCAGCATCGGGACGGTCTCTGGTATCATGGGAGGATGAAGGTTAACCATTATGCTGTCAGATGTGTGATTTTCAGAAAAGTTTTAAATACTGCTTTTGATAGATTGTTCCTGCATCTTGCAGTGTGACTAAATAAAATATATATGCATTTCGAATAAATGTGTTTTTATTCAGTTGGTCCTTCATATCCCTGGGTTCCACATCCAGATCAAGAATAAAAAAAAAAACATTCCAAAAGAGTAAAACTTAAATCTATATTGTACTGTGCCTACTTTGGCTCCTCCTATCTAAGACATTTAGGATGTTTATTACAAGAAGAGGTCTCCTGTTAATCTTAACTAGAGCCAATATTAAGAATATAGATTAATACATAAAGTTAACTACACCGGAAACTGATAAAATTGAGCATGGGTTCAATCAAGGCTTACCTACTAGATCCATTTGCTATCTTGTGGCTTTTTGATAAGAAACCAGGTGAATTTATTGCACTTCGATATTTTGTTTCATATAAATCATTTAATTCGAGGGGGGCCTTAGTGAAGGACTCAGGATCTTGTTCATGGGTGATGGTAAGACGGACTGGTTTGATCACTGCAGTTTTGTGGATGCTAAGGTGGTCTGTAGTGGTAGAGAGACTCTAAACCTAAACACTCTTATGGTTATTAGCTGTGGGTAATGACCAAAAACACAAGAGTGTGAATACAGGGGCTAAAGTGAGAATTTTTTTGGCAACATTGCTGGACCCACCCTCTCAGACCGGGTGAGGAATTCAGAGATTGGCCATGGAAAAAAAGACATATAGCTGGTCTGACCTATGGATTATGTCGGTGTGACCTTAGTCATGACAACCTGTTGGATAATAATAAAGATTTTTGATTCAGCGTGAAGACATGTACGACTGTATCAGACAGGCTGTTCTGTAAACCAGTTGGTGACGCAATAATTCCTAAGGGACCGAGTAACTCTTCGTACAGGGCCGTTCAGACGCGCGCGCTACAGCAACACAAGGGAAATCCCGATTCCCAAGCCCTTCATAGACCGTGAACTGGCATTTTCTAATCGCAAGTGTTATTGTTATTTTTACTTCGCTGGGCAGCATTGTTTAAGCTTTCGCACAAAACACAAAAGGTTGCGAAAACAACCGTATTTTATATTGTAGAAAACCCATCTTTTAATCTTTTAGGAAGAGCACAAATTACACACTTAAATTATTTGTTTATATATGTCCTAAATTACCTACTCCCGTGAATTTTGAGTTGACCTCCACCATAATATCCTCCATGTCATAATAATTGTGGCACTTTAGCTTTAAGCATGAAAACATTCGCTTTTAAAATATTTTTCCCCATCCTTTTCTTTGATCGTATCTAGTGCTGTTAATTTCATAAATAGGCCTAAATTTGTTTTTGCAAATATTTATTGCATTTCACGTGGGTTTTTTTTTTTTACCATTGCCATAACATTATTTTGAATAAAGCAGTTTTACATAACGGCAATGAAAAACACGATGTATCATTCACCTTTCACGTGTACGTCATACGTAACGAGACAGATGCCTCGTGGGAGCAGCCCCCAGCTATGAGTCGAGGTAATTCCTGGTAACCACAACCAATCACATTTCCTCCTCCTCCGAAGATTCGAGGTATGTCGCCCAATCAGTGCTAAAAATCCCCATCTTTCCGGCAAAAAAATCACAAAGAGTGAGTTCCGCCGTTGTCCAAAATTGCCCATCTTTCATCTGGCAATCGGTGCTGAGAATCTCCAGGGTTTTGTCAAATGCTCTTAACAGCTTAGGATAAAAGTCGGTCACCCCTTGTCCAAGTCAGATCAGTTTGCAGTATTTCAGTCTGTATTTCGACACAATCCGCTAAAAAGGTTTAAAGGTATGCAAATTGTACGCGTTGTCGTGCACTTTTTAAAATACTTTGCGCTCAAGTAATGCATCTTTATATACAGAAGCTTATAATAACATGCTATATATTTGTCTTTATTTAATTTTCTCTCATTTAATTAGTTTTGCATTTAGTCATTTATTCCATAGTTTTCGTCTTTTGACTTCTTAAAGTCTAATTTAGTCTTTAACCATAGTTTACTAATTAATCTTTTGTTCTCATTTATTACAGAGTTTCAGGATTGGGTCAGGCTTACACGTCACTGCATACTGAAGTTGCATAACTACATAATTAAAATCTAGCAGAATCTTAGATACAGGAAAAAAAGATGTCTTCTAATTTTCGACTGAGCAATAGCCTACTTTTCTTTTGCTTATTTCATTTTTAAACATCAATTTTAATTTGTGCTTTAAATTGTGCTTTTATTTGTTACTTACATATTTTCTTTTAATTTATGCTTTCCTTTTAACCATTTTTGTAAAGCACTTTGAATGACCTTGTGTATGAAAATGTGCTTTATAAATAAACTTGCCTAATAGATATTTACTTAATTTATTTTTTTATCTGTGTCTTCCTCACATTTAATAATGACAGAACAAAGGTAGCCTTGGCCTTCTTGTACATGGCAGCCTTCGTGGAAATATTATGTTACTTTTTTCCAAAGATAAATGTTTATTTCATGTCTACTATCTCGTTTGACTTATTTTACCCAGAGCTATAAACATTTAACATGTAAAACTTTGCTCTTGATTATTATTTTTACATACAGCACTTTAAATGACTGTTTTGGAAATGCAAGAATAATCGGGGTAAACTACCTTGTGTGGAATCCCTGTGTTCCCAACTGTGTCTAGTTGTTGTTAATTAGTCTCGTGTATTTAAGTCCACGTTAGAGTATGTTTCCCCATTGTCTTAACAACAGACAAACAACAAATTTATTTTTGTATAATGCGTTTTCACAACATTACATTGTCTCAAAGCGCTTTACAGCATCCCAACCCAAAGCCCCCAGTGAGTAAGCCAGAGGCAACAGTGGTAAGGAAAAACTCACTAGAAGGAAGAAACCTTGGGAGGGACCAGACTCAAAGGGGGAGCCCATTCTCCTGGGGCTGGCAAGGAAAGTCAAATGGGAGAGATGGCTAAGTGGCAAGTCACACAGTCTAAGTCATAAAATATGAGTCACAACCGGGGAGCAGGGAGGTGATG
>JAODKC010000002.1:9505807-9523039 GCA_026777985.1 Mormyrops attenuatus
TGGTTACTATCCTGTAACTGAGAGTGGTTACTATCCTGTAACTGGGAGTGGGGTACTATCCTGTAA
Organism: Mormyrops attenuatus; assembly: GCA_026777985.1. Lineage (NCBI taxonomy): Eukaryota > Metazoa > Chordata > Actinopteri > Osteoglossiformes > Mormyridae > Mormyrops > Mormyrops attenuatus. The sequence goes on from JAODKC010000002.1 coordinate 9,505,874, forward strand.
CTGAGAGTGGGTACTATCCTGTAACTGAGAGTGGTTACTATCCTGTAACTGGGAGTGGGGTACTATCCTGTAACTGGGAGTGGGGTACTATCCTGTAACTGAGAGTGGGGTGTTGTTCTGTAACTCAGAGTGGGTACTATCCTGTAACTGAGAGTGGTTACTATCCTGTAACTGGGAGTGGGGTACTATCCTGTAACTGAGAGTGGGGTGTTGTTCTGTAACTCAGAGTGGGTACTATCCTGTAACTGAGAGTGGTTACTATCCTGTAACTGGGAGTGGGGTACTATCCTGTAACTGGGAGTGGGGTACTATCCTGTAACTGAGATTGGGGTGTTGTTCTGTAACTCAGAGTGGGTACTATCCTGTAACTGAGAGTGGGGTACTATCCTGTACCTGAGAGTGGTTACTATCCTGTAACTGAGAGTGGGGTACTGTCCTGTAACTGAGAGTGGTTACTATCCTGTAACTGGGAGTGGGGTACTATCCTGTAACTGAGAGTGGGGTACTATCCTGTAACTGAGAGTGGGGTACTATCCTGTACCTGAGAGTGGTTACTATCCTGTAACTGAGAGTGGGGTACTGTCCTGTAACTGAGAGTGGGGTACTGTCCTGTAACTGAGAGTGGGTACTATCCTGTAACTGAGAGTGGGTGCTATACCACAACTACACTGGGGGTTTCCAAGAAGTATTGTGACATACAGCACGCATCCATGTACATTGGCTGGATATATGAACTAATGCAATTACAATGCATTCATTTTTGAAGTATGTACTTATACTGTCTTTACCATATTAATCTCACATTACCCTGTAAGTTTGTCTCAACTCACACATATTCATAGATGGAGCTTATAACAATGAATGACATATATATCCATCCATTATCCAAACCGCTTATCCTACTGGGTTGTGGGGAGTCCGGAGCCTATCCCGGAAGCTTTATGGGCACGAGGCGTAGAACAGCCCAGGATGGGGGGCCAGCCCAACGCAGTGAATGACATATATAGTTAGATATAATTATATAGTTCTGTAATATTGATACAATGCAGTCAAAGTCAGGGAAAAAATATCTTTGATCTTTAATATAAACTCATAGGCAACCATGAGTGATTTAGACCAGAGATTATGAGCAGGCAATGTTAGGGAATATCTGAAGTCAAAAAGAGGGACAGTCAGTTCATTCACAGGGTAGGAGCCAAACTCAATTATGATAATGATAATAATGATAAGATTTTCACCAATTTGTATCATTCTCTGGTCTAAAATCTGCAAGAAATGGTTTGTCATTATTTTAAGCTGTCGTTTTTTCAATTAATATTTCTGTGTTCGCTAAATCATGTATGTATTTTATGTTTTTAGTTGTCCACATTTATGGTTACGTTTACAAAAATACTGTACAAAAATATATGCGTGTCATCTACAGATTTCAAAGCAAATATTGTGGAATGGAAGGAGTCTCTTCCGTAGGAAGATGATGTTGAATTTTTACTTGGTTAGGTTTCTTTTTGTGTTAGATTCATGATGCTTCTGTTGGGCCCAAAGGAAATGAGTCAGGTAATCAGCTAACCAGCTCAGAAACAGTTATGTCAGGAGTAACATGTCATCATTGGCCAGAGATACTATGTGTCAGGGAGTCTGGTGCTAAACTGAACAGGGAAGAAGAATTAGAAGGATCAGCTGTGTGTCTGGTGGTCATCAGCAGAACTGTGTCTCTGAAACAGAGAAACTGACCACAGCCACACAGAAAATGGGCACCCCAGCATGGATGCAAGGTTACAGGGAAATCTGGGCAGTTATTCATTGTTATGGTAGCACTTTACTTGAAGGGGCACAAGTAATGTAATATTATGCTATTACTTATGTATTGATTAACCAGAAACTAAGTTTTAGTTATAGACTGATCTCGTGTTTGTTCATGGTTAATGAGTTATCACGTCTTTTATCTCAAGTAATTACTATATTTGTTACTATATCTGTTAATTCTGTATATCTTAGTGAACTACTGAAGTAACTACTGAAGGAATTTCTAAGGAAATACTGAGGGATCAAGTAATTAAAATAAGTGAAGTACTGATGTAATGTTTGTTCTTTGCTAATAAATCATGATGCATCTTTTACGTTAAGTAGCGACTATACTTGTTCATGATTTGTGCTGTAGTAGTAACTGAGTTACTACTATTCATGCTCTCTCAAGTAAAGCATTACCATTGTTACTATTATCAATTCATATTTTTATGAAGGTCATGAGCTGACACTTTACACTGTTCAGTGGACATAGAACCGGATGTTTTTATTTGCAAAACAATTGTCTACCTAAAATAATATTGCACATGGAATCCACATAACTATCACTCTTTAGAACTTTTACTAACACGGTGTTGCTTGGCTACCATGGCAACCGGATACAATTAAGGGCGGGGCGTAGCAAGAGGGGCAGCAGCACTCATGAGTGGCTGAAATGACGGACCCGGGTGGTGCTTGAATTCCACAAGCATTCTGTCACGTTTGAGCAATAATAACTGGAAATGTATGTTTTCTAAAAGGTACCTTTGAAGCGGAGGGTTAACATTTTCTCCACAAAAAAAGACATTCTGTGATGTAACGCATGGTTTATCTTGGCCACCATGTTCTTTACAAAGGCAGCAAATCAGAGTTACAAAATCCTTCAGCTGACACCAGCAGGGGCGTATGTGACGTAAACCTTCCCCCTCTTCTGTTTTTAATCAACTGGGCTGTGTCAACCCTGTTCTTTTACAGAACCCCCACATTGGGACAATTCATGCGTAAATCGGTCTCAGATGCTTTCGGCCTTGGCACACTCACTCCATCCACTATTCAGTATAATGAGTAATAGCTTTTTTAGTTTTTGATTTAATTTTTTGTACTTGTTCCATACAGGAGGTGACAGAATGTGGATAACTCTTTGCAAGGTCTCAGCGTATATATCAGAGTATATCTCAGTGTTAGCATAGAGTAAATTTATGGTAAAAGAAAGGGATGGACAGTCTAGACTCACATATCAGCAGAATCAGAAGATTCAGTATAAGAACTCCATTTGATTTAAAGTCCAACGACTTAACTACTCAGGCATTTCAGCTACACTGTAACGGCAGCTCAGGCTGTCACCAGCTTAATGTTTTAAAAGTGAGCAGAGCACAAAGGAAAATTCAATTTCAATTAAACTTCTTTTGTATAGCGCATTTTCCAGAACATTATCTGTGTCATCTCAAAGCGCTTTACATTATCTCTGCCCAAACCCCCAGTGAGCAAGCCCGTGATGACAGTGGCAAGGGAAAACTCCCTAGCAGGAAGAAAGAGAACCAGACTCAATGGGGGAGTCCATCCTCCTTGGGCCAGAAAATGTCAAATTAAGAAAGCCCTAAATCCTTAAAACAATCTATATATTAATTGGAACTGTGTTATGTTAGCATCAAGTTTCAAATGGTACAACTGCACACCAATGAAGACAAACACTGGATAAATGTCCTACTTAATTCTGGCAGAATATCATCTGCAAGAAAAGGGGGACACAACACAGTTGCAGCAGAAATTATACGTCTCCCTCCTCATTCCAACATCAGTGTTTCATATTGCTTTAGAAGTTGTTCAAGCTGTTGGGTAAACTTTTTAGTAGAGTTTTGTCCCAGGAACTTAAGTAAAAGGAAATGTTTGTCGACAGCGGAAATTTTTCAGAACCAGGAGAATTATAAAATTAGCTCTAATCGTTGATGTGGCTTAACGACGTTCGATCACCACAACGTTCTTCTGCGTGATGCGACTTCACAGCCTAATGCAGTTAGACTCCAGGAGGCGGCTGGTGAGGAAATGATGTCAAAGAACGTGCGATGCCCCCCTGCTGGTGCGAGTCAAGGAAAAAAAAAAGTCCGAGTTGCGAAGAGCTGCTCCACATCCCGGGGTAACGCCGTCCCTACAGCGGCGTCTTAGGTATATTACGCCTTATTCGGATTAAACCTTTAAAAGGTTGTAGTTGCGTAATTTCATTGCTTCGACCGCATTAATTAACCTCGCCTTTGAGTTTAGGAGAATTTCAGAGATTTTCTCCGGCTCCAGCAGACTCAGTCATTGGTAAGCCGCCGTGGATTTGCTGTATTCTCTTCGCCAAAGTTAACTGCGGCGTGTCGACTTCTACTCTGCTACGGGCGTCTGCTTCAGCGCCTCCGGATCACTTTCTCCCATTTTCGCTACATGCTACGGAACGCGGCAACTTTTCTGCGCCGCTGAACGCCGCGGTTTGCCGGCTTGTTGTGTAATTATTTAACCAGCCGGTTTAGTGGTTCGGCACCCGTGTAATGACACCGCTTGGCCGGTTGCCTGTGAGACACTATGACCGGATCAGCCCCGGTTACCGAGCGGCTTGGCTGTTTAACGTTAATTAACGAGCCGGTGTCGGCTCGCGCCGGAACGTGATTGGCTGGCGGGTTCGCTCGCCGTCACCCGCTATTTTAACGGGTTAATCTGGTTTGCCGGTTAACGAGATACATCTGGGCTGGGATTGTAGCGTGGAGATGGGGCTGAAACATCACTGCTTGTGTTCATCACCTGCTAAGTGTGAACAGCAGGCAGACAAATGTTACGTTATAATTAACCGATTAATTAATTAAGCAGCTTTACGCAGCCGTAACAAGCGACAGTAGCAAAGTAATTAATTAAGCCATGAATTAATCTTCCCTCCGATTATACTGTACGTCCTACCCGAATAGCTAATTTGACCAGTGTTTATTTCTTATAGCTGTAGTTTTGTACTGAACCTTATTGATTGTTTATCGACAGGCAGGCGAACTCGATTAGTTGCGTTACATTCGGCTTCGCGTGCCACGTGCTTTTTTTCTGGCATGAAATGAGAAACTTTACCATTCGACTTAAACTGTATTCGAGATAGATTATTGGGGGAGTACGTTTAATGAAAAATGTCACAGATGTGAACTAAAAGCTGTGTTAAAAGAAATTGTATTTAATGCAACATAGAAGGGATTGGACTACAACCTGAGTTAATTTAAATTACTCACTGTTTACCTCGAGCTGTTACTGGAAACAAGTCCAAACCTGACCGTTGTCAAATATCTTTAGGAATCAGATGTTCCTAGAGGAAAAAAAAAACTGGATGATATGCATAAATATATTGGTAGTACTGTAACGTTTGGTGTAATTGCTCACACATGGCTTTTATATTAATATACATTAATTGTTTGTTAAATCTGGTGTCCTAAAATGGTCAGTTTCCTATCAGTTAGTCTGTATTAAAATGTTTGATATGCCATTTTTGTCACTGGTCACGTTAAACAGTTGAGTTCATGGCTTTATGAGAACACGACGGTCTTGAGGAACTTGCCAAATTCCCCTGGAGACTAAAAGTATCGGACTGCCAGACTGAAAAGTTTCAGGATAAGTTTTCATATTAATGTGAGAGGTCAGAATAATGAGTCGTTTGTACGTGCAGGATGGATTTGGAGAGAAAGCGGGGCAGCAGAGCCGTGAAGGGAACGACTGTGTTGGGCGGTGGGGGGGGGCAAAAGGGGAGGTGGACACACAGACGCCTGTGTATTCCTGAGAGCCTGCGTGGCATTAGAGGGGGGTGGTGATCAGGATGGGGGAGGGGTGAGATGAGATGGGGGTGTGTCATCAGGGTGAAAAACCGCAAGTTTCTTTTATTTAAAGCTTATTTTCTTCCGTTTAAGATAATCTTTAGCTTGTACCCATTATAGTTTTGCTAGTAAAGCAATGCAGAATGTATTGAGTGCAGGATTTTTGTGGAACGATGAGGGGGGAATGACTGAAGTAATGTTAGTTTTCTTACAGGGAGGATGCAAAATAACTGATTGCTCAATAGCAGGGAGATGTGTGAGAGAAGAGTGGACACTTCCTATCTTCAGTGAGGGGGTGTGATGTCAGGAAGACCCAGCATAGATATGTAGTCACGCTTAACTCTGAATCACTTTTACCACATGTGTTTATTTCCTGTCAGTGATGTCACACAGTGAGATAGAGGGAGGGGATCTCGTACATCTGTTTCCTAGAAATGTTGGACATGTCTTTCTGTGTATGTTGCTCATTGATCAGAAGGGAGTCATCTGGGAATTTGGATTTATGGCTCAACTTCAGCAGCAGGAAAGGATTATGAATTAGGGAATCATGGCTCCCTCCTGTTTTATTTTAAATTGCCCTCTTCATTTCTACTCCAGTTACTTTTTTTGCTAATTAATGATAGGTGAATGAGGCAGGTGACTATTATGAACAAAGTTCATAACAAAACTGACATAACACATTTAAAAAATATAGTGGGGTTTATAATGATCAGGAAGAACAGCTTGGCAGACATTCAGATTGTGTTAGGAATGTTCCAGTGAACTCTCTTTAGCACTCCTGTGGGTTTTGCAGCTTGCGGCACCTGTAATTGCTGCATGGTAGTACTCATGACTGAAATGATCAAGTATTGGCTTTGTTGAAGTAGACTAACTGTAGGGTATGCTGGCTGTAGATATCAGTGACGTCCTGAGTCAATATCAAAGATCGGAATCGGGGGCAATCCAAGCATTTTTTAATTGATCAATATTGGCTACCAAAGCCTGATCCAAAACCCTATGTACTTAATTTCTTGCATCCACTTAATTTATGCCAGTTGCTCAGACTGTAAGGTTCTGTGACACACTGCAGTAAGCCAACAAATTTAATTGGGCATGAGCAGAAACACCATAAGGAGGAATATTGCAATACCCCGAGGTTCATTCAGATAAAAGAATGCACTGTTGTCTGTGGTATGTGTATGGATATTTAAATAGTTATTAAAATATCGGATCGATAGTCAGAGTCTGCTGATATAAATATTGAATGGGTCAGATCGGGGGACCAAAAAAGTGGATTTGGACATCCCTATTAGATATAGTGAGTAAAAGACTAAAGACCTTTTCAGACAGTGACACCAGAACCATGCATCCTTGGGGCAAACATATCTGTGGTTTAAAAACTGGCATTTACTATATTGTCATATCAGCTTGAAGCGTCAGGTCATGTGAATTCCTGCCAGTATAATTATATTATAGAAGTAATTAACCAGTTGGCTGAAAATCCCCACACAAGCTCTGCACTCAAGGACCGATTCTGTGCAGCCTTGCATTAGTAGAATTCTGTAACAAGTCAGACAGACATCCTACCTAGCTTTTACTCTAGTGACTGATTTATGTAGTTTTCGTCTTTCACAGGTCTCTTATGTCATCTTTTAATCCTTACATCTCTGTGATGACCCCCCCCCGTATCTCTTTCATCAAAAACATCTTTCAGGGAGGATGGTGCAGGTGAAGAAGATATGCTGCATAGGGGCGGGGTACGTGGGGGGGCCCACCTGCAGTGTGATCGCCCAGATGTGCCCGGGGGTGATGGTTACGGTGGTGGATGTGAACGAGGACCGCATACGAGCCTGGAACTCTGACAGCCTGCCTATCTTTGAGGTCAGCTTTTGGGAATTCCCTGAGTTCTTGGGTTGGGTGAGGTGCACTGCTTTTTCACTTTGTTCTTTCACTGTTATGCAGTAACCCCTTCACATCTGAGATCTTGACATTTATGCTCTCAGTTATTTTGCCAGTTATTTGAACATAAATCGGAATATTTTTGGAGTTTTCTGAAATATGCCAGATTAAAGCCAAAAAGAATACTGAAAATGATTTGGATCACATAAAATCATTTGTAAATATTAGTGATACATAATATTTGTTAAGGTAAGTACTTACCATAGGCTTGCCTTTAATGTTAAGTCTCGACTTGGGTACACCATGCGTCTTTGTCCTGGGAACCAGCCTCAGTCACATGTTAGCTGTAATTGTGACTCTGGAATCCCCCATTTCTCCCAGTAACTTTTTAATTTTTCAGTGCTGTTTACTTTGCATTTTTAATTATGGGAACAAAACATACTGCTCCCAGTGCATACTGCTCTTGATAGGAAATGAGAAAATAATTTGACATGCAAAGTGTTCAGTACAGTACTGTTTACTTAGAAATTGGTAATAAATAGGCTTTTATGTTATCATTCAGGCTAGCAGACTGTTATGGGTGGAAGTTAGGGGTCCCCAAGTATTAATCGTCATTTGTCACGTTCGTGGGGATCTTCTGTAATTTCAGAATCGAAGGCCTTTCATTATACTGGGGTAATTACAGTACCGCCTTGTTCATTGGTTTCTGACACTGCAACACCTGAGAGGTAATCATTTGGATCTTCATATTCTTCCTCCTTCTCCCCCCCACCCCCACCCCCATCTCCAGCCTGGCCTTCAAGAAGTAGTTGAGTCCTGTCGTGGAGTGAACCTCTTCTTCTCCACAGATATCGACGGTGCAATCCAGGATGCAGACCTCGTCTTTATCTCGGTAAACCCATTGCTGTCATTTTCCGTAAATGTCCGCCACTTCTTTCTGTGTTCATCTCCATTTTGTGCAACTACAGGCCACTTTCCAGCATAATGATGTTTCACTTTCTGCAACAGAAAAAAAATGTTCTTGTAACACTTTACTTGAGAGGCACAAATAATGTAGTCATACTCTTACTTAATGTATTAATTAACCAGAAATTAAGGGTTATTTACATACTGATCTCATGTTCATTCATCATTGTCTGTTCATGATTTGTACTAAAGTCAGTTGATGTTTTGGAGCAGAGTTAGTTTGATTTCTAGACTTGGAAACTTTCTGGTATGTTGCGATTTAGCTTTTTGTGTTATCTACCAGTGTTGGGCAGTAAAATGTTACTCAGTAATGCATTGTCAGTAATTGAACTATTGTTATTTTCCTCAGTAATGAGTAGTGTAAGGGATTCCAATTTCCGAAACAGTAATTATATTACAGTTATTAATCCAAGCAATGCCGCGTCACTGCGTCCAGAACGGGGGCTAAAGAAAGTACATATAACAAGTATTGTAACTAATTTCTTTTGATATCAAGTAATAAGTGACGTAATATTACTAAATCTTGAGTAACTTGCCCAACAATGTTGACTACCAGGTGAACACCCCAGCAAAGTCTTCTAGAGTCGCAAGCCTTCCCGTATGTGGAGTTCTAGCTTTTTTGTGTTATCTACTAGGTGAACACCCCAACGAAGACCTTTGGGATTGGTAAGGGGAGGGCTGCAGACCTGAAGTACATTGAGGCATGCGCACGTCGCATCGCCGACGTCTCCACCGGCTGTAAGATCGTGGTGGAGAAGAGCACGGTCCCCGTCAGGGCAGCAGAGAGCATCCGGCGAATCTTCAATGCCAACACCAAGAGCACGCTCAGTTTCCAGGTGAATCCTAGTGCCTCTCATATATAGTGTTGTCGTTGTAGGTGACATCATCCTTAGCTTACCTGTCATGTACAATCAGTCCTGCAGTTAGGTTTTTTACGGTTAAAAATGTGTTGTTTAGCTATATCTGTTCACTCATTTCCCTATTCTACCGGGTCTTTTGTCCAGGTTCTGTCTAACCCAGAGTTCTTGGCAGAGGGGACAGCCATCTCAGACCTGAAGAACCCAGACAGGGTTCTCATTGGGGGGGACGAGAGCCCAGAGGGTCAATGTGCAATCGAAGCTTTACGAGGCATTTATGAACACTGGGTGCCCACGGACAAGATAATCACCACCAACACATGGTCATCTGAACTCTCCAAGCTTGTAAGCCTTCTCCTCCCCTTTCAGTGGGTTAATCCTCTGTGTAGCCTGGGGTATCTTCACCCTCTGCTTCCTCCCTGGTCTTCCCTGTAGGCAGCCAATGCCTTCCTGGCCCAACGCATCAGTAGCATCAATTCCATCAGCGCCCTGTGTGAGGTGACCGGCGCTGATGTGGAGGAGGTGGCTCACGCCATCGGCACAGACCAGAGGATTGGCAGCCGCTTCCTTAAAGCCAGTGTGGGTGAGTGGAGCGGGCTGAACCAAAGGAATCTGGGGGGGGTAATCTGTAGCATAATGGTTAAACTACTTATGATCCAAAGCTTGAGTTTAAGCCTCAACGTTTCAGCTCACTATGTAAATATCTGTGCCTAAGACTATCCAGAATTCTTTTAATGCTGCCCCTGCAGTAATTGCAGCTTAGCAAGTCGATAGTAGCAATATACCAGTAGTACTAATAATTAATAATAATGTTTAACATTGAGACGTATGTTTCATATTTAGCTAAGGTCCTGCATATTATAAATAATACTGTGCCCACACATTATGCTGATTTAGATGTAGTTAACTACTTTTACTAGGCAAAAAACCAAATCTATTAATTATTATTGTTGAATATTCTTGATACTCCTTTCGGACATTTATCTAGTACAGGGTTGATATCTGTACTTTTAAAACCCCCATTGTATATTTGAGTACCTACAGGTCTCGCTGGCTTTCCATGCCTCCAGACCAATTCATGCTTTGCTTCTGCCTTTCTAACCCTCCACATGTCTGAAACTACAGGGTTCGGTGGGAGCTGTTTCCAGAAGGACGTACTGAACCTTGTCTACCTGTGTGAGGCCCTGAACCTGCCCGAGGTTGCGAGATACTGGCAACAGGTATGACAAAAAAGCCAGCGGCCCAAGACTTTTACAGCTGTGAGGAAAAAATATCCCTAAATAGATTGGTATTTCTCCATGAATGGCCCTAAAACTGATCTGATTATTGCCAAGTCAATAATGGCTAGTTGTCAGGGGGTATTTTGGACCATTCCTTTATACAAAACTTGTTTCAGTTTATGTATATTTTGGCATGTGTTCTGTGAATGATCTCCTTCACACCGCAGCAGTGGGACTAAGACAGGAGCGGACTGGCCAATGGAAAGGTTAGGGACTCCGGGCTCCCCCCCGCTCGGCGGCCCTTGTACTGTGCATGTTGCATATGGCCAAACATGAGTTTTAGAGTTTTTCTGATACAAATTTGAATTCAATGGTCACTCAGTCATTTTAATTGTTGTTATTGTTTTGGTGCAGTCTGTGTGTTTCCTCGAAACATAATATTGTGTAAATATGGAAATTTCAATGTTTGTCTCATACGTGCACAGAAGATTGTTCAAGTTGTGCTGCGGAACATCCAGGTGGTCTTTGGCAAACTTGAGACGGGCAGCAGTGTTCTTGGAGAGCAGTAATTTCCTCTTTGGTACCTTCTCATGAACATCACTCTTATGCTACAACACAGAATGCATGAACAAATAAGATATCAAGCGCATGAGATGTCTGCAGATTTTTATATTTATTACTGTGATAAATTGATAGTATTAGGGATTTTGCTTTACCGTACGCCCCCCCAAGGAAGATTTGGTCTGTCCCTACATTTTTTAGTCTGGTTCAATAGAGGCTCTGGGCCTTGATTATGACTTTCGATGTTTTTTTGTAGACTAATACACAAACACTTTTATCTTCAGAAATTTCTTTTAATCATGACTTTGACATGCCATTAAAATATACATGCTGACAACTCGACTTTGAAGTTAAGGGTGGGTTAATGAGAGTTGCACTGAGCAGGCTCTTGCCAAAATCAGGTCTGGTAATTTGCCAGTCTGTTCCAGTAAACTGTAACTGTTTATTTTGGTGGACTTAATTAAGGAGAAATAACTTGCAAATTGCAAGTTTGATGAGCTTGCTCCCCAGTCCAATGAAATAATCACAAAAGTTGACAACTTCCCCTCAGATTATCTCTCTACACAATACTACAGCCTGCAGAAATGGGGGGGGGGTTATCACATTGCTTGTTTGTTCATACATACATTGCCATTCAGTTCATATGGCATGATTTTTATTAAAAATCATGGTGACATCATTGTACTGATTTGAGCTGGTGACCTTCATCTTACTCTCTGAGATACACAGACAGGCGAGAGCAAGCTTGGGGGGGGTCACGTTGCAGGGTCAGCCAGCATGCAACCCCCCTGGAGCTGGGGGTTAAGGGCCTTGCCCGAGGGCCCATTGCCACGGGGTCTTTAATTATGATTCCCAGGATCTACCTCTTGATTCCCGAAATCATACTGTTGCTTATTCATCCGGCGTTTATGTGCATGCATGAGTGACTTATGCTGTGTTATACATGTCTTTGGTTTGTTGTCTGGTCCAGGTGATTGAAATCAATGACTACCAACGGCAGCGTTTTTCCTCACGAATCATTGGATGCCTCTTCAACACAGTGACAGACAAGAAGATAGCACTGTTGGGCTTTGCCTTCAAGAAGAACACGGGTGACACCAGGTGGGACTCTCCTCACTTCACCGTACTATGGTTTTCCAGCACCAAGCACCACCCCAGATTCTTGCATGACATTTAGTACCAGCATGGTGTATCAAACTGGGTCAGCGCTAACCCAAAAATGTAAGGTCTTCCTTGTGTGGTGCTGAGGTATGTTCATGTAGGGCATTAGTCGCTGCTGCACTTTCTGATTACCCTGCCTTCCGCCACCCGTCCTATCTTCCAGGGAGTCTTCCAGCATCTATATCAGTAGGTATCTGATGGATGAGGGTGCTTGGCTCCACATCTATGACCCCAAGGTGAAGAAGGAGCAGATCATCCAAGATCTGTCTCAGCCAACACTGTCCCATGGAGAAGACACCCAGAGAGGTGAGCTGAGTCCTAAGCCCTTTTCTTAACAACTATTCTGGATGTTTAGAATTGCTCACTGGGCATATCAGTGTTCTTTCTGCTTCTTTGAGAACAACAAAACTAGATATTTCTTCCCTTCATCTTGGTTGATCTGTTATATCCTGTCTACTGTCTCGATCTTTTCACAGTGTCTCAGCTTGTCACCATTGCCACTGACCCATACTCGGCCTGTGAGAATGCCCATGCAATTGTCATTTGCACAGAGTGGGACATGTTTAAAGTACGTGTCCTGGGATGCACGGCCAAGTATTTCCAGAACACTGATTGATACGGTCCTCAGTCTTGCCACTATAAGCCTAAGACATGTGGAAATATGTGCGTGTTACAGGAGCTGGACTATGAGCAAATCTACAAGGCCATGTTGAAACCCGCGTTCATCTTTGATGGTAGAAGAATCCTTGACGGTCTGCACGACCAGCTTCAGTATATAGGCTTCCAGGTACCGTATTGTCTTCAGTGTGACTTTAGTTTTCTCAGTAGCTGCTGGCACAGTGCCATTAGCTGTCTGCATGTCAAAATGATCAATATTTTCCCTCACAGGTGGAGACAATCGGCAAGCGAGTGAGCCAGAGAATTCCCTTCACTGGCAGTAACGAAATCTCAAAACCTGAGCAGCTGCTACCTTCTAAGAAGCTCAAACAATAATTTTTTTTCATGGCTCACTGGATTCAGAGGGTGATGACTTCAATTTGAAGAAATATGGTTAATTTCTGCTCAGTTTTACATCACAAAAGACTTATCAGCCGCTCAATTGAATGAATGTCTCCAGGATGTTTTTATCTTTCCATGTATTTACTTTCGACAAGTGAAGACTTCAAAACACAAAGTTTTAAAGCAGGTTTTATATGCTGTATTTCAGCTGTGTGGGCTGTCAGTTTTAAAAAATATTTCTGAATACTGAAATACATTTATCAGAAGTTCTTATCAGAACTTCTGCAAATGCTGTCATTCCAGTGAATTTTTTATTTTTTTAAGAATTTTAAAATTCTCATTGTTAAGCTGAGAGTGTTCTGTTTCACTGTGAAAGTTTGAGACAACTTTAGTATTATTACAGCTGCTTATTATCTACAGTGACATTATAGCATTAGGATGGACGTTTGTGCAGCAAATTTATATTATAAATGGAGGAAGATGATAAAATTGCCTTGATGACCCCACAGTATGTACATTAACTTGCTCTGAATACAGTATCAGTATTGTGAAGTTTTGAACTTCATCGGGCTGTTAGAACTTCGAGAGCAAGCGGACAAGACAATAAAATTCTCCTTTACAAAAAGTGATACTGCAAACAGTGCATTGTGTTCCTACATTGAAATGAAAAGCAGAGAATCTTGTGCTTGCTCATACAATAACATCTTGAGCATGCTGGGTAATCGAACATCAGACATCCAATCACAAATCGTTAGTGAGGTGTGGAGAGTGGGTGTGTAAGGATCCGTCCCTGCCTGGCTGGCAGGTGTCACTGGTCACCCCTTTCCTAGTGTTTGTGTCCTTCGTAATTGTGACCCTCACCCATGTTTTGTTGTTCCCAGGCCTTGTGATTGGTTGAATGATTATATCCTGGACAGGTGGAGCACAGGGGGGACTGGATCCCCAGTCTGTTGTTATGTGTTTGTAGGTGTTGTTGCCCTGTGTTTGCTGCTGTTCTGCTATTGTCGTTCCTGTGTTGTTCCCTGCTTTAGTTTTTGTCCCCTTCTGGTTACTTTTTCTTGTTTATTTGAGTAAAAATCAAGTCCCTTGTTTGTTGGAGCTGCAACGTGTCTTACTTCACCATGCCCATCTGTAAAAGGATGAGGTACTGCTTGGGGTCATGCCAACATAAGGATGTCAGACCTTACCCAGTTCACCTTGGACAAGAGCACACAGTGCTTCAGGCGTTGTACCAGAGAGACAGATGGAACTTAGATGCTCCATAAACAAACATGGTCGTGCAGATGGCATCCAACAGTTCTCCTTAGTCCACACTAAATCTTTCTGCAGAGATCAAGAATAATTGAGTGGTTTGTGCAATAAAGGTTATTGAGGATATTGCAGTTTGTTTGACTGTGGTTCAATTACCATACTGTGAAGCATAACCTGGAGACAAGATTAGAGCACTGAGCACAATTCTTGTTTATTGTCACAATCTTGGAGCTAATTTTTGTAAGGATCTTGGAATATTCCTCTAGCATTCTTGGAACACTAACACTTCCATTCTTGGAAGTCTTAGGATTGTAGGAGTGAACTGCCTCATCAAATATCTTAATAGGATACAATTCTGCAATCTTAGACAGCTATTGAAAACTGATTTTTCTGTTCCTGCAATCGTGTTGCAGTTGTTCTTGTTGATTTTGATTTTGATGGTAGTTTGTCATTGTCTTGTTGCAAGGTCTCACTACAGTCAAGTCTCAAACTCATGACAGAAGCAGCCAGGTTTTGAAGTACAATGTCCTGCTGCTTAGCGGAATTCATTATGCCATATATCTTAATAAATGTTGCTGGATCACTTGAAACAAAACAGCCCAAAAATCATCAACGATCAATCACGATATTTTACTGTAGATATTGAGTGCCTCCCTTATATGCAGTTTTTTTCTTCTTTTTACAACAATCGTGTGGCTGGTGTGCGTGGCCTCATTTTTCACAAAACATGGTTCCAATTATAGTTCCAATGATACTTGGCAAAGTTCAGGTGCTGCAATATGTGGTTTGTGTCCAGTAAAGATCTTCAACGGCATTGTTGAAATGGAAGTAGCATGTAACACTTGATTTTGAAATTCGATAAGCTGATAAACTCCAACGTGTCAACATCCGTCTGTCTTCCTTTAAGTTTTTTAAGTGTTCGTTGGTTTTGCCTATGTTGATGGTTGACAAAAGGATTTTACAAACTCATGATGATATCCTAGGGACACAGGTACTGGTGAAAGGCAACAAGACCTGGAGACTGAGAGCAACTGAAAATAACTGAACGTCAGAAGACGTCACTTTTCTTGTATTCCTTTGTGGTGCCAGTAATTTTTGTTTTGCAGAAAAACAATGCACTACTCAATAAAATGTTTCTTTTTTTATTTTATTTTATGTATGGTGCGGCATACTTTATTGCTCCCCCGGGGGGAATTACCTTTCTGTGGAATGCCTGGATACAAACGGCAGGTTTAACAACAAAACAAGTCAGACAATAAAACACATATTTACGATGAATAAACAAAGAGCAAAACAATGTGATATACATGGCTGTGCAGAATTTACAGCAATAAACAGGATGAAAATGATTCAAATGACAGAACAAATTCCCAGTTGGATGACTAGGAAGCGGGTAGCACAGTGGTTCTGCGGGCGGCACAACTGCCTCACATCTCCAGGTTTTTGGGGATCGGATCCTGCTGTGTGACTCTATTTGAAGCTAGCAGGACGTAGCCCCAGAAATGCTACTCAGTGGACTCCTTGTGGAGATGCTGCCACCACCCGCTTGTCTAGGAACAGGCATATCACACGTTCAGCCTCTTTCATTCAAATGACAAGCTTCCTCACACTTATGAACCCCCAGGTAAAACACTGGCTAACAGCCTAATGCAGACATTAATCCCGTTCTGTGGTAGTTGGGGGCAGGGCCATACCAACACCAGTCATGCAGCCATGTAGTCAAGTTATGAGTTTGAGTCCCCCTACCAAAATTTTCATCCCCGTTGTCAAAGCAGAACATAACAGAGGAGTCATCATAAAACATCTGCGGTTTACAGGGCTATATTTAAAACTGAAGCTGCAGAGTAGCGGTTCCCAACTGTTTTTGCATCCGGACAAGTACAATTTAATCCAGACCTATAATGCAATCTTGATCTATTGCGATCTTCAGGACCTCCCCCCTGTGCTCCACCCGTCCATTTTCCGTACCCACTTCTATGCAGGGTTGTGGGGGTCCAGAGTCTATCCCAGAATCTACAGGCTAAAGCAGGTAGCAACCCAGAGTGAGGCACCAACACCCATGGACAATTTGGCAACTCCAATTCATCTTAGTATGGTTTCAGGCTGTGGGGGGGACACTGGAGTACCCAGAGGAAACCCCATGACAACACGGGGAAAATGTGCAAACTCCTCACACGTGGAGCCATGGCAGAGACTCAAACTCCAATCCAAGAGGCAGGGGAATTTCTAGCTATTGAAAAGAGCTGGGGCTAAGTCAAGTTTACCTGGGGCTAAGTCAAGTTTACCTGGGGCTTGTCTTTATTTATTTATTTTTATTTTTTGAAGGGAGACTGGCATAGGGGCTAAAATACTCGGGGCTCGGCGAGATCAGACCTAATGACGCCCATACCCAGAGGTGTGAGGCAGCAGTGCTAACCACTGTACCAGCACACCTAGTTTTAATACTTATCATCATTTCAATCATTATGTGTCCTTTTTATATCACACAGTTCTTTCCACTGATTCTGGTGATGTGCGCTAATAGTTCTGCAGTTTGCTGTGTCCGAGTATTGAGATTAGTCATGGGCATATCACATTCTATGCTTGGTTAAAATCCTGTGCTCGGCTAAATAGTTCAGCTCTTCTTGCGCTTTGACTGGTTCGTTTCCTTGATTGAAAGACTCATCCAGC
>JAODKC010000002.1:9523139-9546736 GCA_026777985.1 Mormyrops attenuatus
TTTAATTGAAATGGTAATTTACAATTCCTGTCCTAGATCAGAGTGTCCGGGATGACATGGATTATCTGGTCACCCTAATTTACCTCCTTTACAAAGTCTGCGGACAGCCGATACGCCTCAGAGCAGCACGTGGTATGTAACCAGCGCCTTGGCCCCGCCCTCATTGGGAGGAGCCAGAGAGACGCTAGGCGTCAGGCGTCAGCGGTGCGCGCGGCACGTAGCACGGGGCATTCAGTGCTGATACCGGCGCAGTTCGGGGGAGCGTCATGGCGGATAAGGCACAGCTGCTCGAAGCTATCAAAACACAAGGAGAGCTGGTCAGGAAGCTCAAGACAGAAAAGGCCGACAAAGAGCAGGTCAGTCCGGCCTCCGATATGAACGTCGTCAAACAGAAATCCAAGTTTAGATAGTTAAAGACCGTGCAGCACATTAGCATGTAGTAACAGTGAATGAGGCCCACACCAGTGATCGTCGCATGGCTGAATGCATGTCATGGGCTGATAACATGCATAATATACAACTGTAATTAAACAAATTAGCTCAGAAAATTAACAGGCAGCTATAAGCATACCTTAATCTAATGTACCTATTTATTTTGATAACGGTCATTTATTTAGATACGTCTGTGTGGTCGAAAGCCTGTGTCTGTAGCCGTACCGTTAGGTACCTAACCTGTAATTGTCATATAGTTAGTTATGCCGCGAATGTTTTATGTGCAGTTTGTAGCTAATTACATTAAAATGATGGAATTTACACTTAGCGAAATGTGATGGCAATCGTGATGAGCTGTAATGCGCTGCCGCACCGGTCATTATCTGACGCAATATTCATGTAACGCAGGCGTTTCCGTAATGTCCACTCTGCAGAAAATAACATAAACGTGACCATACATTGTTGTGTTTTGAGTACATAAGTGTCTATGTATTAACATTTATAGGTCTTACTTTAATAACATTTAAAACGATTTAAAACGAATAGGCCTCATTGCAGGGTTTGTTTTAACGTTGCCCTATTATGTAGTTTAACCATTGGGTTTGCTATTTGTATTTTCTTTGGAAACACTCAATGTCCTGCTTGTATCTAAGAATTGTGCACGTTGTGTAGTGAACTGGCTTAATATGCTCACCTCGAATGTGTTTTGTGCTGTTTTTTATGGGTTTTGCTGAAATTAAGGGAGCTGGTGTTATTGATTGGTCTTGATCAGGCAGCCTAGTTTCTGATGAGCTGTTAGTTCCGTGTCTGTTTTTTTTTTTTTACCTTACACATGATTTGATTGCTCACCCTCGTGTCTTGCCCCCATGTGGTGTGGTGATGCCTCACTTGCACCCTCTACTGCTAGGGTTGCTGATCACTTTTCTCCTGTTCTTCCTGCTTGGTGTGTCTTCGCCGTTGGGGGATTCATCCGTCATTGCTGTCTTCCCTTCGCCGCTGCTGTACCACGAACGGCCTTTTATTTTGGATTTTCTTATGCCCTATAATTGATATATGGGGTGTTGAACGTTTGGACTTGGGTGTACCACCCTAACTTTGTGCACGTGAACATTTTTGATGGTTGTATTTTTCTCCGTTGGGAACATGAATAAATTGGGGACGTTTCCTTTGCGTCTGATCGCTGGACTTATTGCACATGGACGTGGACTGTGTCCCCGGCCTCACCGCCATCTCTCTGGGATGACTGTCTCTCAGGTACGTGCTGGGGTTTGTGTAGTGGGTGTGGTCTGTTTCTGAGTGAGAGTGAAAGTGATTAGTTGTCATTGTTGACACACCACAGCACACAGTGCACAACAACAAAATGTGTCCTCTGCATTTAACCCATATGTGACATGACATGGCAGCTAATTCCACCTCAGTGGTACTTTGCTGATCGGGGATTTGGACCAGCAATCTTTCAATTACAGATGCACTTCCCTAACCACTAGGCCATTTTTTGTGCCAGTATGCATCTCTTCCTCTCAGTCTATTTTTAATGTCCATTTATCCATTTTCAGGCTGTTTCTCCTGGACAGCATTACTGGTAGCCATTCCCAGGCAGTATAGTGCAGGAATCAGAATCCTTTTATTTGCCGCGTATGAAATGTTCAAGGAGTTTATTTCGTTGTGTGAGGTGTACACGCCTACACTACAGATAAGAGAGACATCAAGTAGCCTATCTGCATGTCTTTGGGCTGAGTCACCACACTTGCCATACTTGTTTTTAATGCA
Organism: Mormyrops attenuatus; assembly: GCA_026777985.1. Classification (NCBI taxonomy): domain Eukaryota; kingdom Metazoa; phylum Chordata; class Actinopteri; order Osteoglossiformes; family Mormyridae; genus Mormyrops; species Mormyrops attenuatus. The sequence continues at coordinate 9,525,342 of JAODKC010000002.1, forward strand.
TGCTTTGCAATTCTTTCAAACACATTGTTTGAATGTGTTGAAAAGTTCCGTAAAACTTCTGGTGGTGTGGTCACCAGTGGTGTTTGCCGCCACTCAAACCCTGCATTTGCATAACCCCCCGGGATTTGGGGGCCCCCTGCTGGCCATAGTCAGTCACCACACTAAATATTACATACAGGCCTTCCTTATTTAGATGTTGACGCAGCAGCTAGCTAGCTACCATCCTCTGACTCTGCCCACTAGATATTTAGTTTTTGAAACTACTGAGGAGGGACCGAAGTGAGTTTTTGAGTGGGGCCCCCGAAACAGTCACACCCTTATTTGCAACAGTTGTTCAGTGAGTATCTCATACCTCCATTGTCTTCCATATCTCCTTAACCCCCCATGTAACACAGTCCCGGAAGATGGACGGACTTGCTTTGACTTGTGTACGTTTTGCCTTGCCACTGTTACTCTGATATGAGATCACCTGAACGTAAACATTGCTATGATGCCGCTGGAGCCTGTACTGCATCCCAGGATGTGAGACGCATCAGCCCATGCCCGCTCGCTAAAAGTCACGTCTGTGCCTCCTGTGCGCCCCACAGATCGACGAGGAAGTTGCCAAGCTCCTGGAGCTCAAGGCCCAGTTGGGTGGAGATGACTGCAAACATACCTTTGTGCTCAAGACGGCTAAGGTGAGTTTAACCTGAGCAGCGATGGGACTAAATGTTTCACAGAGAATGCTATGAGATAGCATCCCAATATAAATCAGCGTGGAGTTTGGGGGTGGGCAGCTCTCCCAGGCAGATTTTTGTCTGTTCTCCGAGATGGATATGTAGAGAGATTTATCTCTCTCCTGTTGTGATGATAGGGCACCAGGGATTACAATCCCAGGCAGATGGCCATCCGGGAAAAGGTCTTCAACATCATCATTAACTGCTTCAAGCGTCATGGAGCTGAAACTATCGACACACCTGTCTTTGAGCTGAAGGTATGGTCTGGTACAGCGGTTTGCGGATCACCGGATTCACTAGAGCGCATTGACTTGTTGAGATGTTTTTTGTTGTAGGAAACATTGACGGGGAAGTACGGTGAAGACTCCAAGCTCATCTATGACCTGAAGGACCAGGGTGGAGAGCTGCTGTCTCTGCGCTATGATCTCACTGTATCCTTTGGACCCCTGTGTCCTCAGTACCAGCCGTAGATGTTCTGAGGTATGCACTGAGTCTCGGATTGGGTATGATCCCAGTTGTTGACTAGCCTGCCTTTGATCGGTCGGTTGCATTGCTTGAGTGTTGGGAGTTAAATTAAGGACTGTAAAATGCAGTGTTACAGATTTACCCTTAAAGGCTGCTGGGAGGCAGATACGCACTGGCCTTTTCTCCTTAATGAGATGTTATCCAGGTGCCCTTTGCACGCTACCTTGCCATGAACAAGATCACCAACATCAAGAGGTACCACATTGCCAAAGTCTACCGGCGAGACAACCCAGCCATGACACGAGGGCGCTACAGGGAGTTCTATCAATGTGTAGGTAGATCTGCTGCCATTCTGTCACGTTTTAACCATCGGTACTCCACCTGCGGGTCCGTGAGGCGTGCCTAATCTCATTTTCAGCTAGAAACTTTTCTCACTGTGGTAGCTCTCGTTGGAATTCGTCCCATGTCCTTTGCAGCCGACCTCAAAAGCAAGTGTGCATGTTATGTAGAGGCTGACTTATCCTTCTGCATGGAGGTGGCCTGCCCCATTGTGAGCGTTTACACTTGTGCGCTGGTGTGTTTGTGTCGCTCAACAATTACACCCCCAAAACACACAGTTTTGGATGTTGCATTTATTGTCTTGCCATCCCGCGATATTCAGTTATTGAATCGCGCAACTGAAACGGGGAAAAAAAATATTTAACAAAGTATCCATGTATCGAGTCCTGGTTATTTCTGTGCCGCTCCAAACATCCCGTAGACAGATTTGGGAAAATGTCGAGCCACCAAAGTCACTGTCTATACATTCTATATACGTTTTACTTTCTTTTTCTCTTGTAAAGTACAAATAAACTTAATTGAGGTAAGTGAAGCTGATGCTGTCATCCTGAGTGTTTTGTAGACCTGTAGCTACGATGTCTAGGGTTTAATGCTACATATGAATAGCGCTTCAGTTTCAGTCAGCGATATAAGTACACCTGGGATGTACGCTTTCGTCACTCCCATAAAAAAACGAACGCTACCAAGCGGAACACAAACAGTTCTTCTGGTCTGCATTGCAGTGACGTATACCTACTTTTCTGGGGAGGTGTGATCAGGGAGTGGCGTAGGGTTCACGGTTACACCTAACTTAGGGCATCAAATTAACTCGGAAGAATAAGTCAACCTTAACGCCACACACCTGATACAGATAATCTGCTGTTTAATATAGCTGGCACTAATGCGGAGATGCTACTGACGGGCCTGATTGTCTGTTATCGGGTGTGTTAAATTAGCGATGCACCTAAGCTTTGCAGGGTGGGACATCTCCAGGAGCAGGAATTGGCAGACATTAAGTGGAATGTTAGATGCCCCTTGTGTTACTTTGTTCCTCTTTTAGTAAGAATGAAATCTGTGTTGCCCCTTATCCGTTTATGATTGATATTGATGATGATTAGTTGTCGACTGATGGGTTTTTCAAGGGCCACTGCCGCTTAGAGAAGTGTTTCTCAAACCAGCCCTCCAGGAGCCCCAGGCAGTTCACATCTTTGCTTTTGTTTAGCAAGAATGTGGGCTGAGTGGTAGGGAGCTGGGAGGGAGCGAAAACACGGGGTCCCTGTGGACCGGATTGGTTTAGAGCAGGGCTCGGCAATCTTATCCAGACAGGGCTGTTGTGTGGCCGGGTTTTTGCTGCAACTCCCTAATCAGATTACTGATAAGAGGACTGATTGGTTGAAGAGTTTTCACACCCGTTTTTGAACAGCTGACCTAAAGGTTATCCCAAAAATCTGCATGCACACTGGCCCTTTGCCGATAGTATTGCCTTCCCCTGATTTAGAGGGCAGTGTGGGTAATGGCCCATATTGGATTATACTGAAATATATTTTAAAAAATTGCATAATGGTATCATTATCAAACTTCACAAACTTAGTAAATATAAAACTGCTAATTTTTCAACTTTTCAGCTTTATTTTAACAGAATATTGAAGCATAATAACCATTTCATAAACCAATTGGACACATTAAATCCAGCAGTCTCCTTTATTCATGCAGGCTTTATAGTCCTTCCATATAAATAAGCATTTTTAAAACATTTTCTCTGCACATTATGTTACTGATTTATTGGGACTTAACAGGAAAGTCTTTCAGTTTTAAAAAATGTGGCGGACAGTAGGGAATTCTGCATTTGTCTTCCGGATGATGTTTAACAGCATTTAAATGAAATGCCTCATTGAATCTTAAATGCACTGATGTGTAAGATTGTGATAACTGGAGCTAAACTGGAAATTTAAATACATTAAGGAGAGAGCCCCATTTATCTCCCCCGTTTCAGTTCATGAAGTTATTAGTCCTAGATCTAATAGTAACTCCATGTTCCAGTTTAATGGCAGGTTTTGTGTAGTGGGTGTGAATACAAAAATCTGATGGGCTTATTTGACAAGCTAGGTGGTGGAGTGGATGCTGGCACAGAGGAAGCTGAAATGAAGACTGTTAGAAGTCATAGATAAGAGAAGATCACTGAGCCCAGCCAATTCTAATTTACCGGCATCTTTAATGTCACACACATATTGGAACGCCCTTTGAATATAATGTGACACTCCAATTCAGTTGTAATTGTATAGCGCATTTTCACAGCCTTACATTATCTCAAAGCACTTTACATTATTCCTACCCAAAGCCCCCAGTCAGCAAGCCAGAGTGGTGTGGAAAATCTCCCTAGAAGGAATGCAGGGACTTATTGTTACTCAACTGCTGTTTTGAGCGAATGCTACAGGTCCTTTGTTTTATTTTGAATAAAATCATCAACTTCTCAAAATTGTAATTATCAGAACTCTATACATACAGATTCCAACTATGGCATTGACCAAGGTTACCAAAGAGGCTAATGCTAAGATTATAGCCTGCATGTGTACCTGAATATGATGGACAATGATGTAAACGCTTTGATATTTCATTATACACACAAAATGTAGCCTAAATTAAACTGCTCATGGACATTATAAAATAAATGCAGGTTTCCCGCCACTCAGGCTGATGCCAGGTTGGCAGCGGATCTGTCTCCAGCTTTTAACCAATGGTCTGTTGATACAGGTGGGTCGCTAACCTTGCAGGAATCATCGCTATGTTTTAAGACCAGTCTACATGAACAGTGCTTTTATCAGTAACCTCTGTGTCTTTATTGCCTCATGCCGCCATTCAAAAAAATATATCATGTCTCCATATATCAGCCACCTAATTTACTTGTCCCTGCCATGTGTCTGGGGGTCTCCGAGGACTGGGTTAAGTACTATATTTGTCGATCACTGATAATTATTTTTCTTCAGCAGGCATTATCAGCAGTAAGTTATACACTTTACCCACTGGCTTGGCTCGGGACTCCAGCAGTCCATGCTCCCCACGATACTATCTGCAAACTCTTTTATCCTTTAGGCGGCGTAACATCTGGCCTTCTGCTGAGGACTTGTTTTCATTGGCTCCTAGGATTTTGACATCGCAGGACAATACGATGCCATGATTCCTGACGCCGAGTGTTTGAAGATCGTCTATGAGATCCTGAGTGACCTGCAGCTGGGGGATTTCTGCATTAAGGTTAGACCATAAAATGGCTGTGTTTGAAGCGTGGTCATCTTTCCGACCGCTGCTCCTCGATGGATGGGGGCTTGGGAGCTGGGCTTGAATGTGTGGAGCTGGTGCTTGATGTTACGTCTAGCATTCTTCTGCAGGTCAATGACAGGCGTATTCTTGACGGGATGTTTGCGGTCTGCGGCGTACCGGACGAGAAATTCCGCACCATCTGCTCAACAGTGGACAAACTGGACAAGGTGATCGGAGCGTGCACATGTCCGAGTAGAGGGTGCTTAGCAGGTTGTATCTGGCCTTTCCCATCGTACTGGTTTGTCAGGTCTGCTTTGCCTTTTTGATTGTGCTCTTTGGAAGCATGCCTGTTGCATTCTGGGTAAGATGGGAAGCATGTTGACCAAGCTGCCTTATCTTAGGTTGCGTCCTGGTTCTTTCCATTAGATGCCTTGGGAAGATGTCAAGAACGAGATGGTGAACGAGAAAGGTTTGGCTCCAGAGGTAGCAGACCAAATTGGCGAGTACGTCAGTAAGCGAGGTGAGTCTTACTTCAACCGAGGCTGTTTTTTGAAGTCACCTCTGTTTGGTAATAAACGAAATGGGCATGTTAGATCAGAAGGTTAGAATCTTGCTTTTCATTGTACGCTTGATACTGTATACGAATGAGGCTAGCGTGATGCAGTGTAATTTCTGCAACTTGTAAGTGGTATCATGGAAGTAGATGTCAGTTTAGATGAGATGTCAAGTAAAGATTTTTCTTTTTTTTTTTAAAGAGTTCGTTAAAGATTAATTATAACAGACCGGAATTGTATAGTTCAGGGCCAGAAATTAAAAATCCAGACCAAGATTTAGTTTCAACCATCCAGCTGAGGACTCTGTGACTGTGAGGTTTGTATATTCAACTGGTTGGTTGAAACAAAACCTTTGTCTGGATTTTTACTTTCTGGACTTGAGCTATCCACCTTTGTAAGAGCCCCACTCAGAACTGAACTGTGCCTTTTGACTATGGCTCTCTTTTATATTTTAACATTGCAATGGTGCTATACAGGATTTAATGTGGGTTAAAAGTAGGTAGGATGTATTGAGTATGACCCTCATGCTACCAGCGCATCTGCTCTCATTATACAGGCAGTCCTTTGGTTAAGAACGTCCGAACAGCCAACTCATACTTAGGAACAGACTGCCATAAAGCCTATTACATTAAAAATTCTGGTTAAATACAATGGTTCGTAATAACGAACGTAAGCACTTGTCTGTGATGCACATGAAAACACTGTGCAGCTTCATTGGTTCAGCTACAGTACTGTTACTTTTATTATTGCTGTATAGTGATAATTATGCATTGTATTATTTTTCTGACTTGCCTACAAATTCAACTTGAAGACTGACTTAGGGAACGGATCTCATTTGTAACCTGTGGACTGCCTCTCACTGGGACTTTGGTTTCATTGGTTGTGCTGTCAGCCTCTGCAGACCTCCTCTACACATTTTGGTGCCCATTTTCAGGCAGCAAAACTTCCTCTCTCTCTTTCAGGTGGAATGGAGCTGGTGGAAGAGCTGTTACAGGACCCTAAGATGTCCCAGAGCAAGCAGGCCTGTGCCGGCCTGGCAGATATGAAGCAGCTGTTCTGCTACCTGGAGCTCTTCAAGGTGGCGAAGGTAGGTCATGTGACATGGTGGGAGCCCAGAATGGAGGCGGTGACGCCCGGGGTGTGGGCATGTCGTGGGCACAGTGGGGCTTTCACCAAGTGTCAAGCGGCAGAGAAACGGGCCTTTTGTCTGGCTTCTGAAATCCAGCACCGGGGGGAAATCGGAACAATGAGCACATGCCTTTCAGAAATGGCCCACTCGGGGTTACAGAACACATCAGCTATGTGTCACCTTATCTGACCGAAACAAGCCAAGTGAAATCGCCGGAATAAACGGCTACGTGACTCTTCAGAACACGCCTTCTGACTTTGTCAGCTTTGAAAGGCGCTTTGTTTGTCAGTTTTGGGCCAGTTTGATGTGCACATATTAAACTAAAGGACTTCAGTTATATGCAATTTGATTCCCACATAATAAGGTAGGTTCGAGGTTAATGTGATGAAACAGTTAGTGCCACTAACCTTGGGTTCCAAATGCTTTTGGTTTCTATGTTTTTACGTTTTTGCTGTTTCTCGTTATTCTGTTTCTTCATATTTTCATTTCATGTAACCTGTGAACTGCAGGTTATAATGTGTGTGTGTGTGTGTATATGCATGCATGCCTTATTATGTAACTCATGTCCTTATCCCGACATCCACATATCATATGTGTGTGCAAAGTGTGTTTTAATACGTTTACATACATTTAAAGCATGTGGGAGGGGTATTTTAATGCTTAAACTATAAAAAAATGTTTATACGGTCTTTCTATATTGCGGATCTTCACCTATCGCTGATGGGTCTGCAACGTAACTTCCGCGACAGGCGGGGGATCACTGACCTCGCGTATCCACTCCTCGTATGCGTACATGGAAATGTTCATAGCTCTCCGGTCAAGCCAGGTACTTTGCACATGCGCACAATGTGTTGTTTTTATAGTTTTATCAATAATAATATAAATTATTCTGATATTCCCTGCGCACGTACCATAGCAGTGATGTTTCTGTCCGTTTCTCTGCTTTACAAATTCAGAGACCCAGTTCTCAGGGTTTCCAAGTTTGTTCAGCTGGCTGCCGTGAGATTTTCAATTCGAGAGAAATCTGCACACGCATTTACATGTGTAACAGTTTAATTACCTTGTGAATAGTCTGCAGGGTATGCAAACTACCCCGACACCAGTCAAAAGCATCCATGTTGGTATTTAAAGTGGACGCTAGTGAATCGATCATGTCCAGAGCTGCCTGCGCGGACACAAATTTGAAGTGCAGCAGCCGTTCGTCAGCGGAGGCGCACAATGACGTATAACGCGTCGTAAACATTGAAGCGGACACGTCCGTTAGTATGCGTGCGGAGAAGAATTAACCAGCCTTAAGAACATCCCATGGCCTGCAGACTCAAACATGTTTGACTCTGTAGACCCTGCTGACCTTGATAGGTAAATGGTTCTTTATCACAGGTCGTAAATCTGAGCAGGGGCCCCTTGATGCCAGTGTGGTAATAACCAGGTCGCAAACGCGGTGAGAATGACCGCACTCAGCTCCAAGCCGTCTGACGGAAGCACAGGCAGGGGCAGCGGACTGATTACAAGCCAGACATGACCCTGTAGTCATGAGTTTCTGTGCAGTCTTGATGTTTATAATCCTCCTTGCTGTGATTTATATTAGGTGATTTGCCATCGTTTGTTAGTTTGGTAGATTCCCTTACGCATAATTAGTAAGAGGAAGTTCAGCTGCTTGCGAGTAAGCAGGTGGGGGACATGGGGACAACTAGTGAAGATTGACTGAAGAATGACGACTGCAGGGCGGTGTGTGTGGCTGTAATCTGAAGGTTCAAATCCCAGGGTCAGGAGAGTGAAGTCGCTGTTGGGCCCTTAGCCCTCCGTTGCTCCAGAGACCGTCTGCCTGACCGCGCTTTCAGTCGTATGTCACTTTGGATAAAAACATCTGCTGAACAGAGAAATTGGAATTGCGACAAACGGAAACGACAACCTTGGAGGGAAATGTAGTCTGTCCTCTTCATCGTGTCCCTAGGTGCTGTTTGATCTCAGCCTGGCCCGCGGTCTTGACTACTACACAGGCGTGATCTACGAGGCTACACTGGCTTCAACCGTCCCGGCACAGCAACAGAACGACAGCGCCGGTGAAGAGGGCGTCAGCGTGGGCAGCGTGGCCGGGGGCGGACGCTACGACGGCCTGGTGGGCATGTTCGATCCCAAAGGCCGCAAGGTGCCATGTGTCGGCGTCAGCATCGGGATCGAACGCATCTTCTCCATCATGGAACAGAAGGCAGAGGTAGGAATTTCCCTATTACAAAGCGGGACATGCTCCTGTAGCTCAAGAAGCACTGTGTGCTAACAATGCCAAGGTTGTTGGTTCAAATCCCAGGGATTACACATGCATTACAAAATGTCAGATTAATGAGTAAAAATGAAATGGGGAGCTGCTATGGGTTTGTTCCCAGACACCTGCATTTCTGAGTGGAAAATAGCCTCTGGTTTGAAATGAAGTGGTGTTTCACTAGTGGATTGCAGTGAAACACCTACAGCAAGTTAAGTTATTGTTACTGTACTTGTGGAATTCAATGAGATTCTTTTGACAGTTGTGAGGGGGAGACAGTAGTGCAATGCAGGACATGATGGTGCAATATAGGAAGAAAAAAAATATAATATTAATCGAGTGTGGGGAACGAGTAGCATGGGGGTGTGAGTTCAAAACACAAGTCACGGTTCGGTATGTTTTCGGTACAGCGGGGGTAAAAAAAAAAAAAAACACAAATTGTTTTTTTTCTTTATTAAACGGTGGTTTACTGAACAAAGTACGACTGTCTTTCTTAAACTCTGTCAATACTGCTGCAACCTACTAATAAAAAATTTAAAATTCGCTTAAAAGGAAATCATAAATAAATATTCTGCACATTTAGAAACTTAACTGTACCTGATCTGTACTGTATTCAGATTCGCAGCTTTCAGCTTCGTATTTCAACTGTGCAACACAAATAATAAAAAAAATAAAATACAAAGCATAACAAAATAAATATCCATTATGGTGCAGCATTTAAAAAAATACTTGTGCTGTACTTGTATTCACATTAACAGCTTCCAGCTTCACAATAGAACACACACGCGTAGTGGCGCGGCTGCATCCGCACGTTGCCCGGGTGAAATGCACACACAAAGGTTCTGCGTTTGCTGCATTCGTTTGGTACATATTCGTACCGAACGAAAAGACCTGTTCTCGAAAATTTTCCGTATGAATACATGTACCTTTACCCTACAGCTAGCTATGTGGGATGTGCTAATTGGTTTTTCAGAATTCTATATGCGTACTGTGTACTTTTTAGTTCGCAGCACACTTACTTGTTTTGTACACTATGTGTCCTGTCTTTGCACTTTATGTTTTGCACTGTATGTATTTTTGTCTGCACCCTATGCACAAGAATTACTTACGTTCGTCTAATCTAATACACTATTATTGAAAAGGTGGCACATTAACTGTGTAGTTCAGTGATTATGGGACAGAGGGGTGCAGGTTGTTTCGTGACCCGAGTCAGGTGGTGATGGAGATGCAGATTTCCCAGGGAGCATCATGACATTTGTTAGAAATTTGGTTTATCTCTAGAGAAACATGTGTTGTCTGGGGTTCAGAATGGGGAGTCTTGCAGCACAGGACTGAGGGGTGGTCTCTCTCTTGCTCTCCGTCCCCAACCCCCAGGCTGAGAAGGTACGGACCACGGAGACGCAAGTGCTGGTCGCGTCGGCACAGAAGAACCTGCTGGAGGAGCGGCTGAAGCTCACGGCAGAGCTCTGGGAAGCCGGGGTGAAGGTATCGCGTGGCAGAACGGCGTCCTCGGCGTGTCGGCACCCGAGGTTCGCCGGCCCACGGCTCAGCATTCCCGTGTCCATGTCGTAGGCAGAAGTGATGTACAAGAAGAATCCCAAGCTGCTGAACCAGCTGCAGTACTGTGAGGAGACGGGCATCCCCCTAGTGGCCATCATCGGCGAGCAGGAGCTGAAGGACGGGGTGGTAAAGCTTCGGACGGTGACCAGCCGCGAAGAGGTACCCCGCTGTCCGGGCTGGGGCCCGCCAGCATACTCTGGCCCCTCTGTTTAAGTAACGGATGAAGATGCTAACATTGTTCCTACATTGTACTGATACCCAACAGTAAAAACTACTGAAGCAACGAGGACAAAGTAATGGACTCGTTTATGATCACAACCTAATATTGACATCACCTCTCATTTCTAGGTGGACGTGTCAAGGGCAGAGCTGGTGGAGGAAATAAAGAAACGATCTGGCTCATCATAGATTCCCTGGGACCTGAAGTAATGCCCAGTCTTTCCAACCGATATCCCAGTAACAGAGCTGTCTGCTAATGGCTAGGCTGCCCTTCCTGCTAGTCTGTGTACCTTAAAAGGAACCAAAACCAGATGTTCCATTCCAGCTGAAGTAATGTTACAGCTCACCCCACATCCATATTTGTTTACTTAAAATCAGTCCTATAAATAAAATTGTGTCCTATTTAAAATCTCTCTTGGTCCGTTTTCTGCCCCGACCTCCGCAGAACTGTTCAGAATGAGTAGTCAGTAAAATGGGAACTTCATGGTGAAACATTTAGGAATCACATCCATGCAGATTCAACACTTTGAAGTGTTTTCTCTCAACTGGAAAAAGGAATTAAAAATAAGCATTCTATAATCCAGCCTGTTGTGCAAAGTCATTTACAGTGTAATCTAATTTACAGCCCTGGTCATAACTATAAACTCACAATTTTTATGGTTTAATTTTCCACTAAACCATTCTCTAGGGTCGGCTGGTTTCTTTTTTAAACCATTAAAATGTGTGTGGCTCATGGTTTTGAACCCTGGTTCCGGCAGATATCCCATTTTACTTCAGCACTCCATTGAGCCAGTTACCGGTGATTGATTTGACGAGACAGGCTGGAGGGCAGTTTAGATATTGCCGGGAAACCTGCACTCTGTGCTCCCCGAGTTACTGTCCATATGCACAACCAGACATCTTTTAGTTTTTCATTTTAATATAAGAACGAGTCAAACACAAGAGTCAGCCATCAATTAGTGCACGTCAGAACAAACCGCAAAAGTGAATATGAAGTCAACCAAAAGAAAAAGTGCAAAACCACAAGTGAAATAAAAACATTCACACAAAAAGGCAGTGATGGGCATGCAGCTGCAAAGAGAGGCAGACGTGATCCCCCAAAATTAAACACATGACCTGTAGTAACCAAGGAGAGATCACACCCACATTTTTCATATATATGGTTCTCAGTACATTTTCTCAAAAGTAAAACTATTAATTATTATTTTTTTCCACAATTCAAAAGATGTAAAGATTTCTGCTAAATAAAATTTCTAAAAAAAAAAACCAACCTCCAGATTGTGCAATAAAATTGGGATCTCAAGCCTGGTAGAGGGACCTCAGGACGTGCTCGGCCGCTGCCTGGTGCAGTTCCACCCTCTGGGCGCCCCCACTGCAGCCTGGCAGCACCCGGGTCGTGCCCGTGTATGGCAGTGGCATGCCCGGGATCAGCACCCTGAAGGCGAAGCAGAGGAGGCCCTCTGGGCTGGAGCAGAGGTACTGCGTGCTGTAGAGGGGGGGCCCCAAATCCAGCATGTCACACACCTTCCTCAGCAAGGCCACGGCGTCCCCGAACAGGAGCGCCTCTCTGCCCAGGCGGGCTGGCCGGGGCAGGGAGGGGTACTGTCCGAGGGCTGGGCGATGGCCGCCATCCAGAAGGGAGGGAGGAAGGACAGAAGGCCTGAGGGTCGCCTGGGGAAAACCTGGCGGGGGAGAGGCTGAGAGTTTTGCCTGATTCACAGCCTGCCGGGGCTTCCCTGAAAAGGTCTGCCACTTCACCGTGATGAGGATGTCAAACCTCTTCTTGAATGCTGACAAAAAAATAAATGAAAATGACATTTACGCAAGGGACATACAAGTGTGAATCAAAGATTTGGGATTAAGGGCCTGGCTCAAAGACCCCTGAGCTACACGCCCCCCATTTCCGTTTTGAGGCCCTGGTACTCCATCCTGTACTCTCCTACCTTCACACAGCACTTTCTTTGCCATGGAGGCAGTGTAGTGTGAGGTGTACTGCACCACAGCGGTGACACCGCCGCCTTTGCCAGGCCGGAGCGTCAGGCTCTCCACGCCGTCGGCGATGCCGTGCAGCACCTGCAGCAGCTGCTCGCGCTGCACACCGGCTGGCATCTCGCCCAGGCTCAGCTGCCTCTTTTCCGTGCTGCGGCGTACGACCAGGCGCGCGCCCTCCTGCAGCTCGTGCCGGTGGAGGGTGCGTATGGCGACGCCGGCGTGCAGCGGGTCGCCGTACTTGGCGTAAGCAAAGCCACGGTTCTGCCCGCTGAAGTTCATCATGAGCCGGAACTCGTACAGCGGCGCCACGTGCTGGAAGAGCGGGATCAGCCGGTCCTCGTAGATGTCCCGCGGGATCTGGCTGATGAACACCTCACATCCAGGCCCTGGCACTGGTCCAGTCCAGTCTGGCCAGTCAGTGATGCCATCATTATATCCAGCACAGCCAAACACCATTCACACAAGGCTTATTTAAAATCATAATTCTTTACATTACTATCCATAATGTGTACAGCAATACCTCATCATACGTCGAATCTGACTTTCCGTCAGTTTTTTGTTAAAAATACAGTATGTGGAAAAAATACAAATCGTCTTAAGTCGGTTTACGCAACCTTATGTCGGTCAGGCGATGTTAAAATATGTAAAATAATATATTGTAATGTATAAATTCAAACAGAAAATATAAATTTAAAAATATTGGGTGCCACTTTACAATAAGGCTACCCATATAAAGTGTTTATGAATGGTTTATAATCTGGTTATTAATTAGGTTGTAACACTTGTTTAAAATTGTCTATTAATAATAAGTTGTTCTTTTTATTAATGAGTTACTACCATTTACAAGTGGCAAAAAAGAGCCTTATTGTAAAGTGGTACCAAATATTGTCCTATTTACCTGTTTGGTGCTGATTTTAGGGGGTTTCGTGTTAAGTAGTTTTTCGACTTAATTCGTGCCTTTTGGAACCCATTACTGACGTAGGACGAGGCATTACTGTATATTCATTTCCTGAACCATGGTATTCTAACACACTACGATTGTTTTTTTTAACTCTAAAATCAGGCAGCCCTGTTTACAGTGACATCACGCTTGGGAGAAACTGCGCAACTAAAAATGTCTGATCAATTACGTGATATGATAATGAGCAAAATAATACAAGGTCAGCTATCCTTTCACGCCGCAGAAACACTTCATAAAAGTCTTATAAAAGTCAGAGACTGGCACTCACTGGGCGGCGGCCCCCCGTACTTCCGCTGCCCATTTATCTGGACCAGCTTTACCGCGGTCTTCTGGACCCAGGTCTCTAATGAAGAAATACTTGCTGGGTTCAACACCTTCAAAGACAAAACAACAGCACATATCTGCATCACTGTTGGGCACTTGAAAATAATGAGCATATTTATAATGCCATTTGGGTAAAATGAGAATGACTAACACATACTGTAAGTTAACAATATGAATTTGCAAAATACTCTATTTATAGCTCAATCTAATAAACATTTTGAACTGACGTCTAGCTTAGCACTGTAGAAGTGGTAATTACAAGAGGAAAAAGTTACTCTGGAAATGTTATTCACGCTGATTCGGTCTTTCTTACTAACCTGCGGGTTTGTAATTATAATCGTGCCTGTAGTGCACCAGCAGTGGCACGAAGATATTTTTAATATCTCAACTTAGATTTTGATGCCCTCAATTTTTGCAGCCAAATATAAAATTTGCAACCCCCCCCCCCCCAACTGTACCCTGAGACAATTTCAATAAGCCTAGAATTTACTATCTACATAAGTTATGTCCATTATTTTCTTAATGTTGCCATATTCATTTATTGACCTATCCGTGGGCGTCAATTACGGGGGGGCTGTAAACCTCCCTCCCCCCGAATAATCACCCAAAGTTACGCCCTCGGACCTGTCAAAGAGATGCAGGCATATAGTACCAGTTACTCCGCCTTAGAGCTAATAAGTCGTAACCTCCTCCAATTTAAACGTTTTAGGCCGTTTCTACCGCGCTTTATATCATAAAGTACTTAAAGTCTACTGCAGCTGCATCTATCCACGTAACGCACAATAAACGTATAAAACTAAATTATCCCAAGCAACGGGCCGCGTATGTTTGGCGATGAGAGAAACACGTGTTCATGTGCAGCAGACGAGCGATGCGCCAGGGCTGCTGTCTGTATTTGGCATAAAAAAGATCTTGTATCAGTAACTCCTAATGTCCTCCTCAAAGGTGAATGAAACTTGGGAATCATCAACTGTCTGCTGTAAACTATGTATTTCAGAGTATATGAACTACACGGCAGTTTCTCTTCGTTAAGCATGTACAAGTTTACATTATTTAGGTGTGTGTATGTGTGTATATATATATATATATATATATATAAAAACTCGTACTGCCTACTATTGAAAAACAGAATTCAGATGGACGAACGCTGAAGCTCTACGCGTCTGGGAAATTCAAAGGAAAACAAACTGCAAGGGGAAAAAAATCACAAATCCTTAAGCAAAAACAGGGAGTCGGTGGGGATATTAGTGCTGCAACATCAAAGATTTTAGACAAAAGACAGATATTTAGACTAAGTATAATGATACTAGTCTACTGAAGCTTATTGTAGGCCTAAAACCGTATGAAACATAACTTAAGCTACCAAAATGAGTATAAAAGATAGACAAGTGCAAAATACAAGGCCCACATACGCAATCTAATTTCGCGTGTGCGCAATTAACGGGGCTGTAATGTTATTTTACACAAACCTGACATTTAAATGCATGCTGCAATGCGTGGATCGCTTATTTTTCATAAATGAAACGCTTCATCTACATTTTTGAAGCTTGTGGAAAAGCACAGAAGGTGAATAATCGCTCGGGGGAGATCTGCTTCTGACGGGGCAGGTCCATTTTAAAGCGGAGCGCTTCACGCACCTGTGTCCGCCCGTCCTCCATCATGCCTGGGGGGGTAATCGATTCAACAACTCTTCCCCAAATGACGTTAGTGCAATAGTCAGAAAAGCCAAACTTTTGCTCTAGACCAGCTTTTATTGATTATTTGCATCTGTCCAATGAACGGCATGGAGGGCCAGGGCTATAAGCGTCAATCCCCACCCAAAATGCAATACCCCCCGCCTCTCTTGATTTAGGGATGAGCCGAAGCGGTGTGTCTCTGCTGTACGGTGTTGTAAAATGCAGCCCTTTTTATTTTAGACCGGATGGCAAATGGGCTTCTACGGTCCGGTTAATACTCTTCGCGTCAACAATTAGATTATCATTAACCGCTGGAGCTAATCAAAGGAGGTGGTGTTTATCATGAAATAAAATGAAACGCAGCGGCTGCTTGGCTTTCGCTCTGTTTTTCTATTATGCGCTTCATTTCATGGGTTTCTGAATTTTGCCTGCATCGTAATAATGCAGTAAATGCAGGCATAAAACACACATATATTCACGACCATATATGTGGGCAATGTGAAGAATTTAATAAAAGTGGAACTATATATGCGTGTCTTGCGAAAATATTAGGGCCGCATCTGTGACGTCTTGTTCGGCCAGATTGCTCAAGCTGAGAATCGCTTATGCAACCTTTTAATTGTAGCCTATGCTATGACTAAGTCGGTAAGTAAACGGCTTTGTGCTTTTAAGTTTTTTTTTTTTTCTGCGCATCTCAGCTGTTGCTTTTTGTAGCGTTTGCACAGTCGTCGGACCAGCCTTGGCTTCCCACCCCCGATTTTCTCCTCGCCAGCCGCTCGGTCTGGAGGGTCGGTCTCATCTAAGCATTTCCCTTGATAAGAGACTTCAAATGCGTTTGGAAAATGCATTTCGCGGAAACCGCAAACCAAAGCAGAAAGCAAAAACTACACTGGAGTGCCTTAAAAATCAGAAAGTGGGACACTCGAGGATTCACTTGACGGAGACACATACCAAAGCACTTATGACTGTAATTGCTTTCAGTACTATACCGAGTACAAGCAACCTGTGTACTTTATACCGTCAATATAGTAATATATATCCATTTTCCATATCCCCCTATGCAATGCAGGGAGCATTGAGCATATGCCAGTAAACAGTGGTCATGAGACATAATAAACCCTGATGGGGATGCCTATCTGACACAGGGCCTTTGGGAGGAAAATCTGTATGTGCGAAGGTCCCCCCCCCCCGCTATTCTACAGCCCCAGTATATTTAACTTTATTGATTTCATTAAGATCTCTTGCACCTGTAAAAATGTTCTTCAAAAATCCATGATCAAGGACCTTTTGTGAGGCACCTTAAATCTCCGTTCAGTCGTTTTTCCTAAGAACGAAAATCTGTGCTCTCTCTCGTGCACTAGTGGGTCTACAATGAGCCTGATTAAAAGAGATCATCATCAGATAGGGATTAGAATCAGAATGATTTTGTACAGGGGGTTATTTTTTATTATTGTTTGTTCAGTGCCGTGTCCAAACAACATACAGTGCGTACATAGTGTCAGTGCGTATAGTGAGAGCAAGAAGGAAGCAGTGTACACAAAGAGACACAAAACAGGGATGGGGGACATGTGGAGGGATTGGACTGGTAGGCAGCGTGGTCAGAGTGGGGGTAGTATATGTGTATAATACAGCTCAGAATATTTTATCAGTATTTGTATGTCAGACTGATAGTGGTGGTGATGCAGTGGGGGGTGCAGTAACCATGAGGCAACATCTGACATTCTCCAAGGAGGAGCTATACGCTTCACCACCGGCTTCCCCAGATTTCAGTTCAATTTAATGTATGATAGGTAAAAGAACAGAATTATGAAACAGAAGAGAATAATAAGATGTGCTCTTGAATCTGTGAGAAAACAGTGGGTTCATTTCAGTGTCTCAATCCGTCTGGAGCCCTCCGCAAGGGTAAGGTGTTTTAAGCCGCTACAATAAAGCGTTTTTCCAAAAGACTTTTTTTCCAGAAGATGATCATGCTTGGATATGGCACTAAGCAACTGGGCCAAGAGTCATGGTGCCTGGTGTCACATGAAAAACAATCGATCAGGCCATGTCAGAGGTCACAGTGGTGGAGAACACCAAGCACAAGTGAGGGAGAGTATGGCAAGCGAGGGAGAGTACGGCAAGCGAGTGAGAGTACGGCAAGTGAGTGAGAGTACGGCAAGCGAGGGAGAGTATGGCAAGCGAGGGAGAGTACAAAACGAAACAAATCAACAACAAGCATGCTTTATTTGCACAGGTACAGGTACAGTGCCATGCTTCTCTTCACTAACCCCATCCTGCTCTCCACAGCTTGGGGATCACGGCGCAGGGTCAGCTAACATGTAGCCCCCCTGGAGCCTTGCTCAGGGGCCCACAGACATGTGACTGTCCTGCCATGGCTCAAACCGGTGACTTTCTGCCCACAGGCACAGAGGCGTAGCCCAATGAGCCACACGTGGCAAGTGAGGGAGGGTCCGGCAAGTGAATGAAGCACAAATGATTGAAGACCATATCTGCTGGAGCTTACATATTACACTCGCCTACCTGTTTGCACTGCCTCTAGTCTCCCCTACTTTAGCTAATGCACTTCTTATTTCCCCTACCCCTCCTGGGTTGTGCTGCCTGGAGACCCAAATATATCATCTACCCTGCTGCCTGCAATGTCTCCACTACCTGTGACGTCTCTCCGACCTGCCCGCCCTTGTCCCTGTGACGTCTCTCCGACCTGCCCGCCTTTGTGCCTGTGACGTCTCTCCGACCTGCCCGCCTTGTCCCTGTGACGTCTCTCCGACCTGCCCGCCCTTGTCCCTGTGACGTCTCTCTGACTTGCCTGCCCTTGTCCCTGTGACATCTTTCCTTATTTCCCCGCTGCTGTTTCACTGTTCATCCTGCCATCAGAAGCAGCAGCATCTCCTGCCTGCCCCCAGCACTCAGACTCAAATCTAAAAATTTGGACAGCATTTGTATATTAGGATTTTGGCATCTTGTTCATTTGACTTCCTCTGCTGGCCCCTGAAGGATGGGCTCCCCCTTTGAGTCTGGTTCCTCCCAAGGTTTCTTCCTTCTAGGGAATTTTTCTTTGCCCCTGGCTTGCTCACTGGGGGCTTTGGTCGGGGATCATGTCAAGCACTTTGAGACAATGTAATTCTGTGAAAATGTCCTATACAAATAAAAAGTGTGGGAGAGTATGGCAAGTGAGGGAAGAGTATGGCAAGTGAGGGAAGAGTATGGCAAGGTGCAAGACATGTAAAAGTAGCATAACAACATATTAGTAATAATATATGATTAGAAGAAGTATATGATTTCCCACATGTCAGACAATGGGGGGGGGGGGAGTCACGTGGGCCTCAACCAGCCCTGAGTGAGTTTCTCTGAGGAAGAGGGTGTTCATCCGCTCCCCAGAGACTGCTAGCGTTTGCCAGAAGGGAGTTTCAGAAGTGATTAGTTTATGCCGCGGTTGGCTGTTGCTGATTCTCGCTGCCCATCTCCTCATCCTACAATTGGGCAGATGTTCGCTGGAGGGTAGTTTGCTGCCAATAACCTTCTCAACACAGCGGATGGTTTGCCGCAGTGGGCCAATGCATAGCTAAGCCAGATAGCCATGGGGGACATGAAGATCATTTCTAAACATAATCTATGTAAAATTTCTTCATGTTGGTCAAATTAAAACCGACCATAATGATAATACACAGTCTGTTCGCTGTAAGCTTTTTCAAATGGCCACGAATGGTACAGTGTTTTTCTATAATAATTCCAAACCTGAAATGGGTGCAGTGATGTAGAGTAACTGCCAACTGCAAATTCTAAATTACTTATCACGGTTCTGAAATATGAGTTATTTACAAACAAATAAGCAATTGGAACTGTTTGGTAAAAATACTTTTACATACCTTTCAAAGGGGAACTTCTTGGAAATAGAGGTGAAGAGGTGGCTAATTTTTGGTCTAATTTTAGTCTTTGCATAAGGTGTAGTTGTTGTGCTGCCCACCAGATGGCGATGTGGACTTTTATTCCATTCATCTATCCATTTTTGTATAGTCATTTACGCAGCAGAGAGTCATAAGGATAGAATGTCCTAAGAAATATACATATGCACACAGTAGATTTCACATGACTCCACAAAATACGCATATAACCTTGGAATGTATTTAGAATGTGCTCTGGTAGCAGAACAGTCACCGTTATTAAGCATTATAAATATAAATAGGTAAGCAATACATATAAGTAAATATATGGATATTTTGTCCAAAGTGACATACAAGTGAAGATCAGTGTCAGCCAGCATCCATCAAACAATAGGGGTTCAGAACCTTGAGCCAGGACTAGCTTGCTCTACCAGCCACAGGATTTGAACCCATGACCTTCTGGACATGGGCAAAGATCCCTAATTTGCTGAGCCGCACAACGCTTCTATTATATCTTTTATAGGCAGTAATTTTAACTTGTTTGTCCTTAGATTGTTGTCCAATATTGTATTAGCTTGGTAACTGTCCTTCATACATACACAAAATGTTACGTCAAATTAGCATGGGTTATTGTACTCCGAAGTACTAGTCAATCAATGGCGTACACAAACTGTTACACACGATGTCGGAGCTGGCCTGCCGGGCTGATCGCAGTCTCAGTACAGCAAGAAAATGTTAAGGGCTCTAGCCAGAAATACACAGTCAGACCAACAACAGAAATGAGATTAGGAAATTGGGATTAAAGGTCACCTCGACCTATGGGAAGCGATTTCATTTTTAATGACAAAGTTCATAGCAGGAACTATTGCTTACATGGATGAAGCATAATTAGGCTGCTCTTGAAGGTATTTTGTATTTGCACTTGTTTTACACTATATGTTTATTTGTACTTAGCATCTACCTGTGATCAATAAAGTATATCTCATCTTGCCTTTTGAAGTGTAAACGCTGTGTGTCTTTTATTTTCTTTGAGCCTCACAACAATCTGCAGAACTTATTGTAATCTCACCTTGTTTGCTCTCTGCCTTGTGTCTGTCTAAAAGAATGAAAAGCAGACATTCCACATGGCATGTCCCAGTGTTTGTGTGACCCGTTGAGTCTAAACATCCATTACAGTGTATCAGGGGCTGACGAACCTGAAAATTTCACGGCGGCTCAGATCGCGTCGGATTTGTTCCTGTGGCATCGAAATGCATCTCATGCATACAAATATAAAAGAATCACGTATCTGAAAATGTTAATGTTGCTGCTGGAGCCGCTTGTCTGGTCTTTGCCCCCTTGGGGGGGTTTTGCTGCTCATATGAAACTAACAGTGTATCTGTGTGTGCGTGTGTTGGGGAGGGAATACCGAGGATTTCTTTGTTTATTCTGTTTAATGTTAAGTTTATTTAGAGGAATCTCATATGTTTTTACCTCAAATGCTTGATTTAAGGTTGATGGCTCACGTCATTTTAATGGGATATTCAGAATCCGGTGAGATCTGATATTGTACGAAAACGGGGCACGGACTTTGTCAATGGGGAGAACGCAGAGTTTAGCACGCAGAGAAAGCAAAAATGTGGTGATGCACAAAAAATAAGGAATGAAGAGGACTATGTGACAGGTACTAGGAGACCCGTGTTGTCACCGGTATGGCTGAGGCAGGGAATCATGGGAAATTTTATAGGAGATGGCTTTGCGAGAAGCGCTTAGTTGGTAATTGACTAACTGGCTATCTCTCAAAACAAACAGAACGAAAAGTGTAAACAAACAGAGAACTGAGTGGGATTTTGACGCAATGAGATCTGTCAGATTTTTCTCCAAGGTCTCTATGGCAACAGCCGATACTCTCAAACATATGCAAACATGTAGACGCATGGAAATACCACTCACTCACTCACTCACTCACTTATAAACACATATACATGTATTCACACCACATAAAAAGTGAATCCAGTGCTGGCAACAGAACAGATCTGCCAGGTGGGCCCAGGTACAAGTTGTCAATCGGGGGGGGGGGGGGGCTGCGTTGGGTAAACAGAATTT
>JAODKC010000002.1:9550520-9561338 GCA_026777985.1 Mormyrops attenuatus
CAGCCCCCCCCAGCCCCGCAGAGGTACACGCGCCTTGCTCCGTTGCCCTCCAGTGGAATGGCAAGTTCCCATCTGTTCACTGTCATTTCATATACCTTCCTCCGGCAAACTTAGGAGGAGTTCGGGAAGTCAGTACCCCGTCTGCTTGCGTTTGTATTCACCGTGTTCATTGGGACCTTTTTAGCCACACTGTGGTGTAGTATCAGCACAGGTAGTGAAATCAAGCTGTTTTTAAGATGCCATGTATCTATTATTAAGTGATTTTCTAATCATGCCATAACATTAATTACCCAAAAACCACTAATAATAGACTAAATAGACTAAATATGTTATTGCAAATACATGCAACTATAGCAGCAACTAGTTATGAGTATGACAGTCAAAGCAACAAAATGATATTCATTATTTATTATTATTATTATTGTTATTATTACAAATTATGTAAACACCCCATGACCCTGTCCAGTATGATGGATGAATCATTTACACAGAAAAGAACATTTATTTCAGAAAATACGTGCCTGCATCATGGAACCCTGCAAAAATCTTTATCACATAAAAACTGCAAGTATCTTCCTAAAAAAAACTGCAAGTGAATTGCAAGACTTCCTAATTTCTATGGTGCGAAATTGGGGTGAATAATTTTGTTAATTTGAAAAAAGGAATTTTAACTGAAAGTTCCAGTTCTGATGTTGAACTTGAAAAAAATACAATATATTCAAACTAAAAATAAAAGTTTCAGTTTGAGTATAATTTTGATTGAATTCTGGGTTTCAGTTGATGCCACATTTCTCCACCAAATCTGCCAAAAGTCTGAAACTGAAAAAATACCTGAAAGTGAACAAAAAGATCTTGATGTGAAAAAAATCTGAAAAAAATAAAGATTTCAAAATAAGATTTGAAGCTGCAAGAAATAAGGTTCAACGTCAAAAATTGAACTTTCAGTTTCATTTTCTTGTTAAATTAACAAAACTATTGGCCCTGATTTAACACCATATGTTTCCCCTTTAATAAATCCTGACTGGTGTTTTTGTTTATCAGGCACACTCTCCACCCAGAATAGGGGGCAGACGTTTCTTAAACAGTTATGTATCTTTTCTGATCTTCTTGTGTACTGATGTTGAATACGCTTTGATACAACTCGCAGCTACACCACACCAAATTACCCCGTGCTGTAGTTACTGCGAGCCCTTTTCATGCCGTGCAGCAGTGGAAATGTGTGTGCGTATGCGTGTTTTCCTAGAAAGAGGTCCCTCCTCGCAGGACCTTCAGGTTATGAACACTGGCAATCAAAGAACAGGCAGACCTAATTCAGGCAGGTGATAAAATGTGTCGTTGACTCTTTGTGCCGGTGTCATTACTGTGGCTAATTCGTACGCCTGTGTTTATTGGAGCATGGTGGTAAATATTAGCTCTGGAGTCTCCTGCTCCGAGAGATTGTGTTTGCTCAGCCACCGACCAAACGCTCTCCTCCTTGTTTGTGCGCCAGTGGCGGTGAAGCACCTTGCATGTGCTGCATCCACGACCTGGCAAGAGAAATAAAAAAGAAAGGCCCAGATCGGGCCACACTGCCGGTGTTTGTGGCTGAGCAGTGCAGAGCGTATCAGTGTGGAAAGAGTCTGTATTTCTGCTGTGTGTGGAGGGCCACCACAGATAAACATATGCATAGTACGCAGACTTATCTACCTGCAGATTAGGGACTTTCTTGTCCAGAGGTTCAGAGGAAGCAGAAATACCATTCGAGATCTGCTTTCTCTGAATGCCCAGCCTCTCTGCCTTACACCCTCAAAACTTCACATTTGAGCTTATTCAGACTTTGGGGAATCTGCACACACTCCATTGTGGCAAACACGTCAATGGAAGTGATATACAAGGACTGTAATATAAGGATTATACATCTTTTTGTGTGTTTGAATAATTGGTATCGTGATTTGCATGTAAATCTCGGCTTGTGAACTAAGCCTGAAGCGTATTCAGAGATAGTGAGAGGCACGCGGGCTCTTGTTTGCGTGTGTGCCCGCTGTGTGGTTAACAATTAAGCCCTTTGTTTTAGGCCGCCGGAGCACATGGCACTGACTCGTGCGGATGTGCCATCGCACCAGTCTTTGTGCGAGCTTTCTGTTTCCGTGGCGAATTTAAGCAGTCTCTCATGCACGCATATGTGCGTGTGTGTGTGTGTGTGTGTGTGTGAGAGAGAGAGAGAGAGAGAGAGAGAGAGAGGTGCTGATGTTGTGCTGGCCATTTTCCCCGTAATATTCGTGCTTGAGAGCAAACATATTCCTGTGACATATGGTGATACAGCCTTGAGATCTGGCCTTGAGGTCTTTGTCCTCTGCCAGACTTTTTCCATTCAATTAATTTATTATTTACAATTATTTTATTAATTAACCGGCTTAACAGTTTGCAGCATCTGATTAATTTGGTCTAAATTCCATGGATTACTGCTGCTCAAAGCAGGGGTCTCATCAGCACTGATAACCGTCTCATATTCTGATAAGAGAGGACAAGTAATGACATTTCTCCTGATAGCAACA
This sequence comes from Mormyrops attenuatus, assembly GCA_026777985.1. Classification (NCBI taxonomy): domain Eukaryota; kingdom Metazoa; phylum Chordata; class Actinopteri; order Osteoglossiformes; family Mormyridae; genus Mormyrops; species Mormyrops attenuatus. The sequence goes on from JAODKC010000002.1 coordinate 9,553,055, forward strand.
AAATCCGTGACCAGACAGGGAGAGATGTGTTTGTATGTGTTTCTCCATACATGTGTGCGTGAGTGCTTTTAACCAGGCCGTGTGAATTGTGCTAATTGCGTTTTAGCGTTCTGTGGACTGCAATACACTTCTCTGATTTACTAGACTCTTTCTCATTTGGGTGATGCCAGTCTTTCAAGTGAAACTTACAAGCAGGCCGGAAACTAAGACGGAGAAAGTAGGAGTGTGTGCGTGTCATTGTCAGGAAGCCGCAGCCATTCTTCCTCCTCCAAATAAATCAATTTCTTTCTCTCTCTCTCTCTCTCTCTCTCTGTTGGTGCCCAAAACAATAATGATAATAATGCTGGGTGAAGTAAACAGGTCTTTTAAGGAGAGGCATCTTTGCAGAGCGATACAGCCAGTCACTGTCCACATTACGCCTTCGGGGATATGATGCACAGCAGATACGTTGTGGTAGGAGGGAGAGGTGGACATTTGTGACTTTATAGTGTCACATGGCATGAGAGATCTGTTTGTTTGGGGGGTGAAATGTGGCCCCGAACCATGCAGAGAGCGCAGCAGTTAAAGTCATTAGCTGAGTGCAGCTGAAAATTAAGTGTGTTCTAAAAGTGTGAGTGAGTGTGTGTGTGGGGGGGGAGTCACCAAAAGTCAGTCATCTGTCCAAGCAGACTGTAACCTTGTCTTCATTTTCCAGGAAGTCCTCCTTCAACATGATTCCCAGGACAATGCTTGGCAAAAAGAAAAGTATAACCTAAAGAGAGAGGATTTATGCATGAAGTCGGGCACACAGGAGGTGGCCAGAGGAGATGGGGAATGCTTTGGATGGGGCTGATTATCACATGACCCAGATGGCAAAAACAGTCAACAGGTTAGACATCAACTGTGAAATGACTTTCAGAAGGCACTTTACTGATTAGCCTCGACGACAATGACAATCGGGTAGCGGGCATTAAATTTAGGTTTTTGTTGATGTACGGGTTCAATAAAGTTAGTTTAGGGTCTTCGACCTTATGGACATGCCCCCATTGCTGTGGAGAAGCTGTATTACCTCAGAGGAGCGGATCTGAACCAACACCCCCCCTCCCACACACACACACCCATTACCCAGATGAAATTTTGATCCATGTTTAACTCTTTTAAATGCCTCTGTGAAATGATTGACTTGTAGTTTAAATAACAGGTCACTCTTTTCCAATAATAGTGCATCATCGATTTTAATTACAGTATACTATGCTATAAGATGCATCTACAATGTACAGCAAAGTGCTTAGTGTGCTCTTAAGTGTGGTCTTCACTCTCGATCACGAGATTGCCAGTCAAGCATTTCAGCAGTTTTTCATAAGGTATCCCTGTGTCCAGCAGCAATTTTTTAAAAAAATGCACAGCTGCATTAACAATCATACAATTTTATCATATTATGAGGTATTCAGCGAAAAACAATTTGCTGGCTGATCTTTGTAAACACGTCAAAATTGATATTTGAAAAGCACTGTTAAACAACCCGGAATTCAGAATCTGCCCATTCTTACCTTCCTAGTTTTTATCCATTATGTACAATTTTTTCACCAAATTTGAACTGATTAAACATTCGTGACGCCTCGGTGGCAGACTGAAAAGCATTCCAATCGTTCGTCCACTTCGTATTGTTGCCATTTGTATTTTTGCGTTTGACTTACACTCTACGAATGTGTTGAACTTGAGGTTATTTGTTTATCCGATTTTGCGGAATATAGGATGTTGGCCACATGGTGTTGAACTTTGCACTGATGCCATCTAGCTTGTACGCACAGATGTTCCATAGGCCTGCCGGTCATTACTAAAACATAAATCACATAAAGGGCACATATTGTTGTCGCGCACATATAGGCCTATTGATTAAGTAGATACAGGCACTGCAAAGCATCCACGGACAGGGATAAACAGAACCTTTAATGTGCTTTATATACCTGGATAACCTGTGTATTTCCAAAAGACACTCCCTCATTTAAGAGAGGACTTGGGTTCGAGTCCCACCTGCAGTCAGAATTTCCGTTCATGTCTCCCATAATTAGTCAAGTCACCTGTGACGGATCGTAGACATACCCCGCTGCGATAAAATATTGCCACCACTCGCATTAAATCTGTGGCCGCCGGCGCTGCCGTCCGCTTGTTCTGCGTGACGCCGCGAGCCAATCGGCGCGCAGCGCTCTCCGCGTGAAATGCGCCCTGCGCTCCGATCGCAGCCAGTCTGTCACCGACGAGCGCGCAGTGACGCCCGGGCCGCCCGCTCTCACTTTCGGGAGGGAGCGTCTGCAATGACCCGCGGAGCGAGAAGCCAAGCCGTGGATGATCGCCGAGATTCGCGCTGAGCGGCCAGAAATAGGGATGGCTTTGCGCTATCGCGCCACCCCAAAGCTGTGAATTAAAAGTTGGGAAGAATCAGCTTCATTTTAACGCTGCCTGACTGAATACGACGGGAAATAAATGTTTACAATGTGAAATGCATAATCTTCGGATGCCTCGGGATTTCTGATATTTTTCCCCTGCCTCACTCTCAAATGTATGTTGACATCTGCCAACCTGAACGACGCGGAGCGCGTTAAAACTTTGCGCGGTTGTTTGTTTTTTGTGCATCTTCATTTTGGGGACTCACCTTAAATTGTCACCTACTTGTAAGTATCCAACCTCTCCTCCGTGGCTCCGAGATCGAGCTCGGTGGTGGCTGGATATTTGTAGCAGGAAGCAGCCCTGTCTTCGGCAGCCAGAGGGGCAAAGCGCTTAGTCCAAGTTGCGAACTCCGCTAACGCCGGGTATGGCTTTATTTCAGTCCTCTGTGGCAGACAACATGATTTTCCTCGGGGTGCTGCTGAACGTCTTCATTCGTGGTAAGCTCCAGCCGAAAATGCTTCCGTTGTTTTCGGAACTCTCCTTATTTATTTGCATTTCCTTCCGACCTTTTTCGTAGATTTTATCAGTCATTATTATTTCGGGGACCCTTTATTGTTGTTGCATTTTGAAATATCATTGTGCTGTCTTCTTGGGTGTGCAAATTGCATGTAAATGTAAGAGGTTTTTAATACAAACATCATCCTCAGTTCTACAATTGTACATTTCCCTTACAGTATTTGAAAATGCTTGGAATTACTAATGCGGAGAGTGATGCGTTTGTTTAACTACATTTTCAAAAAGTAAGATTTCCACGTGTCCACGAACCGTGATAGGATAAAGAGAAGAGCTTGTGAAATTAATAGTAGTAATATGCGCTTAAATGTCATACATTGTGTTCATCGATATCTAGTGTAAAAATTCGAAGCTCTTTTAGAATCATATACGGTAAATCTACAAATTCATTCACATTTTCATTGAATGGAAAAGTTCTTCCTCTTAGAATTAGGTCCGTTTTGTATGCTTTTTATTGCGCTACGTGTGGACTTCATTTATTACCCTTATATGCAACTTTTGACATTAGCTTTTTGCCAAACCAGAATTGCGTTTAATAAAAGAATAGCTATTAAGCGAAATACTGCTTAAGCTGTATCTTACCGAGCCCAAATGAACGGCAATTAGTCTTTGTCTAACATGGTGAAACCTTGATTCCACGAATGAGTGGACTTTGTTAAACAGTAAATAGACTTTGTTGCGCGTTACCTGAAAACGCGTTTAAACGAAGTAACACAAAGAGGAAAATATTTTTTACGATACAATGTAATTAAGGCTCATATGTGCCGTCATCTGCCTTGTCAAGACTTTTGTCTGTAAACGAAGCTCCTTAGTCAACCTCACTCAAGACGGGGGTGATATTATATTGCTATAGATATACTTATGACTCCAGCGATCCACGATGACATCATTTCTCAAGGTCCCCGACGTATACCACAATCTCCATATTTTTGTGCAATTATTCACAGAGCGGATCTCAGAATAATGTTTTCAAAAACACTCGCATATACAGACGCACTCGTACCCATATGGTCATATTCTACATCTCCCATGCTGTGTAGTGGTATATTAAAACTTCACCATATCTTTCTTGGACCTGCGTGTGATTCAGTCTGCCGTCTGCACGCTTCGCAACGTGCCCCGCAAACACATCGTGGGTAATGGAGCGGGAAAATTCTATGTGGGATATTTCTCATCTTTATAGCTACACGAGAGGTGATCGCGTTCACAGCAATTATTTTAATTTCTTTTTCTGATTACATTCCAAGTGCGTTGGTGAAATTGCAACAGAGGTATTACCCTGCAATCAACGTACTAACTATGAAACACAAGGAAACCCAGTCGGGTCGGTTCAGCGTCGTGATTGCGGGAGGGGTGGACGGGTGTCTCATCGGCGACGGCAAGACAATAGAAATGGTGATTTTCTGCGTTTCGCGAGATGAAGCCCGCCGTTTTAGTGCAAGGTTCCTTAATTATCTTGCTCCCCTTTCTCCTTACATCACTGGGAGCCATCCTTCGGATACTCGCCGAGTGCCCCACCTCTTCCCACCCTCCTAGTTAACGGAGCCTGCCTAACACGGTGTAATGCCAATCCTTCCTGACAGGTGATATTTATTAGCTGTGGTAATGATTGCAGATTCGATGCGTTTGCGTGTGTAAAGCTGTCCCGCGGGTCCTGCCACGTATGAAGGAAAATACTAGTACGTCTACCTCGATAACCCCCCGCTCCGAGATATAAACGGTCTTCTAGAAATGACAAGTAAAGTCACACAATACTTAAATGCAGGTTGGGAGCTGTAGGCGTCTGTTTTTTAATTGCGTCTCTTTAAACATACTCACGCAGATAGTTATAAGACCAGCTTATTTTTATATATTGAATAGAAAAAGGCGAATTGCTTGCCAAGAGACATTAAAATAGACGGTTGATAATGACTTGTGTATTATTTCGTATGCTTGTGTCTACATCAACTTTTGTTTTTAATTACTGATAAAACCACACCGTGCAATTTGTATTTCCCTTAACTATATAAATGTGTAACTTTCATTAGGAAATATTCACGTTTATTACCATGTTGCAATACAATTCACTCTGCACTTAATTGATATCTACATGTTAAATTAGTTGAAGTGGTTTTAGACTGGCAAATATAAGCCAGTTGCAGAGTGTGTTTCCTACTGTACACCTCTAGGGGGAGTAGTAACACACGGTATTTGTGTCAAACCTCGATCCGGCGCCGGGCCGCACGTTTGCGTGCCGCATGTCTGCCGCCGAATCGAGGTTCACCTTAATGCACCCAGTCCCTCTGGGGGGCCGGTGCCGGTGAGCAGTCAGGTAATCCGGGCGGCATGGCGGAGCGCGGTACCAGCTATGCGGCGGATCTTGCGGACTAATCTGCTACTATTCAGCGGTACAGTTTTACTCGCATCCCGAGGTGTCTGCTGTGTTGACGACTTGCTGCTAAAGAAACTGCAGTATTTTAAAACTGGAATCGAATTTTTCTCCAATAATAACGATTAAATGATAATCGGAATTTTGTTTTTTGCACTAGAAACTTGTTTTAAAACTAAACCTTGGGAAGAATATCATCATCTAAAAATTTTATAAAATTTTAAAAGCGCTGAATAATGGTTCTAATGTAATCTAATGTTGGATGACCTCAACTGGGATGAGTGACAAAGTAAGGACATGAGATCATGCCAATATGCTACAACAACAAAATTGATTTTTTTTTTACCTAAAGGGTGAAAAGAAAATGTGAGTAAGGAAGTTTGTTATAATCAAATGAAAGACTCTCTCTCTCTCTCTGTGTGTGTGTGTGTGTGTGATCACGCCCATGTGTTTTCTTGATAAGCATGTTTGGAGCACACACAGCAGCAGATGGCACCAAGCTTAGGCTGCTGCAACTAGGAGAGTTTCCCAGCAATGGACTGTGTGTGTGTGTGTGTGTGTGTGTGTGTGTGTGTGTGTGTGTGTGTGAGTGTGTGAGAGGTAAAGTTCTAAGTGTCAACTAAATTTTAGTATTCATATGCACGTAAATCAAGAAAGGTGTTCCCTTCCGTGTGTCCCCCGGAGTGTCACTCTGGCCGTCCGCCTGTCACTCCGTGTCACTCCTCACTTTGTGGGGTGCTTCTCACTACCCCTCACCACTGTAATTTCATTTTCTCCAGCGACGGATCCTCGTAACGATGGTTCCTCCATGACGTGCGCTGTCCCACCCACGTGGGTGTGCGGCCCGCTCACCTGTGCACAGATGCCGCTCAGCCTGGGCCTCGTAAACGTGAACCCCGTGAATCTCACCCTCCGCCCATTTCTGCTGTGACCCACTTTTCTAATGACATTATGTGACCTAAGCAGACGTAGTTCCTGTGGCCGCTTGCCTTTCATGCCGCCGGCTCTCTTTTCTGAAATCCCCGATATGCTTCTCGTCCTCCCTGCCCTCGACGCCGCGGTGTTTTTCCCACTATTCCAGTCGCACTACTTTCTCCGTCTGTCTTGGTCCCTACCCGCCTTCCAGCCAGCCACACACGAGACTAATGGCTTCGTTTGGATACGGGGGCCGGCTTCTCGGCCTGGAAAATGAGCTCCCGAGGTCCGATTCTGATAGCGCCGGGCGGCGGCCTGACTCTTATTCGCAGCTGGCCTCTCCTGGTAACCCTATCTGTGACTGACCTTGTACCACCCAAGCTTCGAAGACCTTCTCGCCCTCTGTCCCAACTTGTCTGTCGACAGCTCCCCGCCGAAAAAGCCTGACCCGACTTTGAGAAAGGAGACCCCCCTCCCGATGCAATAAAAAAGGGACAAGCTTACATAAATGACTGGCTATTGGATACACGGGACAGGGAGGAACAGTAGCTATCATCCAGGGACGAAAGTGTCTGCGTGAGCACTTTGCCTGAGACAGGCCTGCTTTTCATTTCCATGTTTGCTCTGTCGACTCCCGTCTCCACCGTCTCTGGCCTGAGTCCGGCAGCCCTGCACAGACAGGCCGTCTGAGCTGCCTTAACTCAGCAGCCAAGGCGCATATCCACAGACCGTGGGGATAAAAGGCACGGGTGCGAGTCCGGCAGCCCTGCGCAGACAGGCAGTCTGAGCTGCTTAACTCAGGCAGCCAAGGCGCATATCCACAGACTGTGGGGATAAACGGCATGGGTGCGAGTCCGGCAGCCCTGCGCAGACAGGCCATCTGAGCTGCTTAACCCAGGCAGCCAAAGCGCATATCCACAGACTGTGGGAATAAACTGCACACCATGGGGGTTTGGAGTAATTGCCGGTGCTGTATGAGGCCCCCCGGTGGCCAGCTATGGTGCACGGCGTCGCATGCCGATGCCAGAGCTTGTCTGCCAGTGTTTGAGGGGCCAATCGCACAGCGTGACCCTCAACTGAGAGCTTTAGAACCAGCAGCTGCACCTCCCAGCCCCACCCCTACCCACATCGGGGGGGGGACAGTCACTCATCTGCATATAGCATTTGTCCATTCCGTTCTCCCTCTTCTCTGCACGCTTGGCAAACATTTCTAACTGTTTGCCGTGTCAATGTGCAGTAATGATTATTTTTATGATGGAAATCTGTTGTTTGTTTTGCTTGCTGTGATGCCTGACCATCAAAGAGAAAACAACACAATACAAAATACATACATATAAAATCAATGAAAATGGAAAAATTAGACAGATGGCTATGCAATTATGGTCATATATAACTTTTAAACCTAAAATAAGTAAATAATTCCTGTTGAATTGAGTTGGATCCTTGATGATATTAGATTTGGCAGTTTTGGTTGTTCTGACATTTGTGTACGTTATTTGTTGTGTAATTAAAATGCCCCCCATCAGACACCATCTTGCACCCTGACTGACGGTGGGATGGCCATCCTTACTGTCCCATCCATCCTCCTGAGCACGATTCTGCAGGGTTTTGTTTTGCTTTCCCTTCATTTAAAACTTAGCCATGTGTAAACGATGGAGAGCGTCTTTCCCAGGGGAGAGGAGAGGCGGCGCCACGGCTGCAGGTTCAAGCCCTGGGCAGGGGGGGCGTGTGCTGTTTGCTATTTGCTGACCCCGCTTACCTTGGCAAACATCTGTCTGGAGTGAATAAAAAGAGCATGAAGCAAGAACTAAGCAGATCAGTGAGGTGGTGCATGTGACACCCTCCTGCCCCCCCCACCTTGGTGGTTAGACATTAAAATAGAGCAATATGTGCTGTGTCATTCTTACTGTCAGATCTGCGGCCATGCAGATACGCGTTATACCGTATTATGCCGCTGTAAAAGTCACGCCGGTGATGTGCCCCCTCCCTTACCTTTCAGTGTTGCCCCCCCTAAATTTTTAAATTCTAAATTTCCTTCTGGATAAATAAATTATATCTATC
>JAODKC010000002.1:9595672-9606076 GCA_026777985.1 Mormyrops attenuatus
TTACTCTCCCACACCCCCCCTACCCCTCTCCCCACCCGCCCCGCCTGCCCCGCGGCCCGGCGCCGCCGCCCGCCGCGGGGCGGCGCGCGCCCCCCCCCCCCCCCGCCCGGGGCAAAGATTAAGTAGGGTATTAATTCGGGCCCATAATCTCCCTGCCTCCGTAATTGAGGTCACACTCCAGGAGGGAAGGCTGTTTGGGGGTTATTTGTCTGATTCGCTTTGCTCTGGAAGTGGGAAGCAGATGAATGTGGCACTGAATGAGATGTAATCCAGAGGCCTGGAGTGCGAACACAGCCCAGCGGAGGTGCCGCGCTGGCGCCGAGGCAACAAAGGCCAGGCGTGACCCATGCCAGATAATTATAGCTCGTTTCTCATTCGGATGGAGCGGGACCCACTCCGGCACACCGTGCGGCCCACCCCCAGGAGAGGCGGCATGTCGAGGCCATGTGTGAGCAGTCTGCCCACCGCCCCGCATCAAGGTCCCGGCACTGATGTCGGGGCTCCCTTACGGCGGCTCCGTCCCTGATCAATATTTTAATAACCTGAAAGGATGAAGGCCTCATCATAATCAATAAAGCGGCATGTGGCGGGAGCAGAGGGACGGGGAGAAATCATTCCTCCTGACAGCTGGGCTGAGCGGCCCTGACACCTCGTTCATTACGCTAACGAATGCCCCTTCAGTGAGCCGGCCACACACAGAGACCGGGGGATGGGTGGAGAGGTCTTACAGGGGAGCAGGCAACACACACTCAGGCTCACAGAAGCCAGGGAGAGATACCACACACACACTCCAGCTCACAGACACCAGGGAGAGACACCACACATATGCTCAGGCTCACAGATGCCAGGGAGAGACATTCAGGCTCACAGACGCCAAGGAGAGACACCACACACACACTCCAGCTCACAGACACCAGGGAGAGACATCACACACACGCTCAGGCTCTCAGAGGCCAGGGAGAGGCATTCAGGCTCACAGACGCCAAGGAGAGACACCACACACACACTCCAACTCACAGACACCAGGGAGAGACACCACACATACGCTCAGGCTCACAAATGCCAAGGAGAGACATTCAGGATCACAGAGTCCAAGGAAAGACACCACACACACACTCCAGCTCATAGATACCAGGGAGAGACACCACAAATACACTCAGGCTCATAGACACCAGAGAGAGACACCACACACATACTGAGGCTCACAGATGCCAGGGAGAGACACCACATGTGCACACACAGATACACACACACATACCATGGAGAGACCCCATACACAAATCGTCACACTGGCCGTGAAGGGAAGGTCCCTCTCTCACATGTGCTGTGGACCTCTGGCAGTCATGTCACAGTCGGACACAAATCCTGTCAGGCACAGCTTCACACATGAAAGGGGTCAGACACTAAAACACACTTCACTTTAAACGACTGTAAAGGTGCCGTCACACAGACATGGCTATAAATGGTTCAGCTGCTGGTTAGTGCAGGAGCATTACTGCATGGATCGGACCCTGCACCCGTGAGCCCGTTCTACCCTCATAGGGACGGCTTTGCACGTCTCTCCGTCTGGTCACCCGCTCACCCCTCCGCCAGTCTGTCACTCTGATTTCTGCCGTTCATCTTAAACAGGATGCCGTGCGGGAGCCATTCATGTCTACTGCTCTTCATTCTACCTAAATAGACGCACACAGACATACACAGCATTTATGCATGGCTGATTCATTGTGCTTCAAGGCACATAACATAAATGGAGCTGGTTTGATTCCCAGCAAAATGGATGCACCGAATGTTTACTTAGAACGGTGACGGAAACTGACATTATAAAGCAGCAGGAAGTATATTTTCCAGCCAAGAGTTTTACTTCTGTTCAAGGCTGAAAACTTTTTTATCCCCCTACAGATGATGCGAGTTAAATATAGAAATACAACAAGTGCCATTTTCCTGTGCACAAAATGTCCTATTTTTCTTGACAGCATCACAATAACTCTGGCAGCCTACGGTTTGGGTCGCGGGGTAATTAACCAGTCATTACCGGAACGTCCGGGATCAACCAGAGGTTCAGAGGAGCCATTGAAATGCAGATGCGTGCAAGTAGACCTCGGGAAGTGCATGGACAGTGTGGTCCCTGCCTCGCTGAATGCTAAATCGGCACGGGGGTTGGGGGGGGGGGTATTAGGATATGACGCGAAATTCAGCAGCTATGCAGCTGCATCTGATCTGGGAAGTTTGCCTCAGGTGACTTTCCACTAAGACAAGGCTTCCTTAGTGAAAGCCATCAAATAATGTTACCACTGATGATAAAATGGATAAATATTCCCACAGCGGGCGCAATGTCTCTTTGGCTACAGCCTCACACCCCCCATGCCTGCGGGTTTGAGTCCCACCCCATACCCTATGGTCCATGCTGTGGACTGGCAGTCAACCACGGCTTCCCTCCTCTATGCTCCCCAGGACAGGCTCCAGGCTCACTGCAGTGAGAGGCTGGTGCGTGGGTTAGGATGCTGCACCTGTGATCAGAAGGTCATTGGTTCAAATCCCTGGAGTAGCAGAATGATATCATTGTTAGCCCCTTAACCCCCAATTGCTCCAGGGACAGTCTGACCCCACCTTCACAAAAAATGCATGTTACTTTGAATAAAAGCATCTGATAAATAAATGTAAATACTGGATAGTAGGTTAAGGATTCTATTTTTTATTAAAACCCGAGCAGAAATGACACATGCAGATACAGTCAGAAGGACTGAATCAAAGGTAAAAATCCTTAGCTTTACCAGAAGCTGGTGAGGTGCTGCACCGTTCAGCTCACCCACCTTTTGATTCACGTTTGCAGACTCCATAAATCAGTTCCACAGAGATAATCTGAGTCTGATTTCCAGAAGTGTTACTTTCCTTATATCTGCTGACAGAATCTGCTGGGGCGCTGTAAAAACACTGGGTCATGAGGAATGAGACCTCAGAATAGATCCATAAACTGCTTTTATTTGGCAGAAAATTATGCTCACTGTGAAGCATTGGAGAGACAGAAGGCTTGGAGCGAGGATCGGCCCTTGCTGGCGCGTGGCGATCCACGCCGAACTGTCCCAGACATTTGGGCCGGTTCAGTACCTTGGGTCTTCCTACAGTGTTCCGGTGAGTTCTTGAGTACCTCCGACAGTACAAGTGGGTGCTGTACGACAAGCTCGAAAAGGACCAGTGTTCACCCCATAAAACAGAAACACACTTCATTACTCTTAGTTGTTTAGCTGACACTTTTATTCAAAGCAACTTAAGGATTTTACTGCCGAGTTCGTTTTTTTTTCGTTTTTTACTGCAGCCGGTCCAGTTAAGTACTGATCCCCGGGGTACCGGAGCAAGGCCTTCCGCAACCAGACCTGGCAGTTGGCAGGTAATATCATCAGTGCTGTTAATTAACTTCCATTTGTTTGTGTGCGCGCGCGTGTGCGAGAGAGATATATAGACAGAAAAATCCAACTCGTGGCCCCAGTTTAACAAAAATTTCTCGTTCAGTTTTTCTATCTGATGCAACAGTGAGTTTCACTGCAATGGGGCTGAGTCGCATACGTCTGCCGGCACGCATGTCAGAATGCGTGATCCCGGCAGCGTGACGCGGATGCGAGTTAATCAGGGGGAGAGGCAGCTCTGATTAGCTGGCGGATCAATGCAAAGGGGATTAGGCCCCGGGGACAGCGCTGGCCCGCCTGTCTCAGCACCCAGCGCCCCATCTCATTCAGACACCATTCAATACACATTATTGAGACATCAGCCTGGCCGTACGTCACATGGACAAACACACACACGTTATTTCACACACACTGTGACTCGTGTCCACTTAATCACAAGGACACAGTGAGCCACGTGGACATGAAATTTTCACACGCATAGCCTATCTATCTCTGTCTGGCCTTTATTATTCCCGCAATATTAACCTGGCACGCTCTGATGCGGCCTCGCACAGATGTTTAACGATACGTAGAGAGTGTTCCGGCAATGCCGTGGTGCCGGACATGGCCTCGCGCCGTGCTGGCAGCGGCCCAGACACACGAGCCGAGAGGGGAGAGGGTTTGGAGGCGCTGTGTTCATGGCAATAGTTTTAAAACATACTGGTTTGGGCAGCGGGAGATGTAGCTATTAAGGAGACAAAGGCTTCGCTAGCGGGAGCGGCCCATTGTTGCTGTTACAGCCCTGAATGAGGTGCTTCCTTGCCCAGCCTGTCTTTGTAGATACATGGCAGAGTAACAGGTCTGACAGCCTGGCTCAAGACTTTCATGAGGGTGGGGGAGGGGCTGGGGCATGGATGCCATGCTCGGGAGGGCATTTGGGTAGAAGGGGGGTCGGGACTGGTTTTTGGGGGGCTCACTTGCTCGTTGTTCCTCCCCGGTGCCAACTCTGCGTGCCTGGTACAGTCCCCCAATAAGCTCCACTGCTAGCATCCTGATGGCCATCTGTGCAGCCCAGGACTGACACCAGGGGGCGTCGTGTGGTCTCCCAGCTGGATGCAGAGGCACTAATGAGGGCTGTCAGAGGGACACAGGTCTCCATGAGCGACGGCACGAGCACAATATGGACATCAATCGCGAGTGGGACTCTGGCCCCGGTGCCAGGAGGGCAAGTCCACCTGGCGTACCCCTCCCAAACCTGCTAGCGCCACCCCGCCTGCCCGGCCTCGATTCCTCACAGCTGTCACCGAAGTGTGCTGAGGGTGTCCAGGCTATGACCACACATCTGCTGTGCACAGACGACTCTTGTACACATGTGTACAGCTTCTCTCTCTGAAAAATGGTCCCCACAATGTAAAATATACATTATCCACACACACACACACACACACACAGGTTTGTAATTTTATCTTTGTGGGGACTCTCCATTCATTTCTATGGCAAAAACTCTAATTCCTACACAACTATCTTAACCCCTACCCGGCCCAATTCTTTTGACATTTTTAGTTTTTTGATTGCATTCTCAGATCTTTGTGGGGACCTGAAAAATGGTCGCCACAACATCAAAATTATAGATTTTTATCACATCGTGGGGGGCATGTGGTCCCCACAATGTAATACAAACCTAATCACTTACACACACACAATTATTTGAAACAAAGTTGCGTTTTCACCTTGACTTCTTTCACAAAATAACAAACACTAAAGAAGGCTACAGATGTATTAATAACCCTGACATTTGATAAGAATATTCCCCCCTCCCTGTTTTTTAATTACTGAGCCTCCCTAAGGAGCTGGACCCATTTTCTCTTTTTCTATACATTTTTCTTCGCACAGATATTCAGACGAGGTTTAACACTCATGTATCATTGTGACAAAGGACAGTACTCTTATCATGTATGTTTTGCTGGAAGGACTCTTGCCGGAATAACAGTCCATGTTTTTGCTCCCTCCGACCTCTCTACCAGACTGTCTGACAGAGAGCTGGGAGGGAGCAAAAACATGCACTGCAGTGGGTCCCCAAGGACCGGGTTGGGAAACACTGCCCTAATCTCTTACTGCTACTAACAGTCTGGGCAGCTCAGCCTGAGTCATAGGCTGCTTGCAGGGTGGGATTCCTGCCTGTACTGTAAGACAGGGCTCATTTTCTGTTTCAACTCTAGTTGTGCTTTGTGTTGAGACCATCTAGTCAGCCTGGGCGGGTTTTTGTCAGAATTTTTATTTACTGGTAACTTATTTGAGAGAAGTTTGTTTAATTTCAGATTAAAAAAATATTTGGACAGTCTCGATCATTTTTTAAGGGTCTGTCAGGCTGGAGAATTTTCCAAAAGAAATGCAGCTGACTTCATTGCAGCTGATTTTCCTCTTATCAGAGCACTTCAGAGAGGATTCCTCAGCCATACAGTCCATCCCAGTGTGAAAGTGGAGTGTCTCCACGCGCCTGCAGTGGAGATGTGCGTCAGTCTAACAGCCCTCCATGTTTATGCCCGGGGGCTTCATGATGCTGGACAATTAGCAGCCTCATGATAATAAATTCAATCGAGAACTGTGTGTAGATTAATATTCATTGCATTTTTTTCCAGCAGCTCCTCTATGGCTTTGAACTTAAAATCTAAACTCACCATAATATACAGTACTGCTGTAATATCTTTGGCCTTCTTTAGAAACAGAATCAAATACAAGTAAAGGCTCATTTTTGATGTCACAGTTATTCCTTGGTTGGGTGTATAACACAAACAAGATGAACACCCAAGTGATTCAAAGGAACATCAGTATAATTTCAGTTGTTCTGTTTTGTTTTGAAAGGTTAATTTTCTTATTTTTGAGAACTACAGCGGTACTACAAAACAGCTCTTCAAACCTCTTAAAGTTCTGAAAATTGAATAATGCACCTGCATGTTGTGCTGCTTTTGAGTAACTCAATTCTGCTGCTGTCAAGAGCTCAACAGCTGCCCTATTTCAGGGATGGGACAGTCTGTCATTTTCTGTTATTATATGGAGTGGTTAAGTAACTTTATTTGATCACACATGCAATTTGGACTTTCCTTCCATCCTGTTTTCTTTGAACTTTAAATAGATACATAAAATTTCTATGTCTTCCGAGATGTTCTCTCTACAAACTGAACTTGTTTGACTATACAGCACCAGTCAAAAGTCTGGACACCCCTGCTTTTAGTGTATTTGCCTCTATTTTAGCTGTGATTCATAAAAGACCATGATGAAAAGAAGCAATACATATCAAATATCAACTATCAATATCAATATCATATCACTACATATCAACTCCCAAGAGACTCGTTCAACATTCTCATATTTTAGACTCATAAAAATAGCTCCTGTTTGTTTCAATGACAACACCGCAGATTCTTGGCCAACTTTCAACCAGCTTCCAGATGTAGCCACCTGGAATGTTTCTCCAACAGTCCTGAAGGAGGTTCCACAAGTTCTGGGCACAAGTTGGCTTCCTCCAACTCATCCCAAACCAGCTCTACAGGGTTTAGGTTGGGGGGGGAGGGGGATTGTGGGGGCCAGGTCACCTGTCATAGCACTCCATCGCTTTGCTTGTTATGTGATTCAGTATCTACATAACCTCAAGGTGATCTTAGGGTCATCATTTGTTGAAAATCATTATTTTCAGAAGGTGTGCCCAGCCTTAGGGTGGCACGGTGGTGCTTTGGTGACACTACTGCCCCCTCCCTCTGGGACCAGGGATTGCGTCTCTGCCATTGTGCCATTGATCAGAACGTAGATTGTTTGGCTCCATGTGTGTGGAGCTCCCATGTTCTCCTTGTGTTGTTGTTTTGAGGTTTCCTCTGGACACTCCAGCTTCCCACCGCAGTCTAAAAACACGCTGAGGCTAAATGGAGTTACCAAATCGCCCGTAGGAGTGTGATTCCTTGCGTTGTTGGTGCCCCATCCTACGTTGTTCCTTGGGTTGTTGGTGCCCCATCCTACGTTGTTCCTTGGGTTGTTGGTGCCCCATCCTACGTTGTTCCTTGGGTTGTGCCCATAGGCTTCAGATACCCCATGACCCTGAATAGGACAAGTGGGTACAGAAGATGGATGGTGTCCAGACTTCTGACTGGAGCTGTAAATTTGTGAGTAAATTTCCCATTACATTTCCGTTTGATTTCATAAAACGTATAATCTTTTTGTGAGTATTGTTTAAAATGACACTATTTTCAGCATAGTACAGTATAGTTGCATAGCTGAGTTCTTAGTTAAAAGTGTACAAAAGTTATACATTTTCACAGATATTCACTAGTCATTACGAAAGTGCTTCTGTAGTTCATGGCAGTTTTAAAAATAAGATGGGAAAAATTGGTTTAAATGCCTAGTTTCATATAGCTTTGTCATTTACATGTTTTGTGGTTTGAAAATATTAATAGAGACCATCCATTTGAACTAATTGCTCTGATACATTCATCTGTACTGTTTAAATCCCATTTGTGTAATTACTTGAGATAGGAACAGTTTATTCGGGTCTGTCTGAGTGTTTTGGATTATCAGCTTTCAGACACACATTTTAGTGACTTGTATACACCCACACACATACATAAATGCCTGTACACACATAGAAACACACACACACACACACACACACACACACACACACACCCTTTGCGTCCAGTATGCACCTTGTGCATGCTGCTTAGTTTGGACAATATATATATTTTTCAGTTTGCATTAAATTTTCAGCAAATAAGTCCTTTAATGCATTTTAAAATCCTGCCGCATGTGGAATGAGCAGGAGTAATTTATGCCTGTCAGCGTCAGCAAATGCAGTCGCAGGGAGATGAGAGAGATGGAGGAAGGGACTCATGCAGGAGAGAGAGAAAGAGAGAGAGAGAGAGGAGTGAGAGAGAGGAGTGAGAGAATGGAGGAGAGCGCACCAGCCCGTGTACAGTCAGTAGGGCAAAGCGGAAGAAGCATCATTCATTTCCCCAAGCCCCCTCATCTCAGTTTACCCTTCCCATCCCTCCTCGATGTCACCATTATCAATTGTTTTTTCCTTCTTTTGCGCTGTTCTTCTAATCTTCTAATCTATCCCTGTTTCTCTTTCCTTTAGTCCATGTCCCTCTCTCAGTCCATCCCCGTCTCTCCTTTCCTTTTCTCCATGTTGTCTCTCTGTCATCTCACTTCTTTCCATTTGTCCATGTCTGTTACTCTGTCCATCCCTGTCTGTCTTTCTTTGTCTGTCCTCATTCATTTTCTGTTGATCTGCTTCTCTTTCTCTGCTCCATTCCTTTTCTTGTCTGTTTGTCCATGTTTGCATTTTTCAGTCCCCTTCACAGTCCTGGTCTGCATTGTAATGAAGATATAAAGTCTACAGTCTATCCCCATCTCTCTTCTTTCCATTCGTCCATATCTGTCTCTCTGTCCACCCCCATCTCTTCTTTCCATTCATCTGTCTGTCTCTCTGCCCATCCCCATCTCTCTTCTTTCCATTCGTCCATGTCTGTCTCTCTATCCATCCCCATCTCTCTTCTTTCCATTCATCCATGTCTGTCTCTCTATCCATCCCCATCTCTCTTCTCTCCATTCGGCCATGTCTGTCTCTCTGTCCATCCCCATCTCTCTTCTTTCCATTCATCTATGTCTGTCTCTCTGTCCATCCCCATCTTTCTTCTTTCCATTCATCCATGTGTCTCTCTGTCCATCCCATCTCTTTCCATTCGTCCATGTCTCTGTCCATCCCATCTTTTTTCCATTTGTCCATCCCCATCTCTTCTCTCCATTTGTCCATGTCTGTCTCTATCCATTCCCATCTCTCCTTTCCATTTGTCCATGTCTGTCTTTACATTTGTCCCCATTTATTCTTCTGTTAATCCATCTGCCTCTCTTTCTCCGCACTATCCCTTCTGTCTGTTTGTCCATGTTTGCATTTTTCAGTCCCCTTCACAGTCTCTGTTCTCATTTACTGCATTTCTTTGTGATGAAAAATGTATGAAGTCCAGAGGAAAGACATTCGCTTAAAAAAAATTATACCCAAATTTTTGATTTTGTCAACACAAATGGCTGTCCATGTGTTCATATATGTCATCTTAGTCCTAGGTAGGGAGGTTGGTCAGCTGAGACCTCATGAGACAGGTGGTAACAGGTGATAGATGTCTGCTTATCTGGGTACGTCCTGCCTGGCATTTCTTGGGGGTATTTTGCGATGAAAGGCAGCCCTGTCTGAGTCTCCCTCAGCCAGCACCGATCACACTGCGAGCCCATTATTGTCTCTGCTAGTGGCCAGAACTGCCTGTGTCAGCCAGTCTCAGTTAACGGAAATAGAGACAGAGATTTGTTTTGTCACGACACTTTTGTTAAACGTTAAGATGTCTTTTTAAGAGTTTATTATCAAGGAATACCAGACTGCAGGATATTATGTCTTTAGCAGAAATTTTTGCTCTTATTTGTCTCATTTTTGAGTTTCTTGGTTGCAAAAGTCACCTATGTATAGAAGAGGTGAATGGGCAGGTTGTTATGCTGACTTGCGACCGTGAAAAGAGTCCCGAGTGCAGAGCTGCTAATTCAATATGCCACTTAACGGAAACGTAACAAGGAGCTTGCCATGTGTGGGATTGTGGGAAATGGAGTCTGGAGCATCCAGGGTCCCGCACAGGAAGACTGACCTGAGCAAACAAGGAGCAAATTGGAGGAAAAGATGAAAATGAAAAGAAACTCACATTTGATTATATAAAAAAAATGACAGTCTGGTCCTGACCAAGAAAATGGAGATACAGAACGAAAGGATGGAGGAAAAAAGAAATGTAATCTGAGCAGAGAGGAGGTGGGAGATACCCAGGTGAGCGGCAGAAAAGACCGAATGGACTGGAGTACAAAAGTACAAAGTCAGGCATTTATTCATCAGGACTCCTATAGAGGGAGAGAGATGGTGAGAGGGATAGAAAGGTGGGGGGCAGATGCGGGGTGGGGGGGGGCAGTGGGAGGGAGGCAGAGAAAAAGAGAAAGCCCTCAG
>JAODKC010000002.1:9610529-9628280 GCA_026777985.1 Mormyrops attenuatus
GCACATGTATATATACACAGTACATACACAAACCTGTAGACTTATGATGAATCCAGTCCATGTTCTTCACAGCTCCTCTCCTTCTGCTCCCCTCCCTCTTGAGAAAAAGCCCTAAAAGAGATACATGGGAGGGGCCATCCTATTCACTGGAATTTAACATGCAGATGTATGCAGTGAACGTAACATTACATGTAACATAATACGTGCAGGAGCCTTTATGTGCCTCTAGTACACGTTTACTGCCGACTGCTGTCCTGGTAACCCTGTGCAGTGACTTCATTCTCGGGGATGAGTGTGATCTGGGATAGGCTCGTGCCTCAGAGGGTCACAGCTGAAGAGAAAACTTTACTTTCATTGTGCAAGAGGAAGCAGCGCCAGGCTAAATGCTAAGTGCACTTAGCATGTTTAGTCTGTTGTCACTAAGAAGCAAGTCTGAACTGCAGCACATTCAAGTATCTGTTGCTGTTTCTTTTGCTGTGAGAGATGCTCTGCATTCTTCTAAATAAGCCTCCCAGGGTGTATCCTGACATCTATAAATTTTTCTTAGGGGGCGCCGGAGAGTTGCCCCTCTTGCGATCCCATCCTGCCACCCCTCCCAAGGCCCCTGGGGACAGGAGGCAATGAAAGAGGCTCCCCCACAGCACCTCCCCCCACCATGGCTACCGCCAGGCCAATCCCGTCGTGTGACCTGGATGATCAGTGACAGCATACCATCTTTTTGTGCAACTCCCAGTAGGGGGCACCACACAGGGCTGCGACCTCACAGCACTCACAGAGTTGTCCGGTACACACGCCTTTCCCGAGGGTCAGAACCTGCTGTCAGGTCCACGGGTTAACGACTCCCTTCTGTTATCCTGGCACACCCTTTGTCTGCCGGAATTGGACCAATAATCTCTGATTTCTGCAACTTTTTCCTTTGTTGATTAACAGACAGATTTCCCATATACACCGGCAAAGCACTTTACACACATACATATGCTGCCACAGGCAAGGAGGGGTGGGGCCCTTTCTCTACCTCCATTTGGCACACAAAGATGTGCAAGTCACATGGTGACGAGGGTAGTTGTTGCAGGTGGTTGCTGTGGCGATGTCCTGTCACAAAGTGTTCATTGGTGTGTTTTAATGGCCGAGGCAGACGTCTCGGGTTGGGAAAAGGGCATGTGGGGGGTGGGGAAGGGTGGGTTTAGCACTTTGGGAAATTGGTTAACATCCCATGGGATTGAGGGGTGTTAGGAGATAGACGGGGGTGAAGGGGTGAGACATTACGTCACATGCCCCCCCTCCAGAAGCCTGCGGGGGGGAGGGGGGCGAGAACAGAAGAATGGAAATGAAGTCGGGCTTCACTAATCTGGCTATGAAGAGAACGGTTTCAGGCATCAAATTTTGCAATTTGCATTGAGAGGTTTGGTAATCGAGATGCATCTTACTGACGGATGTCATAACAGCTGCTTAAATGCTTGAGGTTGACTTCACACTTTCAGGGGGGGCCTATTCTTCCTTGTGCGGCTGTGTGATATGGAGTGAGGTCTCCCATCAGTGCAGGACTCAGGTGGGGGGGTCTGCCCTGATCAGTGCAACAGGGCCAAAACGCTGGATGTTCTCAATTCAGGGCCTGACGTCAAAATGAGACTTGGCACGCTGAGATGTGTCTGCACACTGGCACACGCACACACACACACAAGCCCCCACCCACTGTATGGCTGATAGACTGATCCGTAGATAGATATACATATTGACAATAAGGAAAAGAGGGGGATTAAGTGGAGAGAGAGGGAGCGAGACAGCCAGAGAAAGAGAGCAAGTGAGACATAGGGGATGTGAGGAAAAGCAAGGGATGGTAATGGAGAAGAGAGTGCTGATCGCAGGAGAGGGTATCTCAGTGTATACAGCTTAGGGGCCCTGTGGTTAATGCTTCTCAGAGTAGGAAAGAATGTGCAAGCGGCCGAGAGAGCGAGCTAGAGAAGGATAGAGCAGGGAAAAGAAACAGAGAGGCCAGGAGAGAGATGCATTAATGGGATGTGTCCTTATTAATTGCACAGCAGTAATAAATGAGTCTACCTCAGCAGCTCCCACACGGCACTTACCTGTGCAGCACCGAGACTGCGGCTTCATGGTTGTCTGTGTGTGTGTGTGAGTGTGTGTGTGTTTATGGATTGTGTCTTTGGGGGGGAGGGGGGGCACTCTTTATAACCTGTAATGTCTTACTGTGCTTCCTTCATCCTGCTCGTTCAACCATCCTGCCGCACTCATTGTAAACTCTCCGGCTATACTTAATAACCTTGTCATTCCAATAAAACTGCTTCACAATTTTAAAGTGGATTGGGGAGGGGGCAGGGTGGGTAAGAGACAGGGAAGAGAAAAAGCAGAGAGGGACAGGAAGCAGCATTTGCCACACAGGTGTGTCCAGTGTAGACGACCAGGCATGGCATAAATATCGCGTTAATTTTTCTGGTATCTATTTAGCTTGAAATTAAGATATCACATTTGGGAAAATTGCTAGTAATTCTGTGGGTTTCCAGCAGCATGGTTAATGTATGATATAATACAGGAGTAGTGATGTACATCTCCACATGAATACTGAAGGAGGAATGTAAATTTACACAGTAGTACTGTGCATCTACACACCAGTACAGATGGAGAAATGTGCATTTTTACACTAATACTGATATGAGAATGTAAATGTACACAGACAACACATATAATACAGAACATCTACCTTCTAATAAAAATGCTGTAATACACATCTACACACCAGTACTTTCACAGAGAGACACACGTAGTACATCTCCACACTAATAGAGATTTGCTGATGTGCATTTACACATGGCTCCACAGTCCCTGTATAGACTGGTAATGATTTGATTAGTGTGTTCCCTGCCTAATGCCAATGCGTATCGTACATTAGCACGGCTCTCATCTAATCGGGTATTCAAACATGTCTGCAGAGCTTGATGAGTAAGGAAGTGGCATTAAATGGTTTACAGGCTTAAACTCTCACACACACACAGCGTGAATTGTGAAATCTCTTCGCTTCCTCTTTCCTTCTGCCTCCTCTCCGAATTGGCTTTGCTACAATGAAAATGCTGCCGCTGTCTGTGTGATATATAACATACCTGTATGGCACCTAATATCTGTATTAATATCTTGTATTTCTTGCCCCAGTGGTTTGGAGTGTTATGTATCTCACGGATCCTATAAACGCTACAGGGCTAGCCTCAGCATGTTTTTATACCCACATTTTAAAATACAAAACCTGCAATAAAATCGCTTTTTTTTGTTTTTGTTTGGTGCTAACCGGAAGATTTACTCACGCGGCCGAGGCTTGGTGCCGGCCCTCGCGGCGTTTGAGAGCGCGGCCGCCCCTCCACGCTGGCATCGCGTGCTCCTGCTGCCCCCCCACCCATCAATCAGCAATGGACCCAGGTGTGGGCAGTTACCCCTGCCCCCAAACTCCCAGGAGAGGGCGGAGTTCACACAGGAGAGGGCGGAGTTCACACAGGAGAGGGCGGAGTTCACACAGGAGGCCAGTTTCACGTCCACAGACCATAAATACCACTTGCCCCGCGAGGGTCTCTTTGTTGTTTTTCCGATCAGATTTGCGGTCATGCAAAACTGAAACTGACATCTCCTAACATCACCATCCTTATTATTATTATATAAGCCTAGAAAAGTCCAAGAAGGTTTGCTGTGCCACTAATGTCTGGCGTGATTTAAATTTAGATTAGATTGAGGAGAGTTTGACAAAATTTGATCTCCGAACATCATTAATTTTTCACAGAAAGTGTTTAATATCAAGTAGAAAATAAAACGATTTCCTTACTGGGAAAGAATTAATTACTCGCTGACGCTGAATAAATGCAACTGTGTAAATAAGTAATATAACAACGTGAGTAAATACTGCCATCTGTCGGTGACGATATACATGACGTGTAAATTTTGCAGCACTAATTCGCTGATCTGACCAGCAAAGGCAGCTTTTATTATAGACTAGAATCAGAACAAATTCTGCTGTCATAACATGTTAAAATGTTAAGTCTAGTTACCAAATCGGACAACACTGGACAAGAAAGCCACTCAAAAATCCCTCAGAAAAACAAAAGAGCCTGTCAGGAAGGATGAGTGGCTATAAGTCTGTTTGTAACTCTGACATGCTCACTATGTACGGAGTTCTGCATCTCAAGGTACGGACCAGGCTGTTTGACGCTGAACCTCCGCTCTCCCTCTCAGAAAACAAGCATGTGCCTCTTTCTTTGCCAGCCCTGAACTGGCTGTGCTCTCAAAAGCTGATGGACAGTGAAAATAGGAAGATCGGCCATCATCCAGATATCGCGGCCAATGCTGCCGTACGCCTGTTACACCCTAGGGGAGGGCACTGGGGCACAGTGTGTACGCCATTCTTTATGATTGTTCACAAAGCATGACTGGGACCTATTGATTCTCAATGGCTGCTGAATGTATCCACTGAGATAGAACAACTAATTAAAATCTCATTGGTTTAGTCTGAGGGGCGGTGCAGTAATCCTGTTGCCTCACACCTCCTGTGTTGGGGGCTTCTAATGTGTGCAGAATTTGCATTTTTTTTCCCCCCATCACATGGGTTTGCTTTCACAGTTTGATGACATGCAATTAATCTAATTGGTGCCTCTAAATTGCCCATATACTATAGCTTTTTTGTGTGTGTGTGTGCCCTGCGCTGGACTGGCATCCTGCCCGGGCTAACGCCAGCTTTTTGCCCAGTGTCGCTTGGGATATGTTCCAAGCCCTCCTGGCCAAGATAAGCAAGTTAGATGGATGGAGGGATGTACTACTCTGAAAAAGAGGACACTAATAATTAAGTGGGCCGACTCCATTTCTCCCGGGAATGAAACGGTGATGTGGTCAGGAAGTTCCACTTTCCGGTCCATTTCAGACACGGGCACGATCGCAGTACTCCGCTCGAGGACGGGGCTTATCAGTCCGCGTTACGCCTTTTAAGCTCTCTTACGGCCTCCTCGTGGTGCGTGTGGACGGGCGGGAGGAGGCCACGTCCAAATCAGTGAAAGATTGGGTGTCCTCGAGACGTTCTTCACGCCTTCAGACACGGCGCAGACGTGCCCGTTTGCGCCCCAAAGAGAGGACCACATGTCACTCCACCAGCTTCACGGATTTTATGATAAACAATGGAAGAGATCAGAGTATTTTACATGCATATTGCACAAGGAAGCAAGATGACCACATGCATATGAATGACAGGATATAGTACTGAAAGACAGCCCACAGTTGCACGTTACATAAAAACTTAACACGCAAACATTCATCAACCACCAACTCGGTATTCAAATAACACACTTCCATGACAAAACCATGATCTGGAAAAGATTAATAGATGAGCATGGCAAATACATACACACACATATTTTCCTGTTGTAACAGTCTTGTAGTATTGCTTTTTAGAAGCTAGGAAATCCTACTGCATCAACCCACAGCCCTGATGAATACTCACTCTCCTCTTTCTTACAGTATGCCATCAAAAAGTATAGCATCTGTCTTTTACAATCCCTGCTGAAGTTGGCCACACTGGTCCCAGATTCTTGGGGCATCATTTACTTAAAAGCGTCTGCGCTTCCAGTCCGGAACGTATCTAAATGGACAAACAGGCTGTTATACTTAAGACTTACCTGTAAAGGAAACGGCATAGAGTTGTTCGCTGGTCATGGAACATTAGCCAAAACTATGATCCTGCCAGCGATTTTCAGTCCTGCTCCGGGCGGGGGGGGGGGGATGCACGCAAAAAGAATTAAAGAATTACTACCGCACTTTTCATAGGATGCAGGAAAATGATCTTGTGTGTACTTAACATACATACAAATGTTTAGAAGATGTCAGGGAACTGAAAAAGGCCACAGGTCTGACTTCAGCAAATTAAAGGACCTGCAAGATCATTAGTGTTTGTGCCGATAAAGGCCAGGAAAGTTCAGTAAGGTACTTGTTCTGTAGAATCCATTTTCAACACATGAACAGATGGTTGCCTTGGCAAAAAAAGAAAAGAAAATGCTAAAAACTTTCCCTTATGCTGGATACGGTTTGCCTTTGGTTAATACAATGAGAACCTCAGGTCTGCATAGTAAATAGGTTTTAAGGGTATATACACTAAACACATGAAAGGGCAGATGGGTGCATGTAATAATCCTTTGGACTTTGTAATCAGATAAAAGAAAAAACACCCAGAATCCACCATCTGTCACAGGGTGCCGATGGGTGTTTAAGCATGGACGACCAGAAGGGGGCGGTAATGTTAAACGACGCGCCAGTTTGCATTACGGGGGGAGCGGCCAGTCGGGGGGGAGTGCTGGCGCAGTCGCAGGACTCGGGAATAGGGCGTGGCCAGGGAGGTGGGGGTCTGGGGTGGCTGTGTACGTCCAGTGAACAGGGAGCGGAGCAAGGCCCGCTTGCCCGGCCGCTGGTTCTCACAGTCGGGTCTGGCGCCCTCGCAGCCTCGCTTCTTACAGGAGCCCAGGCTGGGGGGCACAGGCAGGTTCGGGGGCAGCCGTGCCTGCATCTCCGCCAGGCTGTCCGTCTTCTTGCGCAGGTCCATCTTCACCAGGAGCAGGCTGTTCTGGAGGTCAGCCATGGCCTGGCACTGGGGGCGAGCAAGGCAGAATCGGAGAGAAGGAGGGAGGGGGCAGAAGGGGGACAGCGGTTTAGTGACGAAAAGAAGGGTGTTAAATAACAAGGGCAGAAGTAGAGGAGGGAAGGTCAGAATCAGTCTGATGGAGATTCTGTCCTGCTTCATTACTGAGGTCGTTTACACCAGGCGGGGGTCAGGGGTCAGGTTACACAAAGTGAGAGTAAGGGAGAGAAAATAAACAGAACAAAGACCATTAACACTGTAGGTAACACCCCGTCGCCGATTTTCATCCCACTTTAAAAGCTTCCTCACTGTCTAATCTGAGCCCCTGACCAGCAACGCGGCGGCTCTCGCATCGCCTGCCGCATTACCTGCTTGGCCAGCGTGTCGTCCGCGGCAGCCAGTACGTGACGCAGCCTCTCCCCACTGGTGTGCCGGCAACAGGCCCTTTCCGCCGACTGCAGGTCCACCCCCAGCCGCTGCAGGTCCACGCGCAGCTGGCGCAGGCTCTGCGGAACAGGGGCAACAACATTTCAGAGCACGTCCTCTTCCTGGGCCAAGGCGTATGCGGAGGGCAGGATACACACCTTCTGTCCGTCCTGCAGCTTGCGATCCACGGCGGCCGTCAGGGTGCCCGTTGGGGCGGGCAGGCTGAGCAGGGCCTGGTGACGTCTTAGTTCTGTGGGGGGGCAACACATAGCAGTGAGTGACGGCATCTGAACAGCAGCGTCAGGGAGGCCAGGTCTTCAGCAGGATGCGTTACTGAAGCTCGTTTTAGACACGACGCTTCATGAAAAGGGTAAAACACGTCCGTGCTCTCAGCCACTCTTCCAGGCAGAAAGATCAGGATAGAAAAGTCTGGTTCGTTCCCCGCCCCCGTCATCAGCAGACAAGCCCAGAAACATCACGGTGTGTTGGCAGTAATGAAAAAGCGGCAGGATGGATGTGATTTCCTGTCCTGTATGTAACACGCTGCCATGGGCGGTTCCCAGGCAAACCGTCTGTCCTGTAAAGTACCATCAGAAATGCTTAGACCTTCAGCTATGAATGGTGGCACTGTAATGCAGATCCAAATATTCTGGCATGTTCAAAACGACTCAGCAAGCGGTATGACAGCAGTGAAGCTAAATTTATGCCCCCCCCCATCTGTGGACAGTCTTTAGCTGTACCTACACATCACTAAACAGCAGCCGAAATCCAACATGGCCAGTCCACTCACCCTGTGATTTCTCCAGCAGCTGTACCTGGCACAGATCCAGCTCTGCTCGCACCTTACTCAGCTCACAGACTGCTGATGAAGATGAGGAATTAGTGGACGAGGAGGCAGCCAGGCGCCGCGAGCGTCGAGGGCCGTCCTGGCAGGCCGGCTGCTCCCCTTCGCCAAAGGCTGCTGCCTGGCTGTGGTGTAGCGCCGCGGTCAGGGCCTCGATCTGCTCATCACGGTCCTGAGAGAATGGTGTTACGAAGGGCCCATTACCACGGTCACTCTCATTCACTCTGACTCACCGCAGCTGCCCCTCTCCTGCATGTGTGACTAAGGAGAGGCTGAGTCACGTAGCTGCCTGCATGTGCTCTCGGTTCCGGATGTCACTGCGGGGTGTGGACTCTCACCTCTATCTCCTCAGTGTAGAACCGCTTCAGGCTTGTCTGGAGGTTGCTGACCTTCTCCTCGTACTTCTCCTCCAAGAGGGCTCTCTCCGTCTCCAGCGTCTCGCTGTGGAGGGGGACGGAAGGGGGTTAGGGATGGGAGGGGACAGGATCACACCACATTAACGCTGACCCTGCTCCTTCCTGCGTACCTGAAGTCCTTCTCCATGCGAGTGATGACCTCCATCATCTCGCTGCAGACCTGCTCTCTCACGGTGGCCTCCAGCTCCTCCTTCTCCCTCCTCTGTCTGTACACCTCCGCCTTCAGCACCTCGATGGCTCGCAGCAGCGCCTGGAGGAGATGGAATGATCCCTCTTGTTCATCTGCCCTTTGAAGCTTACATGTTCTCCCTGTGTCACATGCTCAATTCCCCCACCCACCAACCACAGTACAAAGGTGTCTCTGAATTTCCCATAGTGAGATGTATGCAAGTGCCCTGTGATGGGCTGGCATCCTGTTCAGTGGGCACCCTGCATTGTGCCCCCTGTTGGCTGGGAGGACTGACCTCTGAATCAAACATGGTGATGTCGCCCTCCTCATCCTCACTGCATTCGTCTTCCTCCCCCTTCTCTAGCGTGGTGTTGCCCGCCTGCATGGCATGCTCACGCAGAAGGGCCTGGATGTAGGCCACGCGCGTCTTGGTGGACGGCCCATGGACCAGCTGTGTGGCGATGGCTGAGAACTTGAGGGCCTGCAGTGTCTCATCGTAGGTGGAGGCACAGGGGTTGATGTTGACCACCATGCAGGAGCGTCCGCGGCCACAGAAGAAGCCCTGCAGTACCCGTGTCAGCTTGCTGTCCCTGAACGGCACCACCAGGGGAGGCCGTGACCTGTAACCGGGGAGGGATACAATACAGGGCACTTAATATTTCCGGTAGGAGTCCTGTTTTTCAGATGACATCTATGACGACATGTGGTTGTGTGACCTGGCGGGGTCACAGAGTACCCACAGCTACATACTTGTTGGACTGGTTGTGCCGCAGGGCAGAGATGCAGCGGCCCAGCGTGTGCAGCGACGTGTTGATGTTGTTGGCCTCCTTCATCCGCTCGCCGCTGCTCTGGTCCTTGCAGCGCTCGGAGCCAGCCAAGTCGCACACCGTCAGCCTGGAGCAGATAGGGGAGGACAGTGGGAAGGCTTCAGCATGATCTCGGCAAGGAGGGGCGGAGCCAAGGAAAGGGGGTGTGGTCTCAGGGGTAACTCACTCGCTGATCCGGGTACCCTTTCCCAGCTGCATCTCGGGGTGGATGTGCAGGATGCGGATGGAGAAGATGCTGTGGCTAGAAACAGGCAGAGAGAAAGCCTTCGAGATCCTCCATATCCTTCTCCCAGGAGCTGAGCAGGGAAACACGGCTGTGGAGCCGGTCGACTCACCTGCGGCTGGAATTATGGTTCAGGTGAGTGCTGGCAAAGCTCTGGTTTCGACGGCCAACCCTCAGAAGCTTCCAGGCCTCCTCGGCACTGCGCACCTGGACCCAGGTGAGATCTGGGCGTGGCCAAAAAATCAAGCAAAGGTTCAGATATGATTGTAGAGTCAGAAAGGTATGTTAGAGCACCCCTGTTTGGCAGGCGGCTTACCCTTGACGTAGGGGTTTCCGTGACGATCGTCACTCAGCCGCAGCGTGCTTCTCTTCCTGGACTGCAGCATCGGCGATTCCAACAGGTCGTACAGAAACTCGTTGTAGATCTCGAAGAATGACACCCATACCGAAAACTGGACCCCCTCCTCCAGGTCGGACCCACCGCTGAGGGACAGGCTGTCCACGTCCAGGCACACGCTGTCCGAGTCTGCAGGACGGGATGCGGCTGAAGGGTCAGTAGGGCCCTTAATGCTCGGCCCCGACCCACAGCGCCATACGCTTCCTCACCCTCCAGCTGGGTGGGCATGGTGCTGATAGACGAGACGCCCCCAAAGCCGCTGTCGTAGCTGACGCCTCCTCGGAGACGGGACTGCTGGGAAGTCGCTCCTTCCTCCTGTAAGTAGAGGAAGTACAGAGTCTCTCTTGAATCTGGGGAAAGTCTGGGACTGGGTATTAAAACTTCTGTGCTACACAAATATCAGATCATCTACAGAGAAACATTCCTCGCTTTCCCCTGCACTCACTGTCTCCCGCTTTCATTGCTTTTGCTTTATCTAGCTTGTTACTTGGTCATTTCTTCAGCAAACTAGCTGATTTTGCAGGGTTTCCATGTTAACAAGTCATGCAACTGCCACTATGTTCCTCCAGGCTCGAGGGAGTTTTCCTTACATAAAAGGGCAGAAGGAACAATTGGCTCTCTCTGAACCAATCAAATTGCAGAGGAGGTGGGTCCAAGCAACTAGCAGAGATGGGACCAATACATGAGATTGGCTGGTCCCCTCCCCTAGTTGCTTGGACCCACCTCCTCCAAATCTGATTGGTATTCTCCGTGGGCATTTTTCATTCAGTCCTCAGAATATTTTTGTGCAAGTAAAACTCCCATGAGCTTCCTCCAGCCCTGCTTACCCTCTAAGCGGACCATGTCCACCCCCCCCCACAGATCCGCCATACCTCTTTCAGCAGGGAGTCTCTGCGTATCTCCTCAGCCCGCACCTCACTGCTGTCCAGCCAGCGCACCTCCTGACACAGGACAGGCTTCAGGTCCATGGCGCCGTAGAGCCGACCCTGCAGCTTGCCGAAGATGGACACCAGCGCTCGGGGAAGCAGCCCCGCCTCCGATCCCGTGCCTGATCATGTGTGACAATGAAAGTTAACGCTGGGCAGACCTCAACTGGCAACAGATTTAATAATCAACACAGACACAACCAGGTCGGCAAGCCATACGGGGTTATTGCAACTTTTTAATAAAATTGTGTTTTTAATGCAGTAGTCCCCCTGAATACATGGTTTACCATGGTCTGAAAAAATATTGTAAAATGTATAACTTTTTTCCAGTGTTCCTTCATCCTTTGAGGGGTATAAAAGTACGATTTTCATTGCTCCATCACCCCTTGATAGATGATTTTTTTCATTGCTCTATCATCTTTTGAGAATTAGGCTCAAAACATCAGAATTCCTTTTGATTGAGAGAATACAATACTGTATAATAATGTACAATGTGCTTATTACTGTATTTCATATTGGTAATGTGTTACTGTGGATAATTTATCATTACCATATCTAACTACACAAAAATCACGTTATATATGGGGTCCACAGATGGTTTGCTGTTATCTGCACTTTTTGCTATCCACGGATACGGGTGGGGGACAACTGTACTTTTAAGACCTCAGCAACAATAGAACATTCCACAGAAGAACACTCAAAGCCAAGCATGTCCATTTTTGATTGGTGCAGAAATTAAACATGGATACCAACTTTCAATGGCGGCTACATTTCAATGAATGTGGTGATAACAGCTCAGTAGGTTTATAGTTTTCGCTCTGCCTCAGGTGAGTGATTTGGCACACACGGAATCAGGGAACTCGCTTACAAAACCTGAGTGGACCTCACTGGAATTATAGGCCTGGTGGTGACTTATAAGATAGAGAGCCCCAGAACTGCAGCCTTCAGAGTTACTGCTTTGCTGCCCTTCATCCGAGGTCCAACAGGAGCTGCAGACAAGGAGCAGCATCTGGTGCTGATCCATCATAAGGTCCCACGTGTGCCGTCTGCACGTCTCTGACAGCTAGCAGGCTGTAGGTGTTTGACGCTTCATCAGCATGAAACCACCACCACCGCATCCAGTCAGAATGTCTTAACGCATTTCTGCACCCAGCCTCAAAGCCATTGTTTGTTGGTGCCAACCACAATCTCAGTACTTTTCAGCCTTTTTGTCAAATTAGCATTTAATGGCCTGCTTCCCACTTAAGATTAAAATTGAATTTATTGATCCCAGGGGGAAACCCTGGGATCAAAATTCTTCAACAATAAGAACGCAAAGTAAGCACAAGAGATGTAAGGAACACGAACCCACAAAAATCCACAATGAAGCAATTTAATAAATTGAGCTCTACTCTGGCCGTACAGGCACAATTACTCAGATTAGTCTTTAAGCAACATTGCAGAATGTTACAGCTCATAAAAATGAAACCTAACAAATTATGGAAATCAACTTCCAAGACATTTTTAGATTCTAATGAGCACAGGTGCCGTGAGATAGAGTGCTCCATGTCTCACCCTGGATGGTGTAGGTCTTCCCAGAGTTAGTGACGCCGTACGTGTACAGCAGCCTGTTCTCTCCACGCAGGACGTCCCGGACGGTGTCCTTCATGGTACGCTCGTAAAACTCCTGCTGTGTGGTGTTGGGAGCAGAAATCTGTAACAGCATCAGAGGTTATCAGCTCGTCTTCTCCCATCATCATGACCTTCACACGTGGCGCTAATCCTACAGGATGCACGACCACTCGGCGGCCACCCCAGAGGAGCACGCCATTCTGCTAGCCCTCGAGAGCATGCAAGCCCTGAAACTGCCTTACCTGCGTGAAAGTAAACTTGTGCATGTTCTGGCCGACTCCCCTCTCGCTGCTCTTCATGCTGAAGGAGTCTTTAGGAGCTCTAAGCATCAAGGTCTCCTCATCCTGGACATGCACGGAGCCCTGGAGGACGAAACAGAGGGAAAGGGGTGAAGGATGCAGGCATCCATCACAACTGTCATA
Organism: Mormyrops attenuatus; assembly: GCA_026777985.1. Taxonomy (NCBI): domain Eukaryota; kingdom Metazoa; phylum Chordata; class Actinopteri; order Osteoglossiformes; family Mormyridae; genus Mormyrops; species Mormyrops attenuatus. The sequence goes on from JAODKC010000002.1 coordinate 9,623,401, forward strand.
GGGAGCCACAGGCACAGGACGCAAATACAGATGCGAACTTCCTGCTTTGACTGCTGCTGCAGAGGTCCTGCTCCGGGCATACACCAATGGGCAAGTGGACTGCTACTTGCACATGAGCTCTGTGTAGACGGTACAGTAGGCTTGGGTGGTATTACGGTAACAGGGTGTGCAGAGTTATTTTGAAATATTGGCTACTTTCACCGAGTGCCAGACAGCACCCCTCCCCCCCACAATAAATTTCACCAGGTGGCACCCGCATAGCGCATTTTAAATCGGCAAGATTTCAAAACGCTGGAAGAGCGTCGATTCTGAAAACGCCATCAAAATACCACATACCGTGGTAAAATGTCTGGAAGAGTTACGGCATGTTGCCTGCCTCAGCATGCTACACACCATGTACACTTCCCGTTTAAAACAGACACTCCCCTGCGAAACAACCAATGAGGACACAACAGGCGTGATGAGCATCACCGGGCCACGCCCCCATAACAATGAAACATTAAAAAATAGGTTAAAGAGAAGCCATCATTCATGCCATTTGGTACTGATGTATTTAAATCAAAAATATGACTACTTCTCTTCACCACTGAGGAAGGTAATACACCGAAATGCATCTGTTGTGTGCAGACTTCCAATAAAACCGCGTTGAAACAAAGTGCCGCCTCTGTCAGTTTACTTGATCGATTCCTATCGTGGTCCAGCACTCTGACAACTATAGAACTAGGGGTGAAGCCCGTTCTATGCCAAAACGCCTGGACGGTATGATAGCATGAACAAGAAAGATACTGCCCAAGCCTGCCATAAGGTCTTGAGTATTACCAGGGTTCCTACTCACTTTCCATTTAAAAATTCCATACTTTTCCAGACTGTACCAATGCCTGCCACATAGCTAACAAATCGCTCATGTTTGAAACGTCAGACAGCTTCACACATACTTTGCATTTCGGTTTCTGTTAACATTTGGGATCCTTATATTTGGGATTGGAAGCCAAGCAGATGAAAATGTGCATTTCCCCACTGTGAGTGTAAATTACAAGGTAGCCTACATCAGTATCTCTTGCAGGAGGTTAAGCGCAGCACACAGATACACCCACACTGCTTGGTTTGGGATGTTACTGTTCAATGTTTGCCCTGTGCACATTCAAGCACTGATAACTAGCTCACATCAGTGACTGTGTAAGTAAATACATGTATTTTTAAGAATACACAGTAGGCCACTTTGTTGCAAGTGTGAAAACAAATATTTCCATGTTTTCCTTTTTCCATAGTTATCCATACTTAGAAAACGACATAATCAAAGTCCAAACTTTTCAGTATGGTGTAGGATCCCCGCGTCACTCATACTGCTGCACTACTGCAACTCCACTATACTCAGACAATAAGTTGTCGCATCTATATGCAGACAGACTGAACACAGTTAAGACGGACATCACAGTCACGTTAATTGATACTTATTACCTAGGGTCCAGATTTAGGACCTGGTGGACCGATAAAAATTGTATGGAAATAACCCATGATGGGGCGACAATCCATCACAGGGCACACACACCATTCATGTCTATCAGTAATTTGGCAACTCCAATTAACCTCAACAAGATTTTGGACTGTGGTGGGAAACCAGAGTACGCGGAGGAAACCCCACGACGACACTGGGAGGTGCCCGACCCTCAGAGCATTCACCCGACACATACATGGATGGCTGAAACACAGCCATACCACCCAGCCCTAACCCCACCCGAGCAGGCCTGCCAGTCTGTGGGCACAGTGCCGCCTCTGTACATCCACTCAGCGCACTCTGCCCTGTTGGCTGTGCAAACCAGCAGGTCCCAGGTCACTGCATGGATGTCTGTGTGACAACTTGTTCCAATTAATTTGCACAAGGGAGTGCTGTGTTTATTATGCACATCCTGTCAGTTATGATTAGTCGCGACAGTAGGAAGCATCTTCAATCTTGCAGGCGGGTGGGTTACCTGGTCCTCTCCCCGGGCTTTCTCCCCCTCGGCAAGCGGGCGAATACGCAGATACACCTTGACCTTCTCTGAGCTTCTGTCACCTTCCACGATCTCTCGTCGGCCTGCTCCCACCTTCACCTGCTCCATCAGAAGCACACAACGTCGGAAATGAAATTGGATTATGGACAAAGTTATCCTGAAGGAGTCAAAATATTAAGATGTTGGGGATTATTTATATGACACAGTTTGTGAAAAATTAGAGCATAAGTCGACGTGTGAAATAAAGGGATTTATTGTGAGGCCAGTGCTGCTGGCAGTGTGATGAATTGGTGAGGTTTACACAAATAAACCCCAGGACTGCCTCAAGCACCAAAACAGAGGGAGGAAAGTCAGAGTCGGGCCATTCAATTAGACAAATTGGTTTTGTGATGTCTTTTTAGATTATAAATAAGGCTGCAGTGGAAGGTCGAAGCTAAATACAGTCAGCAGCCAGGCACAGTAACATGGAGCCTGGGAAACAGCTGTAATAGGCCATTTTCGACCGAAACACACAGATCTCCCGTCACGCCTGGAGGATCCCTGGGTTTCTACCTCAGCTTCCATCTTGCGAGTTTCTGGACCAGGGAAGATGAGCGAGACCTCAGGCAAAGCAGTACCGCAGCGCCCTGGGAAGCCTCCGGTGTCCGTGGCCGTGGACTCAAACACCGCAGCACCGCCCTCCTCCTCATCCGAAAGCAGACCACGGGGAGATGCCAAATGTGCTGCCATGGCAACCGCCTAAAGTCAACAGTCGGGATATGGAAGACATAAGGAATGTGTTGTATTACCTTTCTAAATGAATTGCAAACAAAACTCAAGTAAAATGACATCCTCAGAACACACTCCAAGCAAAGAGGAAGGAGAAGAGGGGATCAACGTGCAGTCACGCATATTAATGATCAACTATACCTTTAATTCAAAAGGCAATTATCACCAAGTTCACATCCACATTTAGAATTGTAATCAAGCATGATTTGGTTTTAAATTAATTATAAATGAACTGGTGTTCTTGGGGAAATAGAAAACAAGCAACACTTCACTGACATAAACTTTGGGAGGGTGAAAGGTGTCTGCAGGGAAACAGCCCCCTCCCCACCTTGAACATTTTTAAGAGGAATATCCACTGATCGCCATGTTTCACTTTAATCCAGGACGATGATGCATGTCAGGAAGGACACTGAGCTAGGACTGGATTTGTAAACTACCCTTTCAATTAAAAGCACCTGGATTTGATTTTGGAGTAGAGGTCTTGCTGTGTGCTGATTGGTCAGTCTTCTATAATCAAGCACGTGACACTAACGTCAATATGAAACATCGGGATAGCTCTTTCAATCAATTAAACCAGCCAAAGCACAAGAACCACCTATTTAGCCAAGGACGGGAGCCTTTTAAAGTGGTTTGTAAAACCTGGAGTAGCTCAAAGGGTCCCTCCCGACTCTGCTTGTCACCAGACCATAATCGGAATCAGTTCCGCCATATTAAACTATCCGGAAGTTAATTATGATAATCATATGATAATGGGAGCGAAGCTTGGGTCAGTATGCTGCGTAAGACATTTTTTCCTGTACCAGTTTTTGTTCCTTGACACTGATATGATCACTGGGTCTGCCACGGCGTTGGACCCGGCCACTTTCCAAAGAGACAGAACCAATACACCGCAGTACAGTACTAAGAAAACACGTGGTCGCGCATTTATGATCAATGCATCCGTATGAAATGCAGGCGACAGAACCGTTTGAAATTCACCTTGATTAGGCCAAGAACACTCCCTCATACCCAGCGAAAAGGCGTTAACATAGCCAGCTACCAATGCAACTGATCGCCACCATAGCAAAACCTGATTTGCAAGAACATAGAACAAGTTTGATGGGCTTGTCGGGGTAAACTATCATCGAGTTTTTAAAAAAAGAAGAAAAAATACATCAGTACAATCTCAGCGACAAAACTTATCTAACTAATGTCGTTGGTTATTGGCATCCCCAAACAAAACATGAAGACATTACAACATTAACATTTCTAGCCAGACAGTTACAAATAATCACATCAAATATTTACCGTCCTTTAAATAATAAAACAACATAAAGTAAATTTGGGTCTATGAAGCAGTCGATATACTCACTTTCTCTGTTGAATTTAATATAACCTCACCAAGTGATGTACAGTTAAAATCTCTCCTCGGGGCATTCACCACTTATTGAAGTGGTTTTATTCGATAAAAGAAAATGAAACAAAACAAAAAATATTTGGAGCACGGTTATGTATATCCGTTGCTACATGTATTTCTCTCAGCACAAACATGTAGCGAACTCTGCAGAATGGAAGTGCGCGACCCCAGCGGGCTCCCTATTGGCCTAAACAATTCAAACATCGCGCGCCGGCGGCGAGACCAATCACCGTGTAAGGTGTGCGCCATTGTCCAATGGCGAGGCTCGAAGCGGAAGCGAGTCACTTAAAATACTTTGTTGAAAGGAGCCGTGTTTATATGGGCGCGGATATGATGAGTGTCATGGGTAGAAGACCGGGGTTGCTGCTCTGGCAAACGTTTACCTGACGTTTTATGTGTTTAATTATAGTGTTTACTATGTCGTTACAACAGTGACAAAAGGTGTTTTCATAAAAACTTAGTCGTAGGCATGCGGCAAAGTCCGTATTTTTAAGTCATATTCTGTTTTTTTTTTCTTTTTTTAAATAGCAACTTGTTCTGTCGTATATTCTGTTTTTGTCGTTTGAAAACCTGTTTTACATACTTAAAATTGATAACTTTTTAATTGCTTAAATCTAGAGTAGTCATAACTTTAAATATCATTGAAGGATATATCCTCCTGAGACCCGGGCCATTCATTTGTGTCCTCTGTAGTGGACATTTTGTTTTTGCATCTATCTTTTCAC
>JAODKC010000002.1:9638948-9659764 GCA_026777985.1 Mormyrops attenuatus
CCCCCCCCCCCCCCCCCCCCCCCCCCCCCCCCCCCCCCCCCCCCCCCCCCCCCCCCCCCCCCCCCCCCCGGACACAGGGGCACAGGGACATGGAGGGACACCGGGAGCCTTAGGGGAAGCACAGGCGGGGTTCTGCGTGTGGTGTCCCTGCGTGTGGTGTCCCTGCGTGTGGTGTCCCTGCGTGTGGTGTCCCTGCGTGAGGTGTCCCTGCGTGTGGCTGACTGAGTACATTGAGCGCCACCTAGCCCCTCAAACACTTTCCTGTTTCAGTCTGCGTCACCTTTTGTGTCCGAATTGCTTTTTATTTTGGGGTACGTTTCCCAAAATCTCTCATTAGCAACTTTACATAGTTGGAACCTTTCAGTTGCATAGATCTAACTATGTAAGCTACCGTTGTTAGCAGCTACGCTTTTGGGAAACGTATCCATGATTGGATGGACGTGGACTATTTTGATCTCGCACCTCTGCAGGACGGAGGCACCAGGGGGCGCCGCTGTGCTATTGAAGCTGACCTCAAGATGAAGAAGTGAGAGGGGTGTAGCTTGTTCTAAGGCTAAAAGTGGAGCATGGAGAGATGATTGGCCAAACTGACCTACCCAACAAATACAAGCTTTGTCTCTGGTAGCTTTTATTTATAACGTTCTTTTGCCATTTTTCTGAATGTACTGTTGTATCTTCGGAAAAAGAAGGAATGTGACATAATCTAGAGGTGAAAATGCAGTTTGTGGAGTCCTGTTGTTTTCCTTCAGGTTAGGTGCAGTGTGACGTGTAGCATATTTGTACAGAGCTGTGTATATACTTTTTAAATGTATACTGTTTAATAATCAAAAAGCAGACTTCCCTTTGTTTCTGTCCTGGACACTTTAGGTAAAGTACCTCCCTCCTTGGGGATGCCTTTGGGTTTGTGCACACTTGTGTCACTCTTCCTCATGTTTTAAAAGCGGTATGGGTGCTGCAATCTCAAAGGGGTGGGGGGGATTGCCAGTGTGTCAGGATTAATGAGTCTCGGTAGCAATGGAGGAATAAGGATTTGAAACCAATACAGGGATTAGCTCTTGTTTTTTTTGGCTTCTCACATCCTCTACTGGTGACTGATTACTGGATAAACCCAAACAGTGACTGACACAGCACGGTATTCCCATCCACTGTGCATCGTCACAGCTATACTTCTGCTTTCCTGGTACTAAGGGTCATGTGACACAGACGTAGCCCCCGTCCCCAATTAGAGGCACTGCGATCATCCCAGTGAACAAGTGAGCCACAGGTCGAATCATCAGATGCTTCTTGTGATTCAGAATACTTCAGTGTCGGAGTAGCTCAAACCCGCACCTGGACTCTCATTTCAGTCCGGCCGACTGCCGATTCTGTTTTACCGATTTACAGTTCTGCCGATTCTGTGTAACCATTAGCCAAGGGATTCCCCTTTTCCAATATACAGTGAATGTTTGAGTGATGTACTCAGTATGCGCAAGAAAAATTTGTGTCATTAGTTAAAACAGATCGTGTTTGCCTTCGAGAAATCTTGCTTTGTGGATCACACCCCAGGTCACATTTTGTGACCAGTTAATGCAGAAAACCAGCTAATTGCAAAGGCTTCACATATACTTTCTTGCCACTGTAGGGTCTGAGGTTGCGAGAAATGTACCTCTTTGTTCACTATGTCATTCATTAATCCTTGTAGGTCCTCTTTTAAAATTCTGGGCCTTAATCTGGACCTATTTGACGATGGGGCTGGATGTACTGGTGCACTTCAAGCAGGCCTCTGTGAGGGAGGAGGCCCAGACCTGTGTTGCAAGTTCACTGGTTTAGCAGATGTTTTCTGTTTTTATTGAGTGTCATTTACACACATGGCTGTCAATGGTTTCGTTGCTTACTGTGCACATCACGTGTTGTGCTTCTTTACCTGAACGCACCTCACTTTATGCATCTGTGCAAAACCACCGGAATGCAAATGCAAAAAAGCGACCCCGAGGGGACTTCAGAGATGTGAAACGGAAAGAAATATCACCAGATCTCCTCTGAGTGAGGAGAACGGAAAAAGATTCATCTGCTGAGATGATTACCAAGCCTAAAGGAGAGGAACAAATGACACGAAAACACTCCATAGTAGGATGTTTTACTCAAACAGCACTAAGCAATTAATCAGTACCATGGCTACAGAGTATCAATGTGTTTAAAATAAAGGGACCAGACTTCTGCTTGTGTAGCTAAAGCCATAGTTAAAAGCAACCAAAGCAAAACTTAACACTGTCGGACATATCTCTTCATTCCTCCACAGCTGCTTTGCGGTGAGGCAAACTGCTCTGCGAAATACTGTTACCAAAATTGCCTCTTCAGATAAAAATCAGGTGAAAAAGAGGAAACAGCTGGAGTATTTCATAAAAACCGTCCGATAACCGCTGACGTGGTAAAGCTGTGTGTCAGTCGTTATGTCATGTGATTGCAATGTCATAGGCCTGCGACCACACACAGCCAGATGTTATCGCCATCTCATCCTACCCTAGATGAGAGCGAGCTGCTTCACTGGAAGAGGAGAATGCCTTTCGCCACATACATGCGGATCAATTTCAGCTTAGTGTTTAGTCTGCATGTGTCCTTGTGTCCCCTGGTTATTACCCGAAAGCTGTTGTGTATTTGCCTTTTCTACCCAAAGCTACAAACCGAGCCTTTCATACATGACCTCTCACATCCTCCCTGACCTGAAATGGGTGTATCATAGTAGCATCTTCCTGGTGTATCTAAATACGTTTGCGCAACTAAATATGCATGAACAGGTGTAAGAGATACCGCTTCCCTTAATGTAAGGAAATGACGGTACAATTTACTGCGATTTTCTTATGTGCTTTAGACCCCAGTGAAACTTCAGGTGAGAACACCAACTCAGAAAACCTCTGCAAATGGCACCCGATGTAAATAAATAAGAACGAACACAAAACCGTAAACCAGCACCCTAAGTGCGAAAGTACGACGAAATGAAATACGTATAAATAACTCAATAAATAAATGACGGGGCTGACAGTGAGCTCCGTGCTGGGGTATGGGGGCACCCCCGCCCTGCCTGCTTTAGCCGCCCCTCGCCCGTGCCACCAGGCGCTGCAGCTTCTCGCAGTCGTCCAGCTTCATGGAGTCCGCCTTCTGCTTCAGCCGCTCATCACGATACAGACGGCCCAGATTGGCCAAGTCAGACTCTGCGCAGAGCGAAGACATGTTATCACCCATTGGGCACCCGCCTCGCCACAATCTCAGACGGACGCGTGTCGTACAGCTGCATATCGTAACACCTCCGCTGGCTGGTGCTGCACTTATCAGTGCTGCCCATAGAATCGTGGTGCAGCCGTTGGCGTGGGGCTTAAAGTCATGGACTGGTAACCACAAGGGTGACACAAATCAAGTCCATTTCAGACCTTGGGAAAGGTACCCAACCTGAATTACTCTGCTAAGACATGCAGCCGTATGAGTGCTTTGACTAAGCTAGTGGTTCTTAATCAGGTCCTCTGGTCATACCCCATAAATGAATTTTCTTACTGCACTACATTTTTAATGTGCTCCAGTAATCTGTGCTTAGCTCAGCAGATGAGGCAGATTCCTGTTTTAATAAGACCATATGTAATCCCAAGGCTAGCTGGTAGCCAGTATTCAGCCGCAGAGTGACAGAATGGACGGGATCAAAAGTGGTGAATTAGAATTTAGAGATCAGTGGTCATTGTTGACACACCACAGCACACAGTGCACAACAACGAAATGTGTCCTCTGCATTTAACCCATATGTGACAATGTGACATAGTGGGGGGCAGCTAATTCAGCGCCCGGAGAGCGGTGCTTGGGGGCGGTACCTTGCTCAGGGTACCTCAGTAGTGCCTTGCTGGTCGGGAATTCGAACCTGCAATCTTTCAATTACAAGTGCGCTTCCCTGACCATCAAGCCACCACTGCCCACTGGAAGACGGGGGGGGGGGGTGTCGAGGTGGCCCCAGCTGTGAAAAGGGCAAGGGACGTACTCTGCTGCTTCTCTTTCACGCAGCTGCTCTGGAGGTGGTCCATATAACTACTCTCGATGGATTTCTCGAGCTCCCAAAGCGAGACCCCCTTGTACTCCTTCTGGAAGCCCTGGCTCACGTAGTAGGGCGCGCCCAGGTGCTGCGTCTCCCTGGAGACCACCAGGCCCAGAGACCTGCGGGGTGGAAGAGAGCATAAGTCACACACGGCAGAGACAGGCAGCGACGCCACTATATCAGACGCAGCTCTGCTGCTCAGACAGTATCCATAACAACAGGCTACACATGTCACAAAGATAAAAGGACAGCAGGTTTAGTTAACAAGTTAAGGCGTCTCCATTACTGAGATAGTCGACACACCATCTAATCCTCCATAACAGTTTGAATCTCCACTAAAATTGAATTGTCAACATTTACACCCTAAGGCATAACTGTTGTTTCAAATAAAAGTTTATTTTTGGGGGAAATGGGGCAATAAGCTCGATCTTAATCCTACGATCCATCCCGCATCTACACATCGACAGATGTGAACGTTGATTTTACCGCAGCTTTACAGATGCTTCCAGTTTATTTATTTTATTTTTTTTTTAAACTTTGGCTCTGCTTCCATTTTAGAAAGCTGATGTTCCCAGCTGTCTTTGGTTCTGCAAAACGCACATTTTTTTCTACCCGTGGGGAAAGGTTCTCTGTCTGAGGGGGCAGAGAAAAACAGAGTGCCGAGGTTAACAGGAGCGCGTGCAGAACTTCAACGCATCTGATTGGGTCGAGCCTCCATGCTAGATAAAGGCACGGTAATATCTTGATGAACCTCAGCTCCATTCTGCCGCATTATGTTAATAGTGCCTCCTGGACATTTGAAATCTCCGTCTCGCTGCTGGTTCGGTAGTGTGGGTGCAGCAGGAACACGGCCCGCAGCGCGCGGTTCTGCACCGCCGTCCTGCCGCCTGACTTACGGATTGTAGAAGAGGCTATAGGAGGGGCTGGTATGCATCAGTTGGGTTACCACGGAGATGAGAATGAGCACCAGCACGGGAAGCAGCTGCAGTAAGGCAGTGAAGGAGTTCTGGGAAAACACAACAGCGCCATCATGAGGGCACATGGATTAAATACGCCCATCCTTCACTTAAGGGACAGATGTTTTGCCTGTGATTCGTTGAGCTATTCTTCCGTCCGTCATACCTTGTATTGTTTGTGTACCTTGTACACAAACAGAAAGATGGTCGACTCGCTTTGTCAGTGTACCTGGCTGCGGTTGTTACTGTCTGTCTCCTCTGCCTCCTCTTCCTCCCGTCTCTCGTTTCTATGTCGCGGCCAAGGGTTGTAATAATGGCCGTAGGTAGCCCTGCGGTTGGTGTACACGTGGATGTTACCTAGGGTACAAAAGACTACCTTCACATTCGTTTGGGAATTAAAACCACCGGATGACTACGTGCCGAAACACACGGAAACACACTGCCGTGTGTTCAGACGCACCTGTAGGGAATCTGCCCCCGAAAAAAATGTTGAAGAGCTCTTCTGGGGATATGTCTGCCTCAAAATCCCGATAGACGTTACGTCGGTGGCTGTGGTGAGGCTGGCCGGAGGTGTGGGTCGCCGGGGACTTGGCGGTCATCCTCTCACCGTACTGGTCGTACTGTTTCCGCTTCTCTGGGTTGCACAGCACAGCATACGCGTTCCCAATAGCTTGAGTGGGGAGACAGCATGAACAGGAAGTGGAGTCACATACGTCTAGCATCACCAATGACTGGCCATGACAGTCACACACGTCAGGAGGATATTTTAGCAGGAGAGAAATTAGCGATGCCTCTGTGATGCTCTTTGACTTCGGATTTACAGTGGAGTAGGATACCTTTGAAAGCGTCTGTTGCTCCTGGGGCGCAGTTTTTGTCAGGGTGAAACTGGAGCGCCAGCTTCCGGTAGGCCTTCTTCAGGTCTTCATCGCTGGCATCTTTTTCCACACCGAGGATCTCATAGTAGTCCCTGCAATTCTTTATTCTTTGGACAGGAAGAATAGGGTTTAGTCACAAGTTCTCCTTTTCACTGATCACGAGTCATGGTCTGCAGAGTGTTGGTCTTTACTGCAATGCAGAAATGCTGGGAGAAGACCATTTACACAGTGCCCACCTCATGACGATACAACTCAGGATCATGGTTGATGACCCCCCAGGCCTACGTGTGGTCCAGTCCCGTCCTCCAGAAATGGCCATCTATCTGCTACAGCCAGGTGTTACGTGGGCGTCCCCTCGGCCTGGTCCAGCTGCTTGGGTCCTCAGCAATGAGGATCCTGCGAGCCGGATCACCCTCAGGGAAACGCGCCACATGGCCATAGTGCCGTAACTGATGCTCCCTCACAATGCAGGTAATGTGCCTCATTTGGGACACAAAGTCAAACCAGCGGTACCCAAGGATTCTCCAAAGAGACACAGTACCGGAGGAGTCCAGTCTTCGTCTCAGGTCACTGGATGGCGGGCATGTCTCACAGTCATACAGCAAGACAGGGAGCACCAGGACTCTAAAGACTTGGACCTTCGTCCTCTTACAAAGATACCGCGAGCGGCACACACCGCTTTCCAGCGACCTCATGACTCATATACAGGAAATCCCAAACCCAGACGCTCGGTCTTTTGTGAACCTGGATCAGAACCTCCGTTGACTCTGTGAGGATCACAGCATCGTTGGCAAGTCAAGATTGGTAGATCTTTCCACAGCAACATTGATTTGGATGTTATGTGAAGAAATGAGTCAGAGGTCGAGTTCATGACCATACAGCATTATTTTCGTGAATCATCAGGAGCAACTGAGCTAGAAGTAAAGGCATCGTGTTTGATGATGAGGCACAATGAGGTTGCATTTGGTTTTAAGGCAGAACACAACCAGAATTGGCCAGAATCAAAAGGGTACATCATACAGTAGGATTATGCTACTGTATTACTTTGTAGCACAGAAATCCCAGCTAATGTGGCCTCCTGTAACAGTAATTGTGCTTAGAAAACCACCCTGCCCTCAGTCCCTACTGAGACCAAAAGGCGAGGTGTCCAATGCAAAGCAGCTAACAAAGACTGAGCAGTCAGGCTGCCACAAGGTAGGATGAACAAGGAACCGAGTCATTCATCTCCATCTTCTGGATCCTGCCCTTTTATCTCGTGGCTCCTGTCTGGCTGTGACCAAACGATCTATTGTCTTAGACTCTGTAAATTGCCTGGTATCTGTAAACCATACAGTAAAGACGGCTTTTTTCCCACCTCAAAAACATTAGTCGCCTTCGTCCATTTCTGTCATTTTCATCTGCTGAAACTCTTATCCATGCCTTCATTACATCTAGATTAGATTACTGCAATAGCATTCTATATGGCCTTCCTGACAAAACTATAAAGAAACTTCAGGATGTTCAAAACTCAGCTGCTCACCTCCTCACACGGTCTTGGTCCTTTGACCACATCACTCCCATTCTCAAAGATCTTGACTGGCTTCCTATCCGGCAGCGTATTTCGTTTAAGGTTTTGCTCTTTATCTACAAATCTCTTCATAATCTGACCCCATCATATCTAGCTGATCTACCGCATAGATCCTCCCACAAACGTTGGCTTCGTTCTGCTGACTCTAATCTCCTTTCTCTACCTAAAAACACTAATTACTGTTATTTGGGTGTTATTTGGCCTTTTCTGTTACTGCCCCCTCTCCATGGAGCTCCCTTCCTAGTGACATTAGGAACTCCTCATCTCATCTCACCTCTTATCATCTGAAAACTCTCTTAAGACCAATCTTTTCAAAATAGCCTATAATTGTTGACACAACTTTGACCTCTTTGTGTCTGTATGCTTCTTTTTCTCTTATTTGCCTTTGTAAAGTGACTTTGAGTATCTAGAAAAGCGCTATATAAATAAATCTATTATTATTATTATAATTATAATTATTATTATTGTTATTATTATTATTATTATTATCACACATAAGTTAGGTTGGGAAGGCTGTACATAACAACATTTGCTGAACCAGAGAACATCCTCTGGAAATAACCTCCTTCCTCCTAACAAGAGCACCTCTGCTCTAGGTCATTGCTTTAAGGGTGAAAGAAAGGAATTTAGCAACATATAATGGCACAACGGCATTACTGTATAACTGTGTTGACTCTGCTCTTATGTCCTGCCAACCTGGGCTGTACTCCAAGCATTAAGGTCCTTATGGGTAACAGCGGGTATCCTTGCCAGGTCCCGTACCTCAGCACCCCCTGCAGCTGCTCCTCCGTGTAGCCCTTTGTTTCTGCACCTGCGCAGCTGCTCCCATTTTGCTCCTTGCAGGGCTGCCGCGGCTCGTGCCAGTCACTCTCACCGTCACGGTGCCTCCTGTCGCACCTCACGATGGTATCAATAAGAGCTGCGTGACAGTGAGACGCGCAGCTAAATCCCCCGTTTGCCTGCATGTGCCACATAATATAATGCAAACCCACACAGCAGCATTTTTCCTGACTGCATGTCATTACACTTCTCTGGTAATAACTCACACCAAAACAAATGTCATATTCGAGCGTAACACTGCTGACGTGTAACTAAATAGGTCAGTCGACTTAACTAGAGCTGTAACCATGAATGCTCGAAGAAATATTTTAAGATGAACTATTCCTGTTACAGCCTGTAAAGGATTTTTTTCTATTGTCTTCACAATAATATTCTGTTACCTAGGTACTGCTGCAGTGTTGAAAAATATTTCACCTTGTTAAATCTGTCGCACTTACTGACGCAGCCTGTTCTGTAATAGGGAACGCGTGTATATTTATCCCAAACGCAATTAACGGTGGTGGTTTAGTCAAATGAATACGAGACTGTAAACGCAGTTCAGTGTTACCAGGAATTGCAGAAAAGGGGAAAAATCAAAGATGTAATCATGTGATATCAAGCGTCATCACGATCTTCACAATTCTCCAGAAGGCAACGCCAATTTCCTGCTTACGGTTAGCTTTTATAAATCCGGATGAACTTGGTTAACCTATTAGTCTGCACAAATATTGCGTAACAGAGGTCAGCCCTTACTGCTGTGTGAGTGATTCAAAGACTCGATCTTTCTACCCATATTGCGTGAGGTGTAATTACCTCTAGCTCGGGTGCTGGGACACAGTTTCTGAGCTTCATACAGTAAGTGCAGCGCTGTAGCTCTCCGTCCGGATCGAAGAAACAGTTTCGCCTTTTCTATCAGTCTGTCAGATTCCTCTTTGTCCATCTTGGAGCGTCTCTTGGTAGCTAGCGGTCTACCTAGCAAAGTTAATGGTTACAGGCTATACGCAGCATCCACCTTCTTGGACTCCAGCTGCATCTCGGCACACCAAATGAATAATTACAAATATACACATCGCATGCACCGTACTAAAAAAATATTTGCTGCTGCATTTACAAAAGCATAATGGCTAATTTCGGCCAATATAATATACCATTACTTACTATATAAATATTAAACGGAGAGATGCTGTGATTTAGCATTCAAGCGAAAGCTTCCCTCGGCAACGTGAAATAGGACGATGACGCGATTTCCAGTTTGTAAAATAATTGGCTAACAATACATTACTAAAATCCACGTATGACAGGTATGAGAAATGCAGTTAGCTAATCGCTAACTAATGGCAGAAGCATCTTTCGTCCCCATGTCCAACAGGAAGAGGAAGCGAATAGGGCGCATCTCCGCGCGACGTCGCCCCTGTCCAATGGCGAGATGCAGCGCGTGTCCTTACATGGCCGGTCCTAGTCAGCTGTCCTGCTGGCTCTGCGACTGATTAACACCCCCCAGCTGGCTTTATTGCGTTAAATAATGAAGAAATACTTCAGCATATATGACCCTTACTTATTATAAGCATCAAGCTGATCTGTGACTGTTTGTAACGGCTACTTTTCTGGGGGGTGAGATTTACATATAATTTAAAATGATATTTATTCTGCGTTTTATTAAAAAACAGAGACAGTAAAGACACAGGGGAATGTTTTTTTTTGTTCAAAAACACGTTTATTTCTGAATTCAATACTGAAATAAATAACATTGAAAGACAGAGGGAAGACCAGCTCGCCCTCACATTGAGGTTTCCATGGTTTCACAGAATGCGGGTGACCCCCCCCCCCCAAAAAGTGCACTGGTATTCATACTTTGTGGTCTCCGGGTGGTCAGCCTGGACACCGAAAACGGGCTCCAAACCCAAAGCACAACCAAACGTTCAAATCCATCCTCCCCTGAGCCAAATTAATACGTGCCACATCACACACAGCAGCTGTTTCTAGAACGGTGACGTCCAGGCGTCCCCCCCCCCAGTGGCCTCAAGCATTAGTAACCGAGTGACGCATCGCACAACTCACAGCTCACACCTGGATCAGGTGACTGGCAGTAACACTAACATACCCAACGCTTTGCGCATAACAGCAAGACAAGTAACAGAAGAGCTTGACTGGTGCTTGGCTTTCGATAAGGCTGTAGTCATCGTCTGGCCAGGAGCTGTCACAGATTTGACCAGATTACCAGTTTGCACCAGACAAAATAACATTTCAAATACAACACAACAGTAGACCATAAAGATGGTGCTTAGAATGTACTTTCCCCACTAGCCTCCATGACAAAGGGGCTTATTAGTGTGTCCTTGTAGTGTAAACCATTCCATTTATAATTAATGTTGCTCTAAATGAAGTCTCTTATGACAGGACTAGAAGAGGAATAGAGTTTCCTTTTGACCAGTCTGTAGCCAGGACAGAGTCGGAGTGCCTTGTCAGCGGCAAACAGCTGCTTCAGAGCAGGCCAGCCCTCGACGTCAGCCTTGAACACGACGGACAGCTCGAAGGTGGGGGTGACGCTGCTATCCGGAGTCAGGCCGCCCACGGGCTGCAGTGCCCCCTTGGTCTCCAGGAACAGCTGAATGAGCGCCCCCCGCAGTCCACACGGCTCGTCGGCGGAGCAGCGCAGGATGTCACGGGCGACGTGCGCCGTGAGCTGCCAGGGCAGCTGTAGCTGGTGGCAGTGGAGGCGGGACAGCTTGGCATCAGAGAGGCAGAGCTCAATGCGCCTGGTCAGCTCCACCTGAAGGCTCTCTTCAAACTGCTCCACATCTGGCCCCCTGCTCAGCCAGTCCATACCTGCCAAGGGAAGGGGCAGTCGCACTTAGCAACAAATGACAATTCTAGTCACATTTCTCACCTATCTAATTACTGATACTTCCAAACATTTCAGAAGTAATCAATTTCATTACTCGTCTTCTATCCTCTGAGAAATATATTCGGTAGTCTGATGACGATGGCTTTACGTAAGACAGAAGCACAATTCTCACACAAACTCGCCAGGACAATGTCTCGTCAGAAATCTACATTACAGAAATAATCGCCCAAAGGCAAAAACACTACATCTTCTTAGAAACAAGTGTAAATATCTTAAACGGTTTCACTCTAAATAGGTAGAGAGTACTGAAACCTCAGATTACACACACTTACTCGAATTCTTTCTCTTTTCGTATCGCTCTGTAAGACTTCTTCCGTCTGTATCTTTTTTTGCACTGGACGTAAACTGCTCGACAAACCTCTTCAGAAAGTGAGCAACATTATCCTCCTCCGACATCATAGGTATACTGTTTCCGAAGACAAGCGCCTGTGTATAAACCATTATGCATCGCTATCCTGCTCTCGTTCGTCATTAAGCCGGCGGTGAAGTGCTGTGGCTCGCACTCCGACGCGTTTAAATAGCAGCCGCGCGCAGTTGCATCAGCTGCCTCTGAGCATGCGCGCAGCGAGCGAGGCGTCTCCGCTCACCATAGCAACGACAGTTCGGCAATAACTCAGTGCGATTTAGTCAGCTTTTTGAAAGATGGCTTTCAGGAAACGCAATAGTACGAAAAGTTGCATGACTTACACTTATGGGTTTAATATATATAATAATAGCAATTATATAGGCCTACAACAACAGTAATATTAATTGTACTGAATTAATATACTAAATAATTGTACTAAATTAATGTAATTATGTACTGAATTAAAAATAAATCCTAAGAAACATGTTTGTCTATACCATGTGTGTGCGTGCGTACGTGTGTGTGTGCGTGTGTGTGCGTACGTGTGTGTGTGTGTGTCTACTCTATTACTCTTCCGGGCAACAGTGATGTTTTAATTTAGGAAGTGAAATGTGAAATATTAAATTTAAATTGTAAATATTTATATACTATTCATAAATGTAAAGTTCATTGTAAGAAAATTGATACAGTCGAAATATCCTGGCCGATCTTAACGTGAATCACATGTCAGACACCGTGACTCAGCCGGTAGGGCGCCGTGCGTCAGGTGAGACTTTAGCTCCGCCCTCATGATCAGGCAGCGAGTGGCTGGCTTCCAACGGGAAGAAGGCTTCGCTGGAATGGGACTTTCCAAGTCATCATGACTGATTACCTACATTTTTTGTAGGTGTTGTTCCGTAAAAGGTGGAATTTAATTCTAGCCTACAGTAATAAGGCGGAGTAAGCTAATTGAAAAAATTTCGGCCCTTGGAGTAGTGCCTTTGTTTAGACTTCGGAGTAATCAGTATCGCTGATGCAACCAGCCTTTCTGTTGCATTACCGTAGCCTTTTGTGTGCTACGTGTTGTGGATCGGTCACCCCCTCAGATTCTGCACGACGGAACTGGTACCGTTTTTTTAACTTTCCAATCTAAAATATACTCTACTTGGTAGTTAAACGCACGACATAATTATACGATATATCGACACAGTCATACCATAAATTGGTACATGGGTCATGTATTAATTTCTATGACGATAGTGTGGTATTACCCCTCCAAACTACTCATAAAGCAAAAAGACCACAGAGTCTGGCAGTGGGAGAGTCCGGTGATCTCACAGATTCAAAGTCATAGGTAGAATTTTCTCAAAAGAACTGAGCCAATCCTACTTAACATAAGTTAAAAAGTTATTCTGTAGAACAGGATCTAATGGGAAACTTGTTCATTTGAGCTCATATCAATATGATGAGTAGGCCTACATCCACATTTAACCTAAAATGAGATTACACACGTGCAATATTTCATTAGAGTCTCTTTGCATCATGTGAAACTCGTGTGGCTTGATGCATCAAAGTGCATTTTCAGTACCTTCATAACCCTTGCTTTGGGTGTCAGTGTGTCAGAAACAGCTGCTTTTTTGTGAAGGGCATTATTTGCTCCACATAACTGACAGAGAAACTGTCTGCTAGAACATTCTAAGGAATGAAATATCTCAGCTTTAGTTCCTGTGCTGTTTTGCATATAATCTTTACCCATTTATGGGTCTTGAGCCAAGCACCCCCAGGATGGGTTCATTTCCTGCCATAACAGGCACTTTCATTTTTTATGTGGCTACAATTCGAATTATTATAATATCAAGCTTTTTTCTGTCCTATAGGCTATATGGTATATAATCTGTCTCTGAGTATTAACTTAAGTAATATTGTGGTACAATTCACTTCAGTTAACTCGGAATGATATTGTGCGTTATCACAGAGTCAGAAATGCCGTACCAGAGTTGGACAAAGCAAAGTTAAATTTTTGTACACCAAAGGCAAGCCTGAATCTGTTAATGTATGTAAATTGTACCTTGAGACAGCGTTACATTTCACATTCAAATTAATTCAATTTATGTTTAGTTTCTCTTAAGATAAATTAAGTGTTAGTTGCAGTTTGGTCTTGGGGACCCGCAGGCAGTCCATTACACCATAAATTCATACCTTGAGTCATATATATAAAATCTAACCGCAACTCGACTGAAAACACGGAACACGACAATAAAACAGACCTGCTAAAACTTGTACGGAGCGAGGCGCGTCTCTGATTGGCTGAAACAAAAGCAGACGGACCTGCTGGGATGCTAATACCTATGAATCGGTCTCAGTCTCACGGTACCTCTCGACCCAGTTCGACGTGTGAAAGTTGTGTTCCTGTGCTCGGTGTGATATTTTTTGTGCTTTACCTACAGTTCATTTAGTGATACAGTGATCATGGCCCCTAAGAAAGTGAGCAGTGATAGCAGCAAACCAAAGAGAATAAAGTAGTGAGAGTAACTTTAGAACTTAAAAAGGAGACTATAGCGAGACTTTAAGGTGCTGCGTGTGTGTCTGCTCTCGCTAAGGAGTATGGGAATGTCATTTGTTTCATATTTATTGCTTTTGTATGAGTGTTGTCATTAACAGCACCTTCATTTGTTTATTTTTTGTTGCAAAGGACCCAAGAAATATAAACGTGTGCCGTAAGTACAAAAATAGGCACAATAGAAGCATGTATGTATGAAATTAAGAATATTCAGCAGTAAGAATATCCAGTAGTGAATACAACTTTCTGTATATCATATCACACTAGAACAGCTTCTTCTTGTTACAGAAGCTATCTTACATTGTCACGTTCATCCATTTCTCATAAAGGTTTACCGGCTCAAGGTTTTGGTTCGCCTGAAATCCGTCCTGGGAAGCAGAGGGAATGAGGTAAGGCAAATGCTGGACTGGGTGCCAGTTCATGACAGGGAATCTTATTACTCACATACTCAGAGACTCCAGTTTGCCCAGATTGCATGTTTGTACACTGTGGGAGGAAACTGTAGTAGCCAGAGAGATCTCAGTGGTGAGCCTATGGAGAGCGGGCGCATGAAGTGTGATGCCACAATGCTAACTGCTGAGCCATTGTGTGACACTATTATAAGTCATTTATTTACAGTGTTTATGGCTATAGAGACCAAAGTTGTTTCATTTTCATTGTTCTGGACATATGTAAGTGTTCTCAGTGGGATTCTTAAGAGTCCTGGGCATGTCACTGTCATCACTAATCATGAGAGTTGGAATTCTGGACAAATTTTCAGCTTCTTTGTCTGGCTGCTGTAAATGCTTTAATATCTCCTTGGACAAAAAGTGCGGATCCTTCTCCGCGGCCTGGTCACACCCACCTGCAGGAAGTAAGGAATCACTGGGGTGAGATCGATCACTGACATCCAGGCTGTACCCTGTCCCCGAGCACTTTTCACCATTTTGTTTAACCATTTGCAGTTGCACTGTAATTGTGCGTTTGGCCTGTAATCTTTCTCAGAATAATTAAGTAGAAAAGCTGCAACTTCTCAGTTGGCAGTTTACCAGCTTCCAAGTGCAGGACAATAATTTCCTAAGCATTTTAATCCACGGTGCTTATTTCCTGAAATCTCCCTCACTGCTACACATCCTTGCTGTTTTAAAGTATTTGAGACTCTAAATTATTCTTTATTGAAGGCACCATCAGAATCAGAGGATTAAACTTGACTTACCATCTAGTAGAATGAGTTGGTAACGGTTCCGACATTCAGTGGAATTGTCCAAGATGTTCTTCAGGGTTTGGTGGAATACAAGTACTTGTTGATACCTGTCTTCCACTCCAAATCCTGCACTGCTGTCATGGGACATCTGATATAGGGTCTGCAGTGGAGTGGCGTACTCAACCAAGCAGTAGTGAGGCTGGAACAGAAACACACACCTTTATGATGTCATACATGAATCCCAGGCAAAGTCAGCCATTCAAAAGAAACAATTCAATTTGCAGTTCAGCAATTCAGCCACTGGGTGGTGTTATTGTACTAGAAAAACTTGCTTCATTAACTTTTCCTCTGAAGTTATAATACCTTCGCATAACAGCGACTTCCTTTAATCAAATAGTTTGAATATAAAAGGGAGCTCTTGCTTTGTCTTAGCTCACCCGTTTCTGGCTGTCATACACAGCATACACGCTGTGCTTATAAACCCTGCTTCTGACCCCAGCCCTGTCCATGGTTGTTTCAGTCAAGTTCTCGTAAAACGTGATGCGCTTATCCATGTCTTCCAGCTGGTCAGGAATGTAGGCGCTCACTGGCACCAAGATATAAATTTTCCAGGAATCTCTGTCCACCAGAATATTGTTGTTCTTTTGTCGACAGTGGTAACTCTCAATGGAAGTCTGTAGTTCTGAGCAAAGAAATATTTATTCAGTAATTGTTCATTCAGTAATGAAATTATCACATGTGACTACGAACAGGTCCGATCATTTTCAGATACTTTCAGTGTAATTTGGGTCTTTCAGTAAAGATACCTCAACATCTGTCATACACACAGACACACACAGACCTGTACTCATATCTTTGTGGGGATCATCCATTTATTTCTATGGACATAAACTATAATCCCAAAATGACAACCTTAACCCCCACCCAACCCTAACCTCAACCATATGTAAGCAAACGGAATACAATACTTTTTGACATTTTTCGTTGTTTGATGGCAGTCAAAAACTTATGTAAAATTTCCCCTTGTTGGGATTGAAAAAATAGTCCCCACAACGTCAAAATAACGTTTTTTTGTATCACATTACGGGGACATTTGGTCCCCATAATGTGATGTATATCTGGACCACACACACACAAACACACACAAAATAAGAAGGGAGTTTTGTTCACATGGCTATAGGGTGAAGTGAAATTAACCTCGGTCCCTGGAGAAAAAAACTTCTGAAGCTGACCGCTAATGAATTGTAGCAAGCAAATTAATGTTGAGGATGTGATTAATATATAACGCTCTAGTTTCTCCCCACTTGGATGAGCGTGTTTACTTTTAGCCTGGACAAAAAGATGGGCCCCTTTAGATCTAGCTCTGCGGAGAGAGACAGCTCCAGACTAAGGGAGAATTTAACGCGCGTCTTGTCAATGTGTCCATGGGAAACAGAAGATGATTAAAATTTGATGGTAGCAAAAAGTACAATGAATATAATCCATCAGTCTTCTAACAGCTCATCCAGTCTAAGATTTCAGGACAAATATTTATTAGAAAGAGTGAAAAACATACTGGGCAGTATCAGCTTTAGGTACCCCACGTAGAAGGACCAGGCAAGTCCGTGCGCCACGTTCATCTTCCGATTCTCACAGATGTGGGTGATCTCCATCTGCGTGGGACTCTGAAGGAGGGCACAGGAGATAATAAAATATTATATAATAAAATAATGTGGGAAATAATGTGGAGTGTGAAAAATCAATGTGAAGAAATGTTAAGATATGCTGCTGTGGAGCGTGTGGACTGTGACGGTAAAAATGGGATTGGCTGCTGTGGAGTGTGTGAACTGTGACGGTAAAGATGGGATTGGCTGCTGTGGAGCGTGTGGGCTGTGGCGGTAAAGATGGGATTGGCTGCTGTGGAGCGTGTGGACTGTGACGGTAAAGATGGGATTGGCTGCTGTGTAGCGTGTGGACTGTTTTAAGGAATGTTCAGATTGGCTGCTGTGGTCATAGACGTTCAGTGAGACATTTTTGTAGGAATTCTGACCAGATGACATGCTTCCATCTATGTGTGGTTTGCATAGACAGCCGGTGGATGTTTTGCAGTTGGCCTGGGCTTTTGAAGAGGAATGATATTCACCCCTTGTGGACTGGTGCCAACCTCCTGTCCAAAAGCATAGTTCTTAGTCTCGAGGCCAATCACTAACTATCCAGAGGCAAGTCGATGCAGCAGGCTAACCGGCATAACTGACCGTCTGCTATTCGCTTAAAGTCATCACCTAGGATTCATGCTATTGAGACTGTGTCTGTTCCCTGCATTTTTAATCATGGAGCTCTATTCCACTGCAATATATGTCATAATAATTTAGTAAAAATTAAACCAGATCCGTTATTAGATAACACTGGTCAACACATTTTTACAAAAGTCATGTTACTGAAATAAAATTAGTAATTTCTTGTCATTTTTTATGTGCTCAACACAAATATGACAGTCAAAATGCAAAATTGGCTCTAGATTTTTTGTAATATGCAATAATTAATTAATAGTGTTCTTTATTGTAACTAAATGGATAAATAATAACGTTTTTATGTAACAGTAGCTTAAACTGTATCCCACGAAATCTGACATTTTTTAAAGGCTCAACCTTTCCGACTGGGCTTTATATAGTACGCTGCTGACGTCGGCTTACTTCAGCGGCCGCCTGGCAGTAGTGCTGCATTGCATCAGAAAATGATGCAATAAACTCTGGATGATGCGTACATGATGGTATTATGCAATGTGATGCAATATTACATCATTCTAGGCATATTTAGGATCTTGTTACAGTCCTACTGGATACATTTACATGGTGAAACATAGAAAATGAACTATTTGAAATATCTTCAAAACGAGAGCCAATAAAATTTTTTCATGGTCATATTCGTGTTCAGCACACCAAGATATTACAGATTAGGACCTCTTTAAGTCAGTAACAATTTCAGTGTTGACCAGTGTAACAGGTGTAATGCAAGGCTAAAACCTGGTCTTTTGAATGTAAGACCAGTGGCTCCTAAGGCGTCAGCTCCAACATACAGAATCAGACGTTCCGTAGCCTCTTTATCTACGACAACGTTTCTCAACCAACTTCCACAGCCCTTTAACCTTGCATCTTAAGCCTCGTGTGAAAATGAACAGGTAATCGTGAACATGGTGAAATTGTTTCACAGCACTCTAGATCTTGTAGCTCCACTTAAGAAGATAAAACATAGAGATAAGAAACCTGCCCCCTGGTACTCTGATCATACGCATGAACTTAGACAGGCTTCACACAAGCTAGAGCGCAAATAGCGCTCAACTAAACTAGAAGTTTTCAGATCCACCTGGAAAGAGAGCCTCCCTAAATACAGACAAGTTCTAGTGACTGCTAAGTCTGTGTATCTCTCCAGACTAATGTGAGAACAAAAACAATCCTAAATTATTGTTTGAATCCGTGTCTAGGTTAACAAAAAATTCTTCAGTGTTAAACTCACAAGTCCCAGAAGCTCTTAGGAGCAGGCCTGGAGTGGCCAATCAGGAGACTCGGGCCCGGAGTGGCCAATCGGGAGACTCGGGCCCGGAGTGGCCAATCGGGAGACTCGGGCCCAGAGTGGCCAATCGGGAGACTCAGGCCTGGAGTGGCCAATCAGGAGATTCGGGCCAATTGAGAGACTCGTAAGAATTCCCGTCGGGCATTCAGAAACAAAATAATCTGACAAATTTAAAATTAAGGCAGTTAGAAGCAAAATAATTTTATGTTTATAAATTCCATAACGCTTTAGAACGTTAACCAGCGAGTTTTCCCACATACACAATAAACTACAATTGCTCTGCATAAAAAAACATGCGAATATGCGGCAAGTGCGTCTGTGTGAGCGCAGTGCACGGTTGCAGAGGTGCCTCAGCTAATTTGAGGCTATTGCTAATCACTGGAAGTTTCTCAAACGATGGACAGCAGAAAGATACCAGGCTGGGCTGAAAAAGTCAGACTGCTTAAACAGTTCAATATGCTATGTGTTATTTTCTTCTTGAAATATCAGTAGGTCTGGTAAATTCATTGGGACTTGAACTATGGCATCATTTATTACAGTTTCCCCAGAACAAAGACATAATGCGCTGGAACTGGACATAAAACTCCCAGCCTGAAAATCGGTCCCACCAGTCTGGCAGATACCAGCCTTCTGCTTGTCCCATTCATACAGATACTATTCTACTATCCTTGTAGACACAATTTCTAAGAAACTCCTCAAGAAGATTGCAACACTGATTAGCAATACCCCGTTAGGCTGGTTAAACTCGTCTCTTAGGCTTGGATATGTTCCAAAACGATTAAAAATAGCTGTTATAAGACCTGTTCTAAAGAAACCAAATCTAGAAAACTATAGACCTGTGTGAAAGCTTCCTTTCGTTTCAAAGATCCTGGAAAAAGTTGTTCATCAGCCGTCTTCCTTCCTACAGAAAAATAATGTTAATGAATTATATCAGTCTGGCTTCAGGCCAAACCATAGCACAGAAACAGCCCTAGTCAAAGTAATGAATAATTTGCTTATGGCTACTGATCATGGCTGCATGTCTGTCTTGGTGTTACTAGATCTAATTGCAGCATTCAGTACTGTGGACTATAATATTCTCTTGGACCCGCTGGAATCTGTGATTGGCTTTAAAGGGACAGCTCTCTCTTAGTTTCAACCTTATTTAACTAATCATTATCCGTTTCTTCATGTGAAAAATGAATCTTCCATGCCCACTAAAGTCCAATATGTGCTGTGCTGGGCCCGCTACTGTTCATTTTATATATGTTACCACTTGGTAACATTATTAGAAATCATGGTGTTGGGTTTCATTGTTATGCTGATGATACACAGTTATATACAGACGCTCCTCTACTCACGAACGAGATACGTTCCAAATGGCCGTTCGCAACTTGAAATGTTCATAAGTTGTTTTTCAACATGATTTTAAGGGTATACGCAAGTACAAAGAACTAGGATGCTGGGAGTATGCATGCTATGTTGCTGTGTGGCGGGAGTAGCGGCCAGAAGTCGTACTAGGTGAAACTGGAGCGCAGAAAAAAAAATTGATGTTGCGGACAGGAGACGGGAGCCCAACAAACTCAGTTTGGACTTACAGTCCACTTCGTTCGTATGTCTGAAAGTTCATAAGTTGAACGTTCGGAAGTAGAGGAGCGTCTGTATATCCTTGTATGCTGCATCACAGCTCTCTGGGTTATAATTCCATCTACTAGACATCTGGTGTTGGATGGCACAGCATTGTCTTATAGAGCTCCACAGCTGTGGAAAAGTCTTCCAGCAGATATGCAAGATTCAGGCTCACTCTAGTCTAGACAAGTCTAGACAAAATCACACTTATTTAGTCTAGCTTATAGGGACTCTAGTTCTGCTCACTCCCAGCTTGACCTATAGTGTCAGGTGCAGAGCTGGGGGGAGATCGGTGCCATTGGCTTTGGATGAACTGAACTGTCAGTGCTGTCACTCTAGCTTCACCCCCCCCCCCCCCCCCCCCCCCAAAGCAACCCGAGAAAGAAAGCACCCACCACGCCCACAAACACAACACACA
>JAODKC010000002.1:9660063-9677076 GCA_026777985.1 Mormyrops attenuatus
GATAATGTGAAGCACTTTGAAAAAAATGTAATGATGTGAAAATCCGCTACACAAATAAAATTGAATTGAATTGCCGCTGAATATTTTTGTGCTTCAGCAAACTACAGAGAAATATACTGAATCATTTGCCTGTTCTTCTTGTCTGAATGAAGCATAATTCCTATAGAAAGCCAAAGAAGTGTATCAGTTTTAGTTTCATTAATATCTAATAATTTCCTTCTTTTCAGAACTTTCACAATGACATGCAACCAAGGAATTATGTACATTTCAGTGCTGGCTGATTGGTTTTTGGTAACACAGAACCACAGACAGGTTGTGTATTTGGGGAATTTCCATTTTAGAGAGACAATTCTTGCAGTAGCAGTATATGAAACTGATAATGATAATTTTTTATAATGAAACAAAAAGATGGTCTTTCTTGGGATTTCCAGTCCTGTATATAATATTTTATATTTTAAGATTAATTTCTTAAAACCTTTTTTGTTGAATTAGAGTATTAGTGCATTATGAATAATATGCATATTAAACTAGTTACTGCCTTTTAGTCTCACCTAATGGCTGGGTTACAGTCTAGTGATTAACCCAAAACTGATTTCTGTGAGTAAATAAGACTCTTCAAATGTCACTGATATCACAGTGAACTCACAGTACAATAAAAGGCCTTTACTCAGCTTGTACAAATGGATAAACTGAACACTGCAGGAACAGCTTTGTGCGATTTTATTTTATTTTTGTTTGAAGCTGGACATTGTTAAGGTGACTTAACCCCACCAAAACCAGGGTGCCTCTTTTCTTGAAGTAAAATAATAGTAAAATTGTAATAGTAAGAGTAGTAAAAATAAAATAATAATAGTAAAATTTTTAACCTTTTAGTTGATTCCTCAAATCTTATGCCTCATGATGCATAGATCTACCACATCATGTTATGTGGTTTATACTCCACATTTATCCAGGATTTCCCCTTTAAAGTGAAAGTAAATAATACAGTGACCTTGTAACGAGCCAGAAATTAATCTAAACATTAATTTCTCTTTCATAGTTTCACTTAAGCTTAACTGTGTTTTGTTGTTCAGCCGTGTTTGGGGACAGCAAACGATATTTGGCCTGGGAATCCAAGAATGTAATGAAGATCAGAACTGTATTATTTTAGGATTTTATACAAAATATAGAATTTTTGAATTTTTTCAGATTGTGTTTGTTATGGGTCTAAGAATGCTGGGGGCATTATGACCAGACAGTCACATTGAGTGGAATGTCAACAGAGAGATAGTCCAGCTACTGAAACAATCAAGCAGAAGCCAGGCTGGCTGACAATAATAAGAAAAGAAAAAAGTGTGGATGTAAAGTTGCTATGCAGACCTGCCTTTTGTGAGTATGGGTAACATCAGACAGCAAATAAAAGCACTTCAAACTTAGACATTGTGCCTCATCACTCATTTCTCCAAGAAGCAGAAATCAGGAAATCAGTCAAATCCAATATTATTATAATGTATTTGTTTATGTAATAATAATAATAATTGATACTTTATTAATCCCCATAGGGAAGTTGTCTTTTTCATCTCCCTCAACTTGCTCTTTGTAGAGTAAGTTGTCCATGAAGGGCTGCCACCTGTAGTGGCACCCAGGGAGCTGGGGGTTAAGGGCCTTGCTCAAGTACCTGCAGAGGCTGGATTTGAACCAACAACCTTGTGATTATAAGCACCCAGGCTTAGCACACTGAGCCACATGCTGCCCCCAAACGTATAATGCATTGTGTATTACTGTTTTACATTAATGATAAACAATCTCACTGAGGAATGTAGATATTATAGATCAATGTTTCCCAACCCAGCCCTCAGGGACCCAGAGGCAGTGCATGTTTTTGGTCCCTCCCAGCCCCCTGCCACAGTTCACATGACAGTCCACATTTTTGCTCCCTCCCAGCCCCCTGCCAGACAATCCACATGACGGTTCACATTTTTGCTCCCTCCCAGCCCCCTGCCAGACAGTCCACATGACGGTCCACATTTTTGCTCCTTCCTAGCCCCCTGCCACAGTCCACATGACAGTCCACATTTTTACTCCCTCCCAGCCCCCTGCCAGACAATCCATATCACGGTCCACAATTTTACTCCCTCTGTGCCACAGTCCACATGACAGTCCACATTTTTGCTCCCTCCCAGCCCCCTGCCAGATAGTCCACATGACGGTCCACATTTTTGCTCCCTCCCAGCCCCCTGCCATGGCAGTGCACGTTTTTGCTCCGGGAAATGTAAAAATGTCTGTGGGTCCCCGAGGGTCAGGTTGGGAAACAGTGGTATAGATAGTGTAGATAGCCCAGGTTGTGAGAGTGCTTACCAGTACGTTACAGAATTTAAGCAGGACGCAAAACATGGAGGCCATCGCCATACTGGTCCACTGACACGCTTCAAACTGGACACATCCAGCGGTCAATGCGAAAAACAGCAGGGCACTCAAGGGGGCGTTGTTGAAGAAGACTTGGCACATTTTGGAAAGGCTGCCGCTGTACCTGCAGATAAGGTGGCATCCCTTAGTAACCTGCCCATGGGTCTATCGTTCACTCACTCACCATCCATCCATCCATCCATCCATCCATCCATTTATTCATCTATTGTCTATACCTGCTTGTCACATGTCCAAACCGATTGATTCAGCCTTCAGATTGCAACCATGCATAAAGTTGCATTTGCGACTGACGTGGTTTTTGTATGAAGTCCTGACCATTAGTCCCCCCAAGTTATTCTGCAATTTTGTTTATCTTTAACAAAATATGAATTATTACACAATACTGTGAGCTAGCATATTATATGGCATCACATTAGGTTCTGTAAAAAGGGATTGGATATGATCAAATAGTAGTAAAATCAGTAGTAAAACATTTAGCCGCAATTTCTGTTCCTGAAGTTTTGGAAAGCCTCTCACTGTTTTGACGTAAATTTCTAAGACAGGCTTAAATCCATTTCAGAAGTGCATACAACGTGTATATTCATGCACACGTGACTTTTTGATGCACATTTCACCTTGTTTGTTTACTAACCCTACAACCACCAAACATGGAAATGACGTGTGCTAGCTACCATTTAATAATGATTTTTCCAGGCACCCAGCTGTCACGCAGACATAACCCGTTTTACAGTTGTGTTTTACATGACTAATATTAACAACAACGTGCTGTAGATTTGAATCCTCTGAGCGCTGCATGCTCTCCCCTGTTTTTATTTTGCTTCCTCCCGCAGTTTAGGTGAATTTTTGTTTCTAAATTCTATACGGCGTTTGTCATTAACGGCCTGACATCTTCAGAGGTGGATATTTCAGGTCCAGAATGTAAAAATCCCAAACAAAAATTTGTTTCAAGCAACCAGTTGGGTATGCAAAGTCACAGTCACAGAGGACACAGCTGGTTGTTTGAAACAAAATTTTGGTCTGGATTTTTACTTTCTAGACCCAAAATGTCCACTTTTCGACATCTTATATCCTACAATCTGTCACGGTACCACTGTGACAGATAAACAGGTACGGTTGACGGATGGATACCAATCTTGAATAAAGTGGTAAATAAATGAATAAATGCTTAAGTGTGTTATTATTTTTTGCGTAAGAATATATTTCGAGAATTACCAGTTGAACCTGTTCCGTGCACTATACTGGATTCTTGAATGGTGCACACGATCGACTCCCACAGTCCTAAAATATTATTCTCACTGGAAATAACGATCTCTCAAATGTACCCACTCCAGCTCACCTTGAAACTGAATGATGAAGCCACTCTTCTACAAAAAGACACAGCTGAGTGAGTGTGGCCCCCAGGGACAGGCCGAGGCCTAACATAGTGGCCTGTTTGTGGATACTGTCCTCTCCAAAGAGCAGCAAAGCAGCCAGTAGCACTGCAGCACTAATTCCAGCTACACAGATGAAGGACATTCTCCTTTTTGGCTGGCAAGGGAATCTTGTCTCCTTTTTCTGAATCATTGTCTGTAACAAACACACCACAGTTAAAATACAACGGCCATGGTTTAGCTGCAGAGTAAATACGCACTGACTAGAATCTTGAAGTTTGAGGACGTAAATATACACAAAATGAGTAACAATATTGCAACACCCACAGTAATTACAGGAAACCATGTCCATTGCTGACATGCAGGTGTATGATTTAGCAGACAGCCAGGCAGTCTGCAGCATCACACAATGGCAGCAGGAAGGGTGGTCATGCAGAAGAGGTTAGTCCACCTGCCAACGTCATTGGACAACATTGGACACCTTTCCAACAAGTCGGTTCTCCACATTTCTGTCCTGCTAGAGCTGCCCTGGTCAACTGCTAGTCAAGTGACTGTTAAGTGGAAACATCTGGGAGCAAGTTCAGCTGTGAGGTGGGGGGCCACTCAAGCCCACACAAAGGGACCTGATCACCCAACATCAATACCCAACCTGAACGGCAGCAGATCCCACCGGCAATGTTCCAGCATC
Source organism: Mormyrops attenuatus (assembly GCA_026777985.1). NCBI lineage: Eukaryota > Metazoa > Chordata > Actinopteri > Osteoglossiformes > Mormyridae > Mormyrops > Mormyrops attenuatus. The sequence continues at coordinate 9,664,528 of JAODKC010000002.1, forward strand.
TAATGTACATCCTGTACTCTTATAGCAACTAAGGGCTAGGCAACTTCATCTTAATACCCTTTGATTCAGAGTGAGATATTGGACAGGCTGGTGTCCCAATGCTTTTGTCTATATAGTGTATACTACTGCCAAGTTTAACTTGGCACAGCACTAATGTAATTGCTTGAAGAACTGATATTTTTAAGAACCCAGAGATTTACAATGTGCCTTTACTTTTGATGCGTTCAGGCGGGCCTGAACAAATGTAGCTCCCGCCCTGGATGCACAAGAGATGGGCACTAGAAGAGCTTCTCATTTTAGAATATACTACTACGCTCTGTATGAAGCGGTAGTTCTGAAATGAGAGCATGTAGGAGATGGGGGTGAGGGTGACTCACTTGGCCGCTGAAATACAGATGGCACAATTAGCAGAGACATGCTCCTCTGTGAGATCAGGTAAAAAAATCACACAAAGGCATCTTCAGACGCTTAACCTAATATCAATAGATATGGATTTTAATCTTAAAATTGGAAATGATTAAATAAACGAATGGAATGACAGTGACAAACTGAAAAATGTTACACTAGACATGAGTTTATCTTAATTTATAATGTGCCCGTGTTAAACTGCTGTTACATTGCTTTTGAGAAAGCCACTTTTCTATTGATTGATAGCATTCTGTAGTCATGAGAAGGAATAAATGGCCACTTGTTAAGGTGGAACTAGATACCTCTACACCTTTTCTTTGTGTGGAAGTTTTGGGCAGACGCAGCCTTTTGTATGAAGTCCTACCCATTACTTCCCCAAGTTATTCTGAAATTGTTTATCTTTAACAAAATATTAATTATTTTACAGTACTCTGGGCTTGCATATTTTACAGCATCACATTTGTTTCTACAGAAAGGGATGTTTATATGATCAAAGCCAATGCTTCAAAAACGCCATGTGACAATGAACAAGCATTTTTACTGTGGGGACAGTGTAACATAGTTAATAATTATGATATAATTTGACAGGAAACATAAGCGACATCACTACGGCACATTCACGTAACCCAAAGACACCCCTGCTGACAATCACAGTAATAAAATCATATATTTGTGCTGTAAACTTACCTTGCTTTAAAAAAGCCTGTTTTTTTTTTCTTCAAGAGATAGTGACGACGACGCCTGAGCCCCAGCAACAATACAGACACAGTTCTGAAATGTGCCTTCGGCGCAGCAAAACAAATCCTTAGATACAAGTTCTGTGAGCCTGTGGGGCCGCTGAGATATTCTGACGGGAGGGTGTGTCAGTCACGCAGGGCAGTCTCTTAGTTTCATTTTCCGGAAGCATTAGACACGTGTACTGCGGCAAGTGTATCCATGAAAGACACTTAAGAAAAAAAATGCAGCGGATAGAATTCAGTGGAATTGAAATGGGGAAATGCAGTGGGGAGGGTGAGTCTGCATGCTCTGCACTATAGTGAATGGTTTTTGCACACCACAGATTTTCACAACTTTTCCATTTATTTAATAAACTGCAGATTTTTTTACAATTCTTGTTAAGCACTGAAAAGTTGAATGAACAACTATAAATGTAAGTCAAATGAAACAAGTTTCCTTTATGACATGGAAAGAGTATGTAACAGTGCATGGCTGACATCCTATTAACTGGTCATGTGGTGATGGCATAGTCAAATTCTAGGCTGACCTTTAACTTTAAATACAGTAGTTAACTGTTTCATCCCACGAAACAGAGCAGTATTTAATGTTACTCGTGGAAAGAATGCCTTGAATTTTCTGTGCTGTTATAACTGCTAGAGGAGGTGAATCAAAGATATGACATTTTCTTGCTAGTCAAGGTAGTCAAAAGTTGAACATACTGTACGTTTGTTAACAAAGAATATTGAGTGTATTTTTAGTAAATGTTAAGTGAGTAACATGCAAAGGTAGAAAATTTCAGTGTGTGCAAATACTTTTGGCCTGTAGTGTGTCACATCAGACACTCGGGGCTGTAAGTCTGATGGTGCTCATGGCACCCAGAGAGCTGGTGAGACTCAATCCTGCTGCAGTGGCTTTGGCTCCATGTTTGGTTTTTGTTTGAAGTTCGATTGCCAAGAACATTGTTAAGAGAATTTTTCATCAGTACTTCCTCTGTGGGTGGTACACAGAGCTGGGTAATTCAGGTCCAGAGAAAAAAAGTCCAGACCAACCAACCAACCAGTTGAGCATAAAGGGTGACAGCCACAGAGTACTCAACTGTTTAGTTTAAACAAAATCCCGATCTGTACTTTTACTCTCTGCACCTGAATTACCCAACTCTGGTGGCACCATGGGTGTAAATTATGCGGGGGGGGGTGGAGGGGTTGTACCCCCCTCCCAATAACCAAAACCAGCTAATACACCCCCCTGGACTCCCTTAAAAGGGTGGATGGAGACCTCAACCCCCCCCCCCCCCAATAATGCTCAACCCAAAGTTATGCCCCTGGGTGGCACAGTGGGTGGCCTCTTGCCACATTCCTGCAGGATTGGGGATTAGAGACTCACAGCTACTCTGTGTGTGCATGTAGAGTCTGCTGCTGCATGCCTATAGATGTGTTTCTGGGCATTTCCTCCATGTACTCCAGTTCCCTCAAACATGGGATTAGGCAGATTGGTGTCTGACTGGCACATTGTGTAGACTGGCCTCCTGACCTAGACATTCCTCGTCCCTTGTATCCTGAGCTTCCGTTCTGTAATCCTAGGTTGACCCGACTGACAATCATGGCTCATTCATCCCTGTGGTTTTCATATCCCATCAATCTCTCGGTGAGACACACATATAGGTGAGGGCAAGATTAGGGGTCACAGGACAGCACATCGGGGTTAAGGGCCTTGTTCAAGGACACAACAGTGGCAGAACTCTGCCGACTACAGGATTGGAATGGGTCACACACCCCCTACTGGTAAAGGGGGACTTAGCATTATATTTTCTTCATGAAAACCATAGGGATCAAAAAATTGCTGTCGTTGTTGTTATTACACAGTATAAATAATAAAAAAAAACATGGTTATGCTACAAACTGTGTTGAAAACCTGCCCTCCAGTATCCGAATTGGGGGACGCTGTCGTACTGTATGTAATCGCCGACGAAAGAGCGAAATCACCAGCAGGGCAGAGTAATTGCACTTACCCCTGAAGCTATTTCGGTTTTTAGCAGGTGGACTACATCCATTGGGGTGAAAACAGGAGCCCAGTCATATCAGAGAAGACTACAGGAAATGCATTTCTTAACTGACTATTGTCAGTTTCCCAGGTTCATAACCAACCATTGCCAGTTTCCCAAGTTCATAACCGACCATTGTCAGTTTCCCAGGTTCATCTCCATTCCAGGACCCCACATATCGTGACAAAGTCTTATTTCAATATTTCTGAGCCCCACTCAAAAACAAGGTCAATGTCTGTGTTGAGCTGAACCCTCCATTTGTGTCTGTTCAACGGACTCGTTAACGATGCAAATTATACTCAGTAACTCAACTCAACAGCTCTACTTTCTTAAAATAAACAACATTAAGTGAATAAATGTCTTCTTTTAGTAAAAATCCTAGACAGACAAGTAAAAGTTCAAAAAGACTTTCTAACAATGTTTTTCTTTTTAATCCGACAGGCGTGTGGGACATGTATGAATAACAAACAAATATCTGGGAACTTGCATTAGAAAAATTACATTTTGGGATCGAGAGGCGTCAGAAAACGAAGAGACGAGACTAATGGATGGCCGTCTTAAAGCGGTCATGTCTGTGCGCACAGAGGATAAACCGAACCAGAACCAATGACTCATGCATATTTTATTCAAGAGTAAAAAAGTGAGATCAGTCCCATAGGGCATGCTTACAATGTATCTGTTGTGTAGGAAGTCATATGTGAAAACTTAGTTCCAGAGAAAAATACAAGAAAATTATCACAAGGTAAATCCCATGAAATTCATTTCTTAAAGAAAATCACATTGAGACCAAAGAAGGATCAGAAAATAGTGAAAGAAAAATTAACAGTAAGCTTAATTTAATACGAATAAGAGCATTATTAAGAATTAATAAAAGTGAGACACGGGATTAGTGTCTAATTTGTTTTACATTTGAATAAACCATGCGATCATGCTTTGGCAGCCTGAATGTTGCTTATCACTGAATAATATATTCATTCACACTATTGAACAACTTCTGTACATAAATATAACAGTTAAAACACAAGGTTTCACACCTTAAAAAGAGCATAACTGCCTGTACAGCCAAAACGGAGAAAATTAAATAAAAATTAAATCAAACTATAATGCAAAATCATCAAAAAGAAACTAGAAATGAACAAATAAGAATGATATATAGATATGTATCTATATATAAAATAATAAAATAGAATTTTACAAATATAATTGAAATGATTCAGACCTACTATATTAAAACACAGCACAAATAGAGTCTCACGTGTCAATAAGGAATCTGACCGCATGCACAGATGCGTTTTATAGATGCTGTACAACTTATTGTTGCAGGTTTCTCTATTACAGTTACTGCAATGGTAGGTCCTGTCTAAATACACATCCGAGTTCAGTTTCCTTTCTATTTACTGGCAGGCGAAGGAATGAATGTGGGTGACTGTGTAGTGACAGCAGAGCCACCTCAGCCGAAACCACGCCGGGACCGCTAATGCCGGTGGAACAAAACGAAACAAAAAGAAAGGAACATAAGTAATACAACAAAACGAGGATTCTCAGGTGTATAGCAAGTAGCCTGAAATTTTACACATTTTAAAATGTCTTTTTATTTATAAATAACACCTATCTCAGTTTCATTTGAATACTAGTAGCAAAACATGTTCAGTAGCAAGATAATCTTATGTTTATGAATACAGCCTTTAATCAAAATTTTTATATGTATATATGCATATATATGTGTATGTATGTATAAATATCTATATATAACATATATATATATGTTTATACACACATAGCTACATATATATCTATATGCAAACTTTAACGTAGAAGAGCTTAAATAAGTTGAACCCAATCTCCCACATCTTTCTCAGCCACAGTCAATACACATACAGCAGGCAGGCCTCCGATTATATAATAAAGGTCGCACTTCCTTTACCCTAAACACCCCCTACCCCAGCCCATCTTATCAGCCCTCCCAATGAATATGGAATCTTCTACACATCAGTTTCTCTCTAACGTTCTGGTGTCAAAATGAAACTGCGTGTGTAGGTCAGCAAACCTGTGCCCTTACTGGAGTCTAAGAGAAAAAAAAAATCACGCAAAAAGTTAACGTCTCCTGATGTAGACGCCTTGTACTTTGTCATTTGTGGTTTGTCGTTTTGTTTCTTTCTTTGTTCGAACATCTGAGGCCTGAAATAGTGTTTTTGAAGCTCTGTCCCTAACAGCAGGCGGTGGAGGGGGGTGGATCACTGAATATTGCTGTTATCATCTGTGCCGTTGGACTCGGCCATGTTCATCTTGCCCATGGAGTGGCCCACGTTGTTGACGGCGTCCCTGCGGGGGGGCATCCGCTCGTTGATGCGGTCCAGTCCCTTGGCCTCCTCGAAACTGCTGATCTTGTGCTGTGGAGAGAACCCGCGGATGGCTGGGGGGAGGAAAAGGGAGGGGAGACGAAAACAATAATCAGATAACAGATGCCAGTAAAGTAAAGATGCCACAAACCTGATTTCCGTTATGGGGTGGGGGGGGGGACCCTGATCCATCACACCTCCTCCACCCTACATAATCAAAGGAGGTCTTTCCGATTAGACACCACACTGCTTATGCCACCATCCGACACATGGCGCGTTGTGAACGGTTACAGGTGTCTGAACATTATTCTACTTTGTAAACACTCCTGACCTGGATTTACAAATAGCCCTGCACTACAGATGCTTGCTTTTATTTTAAAAACGGAATATAATCGCATGCATTGCACTGCTTATTTCTTACACTGAGTGTATTAAATTGATTACGCTTAAGCGCTTTACCGAAAGCATTAAAAATGTGATTAAGGAAATAAAACATCATTAATTCAAGACTAATGGAAATATAAAAATGACAAATGACAAAAAAAAAGTTTGTTTCTTCATACATTAGCAGGGCCGCATAGTCATTTATCAGTGACTTTAATGATGTTTATTTCCTTTGAAGGGTGTCTTCGTAATGTTAGTTCGCCAGGTTGCACTTCAGCTCTTACAGGAAGTTGCCATGCCGTTGTCATGCCACATTCTCCATGGCCATGCAATCTGCCCTCTGGTGCACGCAGGATGGCCTCATGGGTAGTTAATAACGCAATAGGGGTGTATGCTGAGTCACCACTACGGCAAAAAAAAAAAATCGCACCACGGGGAGTAGATGGCGAGGGTCACGTGAGGATATTCGGCAACCTCGGCGGGGGGATATGGGGGAGCTGGGAGCTACGGACTAACCACTCACCACTGATAGGCTAAAAACATTATCTCTGTAGATCAGGAGGGTTTGAACTATTTATGGTGGAGGTCTGGAGTCAACGTGTTAATGGTTTTAGGGCTTTGGCAAGACTGTTTTGAGCATAAATGTCAATTTTAAAGGTTGGGCGTCCTTAAAAGATGTTAAGTCGTGTGGCGTAAACATGAATATAATAGGTGATGAAGACGGGGATCAAAAACAGGACAGATAAATAACGCACAGTGAAATCAGCCCTTTTGTTAAATCTCACAGCTGAGATATATATTATGTCTTACTGTGGCCCTGTGTTGAAAGAAGTGGAAGATGGATGGATATATTGTATATATTTCAGACATATAAATGACCAAACTGTTGTGCTATTGGGCCTTACTTACATATAAGACAGTTGGACTCCATGTCTGAACTCGCCAACCTCAAGAATAAAGTGCTTGACCGTTCAAATTATACGGAACTGTATAGGTTCGGGAAAAATATGCCGTCTGGTTCTTTGGGGACTTGCAGGAGTAATACCCACAGGGTCTTCGGTGTTCAGAGAAGATAAGATAAAATAGACTTTATTGATCCTCGGGGTAATTCGTTAAGCGTGAAGCCAGGATGCCTTCTCAGGCCAGGGTCATAACGCTAGAGGCTGTGGGCCTTGTTGGACCGGGGCTGTTTGGCAGGACGAGTGCTGGCTCAGGTGCCAGTCCCGGCACTGGAATGCCGCATAGTTGGGCGGGGAGTGGGGGTGTCACTTTGCACCGTCAGGGTTTTTTAGCAGAATGAAGTCGAGTGTGATGACCTCCTTCTACCTTCACGTTAGGAAAGGGAAGGTTCCCCCTGCTCTTTCAAAAGGTGCAGTGCGTCATGCAAGCCAGGGAGGGGACGTAGGAGTGTGTGCGTGTCTGTCTGTCTATCCCCTTTTCCCACACTGAGATTGACTGCAGGGTCACTGTATAGTACCCTGGCAAACACAGACTGGACAGAGGCACAGGCCCACTAATGAGGGGGGGGATGGGGCCAGTGAGGGGCCACCTAACAGCCAGTTGGGGCCAGTGATGGGTTACCCAGTCAGGGGCCAGAGAGGGGCCACCCTGGGGCCAGTCAAGAGCCAGTGAGGGGCCGCCCAGGAGCCAGTGAGGGGCTAGTGAATAGCTGCCCAGGGACGAGTGATGGGTCACCCAGCAGCCAGTCAGGGGCCACTGATGTGCCACCCAGAGGCCAGTCAAGGGCCACCCAGGGGCCAGTGAGGGGCTTCCTAGGGGCCAGTCAGGGGTCATCCAGGCGCCAGTCAGGGGCCACTGCTGTGCCACTCAGAGGCCAGCCAAGGGCCAGTGAGGGGCTTCCCAGGAGCCAGTGAGGGGTCATCCAGGCGCCAGTCAGGGGCCACTGATGGGCCATCCAGGGGCCAGTCAAGGGCCACCCAGGGGCCAGTCAAGGGCCAGTGAGGGGCCACCCAGGGGCCAGTCAGAGGTCATCTAGGTGCCAGTCAGGGGCCACTGATGGGCCACCCAGGGGCCAGTCAAAGGCCACCCAGGGGCCAGTCAAGGGCCAGTGAGGGGCCACCCAGGGGCCAGTCAGAGGTCAACTAGGTGCCAGTCAAGGGCCATTGATGGGCCACCCAGGGGCCAGTCAAAGGCCACCCAGGGGACAGTCAAGGGCCAGTGAGGGGCCACCCAGGGGCCAGTCAGCCCTTTCCCTATGAACATGGACGTTTACCTTCTCCATCCTCAACCGTCTCGATGGCTTCTATGGCCTCGATGGTAGCTGAGGGGGCACAGAAAGAGGAGGGTGCCAGTTACTCTGGAAGCCATGCACTGGCCGGGCAGCAGCGCCGCGGCCGCAAGCAACGCACACACACCCGTGCACAACAGCCAGTCCCCAGAGCGCCAGGCCGCGGGCTGAACACAGGCGAGGGTTAGGAACACAGAGACAGAGAGAGAGAGGCGAGCACAGGGGCTGGGGGGGGGTGTGGGTCCAGGCCTCACCGCTCTGCAGAGTCTGCCTGCCCCCAGACAGCACGCCGCTGGGAAGCATACCGGTGGGCGTCAGCCCCTTCAGCGTCAGCACGTTCTCGCTCTCCTCCCTGTAGGGGGCGACGGCAGCAGGTCAGAGCCATGGCAGACCCACACGCACGGACACACGCCTTCCCGATTCCGTGCGCCAGTGAAGCCCCCCGCCCCCCGCGAACGGAGGCCCCCAACCTGCAGCCAGGGTCAAGGCCGGCTCTTGGGGCCCTGGGGCCTGAGCTGGCCGCCTCTGGAGAAGACACACTCACCTAAGGACTGAGAACATCTTGGCCATTTTCCCGATGGCCCTGATCTTGTTCCTGATCACCTCCTTGCGAGCAGCTGCGGCGTTGGCTAGACGGGCCCAGAAAGACCCGAAAGAGGACAGACGCGTCAGAACCCAGGTGAGGGTGCAGAGGCACATGTACACAAGCAGCGTGTTCAGTGATTAAATCCACACTGGCCTTCCTTCCACTCTCGTGATAGAAGCTAAAGTGACGGAGGGTCTGTATGTGTATGAAAGGCAGGGGGAGACCCAGAACACACACACACAAACACCCAGACACATATGCACAGACCCACACGTGCACACACACAGAGACACACAAAGACGTTCCTCATAATCAGATGCATGCATATCACTACAATACATTTCAAACCAAGAAACTTATAGCATTTAGTTAGAAATGAAGAGTTATCTTTATGTTATTATTTTAACTTGTAAAAAATGACTGCTTTACAGAGAGGATCAGCCCATGGCAGAAAAAAACAGCCTGGCTGAAACAGGATAGAAGTCAAAGTTCAAACAAAAATAATCAGAAAGAATAATCATATTCATTAATATTGTATGTCATATTAGTGTAAACCCTTCAGATTTACAATTTAAAACTTTCAGTGACTATATGTGGTGTGATATTATATCTTTCAACCATCAATAGCTTAAGCTTGTCATTTAATAAATCCTTGAGTAAAAAACAGAATAAAGTCAAATGCTTCATGTTAAATGATCTCATTCCCAATCCCAAGATGTAAAATACTCTAAAAGCTGAGACTGTTTGTGCAATAGAGGGGTTTGGGCACTTTCTGTTGTAGGGGAAAAATCTACAGTAGAGGCCGTGATCAGGTCCAAGTAAGAAACAAGCAACTGTAACTCCTGGGAAACCTTCAAGATTCCTGCTTCTGAATCTGCAAAATAGTTCCATGTGATGAACAAGGTGACTTTAGTCTCTATTCATAATCTATTTTATCTCTTTCACTTTCACATAATCCAAAGAAAACTGCCAAAACAAACCTAAGCGTGTTTTTCTTACCGTCAAAGATCTCATCGCCATCATTCATGAGTTCATCATCAGAGCAGATGCTCAGGACGTTGACAAGCATCTCCGTCACTGCAGAGGGGTCAGGGGTCAAGGGTCAAGGGTCAGACGGTGAGGCGTGGGCCTGCTACCTCTCTGGCCATCATGGGTGTGATGACACTGCACCGCTCTATTGCAGAATGCTACCTACTGCAGCTGCGTGTGTGTTCATAAGCACGTCTCAGCGAGCTCAGATGTTTGCCTATTTCACTAGGTACATTATACACTAATCTTTTGTTTATTCACATTAGCCTCGTTGAAATCACCAAATTTAGCATAGATTTAATTTCTGAAGTGGTCCCCAGTAGCACCCGAGCCGGGAACGGATCCGTCTCAGCCTGAAGCGTTGTCCCTCAGCGAATCGCAGCAGTGGAGCAAAGCGCAGATGGTTAAGTGGGCTTTCCATTGTTCACCAGTTCATGAATAACACAGGGATATCACTCCCTCAGAGGGCTGGGGGGGCTTCCATTAACCACATTTCGGTGCCGGGTGCAGGGACCTGGGGAGGGCAGCCGCGTATGCAGCCCAGACAGCTAAGGCACCACACCTTTCTCTCCGACGAAGGGCAGCGACCAGGTGAAGACGTCCATGAAGTTGGGCAGCCAGTAGGGGTGCGGGGAGCAGTTGAACTGCCGGATGTTCATGACGTTGTTCTCATACTTGAGGACCGCAGCTGGAAGACCAAGGCAGCAGCATGTTATACAAACAGCACAGGCACACACACAGGCAGTTAAACACGCACACAAACGCCTTCAAGTGACATCTGCCCAAGCAGACGTGGAGGTAGGCCTCAGTGCCACCCTGATTAAGGCGAGAAGAATTAATCACTTTCTATCATCCTAGATCGTCTTCATAGATTTTTCAGTCCTAAATCTTTCAGTCACGCTAGATCTTTCAGTCATGCTAGATCTTTCAGTTCTCCTAGAACATTCAGTCTTCCTAGATTTTTCGGGGGTTACGAGTGTGACCTTGACTTTATTCGATCCTGGGGGTGATGGGAATCAGACTGTACTCATCCTGATGATGACCTCTTGGGTGCCCATCTGTCTGGATCCACACATGCACAGATGTATGAAGACATACACATACAAACATACATGTGTTTATGCATCTACATGCACAGACACGGCTGTGGGGGGGGGGGGGGCATGACTGTAATTTCTCGGCCAGCTGAAGCATCAGGAGAGCAAGAAGAAAAGCGAGGAGGCACCCACGCATTCCGCCTGGAGAAACACGCTACGCTCCGCCAGGCCGCCGCATTTCAGCATTAAATATGGCCCGCGGCGCAGGAAGGATGAGATGCATTGAGAGTGGCCAAGTCATAAATAATTAGAGTATGTCTTTTCCTTCTCAAAATAAGGCAGAACAGAAAAACATAAGCGACGCCACTCTAGAGAGCATGATATCCGTGGAATCTCTCTCTGAAACACGGGCGGGGTATAGATTATTTAGAGGACGGATGGGGCAGGGAACAGGCCCCTCTACCCACCTGTAATGTCTGTACTGGGTACAAATCGAGTTTGCTGTGTGTGTGTGGGGAGAGACCTCTCAGGAAACCGTGAAGAAGCCCAACAAATAGCCCCCTTGCATTCTCCAAAAATCCCTGTCACCATTACGGAGAATCGATACAGGACAATTTGAAATGGATCATTTAATCTACGTACTATACTGAATATCTGGGTCTTGTGATGAGAGCTCCTCCTCTTGTTGGGGGCGTTGTGAATGTTAGCTGTTACCCACAAGAAACATCTGCGAGCTTGTGCGCACACGGACACACACATACACACAGACACACAGACACACAGACAGGTTTGTGATTATCTTTGTGGAGACTCTCCTCTTCATTTCTATGGAGAAAACTCAAACCCCAACATGACGACCGTAACCCCTGCCCAGCCCTAACCTTACACGTAAGTAGACAGATTAAATTTTTAGTTTTTTGATTGCATCCACAGATCTTTGTGGGGACCTGAAAAATGGTCCCCACAACGTCAAAATAACATGTTTTTATTACATTGTGGAGATCATTTGGTCCCCACAATGTAATACAAACATAATCCAAACACACAGATACACACACACACACTGAAACACACAGACACAAACGCATGCATACAAACACATGTATCATCTCTTTGTGGGGACTCTCCATTCATTTCTATGAGAAAGTTTTCCCTTGTGCATACCAAAAAGGTGATCCCCACAATGTAATCTATACATGGCCCCCCCCCCCAAGCACACACACACACACACACACACACAAAGCCACAAATTGTGAAGTATTTCATTATTTCAGTATTTTGTGTGACTTCATAACAAACCCCACTGCAAACACCTGCCAACCCAGATAAACAGGTCCCTCTGTTGGATGAAAAAGACCTGGCCGCACTATAACTGATGATCACTGTCTGAGCAGAAACAGCCATAAATTCAACCACCATACAGTGCGTGAATGCTGGGTCCATGTGGCTTTCTGATTTGGTTTCTGGCAAATCCATACAAACCCCCACAGATACAAGGCAAATCCTTCCCTCTTCCTCTATCATCATCCCTCCTTCTCCATTCTTAATTCATCACTATCTAGGATCACCAGGAATACACCGAGACACCAAGACTAGCTGCTGTGCTGCTCGTTCCTTCCTGGTTATTACAGTATGCCTTTCGGGGGGGGGGGGGGGCGCGGCGGGCGGGGGGGCGGGGGGGGGGGCGCCGCCCCGCCCCCCGGGCGCGGCGGGGGGGGCCGCCCGCCCGCGCCGGCACGACGCGAGACCCCCGCGAACAC
>JAODKC010000002.1:9677176-9691601 GCA_026777985.1 Mormyrops attenuatus
GCCGTCCGGGTTATCCCCCTCTCCCCTCCCCCCCCCCCCCCCCCCCCGCCTTCTTTCACCTCCACACTCCCACCACAAGAGGGCCTCTGCTGTCGAGGGCACCCTCAGTTCACTGATGAACTGCACAAGTCCGATCAGCACCATGGCAACCGTCTCCCACACGAGAAGGCGCTTCTCTCCCTCAAGACACACTTCACACTTCACCTTGCTTGCATAAGGAGGAACGGGCAATGCGATGCGCGGAGCGCTGAGCAAGGGGGAGCTAAGCACAGGCCCACCTTTGTTGTTGTAAACATCTAGGTAGTTGGGTGCTGAGAAGATGGTGATTAAGGATGGGAAACCGGTGGTCTGGCTCTTCCGGTACATCCTGTAACTGTGAGGAGAGAAATCACACTGGTGATGTTACGCTCCACACAGCTCACCCACAGAAGCTGTTAGTGCTATCTCCTTAATGAGCTCACTCTCACAATTTACTGCAATGATAAAAATCAGCAAGGCATTCATTAGCTACAGGATAAACTTAGAGGCACAGATCCCGCACCGAATTGCCCACGATAGCGAAGTGTATTTAAAGGCACCGACGCCGGAGCAGAGGCAGTACACGGAGCTCCACTCACCCAGCATCTTGTGCTTCATGTGCCCGGATGATTGATAATAGGTTATTGTTCTGTAGAAATTCGCACACAGCCGGGTAACTGCAGGACAGTGAAAAAGAGGGGAAGAGGGGGGAGGAAGTGAGTGAGGTATACGGTCTAAAAACTACGAAACTACAGTGCAAGACCGGTACATGGAATGAAGCAGTTACAGAACGTGACCTGTATCCCACAGCACACCTCAACAGGAGAGATATCCCTGACTTGTATCCCAAAATCTAAGTGAACGTGACACTATATAACCCTGACCTGTATCCCACAACACAAATCAACATGACACTACATATCCCTGATCTGAATCCCACAGAACCAACTCGACATGACACTATATGACCCTAAGCTGTATCCCACAACCCAAGTCAACATGACACTATATGACCCTGACCTGTATCCCACAATGCAACTCAACATGACACTACACAACTCTAACCTGTATCCCAAAATGCGACTGAAGGTGACACTATATGACCCTGACCTGTATCCCACAATAACATGCAACTGTCACAATCTAAATTATCTCTGAAATCTCTTAACATACAAAGACACATCTGTCCTTAAACTCTCCTAACCGGTTCTCCAATCAGAGCGATGTGGACAGACTTGAATACCATCCAAACGCCATTTGGCAGAATAAACCAACATTAGCACACTGCCCCACCCCAGACTAAAGTAACTCTGTTGGGTTGCTGCCTCTTTGTAAATTTGATTCGGTGTAATAATAATGAAATGCCTTCACTGGAAGCCATGTTGGTATCACCTAAGCTCATGATGCACTGTATTAAAAGAAAGATAGAAGGTCAAACACTGCAATCACATTATGCACTGCAATGTTATAATTCATCTGGGAATGTGGTTCTCGTGCGGGCTCCAACATGAATAACCATTAAAATACATCGTGACAGGATGATGGCTTTTTGTGGCCTGGTTTGCTGTGCCGCGAAGCGTGACCCCATGTTCCGAAGCTGCCTGCGGGCTCCGTCATTCAGTCTGTGCAACTTCAGCTTCCCTCCTTTTCGGAGGGGTGAGGCGGGTGGAAATAATTTATCCAAATTTTTCACAGTCCCATCTCTCTTATAGGTGGCATGTCATGAATATCCACATCGAGACCAAAGGTTCCTCCATAGTCATGTACCAGGAGTCATGTACCTGGTCATCATCTGCCCCATTTTTGGGCCTGGTAGAATATCAATACATTTATCATGAACCAATGTCCTCCTGGCCTGGAACTCCATGTTCAAAGTAACAGTCCGTTTACTCTGCTCTGCATGACCCGAGTGAGACACCTTGCCTTTCCACCAGTGGGTTCATGGGCACTGGATCCCAGCTGAGTGAACAGCAATATAACACTGATCGACGTGACGGACATCTCCTAATAAACAGATTATGTGGTGGCAACTGAATACATACAGAAAACAGACATGATGAAGAGCTTCCTTTACTGATCAACTGGACATTAGACCAGCTATGATGCCAGATCTAAGTGATTTTGGATAAGGTGCGATTGTTGATGTCATCACTTCTGTACCTGAGAAACAGCCAATTTCTAGAGGTGGCAGGGAAGGGTGTGAGGACCAAAAGCATCCTGTCAGGCTGAAAACACCTGGTTAATGAGAGAGGTCAGAGGTGAACGCCCAGGCTCGTTAAAGCTAACAGGAAGGCCACGGGAAGCGCAAAAATAACAGCTCAGCACAACAGCGGTGCACAAATCGGCTTCTGTAGACACGTGGCCTGCGAGAATTCAACGCTTGAAGCAGCTCTGAGGACAAAAGTGGGTTCTACCCAATATTTAGCCAATATAAGTAAAAATGTACCTAATAAAGTGTCCACTGGGTCTACAGATACACTTCATGGATAGTTTTTTTGTCCTTGTGATTATTTAAATGGTAAAAATTCTAATAATTCCTTTAACTGGGATCTGTCCAACGTCAATAAACAATTGCATGTGTGGCAGCAAGTGTTAGCAAAGGCTGGTGATACCAACGCATCTGACACAGTAACATCTGTACGACACTATAACATACTGCATACAACAGCATAATCTGCCCACCTATATACAAAGTGAATCACAGAGGATTGTATCCCGTTAGGGAGATATATAAAGACATTGCAGCTGATACATACACATGGATATGACTCAGTATCGTGACTCAGTACACCAAAACCTCTACAAACACATTTTAAAAGTACCCAGTACTTCTTAGACATGTCTAATAGATATGTCAAACTTCACAACGATGCACGCACATTAAATTTACTCACCACACAGTGTTTCTGTTCTACACAGTGTTGCAATCGGTATAGATAATCTGATCTGACAATATAGTAACATACACAAAGTAACAAACACTATCTTACCGTAAGTATCATAATAACCTGGCCTCTTTAAAAGTTAACTGCTGTAAGACGTGTGTGTGTGAGTCAGGTGACCAGGACGTGTGCTTGCTTGCAAGATATATTTAATCATCAATCTGACACTTTTATCTAAATCGATTTACAGCATAGGGAGGGGTTACAATTCATTTGTACGTGCTGGGATTCGAACCCATGACCTTAGTTTGGGTCTGTTAAAAGGACCGATAGTTCTGGGCTCACAGGCCTGTATCTGAATCTATATATTTATTGCACATTCCACTTCAGTATCAAACTTTTACACCCACATATTGGATCCCACATGTCACACCCCACTGCAGTATTTTCAAAGGCTGATTCGGGTTCCATTTCTGCCCCTGCCTGTCGTTTTCTCCAAGCTGTTTCCACACCTTTTCCCAAACAAAGCCCATATTCCTTCCTCCCACCCCCGTGTCATGTGGTTCTGCTTAGTGACCTGCCCAAAGCAAGTCTGACAACTAAATAGAAAAGTCAAACTAATCCACACGTGTAATCGTTCGTCTCCTGTCATTTTGAGCAGCATTGCGCAACTACCTGGCATAAAAAAATTCACATCTGAACTATAAAATGGAAGTACAGGTCAAAAAAAAAATTCTCCTGTGCACTATTTTTGCACGGTGCGACACCATACTGGACTAAAGTCGGTGGGAGGCACACAAGATCCCTGTTATACCTTCATCTTTTCCCACTGTGCTTCGGCATACAGATTGCCATGACGGTTTGTTTATTTGAATGTCAGAAAACAAATGAGAGAGAAAATGTGGTTTTGCTGAATTCCAGCCGATCAAAATACTTTTCTAATTATTTGAATGTGAAAGGTGACAAAGCCAGCGCTTACCCATCTGTTACTACAACTGAAACAGAGAATAATAAAAAATTTAGGCCTCAGGAAAGATGCATTTCATTCTTTTAACTAATGGCAGGTAGGGAAATATGGCATTAATATTTAATATTTCCTATTTTCTGTCTTATGCCATTTCAAATGCTTGTTTCTGTTGACAATACACGTCAGGGCAGTGATTTGACAAAAACAAGAGGAACCTGGTGGGACTTTTTGAGTTATAGATCATATTTGAATTATATGTTTGCTGAATAAATGAGAGTTTTGGTTTCAGTGGATGGAAGGGAATGCGGTTTTGTTTTGTGGGATTAATGCTGCGATCCATCTATCATCCGACCGCTTACCCACTATGACGTTGTGGTAAGTCTGGAGCCTATTACAGGAAGCACAGGGACACAAGAAAGAGGATAAACCTGGACGGTATGCCAGTCCATCATAGAGAATACACACACACACACACACGGACACACACACACACACACACACGCACATGGACACACACACACGGACACAAACACACACACACGGACACACACACACGGACATACACACACACACGGACACACACACACGGACACACACACACACGGACGCACACACACACACACACGGACATACACACACACGGACATACACACACACGCACACGGACACACGCACACGGACACACACACACGCACAGACACACGCACACGGACACACACACACACGCACAGACACACGCACACGGACACACACACACATAGGTTTGTAATTATATCTTTGTGGGGACTCTCCATTCATTTTCTATGGGGAAAACTCTAATCCGAACATGATGACCTTAACCCCCCCCAGCACTAACCATAACCATAACCTTAACCCCCCCCCCAGCCCGAACCTTAATCAAAAGTAACCAAACAAAATACGAAATGTTTTGCATTTTTAGTTTTTTGATTACGTTCACAGATCTTTCTACGTTCACAATGTAATATAAACATAATCAACACAGACACACACACACACAGATGGGGACTTTCTATTGATTTCTACAGCCATAGCAGTAATCCCAACTATGACAACCTTAACCTTGTGGGCAGTGGTGGCTTAATGGTTAGGGAAGCGCACTTCTAATTGAAGAATTGCTTGTTTGAATCCTCGACCAGCGAGGTACTGCTCCCCTGGTGCTGAATTAGCTGCCCCCTGCTATGTCACATTGTCACATATGGGCTAAATGTGGAAGACACATTTCATTGTGGTGTGTCATCAATGACAACTGACCACAAAATTCTTAACCCGAACCCCTATCCGGCCATAACCTTAACCATAAGTAACCAAGTCTTTTGCCATTTTGATTGCAGTCACAGATTTTTATAAAACTGAGGTTACCCAAAAGGGGACCGACAAAACGTGCTGACAGTTTTTATCACATTGTGGAGATATCTGGTCCCCACAATGTAATAATTATACACAAACGCACACACACACACACACATGCCATGAGCTACTGAAGTGCTTGTTTTTGAACCACAGTAGACTAGACTATCTGGACAAAATATGGAGTGTACATGCAAACTCCCCCCACACACAGAATGGAGGTGGAATTTAAGCCCCCAACCTGGGACATGGGAGGGAATTGGGCTACCCACTCAGGCACTATGCACGCCCATCGACTCAACTATGTGACCGCTTAATGAAGGCTACTGCAGGACAGCGATCTGAAATCTATCCATACTGAACAGCCACATACTGTATCTGATCTGAGGCACATTCCAGGAAGCGCAGGGTGTGGGCAGCTTACTTCCATAACAAGATATTAAACGGGTAATTCACCTCTAGACGAGAGCCTGACCTCAAGAGGGGTTTAAAAGGTTGATTCCATCAGGTGTCATGAGGAGCAGCCGGCCGCTGTCTTTTTACAGTAATCTGTCTTTGTTTCGTTTCCACTCTTTTCTCTGTCTCTCTCTATTTCAATATTGCTCACTCCAAATCAGATTGGAGTAGCTAGTCGTCATGGCAACGGTACTCTGCAACCCTCTTAGGATTGTGGGGCATCTCGTATTTTTCATCTTAAAATTACCATGTGTTTAGCGTGTTTGTAATACGCTGTTGTGGCCTGTTTTTTTTAGGGCTGAGGGAGAGATTCTTATTCCCCTATAGGAAGATAAAATATTATTCTTTTTTCACTCTCTGCCTTATGCATTCCTGCACAACTCCCCCCCCACCTGCTCTATCTTTTCATCCATCTTCACACTAACACCTCTAGTGCATCACCCCCGATGTCCTTAGGCTGACATCACCTTCGTCCCTAATCCTCTCTCCTGTAGGTGCTGTGTCGTCCATGAGGCCCTCGGGCTGCAGAGTAATGAGGTATGTGTTGCCCTTCTCGCCCCCCCCGCCCTCCCCCACATGCCACTGACCTGCTGAAAAGCCAGCTGTCTGTCATTAGGTACAGTATGCCGTTAAAGGAAAACACGGCATGATCTGATAATGACGATGACCAAAGAAGGTTGATGATCTTATGGTCTGTGTTTCTCTACGTTAATCTTTGCTCATGTTCAGCTCCTGTTTGGGCGTCTTAGTGCCCAGAAGGCGCCACATGGACGCGCTTCACACCGAGGCCTCATTAAAATACAGAGACGCCATGCCAGTGTTTACCAAGAGCTGTACTAAACAGCGGACTCTTCCCAGGGAGCTGCGATTGGGTGGGGATTCGTCCTGAAAGGTGACGATCGGCAAACGGCCGGGGCGGCTGCTGATGATGTCGATGCTGTGTGGCGCCGTGGTTCCACTGGGGCTGTTCAGTCACTGGAGCAGAACGCACGGGCTGTACACCACCGTAAATGCTGCGTCGCTCGTAGAGAATCCAGAAACAATTAAGTGAGAGATTCGGGTTTATCCCGTTTCGGGGAGTTATCCGCTGGGAACCTCAAGCACCTCCTGCACACACAGGTGATGGACGGTGACCTCAAGGGTGTGTGTCTGAGGGTGAGGTCTACAATAATAGTGGGAGTGAGTGTGTGCAGGTGCGGACTGTGACACAGCAAGCCTGGGGCACACAGCATGCGATGTCATCTCAAATGTCCCCCGCAGAGGAGTGAATGAAGGAAAAGAACACACCCTCCCAATGGCCCTGCGACGCTCTCCCCAACACACATTAACCCCTGAGTGGCTCTGGGGATAGGAAGCCATGATGGCACTTCTTACCACCACATGCGGGGTCAAAGGTTACACAGAAATACACGCAGCCCAAAGCGAACGGCGCGTCCTCCAGCGCCGGCTGCTCTCACTTTGCAAATGTAGGTTGAAGGCTGCAGGTTTAACTGCATGGGGATGTGAAAGAACTCCCCCAGCATACAGCTACTCACTGCAGCGGCAGGGGGGGGGTCAGGACGCAGAGTTGCGCCTCCTCATTAAACTCTGCCCCTCCTACATCAGAGAGTACAGGCCATTCAGTGTCTACCCAGCATCTTTAAGCCCCAAATTTGTATGAAATCCAAACTCTCAGATGAGAAATTTCAAATTAATTTCAGACAGAGACCCCTTCTGTCATCCTCATTTATGTCCAAAAAACCCATAAACAGGAGAGAACATGCTGCTTTCCACCTGGGTCACAGCAGAAACAAGTCCACTCCCAGCTACACTACACCATCCACCCAACCCGCTTCCAGCCAGCTCCACACACTGAGCCCCACCCACCAGTCCCGCCCACCGATAAGCCCGCCCACTCAGCCATGCCCACCCACTAAGCCCCACCCACTTATCCTGCCTGTCACCCTAAGAGATACACACTACCTCAAATAGCTCCTGACCTCATCCCCTAAGAACACTTTACAACCCGGCGATAGTGTCGGCATCAGATAAGGCTGTAAATTTAAGAGTCGTATTTCAGGCACCAAGTAAACGATAAAACGACAAAATGCATCAAGATAAAACCCCAGTGGCGCTTTATGCTAAACTCGTCGGATCACTGGAATGCAAAAACCCATCACTGGATGGAGATCTGGAGATGGAACATCTCTTGGCAATGAGCTCACCTGTAGAAGTAAGAGCAGCCCCTCACGGTGTTATGGCAGAAGTACTCCTGGGTCTTCTCATTCCCAAAGTCCTCCAGGGGGTCTGACCATAGCAGGTCACACATGGGCCCGAATGCCGGGGGCTCCTTAAACCGATCCAGCTGGGTGTGAAAAGAAGACCAATGAAGGGCAGGTCTGCCACCCGCCTGTCACCTGTGACTGGCCCCCACACTCGTGATGGGTCCTCACCTTCTTTATATCATCTAATGTGTGTATTTCTGGTGAGAGGCCGCCATGGACGCACAGGAACTGCTGGTTCATGAGGGCAGCCAGGGGCAGGCAGTCGAAGGCGTCCATGCATGAGTCGTACACCTGCTCCGAATACTTGATTTTACCTGAGCAGAGAGAGTGAGGCAGCTTGTGAGAATGCAGAAGAGGGATGTCGCTTGTGGAAGAACCTCACCTGGGCAGAGTCTTTGGAGAAGAACCTCACCTGGGGTGAGCCTTTACAGGAGAACCTCACCTGGGGCAAGCCTTTATAGGAGAACCTCACCTGGGAGGAGCCTTCAGAGGAGAACCTCACTTGGGGCAAGCCTTTATAGGGGAACCTCATCTGGAGCAGGCCTTTATAGGAGAACCTCACCTGGAGCAGGCCTTTGGAGGAGAACTTCACCTGGGGTAAGCCTTTACAGAGGCCTAGTTGCTCCATTACAGAGCCTGTCCAGACCTTTCCACCCTGAAGCCCCATTTAATCGCACACCTACCTGGCCACTCCTGTCTTCTCCACACTGGATTCCTGACCCTTCCATTATAGAGGCCATCCAAACCACCCCACAGTTTATACTAACTTAGGTTCACCCTGATCTTTGCACCATGGAGCCTAATGCTCCCGCAATCCGAGCTAAGCTCTCCACCGTGGAGCCCACGATAACCTGCGGGCCCCAAACAGGGGCCCCTGGCAGAGAACCAGCACGACATTTTACTCGCCCTGCTGCTTCAGGAGTAAAGTCCTGCAGGGAAGCCTGACGTAAGTGCGCCTCTCATCACAAACACCGCTCCCAGCTCCTTTAACTG
This sequence comes from Mormyrops attenuatus, assembly GCA_026777985.1. Lineage (NCBI taxonomy): Eukaryota > Metazoa > Chordata > Actinopteri > Osteoglossiformes > Mormyridae > Mormyrops > Mormyrops attenuatus. Next base: position 9,686,125 of record JAODKC010000002.1, read on the forward strand.
TGTCCCACAGCTTCATGTGCACAGCAGGACTCCTGCCTGCATGGACACCACACATTGTGGGTTTGCTGGGAGGAGAGGATCTGCCAGTCTGTACCTTGTCACCTTCTCAAGTCCCAGTACATTCATCTGCCTGGTGTGGAACGAGCTCATTAGCACATTAACTCCTGCATCACTCAGAGGACGATGCTCTCTCCTACACCCGCGCAGACGTGCACGCGCTCATGAAGCCATGTCCCCATCTCACGCCCGCACCTCAACTGGCTCGATGTAGTCCGGTCCTAAATAAAGCCCCCCCCCACCCTGCGCGAGGCGAGTGGCAGTGACACGCGGCAGGCAGTAATTGAGGGCATCTAGTGCTTTGGATTCCCCATCAGGGAAATCAGCACCGATGTCACAGGGCCAGTCATTAACATGAAAATTAATTTGCAGTTAATCACCTTCTCTGTGTCTGACAGGCCTGTGCTCCAGAAACTCAGCCTTCCTGAGCACAGCGTCAGTGTTCAGGGCCAGGCGGGACGGGGGAGAGGGCAGGAATGGCAAGGCAAGGAGGGGAGCTCAGCCCATATTAACTCAGAGTAAACACTTCTCTAAGTTCTGAAGAAGAATTTTCTCTCTCCCAAAGGCAGATTTATTAAACTCCTGTTTTTTTTGTTTTAATTCCGGCTGCTTACAGGGGCCTCTGATGCCTCAGAACAGAAAATTACCCTGGTGCGCTCTGTGACTAAGCATTTTCTGAGCATTTAGGGAAAAAGACGTAAAATCGGCTCCTCGTCATCGCAATGACCCTCCTGTCTGCGGGTGCGGCCGTCACAAAGTTGCGACGTAACAGCTGAGAAGATGCAAGAAAACAGCCTAATGCAGCAGACGGCGTGGCAGCGCCCGGCGGTACTCACATTCTTGTTTAAAAGTGAAATACTCTGTCAAGTGTCTACATTCGTGGTTTCCCCGCAGTAGAAATAATGTCTTTGGGTAGAGGATTTTCAGGGACCAGAGGTACAGAACACACTGCAGAGGGAGAAAAAGCAGGAAACTCTGTAAGTTTAGGTGACGGACTCATCAGCGTCAGGTGACAACATTCATGTGAGTGTAGTTTTGATATCGCTGTCATGCAACCACACAGGCTGGCCTCAGACGTATGCATGCCGCTACACATGTGCCTATGAACACACTCGTATACACCGTTTGCCCTAATTAATAATGCCCCCCATGGCAGTGTAATTGAGTCCCCGACAGGGTTCTAATGGTGACCCCAAGTCAGGCATTCCTTGTCCATGGCCCGGTGTCAGGGCAGCTGGGTCTGACCCGGCCCAAACTCCTCGGAATACTTGCAGGCCATTTTTTTGGTCATCAGAGGGCACAGATACTGTCAGCATTTGTCAAGCGGGATGCAGGCGGAGGTAGAGAATGTGGGGGAGCTCTGTGTAAAGGGGGGTGGTGGCTCTGACACACACACACACAAACACACGGAGACACACACACACACACACGGAGACACACACACAGACACACGGAGACACACACGGAGACACGGAGACACACACGGAGACACACACACACTTGTATTCATATCTTTGTGGGGACCGTCCATTCATTTCTTTGGGAAAAGCCCTAATCTCAGCCCTAACCTTAACCATAAGTAACCAAACAAAATACAAGACTTCTGACATTTTTAGTTTTTTGATTGCAGTCATAGATTTTTTATAAAATTGAGTTTGCCCTTGTGCAGACCAAAAAATGTCCCCACAAGGTCACAAAAACAGGTTTTTATCTATATTATGTATACACTCATGCACAGCATGACAAACACACACTCTCACACACACACAGATGCACACACTCACGCACAGCATGACAAACACACAATCTCTCACACACACAGACGCACACACTTTCACACACACACAGACGCACACTCTCACACAGCATGACAAACACACATACTCATGCATGCAGTCTTATACACACATGCTACATCACATGCACAGCATGAGAGACACGTGGTCTAACACGCACACTGATATACATAAACCTACACACACACACACACACACACACACACACACACTGATATACATAAACCCTCTCACACACACATACACACACACACTAATATACACAAACCCTGACACACACATACACACACAGATATGCAGAAACCCTCACACACACACACCCTCAAACAAACACACACACTCCCACACACATTGATATACAGAAACCCTCACACACATACACCCCCACACACACTGATATACATAAACCCTCACACACACACACACACACACACACTCATTGATATACAGAAACCCTCACACACACACACACACACCCTCAAACAAACACACCCCCCCCACACACACACAGTGATATACAAAAACCCTCACAGACACACACACACTCATTGATATATATAAACCCTAACACACACACACACACACGCCTTCACACAGACACACGGCATGGCTGCCTCCCGTCACCTCGATGCTGAAGTATCCTCGGTCCACATAGTCCCCCAGGAAGAGGTAACGCGTAGATGCTGGGGAGCCGCCCACTTCGAACAGCTTCATCAGGTCGAAGAACTGCCCGTGGATGTCACCGCACACTGGAAGACAGGGCAGGGGTCACGGGGCTGCAGGGGGTGTGCGTGCAGGCGTGTGTGTCACCCAGGGAGTGTGCCATTCAGCGTAACGCATACCTGGGTAACTGGCTCCCTCCCTCTGAGAAACAATGAAGATAAACAAATAAACAAACAAACCACCGAGCCGCTCACTCCTTCCTGACGTTTGTCGCAGACCGCGGAGCCCCTGAGTAACGGTCTGGTTTTGGTGCCGCGGTTTTACGCCTCACTCGCGCACTGCTTAGGCCATACATTTCTCCATGCTTGGAGATGTCAGGTCAGGGCGCTATGGACGTTCGCGGGTGACAACGGTGACATCAGTATCTCCTGTCTAAAGTCTTCTGCGTTCAGTGACCCGCGACAGAATATCTAAGACGTCCTCAGCTAAAAATACAAGAGAGCTGAACGCACAATATCCTGCGTTGTGTTAATTCCAGCATTTCAGTTCCATCCATCCATCCATCCATCCATCCATCCAGTACACAGCCATTGAACCCATCCCAGGAAGCACAGAGCACAAGGCAGGGACACCCTGGATGGGATATCGATCCACCACATAGAAACTGTAGTTACACGTGCCTGTTAATTATTACTTGATCTTCAGGATTTTGTTTCTCTTCCGTTTTCAGGTCCATGTACACTACTCTGTCAACATCCAGATTATTTCATAACTATTACTGTACACGTTATCATCCAGATGGTCTGACATGATATGTGGCACGTTGACTTGAGAAACAGAGTTTCATGGCATTGGCCGACTCAGGAAAATGCTTCAAAACAGTCACTCAGCCAGCTTCTGTGCTTCCATCAGTAACTAATTAAATGTTCTAGCTCAACAGCGACCCCTGTCTGTCGGAGCTGAGCATGCACGCTACGCTACAGCCTGATAGCCCGCGTAACCAGCCACCCGTGTGGGACGTGACCTGTGACACAGCAGCGAATCAGGGGTGCTGCTCTTCCTTTCTCCCATCATGCACCTTTTCTTTCTCTCTCCTTGTCTCTCCGGATCTCAATAAATAGAGACTAGTGTGCAGTATAGGGACCCCTCCCCACGCAGGGCAGACGCACAGGCGTGCTCCACCGTCACCCATAATGCACCGGTTACCTTACATGACTTATAATCGACTTATTGCCTCATGTGACCCCTTTCCCAAGCCCGCTCAGCTCCACTGGTGCTAACTCGTGTTGAGTTCCTGTTATTCTCCTGTTTTTCTACAGGCCGCGTTACGTAAGACCGTCTACGGCAACCACCCAGTGGACATGGGGACTTAATGGCCGAATGGGGTACTGTCGGATTTAGCCGTCCACCGAGGTTGCCGGGTTGTCTTGAGTCAGCTGTAATGCGATCAAGTCAGTCACCTCAGCCGAGTTCTAAGGCTGTTTCCTGTACCAATTAATGGAAAGAAAACACAGATTTAACAGGACTATACTGGGGAGACACGATCCATATTGTGTCCTTTAATAATTCATACGAAATAATAGCCACACATACTCACACTGCCCTACTTTCGAGAGTGAATAAGCAGAGTAATAATAATAAGCTGCACTGACTGATACCACTTGATCGGCCTCTGGGCCCATGGGACCCTCCTCTGTCCCTTCTAGATCTCCACCATTCTCTCCCACTCTCTCTTCCTGACACGTTCTCTCTCCCTCTATTTCAGACATATACATGGGGTGGGCAAAATAACGGAAATGTCGTGTGAAAAAGGACAAACTTAGAAGCAACTAAATCGCATTCAAGAAAACGGATACGAAGGTGAGTCACGTTAAGTATACCGGCACCCGGTACGTGTTAGCTAAAAAAGCCAGCTGGCAGTCAGCACTTTGATATGTGAGTTTGCAATCTGGAATGCCGATGCCCAAATCACAGGCCATAAAGACTGTAAAATGGTTCAGCGTGTCAAGGGGAGCAGTCTCAGAAATAAAGTCAGCCTATTCTGAACGTGGACAGACTGCACCGGTGCAGGAGAGAGGCTGTCGGAGCTGGCGATGGGGACAGGATGGCTGTTAAACACACAAAAGCAGGGTCTCCTCGAAAATTACCACAGCACTGAATCAACACCTCTGTGAACCAGACTCAGCAAAAATGTACACTGTTAGCTGGAGTTTATTGAAGGACTGCCATTTTGGAAACCACTTGTGTCTGAAGCCATAGCAGCACAAAAGTTGAACCCCTAGCCTTGGGGAAAGTACTGTTACCCCCGAAAAGTTTGTAGGTAGGAGCGGCCATCTTATAGTGGTCACTAGGTCCCATGATTGTTCTGCATTTTTGTATTGCAGTCAAGAAATATGGGGCCGTTTTACAGGATCAGGACCGGGGGCACCTATAGTGTAAGCACTGCTCCCGCAGGATGTTCCCCTATTATATTATAATGATGTATATATAGATACAGATAGATGATTACACTGCCAATCACTTAGTTTTACACGTTAGAGGCTATAAAAACGCTTTATCATAATAAAAACAATAGGGATCAACTAGTGTAGCGTCAAGGACCCCTAATAATAATAATAATCATCGTAATAATAATAATAATAATAATAAGTCACTCCTCCCGGTGTGTGACGCGTGCTGGGAGAGTCTTGCCGCCAGTCTTGGTGTGTAACAGCGTCGTGTCACCTGCCCAGCAAAGCGCAGTCATTAAATAAGCACATGTAGTCACGGCCTGGTCTTCCTCCCTCTCACTGGAGCAGAAGCCCCTTTCAAACGGCCAGGTCGGCGGGTCTATTTACAGCACGCCGTTCCCCTCTCAGCAGGGCCACCACTCCCCCGCCGCCCCGGGCGGGCGGGCGGGGGGGGGGGGGGGGGGGGGGGGGGGGGGGGGGGGGGGGGGGGGGGGGGGGGGGGGGGGGGGGG
>JAODKC010000002.1:9709622-9726474 GCA_026777985.1 Mormyrops attenuatus
CCTCCCCACCCCACCCCACCCCACCCCACCCCCAACAAGTATCACCAAGACCTTCATCATTCCATATTCATCACTGTTTGGAGGTTTTGGACTGGTTGGTTAAAACCCTCCCCTAACCAATCTAGATTGCATTCGGATTTTTATTTTTTAAATTTTTATTTTTTTTTTTGGATCTAGAAGCTAATAGCTCCTGTCAGACTCGTGCTTTCTTGGTTGTAGTGCGAGGAAATAAAATCCTGACAGACGACTTCTGTATATTTAAATACCTGGAAGCTCATTGAGCTCATGTGTTGATTAAACTGTGTAATAAAATAATTACTAAAGTCTGAACTTTGAATTTAAGCATGACTGAAGTAATTGAAAATGTGGGCTTCTGTCGACAAAATCATTTTTTTTTTTTTTGTAATAAATGAAACCATGTTTAGCATTTTTCCACATTCTGTGCAGAATTAAGTATTTTAAGGTGATTGTCATAGTTGAATTCACAGTAAATATGTCAATGATTTGTGGAACTGTTGCAAAGTAAATTCCTATAAAAATGTTGCAAAGCATGTGGAAACAGTATGTTATGAGCAATGTAGAGAATGTTGATGGGGGTGGAGTGACCCTCTGTGTTCTAAGTGAAGGTAGTACCACATAATCAATTGTATACATTATAAATAATTGATAACATGGCAAATGTTAAGCGACATGCCTCATAACTGGAAATTATTACTGTTTCAGTTGCAGTTATAATGTATGAACACAGCCCTGTAAACTGAATAAAAATAGGATGTATAAACTGCTTCTTAGGTTACTTAGTTGTAATACTTAATATCATTGTGTTGATGGACTAATTTTAAACATATAACACTTGAATAATGCTGGTTTAGTGGAAGGTAATACAAGCAGGGTTCGAAGATCTTGTCCTTTCGAAATGTTGAGTAATTCACCGTGAAAGTGGGGTTACTTTAAATTAAATCACATTAACCCACTTCGGATTCGTCATTGTTGGTATATCCCTTTGACATCCTTAACTGGTGAAGACATCGGGTATTTTAGGGAGAGGATCGGACAAGCTGGCCTTCATGCTCTGTGTTCACTAGTGGTACAGGGTACGCGTTTGAGAAGTAGTGCAGTCAGTCAATGATTCATTTTCTCTTGCGATTGGCTGCCGACTCCGTGACGTAGCGTAACCCGGAAGCACGCCTGATCCGTCCAAAGGTCCGGGGCTGCCAGTGACCTTGTGCATGAGCCGACAGCCGACATTACTGCCAGCGACGAAGACTTGCGATGTCGGCATCAACATTTCTGCCGCTACCCAAGCCGGATATAAGAAATGGATTCTCCTTTTGCAAAGGTTTTTTTTGTCTTCCTCAGAATATAACTCTAGCCGTCAAAAGAAATGTAACTGTATTTTGTAACAAGTGTTTGTTTTCGTTAACATGCACAATACTCGACCTTTTCTATTGCAATTAACATCTAGTGGTCATCTATAGGGCAGTCTGGTTAGATGGCTTGCCTACTATTCAAGTATTTGAAACCGAAATCGCGACAATAGTAAAATAAGATAAATTAGATATCCGGACACGGTTACCACGTAATATAGTGAAACTGGTGGGCAGCTGTGGTAATGCACCTTAAATCTCATGCGATAATACCTTGACTTGAATGCATGTACAGAAATTCTGAACTAAATTACGTGTTTTCAAGCTCCAGTGGACCATGTGACAATGGTAGCCACACCCACACAACTTTGCCTACTTTCACAATTACATGTACTTATTTTAGCAGGTGCTTAACGTATTCTAAAGCGATCAAGTCAGGGTAACCAGGTCAGGGTAGCGCGGAGGCTTGAAGCCATTCCAAGGCAGACGTACGTCCTGGACGGGAACCCAGTCCATTGTATGCCACAGACACACGTATGCTGACACACTACACTGCAGACGTTATTTTTTTTTTTATCACTGTGTTGTTATCGTCAATTTGGAAATACTGTAGTTGTCGGTAAGAGCCAATGTACCAGGTCCCTATAATGTATTATTCGTCATCGATATTCCACAAATTTAAAGGTAAATTGGTAACATTTCACTTGAGCGGACACAAATAATTTAGTGTTGCTATTACTTATGTAATTAACCACAAATTAAGTGCTAATTACAAATTGGTCTCAATTGTTTGTTCATCATTAATGAATTGTCACGTTTTTTTTTTTATCTCAATCAAGTAGGCTACTATGTTTGTTACTATATCTGTTAATTATGTAAACTTTTATGAGCTACTGAAGAAAGCACTGTAGGAACAAATAATGAAGAACTCATGCAAAATACTGATCTTATGTTTGTTCCTCATTAATGATTTGTGACACAACATTTATCTCAAGCAGTTACTATATGTGTTACTGTCTGTTAATTCTGTAAACCTTTGTGAACTACTAAGGAACTATTGAAGGAACAAATAATGAGTAACGAAGTGAAATACTGATCTCATGTTTGTTCGTCATTAATAAATCATGACATCTTTTATCTTAAGTAGTGACTATATTTATTCATGATTTGTACTTTAGTAACTGAGTGATTACTAAGTATTTGTGTCCCCTCAAGTAAAGTGTTACTAGTAAATTACCAAGTGTCAAGTGCTCATTCTCGTGTCCAAAATACATGCTGTGCCACAAAAAGCTTTATTTAATGACGAAATAAAGTAATGCCAAGGTTGCTGCATTCCATCCAGAAAAGCTCTCCACCTTCTGGTCATTGCAAGGTACTACCCCCCTCCCCCCAGGGGCACGCCCCTACCACGTACCTCTCCTAATTCAGCCAAAGACAAAAAGCATTTTGTGACTCCGCAAAAGACTAAATGTATTTTCTGATGCCTTTCGTGACTCAGCAAAAGTCAAAATACATTTTCTGATTCCACATAATCAGTTTTGTCCACAAAATGACTTCACAAAATGCATTTTGTCCACAAAAAAGTACTGATATCAATTCTGTGCACAAAATGAAACATTCCTTTTGATTTATGTGCATGAAAGAAAGTGAAGTAAAATGAAAGAATCTGCACAGAATTGATATCAGCACTTTGCATTTCATGGACATAAGAAAGTCATTTTACAAAATTTATTCTGTGGAATCACGAAATGCATTTCGTCTTTTGCTGAGTCATGTAAGGTGCCACGAACCATCACATCTAGGTAATAAAACAAAAAGTGGAGATATCACTGCATAGTCATTTGCTCATATGTAATATTGATAAGAATATGCTATTAACAGTAAAGGTATAAATGAAATTCAAATAAATTTGTTTCAAAACGTATCTAAAATGTTGAAGCTTCTTGCCCTTAAGGAAAGAAGAACTATTTTCATCTCAATGAACGAAAGTGAAAAGATAAATGCATAGCATAGCATTATGAAGTTATACTGCTTTATGAATAAATACATTTCCAAATATGTAACCCTTTATATAGTGTAGTGCCGGAGCATGCTGGGAAAATGTAAATAGCTTTTGTTTGTGTAGTTGTAGATACTTGTGTTGCCGATTGTCATATGTTTCCTTGCCTGAGTCACGCATGAACCCGGTCCGATCCTCGCGGTCCAATCCTTTATTGTGTAAATGACCCAGCATGTGTGTGCCTTACCGTCCGGCATCAGACCTTCCTGTGTTTCCCCATTGTGTGTGTTTCGATGGTGGATTGGTTCATGTGTCTGTCTTCTTAAGGGCTTAATTTAAAAGGTGCTCTCTCTTCTTCCTTGTCATTTACCTTGGTGTGCTAGTCATTACATTGTATTGCTATATATGTATGTGTGTGTGTGTGTATATATATATATATATATATATGTGTGTGTGTATGTGTGTGTGGTGTGTGTGTGTGTTTTTGGGGCGAGTTGTCTAAAACGTTATTTATACCGATGATATTCCAATGACATGCATTTACCGGCGGAATTACATCTTGAACCATAAAGTTAAGTGCCCATCTGGAGTGTGAAATAGCGCTAGATGAATCCGAGTTTGTCTTTCTTGGCGCGATCCTTCGGTGCATCTCATCTGTACTCTACAAGACTATCGCTTCTGCTTCCTGTTATCGGATGTACAGCTCTCTGATTTAGGGATCATTTATATAATATTAATACGTGTAGGTTAGTTGCAGAATAAGTTCATTTTGATAAACAGTAACGAATGCATGGTGAAAAATAAGAAGTAATTGATGAAATAATGACTGTATTACTTGGGCTTCCTTCAGGTACTCTGGTTTTCTAAGATATGTTGTAAGTTGAAGTAGCTCTGAATTGCCCATAGCGTGTGATTGTATGAGCTTTGGATCTTATCCTGGGTATACCTCTGCCTTGTGCTGTCTGAGAACTGCTCCAGACTCCCCACAAACTCGCTAGATAAGTAAGTGGAAGATGGGTGGATAAAGTGATTACTGTGTGTGTGTGTGGTCCTGATATACCTTACTTTGTGGGGACCTAAATGTCCTCACAACATGATGAATACCTGTTTTTGATGTTATGGGGACCAGTTTCCTCAATTTTCTCAAAATCTCAAATTTCTAAACATTTGCAACTGCAATCAAAAAAGTAAAAATGCAAAAACTCTAGTATTTTGTTTGGTTACTTATGGTTATGGTTATGGCTGGGTAGAGGTTAAGGTTGTCATAGTTAGCATTAGCATTTTTCCCATAGAAATGAAAGAGCGGTCCCCACAAAGACATGATTACAGGTCAATTACAATTACAATGTCAATTTAAGTTAAGTAAGTTGCCTTGGTCAACAGAAAGTGCTTAGCAAATAAAGAGAGCTGAAAATCTGACTGGGTCGTGTTTGTATTTCAGAGCACGTGACCACCATTCTTCCTGTGGTATTGGCCACTGCTGCTGGAACCTACCTCATCTGCCGGTACGTGAGTAGGAGGAGCTGCAAGAAGAGCAAGGTCAACCGGGAGGTGAACAAGGACAGCCCCAAGGTGGTGCACAGTGTTGACATGGAGGACATTGGCTCCAAGGCCGTCTACTGCCGATGTTGGAGGTCCAGAAAGGTGTGTCACATGTGACCTGCCACTGTCAACAAAGGCAGCCAAACAGGTTACAAAACAATGTAAAAATACGGTGTTTAAAAGGAGACTCCTGCTGTATGGCATGGTTTGCTGTCTTCAACACAGTTGTTTTAAATTCCTATTTTAAATAAGAATTACAATGTTGTCACATATTTCACCCTCATGCACATGTGTTACGTTTTATAACAAGCTACATGCTCTAGAGCCCCTGTTATCTGACTAAGATAAACAGTTAGAGGATGGATGGATGGATGGATGGATGGATAGATAGATGGATGGATGGATGTCTTTTTTCTTTTCATCTTCCACATATTTTTCTCATCACTTGTGTAATGTACATTGTCCTTTGTCTTTTTTGCATTTAAAATGAAAGCTTTAAGCAATTACTAGAGTCATTGATTTGGTGTAAAACATTTGAAAATTAAAGTAAAACAGGTTTATATTTCACTTGACAGGAAGATCTTTTAAATTTTACTTTAGTTAACTACATTGAACCTTCAGTCATTTTGAAGCCTGAAGGGATTATTTGTTGAATAATTTAATTGTAGATATTTAGCTCTCAGCATTTTGTGCCATTATTAAATGTGGTAAATTTCAAAATATAACCATTATTGTTATTTGCTGCATAGTTGCAATTTGGGGTGAATTTGCCATGAAAGCGTGGCACTTCTATTTGCACCAGATTATATTAAAACTGGCATTTGACCTACACCTATGATTGAACACCACTGAATTAAAAAAAAAAATCTTCACATTTGGAAATGATGAATGAATATTATAGGAGACCTAGGCGGTATAAAATGTGTAGTAATTCAGTTATTTTCTTCACTCAAATGATCACGTTCTTTTGTAGAGGTAACACCCTGTTCTTCACTCCTGTAATTCAACTAGTAGAGCATTGTGCTTACGAAGCAAAGGTTGTGGGTTCAAATCCCAGAGAGCACATATAAATTGTAATTACCCTCTGCTGTACTCTTTTGGATTGGGTACCCACAGGTAACTTTAGTCCCCCCTGTCTTTCCACAGTTCCCTTACTGCGACGGTGCACACACCAAGCACAACGAAGAGACTGGCGACAACGTGGGTCCCCTCATCATCAAAAAGAGGGATGCCTGATGACCGGTGGACCACCGGCTGACGCTGTGCCTCTGCATGCCCACATGGTGGCGCTGCCTCTTGTTCTGCGCCGCTCTGCGTATACATTGGGCTTCTCTGGGCTCTCGTCTTCCCGCCATACTCCGCTACCACACACGTCTGGATCCTCATAAAAATTTAATGGTGAATGTAAAGATACAGGAAAGACTCAGGTTTAAAAGTAATTTCAGAAGCGAATGTTAGCATGACTAACAGAGCCAGTACAATTGTGAATTCCCCTACAGTGGTCAGACAGAAACGCCCCCGCCCCCCGCAGTAAGACCATGCAGCTCTATTCTCAAGGGAAGCATTTGTCTCATAGGTACATCAATTCCATCCACTGTGACTGATTTCATTATAATGTATAATTCCCTTTTTCAGCAAATTATCTATTTTGAATAAACTCTATTGGGAAGAGACAGTTGTGAATTTTTCTGTGATGGGAATGTTTGGATGCACAGTGTAAAGACCTGAAAGGGCAGTACCAGATACTGCTCATGGTTACAGTGGACCCATAATTCGGTGGCACAGTGATCACGCTGAAGCTTAATTGACTGCTGATGGATCTGCCAGTCATGTTTGCATGGAACCACTGGTCTAATGTGTGTTATCATCTACAAAAGAAAAAACGTATATCCTAGCACTTAATCTCTCTGCTATGATGTTACTTATATGATAAACTTTAATTCTTCCAAATCTGATTAAACATATAATTTTCTTTAAGGGGTTTAATTTGTAGAGCTATGGCCAACAGTATAGAGTTAGGTCGGAGGCTGCAGTTCCGTGAGTAAAAAAAAACAGATATCTAGACTGCTGTCCCACACGCGTAGGTTACACATGGGAGTACAAACCCTTTTAAATGCGTTGTGAGGATTTAGAAGTGACCGAGTCTGTACCACTAGGGGGCACTCTAGTCCAAGGTTTAAACAGCGCGCAGGGAATTTCCGTGGAACAAGATACACGTCAGTATGACACATGTGTAACCGTGGTCATGTTGGGAAAATACCCGTTATCCCAAACGGTTTCTAATTGGGAAAAAAAGGTTTTTTGAATTATCCTCTGCATGTCACAGTGCAACAATATTCAAATAGAACGAGTCGCACAGCTTATCTTTTAACCTCAAACCTAGGCTTTTATGTCAGAAAAGGGGCAGACTGGTGTCCTCATCTCCAAATTCTGTGTCCCACGTTGAGCAGGGAAGCAGCCTTTGCAAGCAGATGATGTGATAGTAAGAGCAAGTCACGTCAGTATATCGGGTCTGATTACCGGATGGTGTTTCCCTGGAGTGATGAGCCGACGTAGATGCATAAAAGCGCGAGCTTCAGGAGCATGAAATACTGGAAGGGGGGGGGGGGGGACGTGTAGAGAGGTGAGAAACCCTACGTTAAACGTTAGAAAGCAAACAGGAAGGAGTGAAAGAGGATGGGAAGGTGTATGAAGAAGATTTTGTGGAAGGAGAGGGTATCTCATGGGTGGACTGGCCGCAGTATTTTCGCTTGAGAAGCTGGTTGACAGCATTCCACAGTGTCTGGGAAGCCGGACGTTTGCTCCTTCGACTCTCTCTCTCTTTTTTTGTTCAATCTGGCTTTGGGCACTCCTGCGGTGCCGGTCATGCGTCTGGCTGGAGCATGTGGCCATGTGACACTAATCCACCCCTCCCCCCTCCCATGCTCCCTCCCAGCCAAAGGAAGCGCTTTGGCGTGCTCTTCCTCTGCCTCGCCTCGCACATGGGGGAAGACAACAAAGGCCAGAGCGCGGCAGAGGCTCCGAGCTGCCGAAACGCCCACCTGAACGTCCGCCGTCGCCGCGAACGCTTTCATCTCACCCCCGCGGAGCATCGGCTCACCGGCAGCCCCTTCCACAGCGGCGGCGTCGCCGCAGAGAACGCATGCACCTATGCGAAAAAAAAACGATGACTTATGTGTGGGCAGCGCACGGGTGCCGCCATATGTAACGTGTGAAGGCAGCGTGGTCGCACGGGGGCCGCGGAGCCTGCGGAGGATCGGGTAGCCGGGGAGGTGTGGGTGACAGGATGGCGGGGCAGGGACGAGTGGGATGTGCGGTAGAAGGAGATGCAGTCAGGCCGGCCAGCCCTGTGGGAGGGCTTGGAGATGAGAGTCGGATGGTGTGGAAGGGTGAGGAGTGGCTGAAGCTGGTGGAGGAGATGGGGTAGCAGGAGGTGTGGAAGTGGGAGCGTGAGGACGAGTAAAGGGTGTGAGGATGCAGGTGATGATGGTAAAGGAGAAAATAGATTAGGAATGTAATGTATAGAGCTATAGGGACTGAGGGAGGACGGTTAGGGAAACAGGACTTTGGGGCTGCATCCGTCTCCAGCCCACTGGGCCCTTATGCGCGTCATGAGCGCCTGAGATTTTATATTACACATACCCGCTGTGCATACTGAATGCTCAGCCCTATGCTGTGGTTCATTAGCAATGCTAAATTGAATCCTTACCCTTTCAAATATTTTGTGTGTGTTAATATTCTTGTGTGACAAAAGCCAAACATTTTCTTACAGAACGTAACCACCCCCATCTCTCAAAACCTTTCTGAAATTCACAAAGCTTCTAAACACGAAATCCGTATAATTACCTCCACTTCCGTTTTCATTCAAACTAATACCATTCCACTATGTATCCGTCTAGGTCGGAGCCGCAGTACAGGTAGAAACATTGAACATTATGTTAATATGAATCTAACATCTATATGTGTGTCTCTGAGTCGTGTGTTTAGTTTAATGGGCTTCTGTGAATTCTCCTCGCTCCACACTGTAGACATCAATAATGTTTTCGCGGTTCTTATTGAACGAAAAAAACTGCTATTATTTTACTTGATTAGCTTATTTTGCTTGTTCTATGAACAAAAGGACAAAACGGCGCTTTAAAGACTCGTCGGCACTTTAAAGATAAGGGAATATTGGACATTCTCCACGGAGAGTTAAGGGTATTGTACATGAAATGTATGATAAAGCTTAGTTAATTGCCCACTTGTACTTTCTTAGTGTTAAATATGCCTCTTCTTTGTATTATTTGCAGTGTTAACAATGTTCGATCACTGAGGGCAGAATGAGTGATCAAGCAGCATGTGGACAAATAAGGACAGTGTCCAGACGTGTCCTGCACCTTTCGCAGAATATATCATCATTAGCACGTGAACTGTCACGTGAGTTGGCTTAATTTTATTATTAAAACAATATGATTATATTGTTTTTAAGAGCCAAAGTAAGACACAGATGAGACCGACTGTCAAGGACAAGGGCTGGTCCACTATATACAAAAAGGCAGCAATTACAGACTTATGCGCCATGATTTGTCTTACACCGATTTTAAACTGATTTACGCATATTTAACCCCAGATGTTCCTGACTTTTTCTTTAAAACCTGAGAACTTGATTCAGGAGTGCAGGAAATCATTCTAGTTTTTATTCTCTCCAAACCTTACTTGGACTCTGCAGGGAGATAAGGTCTTACACCTACTTACTGCAGGTGTGCAGTCTAGATTCTTGGTATTTTACTAGAATAAAACTCGGGAAATCTGCATGATTCAGGCATCCCACAAGGAGGACAGCCTTCAGTCAAGGAAATATTTTCCCGAGAGACCCGGGGAGATGATGATACGCGGCACAGACACTGCTCCAGGGTCCTGGACAGAAAAGCAGACCGAGAATGGAAAGGTTGCGTTACGGGTCCGAAACACTGAAAGCGAATTCCTGCGAGGGAATTTTCACTGTGCGCTTTCTCAAACAAGGAAGGACACACTTGACACGGAAGTTAGTCAAATTTGACTACGGAAGGTTCCCCGAGACGGTGTTCTGGAAAAGTGAAGAAGAGATTAATTTGAGGGAATATATCTATAAGCCGTAGGAGGGGGATGTCCAGTCCCTAGACAAGAGTGAAATAGGAAACAGATGGTCAGTTAGGTGGTGTAAAACAAATGGAGCTTGGTAATTGGTAGTTGATGGAAACAGGGAGACGCTGGTGGTTTTTCACTCATGAAACAGAATTTTACGTAGGCTAATATCACCAGTCATTTTCAACCGTGGTAATTAGACTGGAGTCGACCTTTGTGTAACACGTAGGCCTATAGCAACCTCTGGATATTTTCATGTGTCCATACGTTGTCAGTTGCCACTTATTAAACCTAACAACCAGACTCAGCATATTAAATGCCCACATGAGTTTATAGAAAGCGGAATACTTAAAGAGCTGGAAAGATCACAAGAATGGGCGAGGCACTCTGGAAAGACCGCTGTTCAAAACCCCTCGTATATGGATGTGTGTCTTGTCGTTTTCCTCCATATTCCCTTGAGAGGAACCCAGGGTCATAACAGATACGGCTGAAAGAAAAGAGAAAAACCGTCTATTCGCATCCAGTACTAGAGCTGAATGGGTGGCGCTATGTCCATGTGTACGAGAGTATATATAGGGTAGTTGCTGGGGGGTCGGTGTGTAAAAAACAGGAATGTGGACAAGCTGAGCGGGGCCAGGAAGAATGTGGTCAGTCTGGACTGTGTAAAAAGATAGGAGCAGCCACTGTGAAAAAGTAAGCAGGGGAGTGCATAGCCGTGACCAGCAACGCGGGATCCGGCGTTTTACTGCAATCACAAAACATTTTCCAATTATTCTAATACTCTCCACCTGATTGAGTAGATAAATAAGTGCCTTTAAACCGGCCACTGAGCTACGTGTCCTACGCTCCCCGTTCTCTCAATGTTGTATTTGCTGTTGACACTTTTCGGTTTGTTTGCAAGAGCGGGTCACAAAAAAAGCGGTCAGCACAACGGCATGGAGGCGATTTCCAAAACGGAGAGGGGGAGAGGCAATGCAGTCTGGATAACATAAGATACGGTGAAACCAGGCACTTTGCCAGTATAAAAGAGACGGTTTTCCCTCCAAGGGATTACGGAGCAATGCGTGTCAAACCTATTCACAGCGGTGCGTTGTCTGAGGGTCTGAAGCGACCATTGTGCGCTTATCTCGCTGACGGGCCCCGTGTTTGTTCGCCCACTGCCACGAAACACGTCGGCGATAAAAGACAAAGGAGTGGACTAGAAAGAGAAAGGTGACTTCTTTAGTTCACGGCCGTAGATAAGCTGTTATCTTTTTTCGAGCAACGCAGTATGCCCAACAAACATATTATAGATGTACTACATTATTTAACTCACTGTTAAGCGCGACCATATAGGGTAGTCGATCTGAATACGTTTCAGTATTAACGCCGCGTCATATTCCCAACGAATATTTATTTTGGGTTTTTTTTCTGTGACCATTTCCACTCACACTTAAAATATATAAACAAGAAAAATATGTAATTAATAGTGTGCTATATACTCGTAATAATACATGGAAACGCGCCTGCTCTTTCAGTGAAGTCGGGGTTAATATCTGCAGGTGTTGATGCTAATGTCATCATATATAAAGTTTTCTAAATCCATAAATATGCCGCATATATTACATTATACTCTCAACTGATTGTAACAGACTTTGTTTCGGTGGCGTACAGTTCCCATCGCTGTGAATGCAGGTCAACTAAGGTGATTGATTTGAATAAAAAAAAAAGTGTGGTCAGTTTGTTTAGAAACATCAAAGTTCATCATGCAAACAAAGTTCATCGCGTCAACTCCATCGAGTTAAAGGGGGTTAAACGCAACGATCCGTTCGTTTACTGTCAATATTGGCAAATTCTGAAATAGTGACAAAACTTGCGAAACGCTTTTTTTCCGCCTTCAAGTTACGTTCTGCGATGATCAAGGTCCAAATGTCCTGTGGGTAAAGCTGGTATACCCTCGTTTCGCTCCCGCGCATGGACTGTACCCATTATACATGCAGTTTACAATGAATTCACGGGTTGGTATATATCTTAAAACATGTTTAGAATAGCTGTCAAACGTTAACTCTCGATTATTCGCAGTCAGCAATTCAAAGCGAACAGTTACTAATAGTGCTTATAGGATGATGGAATCGCTGTTTAATGTCTGACGTCCCAATAACAATGTGCTTGGCCGTAAGTGGGAGATTAACGTCTAGTTGTGCTTGCGTGAGTGTCTTTGGGGGAGAGGCTGACGGTTCCTGGACGTGAGGTCTCGGTTGGTGCCGCCGCTGCCGGTTCCTGTGCTGCTGGTGAAGCTCCCCCCCCCCCTCGCTCTTTGGCTGCTGTGTTATTTTCCAGCTCGGAGCCCCAACCCGCGTGGCTCGATCGATTCGCATTGATTGTCCCTGACGAGCTGCTCCACTTTCCAGCCAATGTCAGCCAGTCTGCGATCGGGAAGGAGAGAAATGAAGGAAAATCTCTGCCGCCCTAGCGGTGTCATTTCCACACACTTCAGTTGGCCGCCTGCCAGCAGACAGGGCACTCACAAGAGGTGGAGTGGACTTCAGCGTTTGAAAGAAGAGGAGCCGGCTACTTCGCTGGCCTGAGCGACGATTTCGGTTGACCACTGCCCACCCACCTTAAAACTGTCAAATTATACCTACCATGTGACATAATTAACATTGCTTTAAACACAATATCCCGTTTAACTGTACCCTATGTTTACCCGCATACGAGGCACCGCATATAGCAAATGCGTGTATATTGATCACACGTCGGTTCCAACTCGTCGTTTATTATCGACTTTGTTTTAGTTAAACACGAGCAGAAATGATTACTTGGTTAGGTGTGTATGTATTCATCGACAAAATCTGAGCATGGTGTTGGACGGGAGAGATCTGCGAATGTGAAAAATCAATAACGAAATGCGCGAGACAAGATGTGTGACGATGTAGTACAGATTCATATGACATGCAACTTTTAGTGTTTTATAAAAGGATCGCCGCTTCTGTAATCATATGTAGCCTACAATTACAAAATAATTAATGTTTAATATGTTTTAAATAGTCGGGTATTAAATATTATTGGTATAACGTATTCGGGGGCGCAGTTATGGTAAGATAACTGTCACATAAAGTGGGTAATGAGACAATTACGTAGAAAAATGCACCCTAATGTACACAGTGTATAATCCAGAACATGTATATTTATCTTATGGCTGAAGAATTGGCTTCCTTCCCCGCCACTCTCTAGGACCTCCGTGGAAATGCTTATATTTCCGTCATATATTTTATGTTGCTAAGTACTGATTATGTTTTAGTCTGGAAGCCAAATTTAAATAAATGCTATGTCACATGACATTTAAACTTTTTCGTATCACATCAAAAGCACAGCAACAGTAACACCAGGAGCATTCTTCTTCTTCTTCTTCTTCTTCTTATTATTATTATTATTGTTGTTGTTGTCGTTGTCGTTGTCATCATCAGTAGTAGTAGAATTATTGTGGTAATGCATTGGTCCTAAAACTTGGTATTACTAAAAGGAAGAAATTAATACAATATTTTTCCAATAGTGTAATAATGTACAAGGCATTTTAAAATCATAACTAATTTCCCAGCTAACTTCTTTCTTCAACACTGCAATTGTCAAGCGCATAAACGCTTCAACATAGCATGTGCTCCGTTTGTTTTACAGGACAGCCGAGTCAAAGTTCTTGGTAAGTATGAATGTGTTAAATGAAAGTTCTCTCTTAAAGAGGTATGACGAAAAAGTCAATCTGCTTTCCGCTAAGAAAAATCATATTGTCCGTAAACAGTGAATAGAGGGGAAGCCAGAGTCCTGTGCGTATGCACGCTGTCTGAGAAACAGCCTCTATTTTATATTTTAAAATGAATGCGTCTTCTATAAAAGACATTCACACATTCAGAAGAATTCGACTTAAATAATAATGGATATTACCTCACGTTTGCTTAAGTTTAATGTTTTATTACCTTTGGCGTTATATTTTATCTCGATTTCTCTTTATCGGAAAGTCCATTTCGGTTTTTACGTGAAGCTCCAAAAATCTATGAAATGTGTTTGCATGTTCTTCCCCGCGAGCAGGGATGTAGAGGTGGGATAGCAAGAATCGAAAGGTTGGAGCCACACGCTTGCCTCCGAGAAAGTACGTTTTACAATTATTTATCACTTGCTTTCCTTCGCGCTAATTTCTGCTGGGGGGTTTTATATTTCTTTTGAGTGAGAATTTTATTTTTTCCCTGTTTTTGCGTCAATCTCCATAGCAGGCACGCCGACGGACCGCTTGGACGGTGGGATCACTCCCCTCCGCTCGGATCTGCTTTGGTAGGTGCGAATGAAAAGGGCCTGTGTTTGCAAATATGCAGATATATTGAAGGGGGAATCATAGTTTGTTGAAGTCTGTTCAAAGTTGGGATGTCATCTTCCTAACGATCAAGTTAACTGGGAGAACGGGAGAATGTTTTTTCTTTATCCCCCGCGACGTACCAGAGCAGACCGAGCGCTGGTACCGCAGACACCCCGGTTTCAGATCAGTGAGTCTAGACAAAAGGTATTTTTGTATTACTTTAATGTTAATAAATGTCGAATTTATTCATTCATGCGCATACCTGATGATTTCATTGTGATTAGTTCGGTTTAATACGAGACTGCGCTGTAATGTAACTTTTGCGAATTTAACGTTGTTAGAGAATATTCCAAAATTAGTTCTTCTAACGGGGGACCGATATCGCGGATTTCCTTTCTCGTATGAGGATAATATTGTTCATGTTAATTTTAAAGTGCGTTAATGATTCACAAGTGACAAGGCTGGCTACTTGAAAGTGTCTTTCGCAGTCGGTAATACAATTCATTAAGTGAAAAATAAAGAAATCGTTGAATTTAAAAGCACAGAATTGGGAAAATGTTACAAGTTTCCTCTCGACTCGGAAATAACTTTACCAACCGTTGATATTTCTGAACATTTCGAATGGTATTTATTAACATAAATCTATGTATTTAAATCTACATGCGCCGTTATTTATCACGTATTGCGCTGTATCGGGTTATATCTCGTTACCGGTTTTCAATACCAAAAAGATTGTGAATTACTTTGGTGTATTTTATTGTGGTAGAATGAGCAGTAGGGGTTACGTATTGCCGAGGAGAAGCCAGCAGCCCGTCTTGCGCTCGCCGTGTCCCCCTTGCCCGACGCTGCTGCGTGCGGGGATTTACTGCGACCCCTCGGCACTGCCGCAATCCACAGCCGGCCGCAGCGTTCGTCAAGGCTGCGTGTTGTGTTTGCAATTAGGTGTCGCGGATCTAGATCAATATAAAACATAGATTCGCTATGTTTTAAACTTGTTCTGTGCCTGTGAGCGAAGAGCGTGCGGACTGTATAATATAAGGAATAACTTCATCTATAAGTAATATAATTAAAGTCGTTATTGATGGTAGATCTGAACTGGATCCAATGAGTGAGTAAGCGTTGTGTGGGGGTGTGTTCGCCTGAGAGGAAGCGCTACGCTGGGCTCTGCATTACCTGAACTAATAAATATCTGACTCTGCGCACCTCTCATGAGATCGCCAGGAGCAACTTAAAGCGGGTCTTGTTATGCATGTTGGCCGCAAACGGCGCTGCTCCGATAACTTTGATTTTAAAATGTAACTACATTATATCCACATGAATGACTGTTACTGTTGTTGACGTATCCAATTACTTATGCAGTGCGCCGATTGGGGATCAAAACAAATGGTGAGATAAGAAGAGATGTATTTATTTTATACATTAATGTTTTTATAAGGGTTGTTGGTCATTTTCTAGCACCATTTTTGCCAGATTGCTCGTGGGTGTGTTGACTAAGGTTCATTTGTTGGTGGGCTAATTATTTATGGTATTCCTCCAAGTAAAAAATAAAACGACCAGAGTAGCGGTATCGTTTTTGTTAAGATACTGACGGCTTGGAATGCGACCATCCAACGCGTGCTATGCCGGGCACGGCTGGGAACAGTTGTTTGACGCTGTGCATTTGGGCCCTGCCACAAACACCACGCTGGCATACCAAAGGCATACCGGGGCCAAGACCGCTGGTCTACGGCACCCACCACTTCTCCATCTCAGGCGGAACGTCAGTGTTTTAGATATTAATTCTCCGAGGGGGATAGTTACAGCCGAGCTCCGTTCCCATGGGACAAACACCAGGAAGATGTTCGCGGTTAAAGACTATTCTTATTGGAAGGTAGCTATTTCGGTAGAGGCTTCAGGGGTACGGTAATACATATCTTGTCCTATAATAGAAACGTGCTGTTGTCAACATAGAAATTGTAATTATTTGTAATATTATTTTAAATACTTCTAGTGTCTGTCTTTGTTAATTCATAATAATGATAAAAGCCACACAATTAAAAATCCATAGGAAGCACTAGATCATTTTTTGAAATATATATTTTAAAATATTTCCCTGACCCATGAAGTTGAAGAAGATGCTATTCTGAAAGTTAGTCCTTGGCTGCATTGAAAACCAGTCCATCAGTCTCCCATTCAGGCTGAAGCCTCAGTGATGTATCTGTGCACGGCCATAATGGAAGTGCACCTCAGTCGCTACGTGGTCTTTGAAGGCCAAGGATGCACTTAGCGGCCACTGCCATGCTAGGGGTCATTAGGGGACATGCCCCCACAGGTAGCACAGGTCGGTGTCCTTCGCCATGCTACGACCTGCCTGGTCCGTTAGCGACCCTCGTAGCATAGCTGCTGCTGGCGAATGTATTTATGTTTAACAGCCTAAAAGACCAGCTCAAAGGATTGCGAATCCAGTAGCGTAGGGGAGAGTGTGACACTGGAGGGGAAACAACTTAATAATTTAAATGCAAAGGTCTGTGTATTTGG
>JAODKC010000002.1:9770561-9787235 GCA_026777985.1 Mormyrops attenuatus
CCCCCGCGGGCGCGCCCCCCCCGCCGCGCCGCGGGGGGCGGGCGGCCCGGGGGGCGGCGCCGGCGGGGGGGGGGGGGGCTATGTGGCGGCTGGAGGCTCCGTCACTTATCAGCTCGGAGCGAGCGTCGCCCAGGGCCCGAGTCGGGGAGCGGCGGTGGAATGCGTGTCCTTCCCTGTGAAGGTGAAGCGCCGTGAGGGGAGGCGAGGGCCACAGCCAGCAGCTGCAGGAGGCGATACATCAAACACACACAGAGTCACACGGCACACACACACACAAAGATACATCAAACACACACAGAGTCACACGGCACACACACACACACACGCACGCACAAAGATACATCAAACACACACAGAGTCACACGGCACACACACACACACAAAGATACAAACACACACAGAGTCACACACACACACAGAAGATACATCAAACACACAGAGTCACACACACACAGAGTCACATGCGCGCACACACACACACAAAGATACAAACACACGCAGAGTCACACGCGCACACTAATACATCAAACACACACACACAGATACATCAAACACACACACACAAAGATACAAACACACACAGAGTTACAACCACACACAGAAGATACATCAAACACACAGAGTCACACACACACACACACACACACACACACAGATACATCAAACACAGAGTCCCACACACAGTCACACACAAACAGATAGATCAAACAGTCACACACAGAGACAGATACTTCTAACACACAGAGTCACACACACACATACACACACAAATACATCAAACAGACACAGAGTCATTCAAACAGACATTCAGAGTCACGCACACAGTCACATGCACACATACACATCAAACACACAATCATATGCATACACACACACACACAGAGATACATCAAACTCACAGAGTCACATGCACAGACACAAACAGATACAAACACAGTCCCTC
Source organism: Mormyrops attenuatus (assembly GCA_026777985.1). Lineage (NCBI taxonomy): Eukaryota > Metazoa > Chordata > Actinopteri > Osteoglossiformes > Mormyridae > Mormyrops > Mormyrops attenuatus. The sequence goes on from JAODKC010000002.1 coordinate 9,771,505, forward strand.
ACACAGTCACATGTGCAAACACACACACACAGATACATCAAACACACACAGAGTTACACACTCAGAGTCACATATACACACACATACACACACATCAAACACACATAGAATCACACACACCTGGATAAATGAAATGTCACACATACAGATACATCAAACACATGCAAAGTCACACACACACAGTCACAAACACATTTGGACACTCACACTCTACTACTCCTATCTTTGTGGAGACTCCATTCATTTCTATGGATAAACCCTAATAATGACGATCTTAACCCCTACCCAGCCCTAATCTTAACCATAAGTAACCAAACAAAATACAAGACTTTCAGCATGTTTGGTTTTTGGTGCATTCATAGATTTTCATAAAATTGAGTTTTCCAACTTCTCCAAAGTGGTTTATAATTTTATCCATTTGCACAGCCAGGCAGAGTCAACCCTGGGTGTTCTGGCGCCCTAGGCGAGGTTTTGCTGAGCGCCCCCCTACCCCAGAGTAGCAGAATACAAATTTTGTCAGTTAATTTATATAAAATACATTTCGTTAGCACAGGGAATCTGGCTGCTAACTCGCTAGCTTTAAGGAGCGCGGAGCATGCGTAGTGTCTGCGTGTCAGACCGCGGCAGAAAAGGTGCACACTTCATAAACGCCTTTACTGCACGATTACGCTACACGTATGACCATCGAGTGGATAAGCAGCACAGGAAACACATTAACTTTACACTGGACAATTGGCAGGGAGTGCGTCCAAATAGAACATGTTACGTCCCTTGTCGTGCCTCAGGGAGCTTTTTATTATAAAACCAATAAAGCAACTAGTAACAGACTCACCCGATGTTACTGCCACTGTTTTCTGCACTGATCTCAGACTAGCCATAGAAAGTGAGCTCTTTTCTTTGTTAGGTCGGCGACACTGCGTAATACTTTTTTCCATTGTTATGGCATTTTCAATACATTTCCACCAGGTGGTGCTAATAAGCCCATCTCCTTTCAGCAGCAGGCCTGAGTCAAATTTAAGCACTTAGATGTTTATCTTATGCCTGTTTAGCGGAGAAGATGCGTTTCAAGAATAAAGGTCACCCTTTCAGGACAATGTCTCACATCACCCATTAGTGGCACAAAACTAAACTCCACTGCGTAAGAATGCTCATAAGTAAGCCTGCAAGAAAAATGTTTAAAAAGTCGAAAAATAAAAGCAATTAAGGGAAATAGCTTTTCACTAAAGTGCGCCTTGAAATTTCATGTTTCTAAGTAGCCCAGTGACCTTCTGTTTTGCTCCAGTTCCGTCACAGGCAGGATGACTTTACGAGTCACAACAGATCAGGGCCCCAATGAGTCACCGGCAGCCACGTGTGCTAATTCATCCCTGTCAGGTGCGGCAACTTCATGAGGAAACTCCACCACATTCAGCTAAAAAAAGACCATCTGGTACACACCCAAAAGAAACCGGAACCATCCGTCTGCGGCCCTGTTTTATTCATGCTGGGGCACTCAGATAGCGTGGCTACTGGCTAGTGCTTTAAGTAGCACACAAATGTTCTCTGGTACACATAGATATGTGACGCTAATGGCTAACTAGCATCCAGGTCTGGCAGAGAGAAAGCGTGATGACGTTATGCTTTGGTTACAGGGACACTGGGAATGCTTCTTTTCACATATCCCATCATGCTCAGGGGCTGAAGGTTTTTCTTAAGGGCCCAATGAACATGTGACTGCTGAGGACAGGATTCACACTGGAAAAATTCCAATCACAAACACAGAGGTCTAACCTACTGAACCACACACCAAGTGAGGATGTGACAATATTCGGGATATTTAATTGAAAAAGTAGTGTAATACTTTTTTGTAATACGAGGGGTGGAAATTTCAGGTCCAGAAAGTAAAAATCCAGATCAAGATTTTGTTTTAACCAACCAGTTGAGTACTCTGTGACTGTGACTCTTTATACCAAACTGGTTGGTTGAAATAAAGCCTTGACCTGGATTTTTACTTTCTGAACCTAAAATTTACACCTGTGACTATAGGACAACAAGTCAATTGTACAGACAGGGGGTCATGATGCTGAGTGTGAGGCAGGCGTGTGTCCCTCGCTCACCTTGCTCCATCTCCTGGGAGGCCTGTGGGTGGGGCCCGTTCATCTCCGATGTGCAGACGTCATCCACCTTACCCCGGGAGTTTCGAGACAGGAGCCGGTCGGAGATTGACGTGGTTTGAGCAAGTCTGAGGTGAGGTCGGTAGAGGAGAATCACGTCGCTGGAGTCTTCTGTGCCGCTGCTGTCGGAGCCCTCGTCCTCCACAGCTTCCTGCAGATATGGCGGCGGAAGCGTTCAGCGGTCAGTCAAAAACCCCTCGGCCTTGGCACCCGCAAACAGTGGCAAGGTCTGTTTGTCGATATCACAATGCTCATGGGAGTTTTACTTACACAAAAATGTTCTGAGGGCAAAATGAAAAATGATTGCTTTAGAGAGATAACCAGTGAGATTGTAGAGGAGGTGGGTCAATCAGATGTAATGGTCCCGCTTCCTCTGGTTGATTGGACCCACCTCCTCTACAATCTGACTGGTTATCTCTCTAAAGCAATCATTTTTCATTCTGTCCTCAGAGCATTGTTGTGTAACTATAACTCCCACGAGCTATCACAAACACTCACGCCGGCTCGTCTTGTTCAGATCAACAATATTGTAAGATATACCTTAAAGAGTGTATTTACAATCCACACTTCAATACTGAAGTACACATTAAGCGCCCAATTCTAATTAATAATTAATAATTAATATTTAATATTTAATTTTTGGATACAGCACAGCAAGACTGCTGTTTAAAGACTTCATTATCTGCTATGCTTAATGGCAGCATAAATGCTTTCTGGGTTTAGTCCCATGAAGCATCATGAATCACACTGTAAGTTAATAACACACCTTATTGTTATGGGAACGGAATACATTACATATGATAAAGGAGTTTGCGCACTAATAATGTATAGCGCATTATACTGTATTGATTGTGGTGTGAACGTAACGCACTGTGCCAGGTTGGTAGTCCAGCATCCCGCTCAGGAACGTGGACCACTTGTGGGGGTCGGGAGGGGGAGGGGGTGGTGATCTCACTGTTCACCATTGATGTAATGCCCCCCCCCCCCATGCATCAGACCACATTACTTTGGGAACGGCGTAATGCTGTGATTTAAATGTAATCTTCCTCGAGCTAATGAATTTTTAAAGGGATTTAAAGCATGAACGATATGACTCCCTTAGAACGGCCAGGGGGGTGATCATGCTGGTTTGGACGCCACGGCGATGGCGTCGCTCGGAGCGACAGAAGGAGAGCCACGCGCAACTGGGGCTGATTCTACGTGGCTCCGCGGGGCCCCCTGCTGCACGTAGGGAGAGTTCCGCGGCCCTTCCCCAGGAGAATCGATCCCGTCCATCTGCAGTTGGCGGCCGTGCCGTCTGAGGCCATTTCATTCCCCGCTCAAGTTTTTCAGCCATCTGCTCAGGGAGAACCTCGAGCAGGCCCACCTCCAGCTGCCGGCTGCCGTCACACGCACAGGCGTGCGCTCGCTCAGTAGCGGGGGGGCAGCCGCATACACACACACACACAGGTTTGTAACTATATCTTTGTGAGGACTCTGCATTCATATCTATGACGACCTTAACCCCTACCCAGCTCTAACCTTAACCCTAAGTAACCATTTTTACTTTTTTGATTGCATTCACAGAAAAAGGGTCCCCACAACATCAAAAAAATGTTTTTATTACATTGTGGGGGACATTTGGTCCCCACAAAGTGATATAAACTTAGTCCGTGCACACACACATACACACACACACACACGCACACACGCACACACACACACACACACACACACGCACACACACACACATACACAGACACACACACACACAGACACACACACAGACGCACACACACACACACACACACACACACGCGTACACACACATACATACACACACACACGCACACACACACAGACGCACACACACAGACACACACACGCAGACACAGACGCACACACACACATGCAAACACACACAGACACACACACACGCACACACACACACACACTATAGCCCTATCCCCGGACAAATATAGACGAGCATGGTGGAAGGATGGCAAAACGAGGCTGTTGTTCACCAGCTGTTCTGCAGCAATGCATGATGGGGCAGACATGACAGACAAGCCCCGACTGAAACAGGCCCAGAACAGCTGTGTGAAAGTGGATCTGGGATGGGGGGGGCGGGGGGTCAGCAGGACCACAGCGTGTCAAGAGCGGGCTAGCCGCAAACGGAGCTCCCCGCTATTAGATTTCACATGCCGTAAATATATATAATGTGTGATCCATTCAGTGGTAAAAAGCTTGACCATATGATTCATGGATCGGGAAGTCAGCTGACCTAAGCTAAGGCGGCACGGCGGTCATCACCGCTTTTCCTGAATGAAATGCTACAAGTTTAGCGCTCTGATCTACTGTTGGCAGCACTTTGCCATGGTAAATGATCAGAATGGCAAAGTCGGTACAGTAGACCCCCTCCCCGGAAGGAAAGAGGGCTACTTGCTCAGATCAACAGCCCTATACTCCAACCCCCTCCCCCACAATCAAAACCGAAACCCAGATACAGGCAAGTATTGGCAAGACGCTGTTCACAAGTCATGACTAGACTCTGGAGGTAAGACTATCACCCTTATCTATGTATCAAGGCTGAATACTCAGCCTTCTCTCTAAGGGACTCCTCCGCTTCCAACATTGTCGTTGAAACAAATCGTTGACGGTGTTTATAGCTTGACCGGGTGATCATGAGAACCGGAAGACATGTCGAGAGGTATGTATAGGAAATATTCAAATGTGTATGGGGAGGGTCAAGAGGTTCAGTGCTTAGTGTGTGTGACAGTGTGCTTCAAGTGGATGCTTACATCATCTGCAGTACCAGGTTGCTCCTGCAGAGGGAGCAAGTTAGGCTCCGACCCGGAGTCTTCAGTTTTTTCCTTTAGAAGAGAGGAAACAATATTAACAAGGAATCGGGAGCAGTGTGTTGGGATCAGGAAATAAAAATATTCATGTTACCTCCTCTAAGACAAACACTGACGGTGTCAGCGCTGAACTCCGCTTGTACATATATTAATCACTAATATTTTGTTTTTGTTCACTTGGACATTTAGTTAGTATCTTGTACTACATGTAGAAGATTTATAGAAAATTAGCACTAATCTAATAAGATGTATAATAATAATAATGACTTCATGGTATATATGTAATTTTCCACATTTGTGCCACTATGTTTCACTAATCAATATAATTTTGAATAATTTAATAAGAACGTAATTTAATAAAAACTATTTTTGGAGAAAATGTGATATATCTAATTCATAAAATTAATAAAATTCCAACAACTTGGATTATGGATTAATATGCATTATAAAAACGTTTTTGCTGTTTCTGTGTGTTTGATTACTCAGGTCCCCAGGTCACATCTCTCCGAATCACTGCTGGGAATTTCCCTAGCGCTGTGTGCTTAAGGAACCAGTCCAAAATGAGTGACGGACTCTGACACTGGGCTCTAGGTTTTGATGTATGTCTCAGTCAGAGCGAACAGGTTAGCCGACATTATTAATGGAGCTGTTGACTCACAAAAACGTGTGCCTAAGTCCTTACTTTTGACCGTCACGTATTGTGGGCCAAAGCCTTTGAGGTGGCTAATGATTTGGGGGCTACTTGCCTCTTACTGTAAGGCAATCTCAATCCATTATCACACCTATTTACTGTACGTAGCAGAAATATCAGTAACACTTGAGGGGACACAAAAGTTACTCAGTTACTACTCAAATACAAATTAAGAACAAATATAGTTTCTGAAAGAATTACATGAACCGTCATGATTGATTAATGATGAACAAGCATGGGATCAGTATGCAACTAGCATTTAGTTACTGGTTAATTAATGCATTAAGTAAGAGTGTACTCCTACATTATTTGTGCTCCCTCTAGTGAAGTCTTACCGAAATATCTGTCGTTGCTTGTGAAGTGAACCATGAAACAGGCTCAGCTTGAATCGTGATTGTCTAACCTCAGCTCCACCCTTCTCTTTGATGGCGTGATACATATGTACACACATCAGTCGGCGCCCTTAAACCTCAGCACCACGCAGCACTTACGAACCCCAGCTCACCTGAGAGGGTGCGACTATGCGTGGCCCTGGAGAGGGAGGAACGCCCTGCAGGGAGAAAGAGGTCTTAAGTTAGGGAACTACGCCTTTAACAACGGAAGAAAAAAATCAGTGTGGTTATAAAACTGCCACTGAGGGCATTCCCAAGCTGGTGGGTCTTTAGTGTTGACAGCAGTGAGTATTTCTCAGTTTGAGTGTGTATGTGTGTGTGTGAATGTGTCTGTTAGTAAAAAGTGCATATATATAAGTCTGGCTGCATCTTTCTTTGTCTATTAACTACCTAAAAATATACACAATCAGGTAGTACTTCCATAAGACAAACACAGCCATAATCAGTTAAGCGTGTCATTGTTCAGTGCAGTTGTTTAATAACACACACAAGCACTGGTGGCTACACACAAACACATAGAGACACAAACCTTGAAATCCAGCTGTATGTTTGGTTTGGGTGAAACGTATTCTGTCCCAGTCTGGGCTGGTACTGAAGGGCTTCTGTTTTCCAGATTGTACCTGAGATCTGTTTGGTGCCTGAGAATGCAAACGGTGGATATTGAGCTCATTGCACCGGAGGTGAGATCTGAGAGTAAGGCAAAGTGTTTGTGTAGGAGTCGGCGACTGCGGTCTGACCCTTTGCGTTCCCTGAGCTGAGATAAGATGACAGTGGAGGACATCGGCTCGTCCGTTTCTTCGATCACATTGACATGCACATCTCCATCCCGGCCCAGGAGCCAGGAGACATTCTTACTGGGGCCTGCAAAGCACAGAGGGTCTCTGAGCACAGGGAGGTCGCCACCTCGCTTCAACACGCTCCCACTGATAGCAGATGTTAGCATGGGAAAGGAATGGTCCTCCTGACTGAAGCAGGGACACGCGGTCAACTGGTTTTGCCGGTGAGCCTCGCAGAGGCAGCATTCCACTCCGGAAGCTCAGGTGACATGGGGAACATTTGGAACGTAAAGAGGAAAATGGAGCCAGGCTGGACTGGTGAGCTCTGCCTGCGGCCCTGCCCACGCGGAGTGTGCTCCCCCGTTAAGGCTCTCGCTTCCCCGCCTCGCAAAAGCACGCTGTTTGGCCGTCGAGCTCCCAGGTGCCCTGATGAGCTAGAAGCTGGGGGAGGGGCTTCGCTCAGCCTGGAAGGAGCTTCAGAAATTCCGACTCCAGGGCTGCAGTCTGGTTTTAGAACTTTTGGCAGGGCGAAGCAGCTAATTATGGACTTCTCCGGGTAATTGCTGAGTCTCGCCCGAAACAGCCATGGCGTCTCATGAAAAGTGCTCTTCCTGGTTCGGAGACTTGCCTCCTGGCACATTTCCACCGCAGACCGGAGGGGAGCTGGGCTGCACCGCTAGATGGGAACAAAGCACCTCCTTCCTGCAGGAGTGGCTGTAATTACAGAGGGCGCTCTGTAACCCTGTAGGGAGCACCTGCACTGGGCTGGGGGGTGGGGGGCACTGTGCGAAGGGGTCAAAGTCACAGGATCGCAGGCGACACAGAGGGAGGCCCCACAGTGTATGACACGCACCTCCCTGCTCCACATGCTCCCCCCAGCATTGACCTGGTGGGGGCGTGATCTCTCTCTCTCTCAGCTTATCGAATCTCGCTGGGTTCACCGTAACTCGACGCCGCCATGGTCAACCGAGCCACCACTCGCCAGGACCTGAGACGAGTCCCACATCACGTCACCCACGGCTTGCAGTGCCCCCGTCGCCTGTTTACCTGCCCCGCCCCCGGCGCGTTTGCATTCGCTCTGCACGGTGTTTCAGAGGATTGCCTATTCCCTGACCGTTTCATTTGCCCTGCTTCTTTGTCTTCCACTGACACTGGCTGGGACCCTGATGGGATCGCGAGAGATTACCTATTCGTGTTTCCCCGCGGCGTGCGCCAGTGTGACACACAGGAGGCTGATTCTTACAGTGGCACTGAGCTGTGCACTGGGGTTTGTGACACTTGTACCTGACACATAAACACGGGTCAGAGATGCTGAACACTCAGTACATACTCGGATTCTCGGGACAGCAACAGGGACGGTACATTCCACTATTGCTGAATCAGCCAGATCCCCCCCCACCAACCAAAAATCAAGTGAAAAGAACCTTTTGAATGCATTTTGAAATCAGAGGCCTGTTTCCACTCCCTCTCCAGTTACAGATGCAGACGTGCTTCAGCAGATAATTGCAAACATCTCAGTGTGGCTAATTCAACCAATTAATGGATTTCCCATGAATACACCCATCAGTTATAAAACAAGGAAACGCAGCCGTGCTGTGAGGAGCACTGCAAACCGCAGCAGTCGTGCAGCCATATCTGCAGTTTGTTTACCCCTAAAGGGAGACACTGGGATTATGGGAACAGTAACGGCTCATCACAGAACCTTTAAGAAAAGTATCCAGCAAATATAATCAAATACATCCAGAACATTCTTCCTCTCTGTGTTTCCTACCAAGGAGGTAAATGCCTGGAAAGATGAAGATCGAATGCAGGAAAAACATCGCAGGAAATGCAAACAGGTCTATTACAGATACTTGCATTGCATTAGTTGCTTCAGTCCACAGGCCACACACACATACACACAAACACACGTTTCTAACCATATAGTTGTGGTATACACCTAATCCCAGCAATGATAACCTTAATCCCTACCCAGTCCTAACCTTAACCAGTAAGTAACCAAACAAAATACAAGGTTTTTGACATTTTTAGTTTTTTGATTGCATTCACAGATTTTTGTTTTGAGAGTTTTTCCTTGTGGGGACCAAAAAAATGTCAGACACACACCCATCCTACACCCATACACATATATACACACAGCCACACGTGGACACAAACAGCTTCACGTTGCTATCCTTCATTTAACCCATTCTCGCCCATAACCCATCTGGAATGCTTCTCTACTGCAACAGGATTCCATGGTGTTTCTGCTGTTTCTCGTGTTCCCAGCATATTGTCCTATTTGTTTAAATGACTGTGACCGTGGCAGAATGAATAAACGGATGAGAGAGTAAAAGCTGTTACTGCAGCGCAAGTGACACTGCAGCCAAGGGCGATCTGTGACAAAACTGGTCAGTGTTGTTAAAGTCCTGTAACAGTAGGGTTTGACCGGGGCAGGACAGCTCTGTAACAATGTCACTATTAATGTTAAGGGTATTACCAGAATAAGACAAGGTGGGGCATTAGCGGGGTAGGCCAGCCCTGTAGGAGTGAGGTATTACCAGGGTAAGGCAGCACAGTAAGAGTGAGGTATTAAGGGAATTAACCAGGTCAGACAGTTCTGTAAAAGTGGGGTGTTATCGGTGTAGGACAGCTCTGTAATACTGGGAATTTACAAGGGTAAGACAGTCCTGTAAAAGTGGGGTTTTACCAGGGTAAGATGGCCCTGTAACCATGGAATTTACTAGGGTAAGAAGGCCCTGTAACAGTGGGCTTTTACCAGAAGACAGTCCTGTAACAGTGGGGTTTTACCAGGATACAACAGCCCTGTAACAGTGGAGTTTTACCGGGGTAAGACAACCCTGTAACAGTGGGGTTTAACCTGGGAGAGACAGCTGTGTAACAGCAGGGTACTACAAGAAAAACCTTAACAATTGACGTCTAGGAGCAGCTGCGCTGTTGCTCTGGGAATACAGAGTTGCCTGTTCCTCCTCGCCAGTTGACATTCCCATTTAATAATAAGTGCATTGTCATCAGCCAAGCCGAGACAGAGCCCCCCCACCCGGCTGTGATGCGCCCGCTGCCCTGAATTAGCCATCTGTGGCACGTGCTGCTGGTGCTCCCATTGTCTCCACAATAGAGCCATGTGTCTGTCGAGCTCCCAGCACTGTGCGGCCCGAGGTCCCTGCAGTGGGGGGGCCGGACTTTGCTCTCTCCCATGATGCACGCCCTGAGAGCGCTTAGCCCTGCGTGATAACAGTGCCAAACCCCATAAGCAGACAGGCTGTCAAGAGAGAATGCAGAAAGGCGGGGCTGAGCCAACTTTCAGGCATCCCCCCCCCCCAAGAATAAGCACATGCTCTCCAGGGCTCTCCTGGATCATACATGTCTCCCCTGTCTGGCCTGTACTAAAGGTCCAGTGCTCTTCTTTGTCCTTAAGACTTCTCTGGTCATTTCCTCCTTTCTAATCTCCCCCAGGCTCTTGGCCTGCCCTCACTGCTCACAAACACCCAAACAAAGCTCCTTATGAGGCTGTAGGGCAGGGCTGGGGAACCTGATCCACAGAGGGCCGGTGTGGGTTTTTGGGATGACCTCTCAATCAGCCAATGACAGTGGGTCCCCTGGACTGGAGTTGAGAACCGCTGCTTTATTATTGGCTATTATTGGATTGATAGGCCATCCCAAAAACCCGCACCCACACGAGCCCTCCGTGGATCAGGTTCCCCAGCCCTGCTGTAAGAAAAACATCAGCCTGGGACTTTGGTCTCCTGAGAGCCACATCACAGCTTCCAAATTATGATGGATCTCTGGTAGGTATGGCGTCTGCCTCTTGTCCATCTACCCACTCTTGCCAGACCTCACATGCAGCAGCAATGGCATTTACGGAATGAGGCATTTCCACTAGATAAAAAGTCCAGTCTAATGTTTAACGCTCAGAAATAAAGTCCCTATTTAGAAAGTGCCAGGCATTTCCTGTCAGCGCTTGGCATTTTTCTCACAGCTGTCTCGGCCTAGCACGTAGTTGGTTACCGGGACGTGCAGTTTGCGTACAGCAGATCACCATCGTCAAAAGCTTTGCAGAGTCTGTTTGTAGAGATGCAGAGAATCCTAATTGGTATAAGCGATGGCTCACCCTGATTGGTTAGTTCAGAGCACATGATACATGTCACCAGGCTGCTTGGGTGACCGCTGCACCACGTCACTATGTGAACACTCAGTCGAAGCACAGGTGGCCCTCGTAGGCCTTCAATGGGCCGTGAGAACAAAAGCGACCGCAAATACATAGCTGACCGAATTAAGCTTCATGTATATCTCCCAGAGTGACATCAAGCACAGTCCCCACGGTAACCTTACGCTGTAAAGTCTAAAAGGCCATCGTGACACGCTGGTGACACACCGAGGATGCAGCAAGATCTGACAGACCCCAGAAGTGGAATCAATTAGATTTGATTATGGCACCGGTTTGAGAAGCAGCAGCCTAAAATGTACCTTTCTTCGATTTTGGCTTCTGATCCCCTGCGCCTTCTCTTTCCAGCTTCTCTTCCCTCTCCTTCCACCGTCGGACTTGCTCCTGCCTCATCTTCAGGAACAGGATTTTCTTCTGCTCCTCGTTCAGGGCCTCCAGGACATCTGGATCGATGTACATGTCCTCCAGGATCTGCTGCAGCATTCTGCCAGCTGTCGGGGGAAACTCCACTCAGCCCCAGGTGCTTGTCAGTCAGTCAGTCAACTGTAAGGCGGCTTCCTGTCGCAGCGGGACAGCGACCCGGCCAAGCGCTCTGCTCCCTCTACCGTCCCGGTGTGGCCCTGCTCATGCCGGTCCCGTCCGCCCGTCACACTAGACGCATCAGCTGGATGCCTGCGCAAGGAAGACGAACATCACATCTTGAGTTGCACGCATTACCCCTGCTTTTTTCCTTTGTGAAGAGAGGCAGTCCAGCAAATGAAAGTAAAGAGTCTCGGTCTAGTAATTGTCATGGGATTCTCGTCCCTCCCTCTGCCTGCGTCAGCCTACAGATCGCTCCATTCTGCCTGCTCTAGGGGTTCGTGCAATGAAGCAGTGGCTTCTGCTGGGACTTACACCAGAGTGCAGTGCACTTCACCAGAGGGCAGTCCTGCTTCATTCAGCCTCGCACCGAAGGACTAAGTGAGAAATATGAATCTCCGAGTCCCACAGCACCACCCGGTTTGGTGATTAATGTCACGGCAGCTGCCATGGTCACAAAAAAAGGCACTAAACTCTGAGACAATGAAGAAGTTAGAGACTTTGAGAGCTTGTCATGCTGCCAGTCAGCAAATCTGTTCGTGGTTAATCCCGATGATTACCAAGCTCACCGGAGAGAGGGACAGAGATTTGAAACCTGAACCTTGTGCCAGTCTAAGAATTTCTGTTTGGACTGCCTTCAAATTTAAGAGTTGTAAAAGTGAGCTGAGCTCATTGCATATTCATTAACTGGAAGACAGGGAAGCGGAGAGTTGTGGAAGTGGATTACAGTCACAAAGAAAGAAAGAAGAGGAAGAGGGAGCTCCGAAAGTGGGGGTACTTACAGGGGAGTGCAGATGTTTGGCAGTAGCCCTGGAGCCTGTAGCGTGATCTCCTAAAGAGTAGGAGTGCAGATGTGTCCTCATGCCTTTGTATCTGACTCGACTTGTGACATCACAGCATTCCGTCGGCTTTTTCTGCTGTTCTCTTTCTCTCTACCCCCACCTCTCTCTCCTTCGCTCTCTCTCCCTCTCTCTCACACACACTCACAAACACATGCACAAACTCATACTCTCCCCCTCAGACAAAAAATTACGCAGAAAGCAGCTGAAAAAGTCAGTATGTAAACAGCACCAAACCGGTACTATCCTGTTGAACACAGAATGGGAGAAAGAGAATGTGTCTGTGGGCGTCTGGAGAGGGGGAGGACAAGGGGGACGACTCCATTGGGGAGTGGTGGTGAGAGGGGGAGGGGTGCAAGGCGAGGGCGAGCAAGAGAGAGAGAAAGAGGGACAGATGCTTCACTTTATGGTACAAAAGTGTTAAGAGTTGCTCAGAGGAACCAAATGAATGTCGGACAGATGCAGAATCGAACCCAAGCTCAAGTGATACAGATAAAATCCAATAGTTTTAAGAAAAGGTACAGACGGCTATGATTTTTAATATGCCATGAAGAGAACTAAATTCTGGCCCCTTATTTTTGACGAACTTCGATCTCGCGACCGCAAAATTCCAGACGTGTCAGATACAGCTTCTGGAGCCGCTTTGATCTGACGCCCGGTGTCTTCACTCTTGCTGAGGCAAGGCATCTGGTAAATAACTCCATGAAAGAAGAAACACAAAATCACACCCCCCTGGGGACATGTATCCAAAGCCCTAAAAAAGCGAATGTGCCTGTGTAGCACCATGTTGTTTTTTCAAGAAACAGAGACATTTACTCCCAAGTGGACAGAGGAATATAAGGTTCAGCGAGCGCCAAGCGAAGGATGTGGCCCAGTTCCCTCCCCAGGGCCGCCGTTTAAGCTCCCAGTGGTTTCTAATTAATATTCCGTCTTGATCTTTATTAATACTTTCTTTGTCCTCCTGGGCAGCCGCTTCTTATCTGCCTGCTGATTGATGCGTCTTATGTTGCCTCAATAAAGCTGCCCAAACTGGCCTGAAACTCCTGAGAGTGAAAGTAAAAAAATTAAAAAAATAAAACATTGCAGCGAGTGAGGGGCTACATAGCACGCATGTTTACTGCTGTTATCAAAACAGGGAGAGAACATGACTGGGCACATAGCAGAGAGGAGAGAGGCTTTACTGTAAGAGGGGGGAGGATCCTGAGGAGAAATACCCGAAAAACCAGCCATGCGAGCCTCGCCCCCGCTGCTTCACTTGGAATCAATATTAGATGCATAACACAAGGGTACCCTTACAAAAAAATAACGATAATACTAACAAGCCTATTTAGCTTTGTCCCTCTCTATTAAATCTCATTTGATAGGCTTCTGTCTCATTGTCTGTCAATTTCATGCCAACAGATGAACTAGCGCTAGCCTCTTGATTTTGAAATGACACAGAACAACAGTGGACAGGAAAATGTGGGCACTCGCCGTGGTCAGTCCCACATGTTCACAACAAACATTTCGCTCCGCAGGGCCAAGGAGGGACTGAACTGATAGCGTACCTGCTCAGTCTGTACCCGACTGCACAGGACACTGATTTGTTTGCATAAGTATAATCTCCAACTGCCAAGTTCAAGTGAAGTCATCGTTAAGGATAATTTCGTAAGAACTGCCAGGTGTCCTGCTTTATGGTGATCTGCCGAATGTAAGCCTCCGTAAGTAGCAAAAATATTCATAATTTCATAGATTTTCTCCAGGTAACTATGCTTGAGATTTTTTTATTAATGTGATTAATTGTTTTCAGCTGGAAGCGCTATTGATCTAACAGCTTAAGAGATAGACTTTAACCACAAATTTGCAAAGCATTGGTATCAGAAGGAAAAGGGTTCCAAAAAGGACGCTCAAATGAGTTTATGTTTAATTGAATGGCTAGCGTATAACAGAGTCGGAGGTCGGGCGACTAGTTAATAAGAGTCATTCGTTGTTTATAACGACAAAGATATTCGGGGGGGGCAATTGAAAAAGCAAAATATTTGTTCTAGCCGCCAGAGTGCGCCAGAGTGCCATTTCATCATTATCATTTAATTAACCCCTAAATGTTAAAGTGAAAAACAAATGTATATAAGTTTGTCATTATAATATCAATACAAAGTGCTCTTATATTTTTACACATAAAACTGAACTTAAGCAGGCTAAGGAAATAAATGACACTCTGGCATTGTCTTGACACTCCAAGCGTTTCTACATAGTGTGTTACTTTTGTAAGCATGTAGCACCATCTGCTGGTCAAATGGTAAAAGGAAACAACATCACATATTCGTCGAACAAAAAATCTTCCTCAACAAGGTTAATATCTGACGTTTTAGTTATTATGGGAGCCTCAATTCCTCCCCAACACAGTACTGCACTTATGCATTGTTACTGAAAGAGAAGAGATATTGTGATCATGCACTGATCTTTCTCATGCAGCATTTAATTGTGATGGTTTTACTCCAGACTCCAGACGCGGGAAGGGGACAGGAACCAGGCCACATCCAGGGCGCTGACAGGGTGGCATTTACGGGCCCAGCGGGTCTCTCTCCGGCCCTGGCAGCAGCTCCTCATCCTTCAGAATCACTTCCCTGCCAACATGACAGCCTGCACACTCCAGAGGGACGGCGGCCGGATATGCAAGCATTTATGCAGCTCCTTTAAGCCCCAGCTGGCAGGTTTACAGTTCTCAGTCCTCTCCCTTATTCCCTCTCTCTCTCTCTCTCTCTTTCTCGCCCACTCTATCTGTCTCTCCGTTTTGTTTCTATTTCAGTAAAAAAAAAAAGGACAAATCAAGCCGTCACGCTGCATCTGTGAAACAGCTGCCCCCCCACCTCTGATCCCCCGCCCACCCCACCCCCCCTCAGCCTCCTTTGCACTCTGCCAATGGCACTGGTCAGCAGATGCATCAACAATGACAAAAAACACACACACACACATACACGCAAACGCAGTGTGGTCGTAGGGACAGACGCGATCCATGACAAGGCATGTTCTGGTCCCCTCATCTATGTTATGCATGTAACATTTATACAGCAAAATAACAGCTAATATCAGAGACAAGTGTGTTTATCGCAGAACATAAACTCCCAGCATATCTGTCAAATAGGTAGCGGTAACTCAAATCAATGCAGTGTGTCTATTGCCAGTTAGATGTATAATGTAAACATAATGAGTCCCTGTGGATGTTTTCAGGTCAGACTCTTTGCTTTTATTTCTCACTATTAGCCATATCTCACGATTTGGACCAAGAGCACGCCATGCACGTGTGCGTTGCGATGGAA
>JAODKC010000002.1:9787335-9800226 GCA_026777985.1 Mormyrops attenuatus
ACCCAATTTTATATATAATTTTGCATATTTAAGGGCCTCTGTTACAGTTTTTCTGGACTGCTAAAATGCATTTCCTAAAATCCGGTACCTTTTCTCCAAACATTAAGCACAAACTCTAAAATTCAAGCTACACTCACAAAACCATTGACTTGTCTTGCAAAATCAAACAATCTTCTCAAAACTGTATTATCTTCGCTCAAAGACTCCCAGTCAAATCTGTCGCTGGCATGTAGATGAACGTTTGGATGTTGAACTGCAAAATTAGAAAGCAAAAGACTATAGTAAAAAAAAAAATTCTTGTCTACCAAAATGTTTGTATAAAATCATACTACACTGTAATGTGATGTTTGCAGTATTCAAGGTTACTGTAAAGGACAAAGTAAAAAAATCCAAATGAAAGGCATATTACAGTAAAATGTTGTGCAACTGCCAAGCCAGAGTCAAGGAAGAATATTCATTCTGCCTCATCACCATGTCTCAGGGCTGGATCAGGACAGAGAACTTTGGCTACATCACAGGAAATTCTCCCTTGCTGGGCAATGCGGGAAAAATCCTGTGTGTGACCCATTGGTACCTTGACGTCTAAATTCAACCCACCTATAGCACTTTCACTCTCATCCGGCACGTTTTCTATGTTCTAATCACTCTTTGGCTTCTTCTCATGTTTAGAAACATGTGTGAACAGTTCTGAGTCATCGTGTTTAAATGATGACTACTGTCTGCTGCCTGTGCTTAACTTTTGCGGCCTGTTTTCTATTTTGCGTTAAAGTTCACCACCGTGCAAAATGCGTCTTGATGAAAGAGAATGTGTTTAGAGTTTTGCAAAAAGGGTGACTCAGATCTGCAAATTGTGTCTAACTAGGTGAGCACTGTTTAAAGTTTCACCAAACGAGTGACTAATTCAATAAATGAGTTTTGGCAGTTGGCAGTTTAGTTCCAAGAATGAGGTTTAGTGTTTTAGTAATTCAGAAAGACTATAAGTGCGAGGGCCCTGAATATGTCACAGAATCTTTGCCCCTTCGATGCCTCTGATGGTGCGTGTTTGTAAGTCAGGATGTGTGTGGTGTATGTTACAGGCTTGGTCGTTGGCCTGGCAGATACAATTGGAGATTGGAGCCTGCTGATTGTTGGTTAGCATGGCATTGCTGGTAAAGTCTATTAACGAAAACACTGAAAATGATGTGTGCATCTTTTTTTAGGGCGTCAGGTGGTATTGTTGCAGCTACAACAGGAGATTAGCCGCAAGGTCAAATCACTAAAGATACCTGTATTTTTGAGCAGTATATAAATAGCCTTTAAACAGTCCCTGAACACTCCCGTAAACTAACTTTTCGGATGGGAATCTCATCTCCCCGGCCTTACTGCTGACTGATTTTGTTCAGAGAGCCACGTGGGACAGATTTGGGGTCAGGACGTGAGAAAGGCATGAAAAAGTAGGTCCACCGATGCCTGTTTCTGCTTCAGCAGAGGGAAGCCTTGGCAGAAAAACACACCAGCCTTTATGCTGATGAACAGACACCTCTGACTATAAAATTTCTTTTTGCATCTTTTTATAAACACTCATATATCTTGCATGGTTTCTATGCAGCTATTTTTTGTGTTTTTTTCCATGGTTCAGTAGCAAAAATAGGGCCTGATTTATGTATAACAACCAGGAAATACACACAAAAAGAATTTATTCTATAAAATATAGAAAACCAGTTGAACTAGATCACTATTGCTGAAGGCCATTATTGACTGCTAGGGGATTTTGACGCTTAACACTACAAATAGTATCCCAGCTACATGTCGTACAAAACCTGAGGCAAGTAGGTTCCCATTTAGTACTTTCGGCCCTGTTAACAGAGCAATTATCCCGGAGCGCGTGCAGATATGCACACACAAACCGGCACTGGAGATGCAGTAGATGAAAACAGAGCTGGCTTGGCATTCTAGGCCTTCTGGGTAATACACGGTAGAGCACTGCCTTTGTTTAGTTAGGTCAGTCTTAGAAGGTCACCGGCACATTGGCTCGTCCTATCGCACTGCGTTACTCTGAGGAACAGAATCTTGCAGACGATATTATCCTCTCATTAACCTGGCGAGCTTTAGACCCTGTTGGTGATTAGCTTTGACTTTCGTAGGTAAAAGACTTGTCAAGGAGGGACCTTCCTTCTTCATTCGGTTGCTCGTTGGCCATTTTTTTTTCTGCTCTGCCTTGTCTCCAGTCTCCCCATTAAATTCTCGATCCCATTCGTCCAGCACTCATCCCCCTCCCCCCAGTCTCTGCTCCTCATTCCCCTCATTTTCCTGCCACGACCAGACCCAGTGCTGGAGCTCTGAGGTTGAATGCAGTGGCTCATTGGACATGCCATTCCCGTCTCCCTTCTCTTCAGGCGCTCCCCAAGGGAGAGGCAGTCTCATGTCCCACGGTGGGGGCAGCCTAGAAGGGTAATGAATAAGTAAACAAGGCCGACGCCGTCTGTCACGCAGCCTAGATGGGCTTCCCCCTCACTCTGGGCAGAATGTTCCAGGCTGGAGCTCCTCTGTTCTTTTGGCTATCGGGCGGCACTTTCACCCGTGTCTGACCTTTCTGCAAGGTGACTCTTGATGCCAAAGGGGATGCTGGGGTGGACATGGCTGCTGTTTAGCAGCATATTGCGTTCAGTGAGGTCAGGCACTGGAGGGGGTCTAAGGATGCAAGATTAATTTGGTGAGGTCACAGCAGAGCGATTATATGTGAGGACGTGGTCATGGTTACGTGACAGAAGGCTGGGAAACGGGGTTGGGGTGATAGTATCAAAATGCTCAACCTTTCCATGGTACTGTCATGGGTGTGGATGATTTACATTGAGGCAGACCCCTAACATACTCATTTCCCCCAGGTGCTCCAGTTTTCCAAAAATTAAATACTTCAGTTATCTCTGTGTACCCACTTCACAACCCCACCTACCAAGCTCTAACCAAATTAAGATGAATAACAGATTGTCAACCCATCAGTTACATTAATTTACCTCTTCCACTTAAAATCGATCTAATGACGCTCATAAAAACTAACATCTCATGCACATACCACACAGAAACATTTCGATTATTGAAATATGTTACCGGCATAAATAATCATGTAATACCACAGATTATGGACAATTAAGTCCTATTAAGCCCAGTGCTATTATTTAACCGACAATAAGCGGCTCAGCTCCATGATTGGCTGTAAACACAACAAATAGCCGTCATTTAAAAAATTCCACTATTTCATATTATTCCGCTGAATACTAGAATAGCACGCGAAATGCGTGGTGAAGCCTCGTGCTTACGATGCATCTTGGCTCGCGTCGGCGCAAAGTGAGGGAGGACGGCGCGACAGCCGCCGAACTCGCGCACACGCAGACAGCACGCTCGCGCAGTCGGGTTGCCGCTTCTCGCCGGCTGGACCTCCCGCGTGCCCAGTCAGCGAGCGGTGGCCGAAGCTCGGCCGAACGGCATAAATCAAGGGATCGCTTGGAGTAAATCGAGCGGACGGAACGACTGTCGCACGAGAAGTCTCGATCTTTTCTTTTGCATGAATGGACAGGGAGAAAGGGAACGTGCGCTTCAAACCTGGCTTCTCCTTCCCTCGAGTTTGAACATATTTCTTTTGGTAAGTGCAATACGCTGTACGTTATGCATTGTACTTACCACTTATTGAAGATACGTTTGCACATATACTATAGGTGTATGCGTGGTAGAACCCTTTCTTCTGCACAGGTATTCTGCACAGCACCCGCGGTCTGTATCATTAACTGCGCTCTATTGCAAACCCGGCAAGGCGTTATAAAATGCATTTTAAGGCCTTTTTCTTTAAATCTTGCATATCTTAACTGCTATTTAGTGTCTGTTGGTGACGAATGATTAAGACGTGCATTTTTTAATGATCGTTTGAAACCGGACCTGCACATCAACGAATAGCTGGAAAGATATATGCATTTTGCACACACCATCCTGTGTTCACGCTGAATATTTACTCTTATGTGAAATCTTTAACCCTTCTATCAGGGCAGCTCGCATTTGGAAAGCAAGGTCTATTTCGGAAGGAAGAAAGCAGCGGGCAGCGCGAGCAGTGTCTCCCAATCATCCTGTTGTCATGGTGACTGTACTGGGAGGCTGAGGAAATATGGCTGCATCTCGGTTCTAGTCAGCTGTACGGGTGTGTGTGTGTGTGTGAGAGAGAGAGAGAGCGCGCGCGTGTGTGTTTTCCTCTAAAGTCGTTACATCTTACTGGTACCGGTGGGGTGTCACGTAGTGTGAGTGACATGTCAAAGTCCGGTCCACTTATTTAAAGCCCAAAGATTAGACTGGAACAGGTGCGGCATGGGGTACCGAATCCTGAACAAAACCCCCGTCATTATCCATTCCCCCGTTATTATCTTAATTATATTATTTAAGCGTCTAACATAATCTGATGATAATGACGGTTGAGCTCGAGCATGTGAAATGCAGACACAATGAAAACGTTTGATAAGGCTCATTCTTTAGCCTATTGTTAACCCTTTCCAGGAGGGGGCATCGTCAATGGATTCAGCCGAAATAAAGGCGTCAGACGCCTAGACAGCTCTGCGCCAGACTAGACTCCCCGGGAAAAAATATAAGCCTATTTTCTTTTCTATTCATCATCAAACGTGCGTTTAGTGTGTTTACTGGCTCATGTGGATTTTATGTAACATTTCACCGCTTATAAAATCTGTCGTACATTTCTAATGAAGTCACTTTAGGTTATGTGGCACGATATATGGCAACGTTCGACCTTGAAGCAGTAAATGTGACAGACAGATGATTAACGAGCCGCGTGTTTCCATTCCTGAGCAGTTCACTCTGTTTCGAGGGCTTTAAAGTTGTCCATTATTGGGATTTGTGACAGGTCAGCATTTATATCAATGCAAGTCACCTTTTATAACAGCCCATTGTTATGAGATAATATCCCTTGCTGTTTATAGACATTTTGGCAGAATGTTTAGGGCAGTCTTTCAGGGGTTAATGTAGCCGTGTAAAAATTACACGCATGCTAGTGTGCTTGTAAAGCTTCTTTCTTTCGGGCTATTATAAATGCCGTGATGCGCAGCGTCCTTGTATTTTACTTGTTTAGTATGCAGGCTTCCTGCGGTGCACGTTTGAATATAGAAGATTTTCTAAAGAACAGGGTTAGTAGGTCATACAGATGATTGACATGCTGCATTACACTCTGTGGTTGCAGTATATCATACTGCGCATCTTTGGTGAATCCAGCATTTCCTACAGGCGAACTACACACGGTTTCTGAAACCACAGAGAGGTAGACAGAAATTCAAGGAGAGTGTGGTTCTAGCATAAATAAGATATCCATCCATCCACCTTCCTCATCCACATTCCAGTCAGGGCTGAGGGGATGAGGAATCAAGCAAAGCGATTTAGGGAGTCTTCACTGCCTGGAGATGTTGACTTGCAGACTTTTAGCTGTGTCATTGGCGAGGGGTAAAGAGTTCATCAGTGTGTCCCCTGGCGTTCTTTCAGAACACACCTTTCCGACTTGGAGAAGGCGGTGTGAGATGGGCGTTGCGGTTAAACGTAGCCTCTACGTCTCTTCGTCTTTGGTGGCAGACCTCATTCCCCCGAGTCACGTGCCAGGGCATGTGTGACTCAGCACTAGAGGACCCTGCCACTCGAAGAGGGACCTCGAGGTGTCTCCCGTATGTCTCGCCCAGCGGAGCGGATGGATGCCATTGTGTGATGGCCAGCGGGTCCCTCCCCAGTCCAAATTGCCAGCCTGGTCCGCTGTCTTACAGCCATACGAAGAGAAGTTATTAAGGTTAGATGAAGGTACGGCTTTATTGATCTCCTTCCCCCATTTTCTAAAAACACAATGTGGGAAGGATTCAAAAAACAGATAAAGATGAACAATTAAAGTTACGAAAGATAAATATGTATCAGAATATCAGTAAATCGGACATGAGCTGAAGGTTTCATTGAGGAATGATAGAGGAGTGTGACATGTTTGTAGTATGTAGTATGTTATATGTAGTATGTACAGACACTCCTCTACTTACAAACTTTCAGAGAAACGAATGAAGAGAACTGTAATTCTAAATTGTGTTAGTTGGGCTCCCGGTTCCTGTCCGCAACATAAATTTTTTTTTCTGCGTGTCAATTCCGCCTAGTACGACTTCTGTCCGCTACTCCCGCCGCGCAGCAGCGTAGCGTGCATAAGCTGAGCTAGATAAGATTTGAACAACTCTGAGCTATTAGTTAGGTTCTCCCCAAACGAGCTTGATGGGCCGAATGGCCTCCTCTCGTTTGTAAATTTCTTATGTTCTTATGTTCTTATGTACTCCCAGCATTCTAGTTCTTAATACTTGCATATACCCTTAAAATGATGCTGAATAACGACTTACGAACATTTCAAGTTACGAAGGGCTGTTCGGAACGTATCTCATTCGTAAGTAGAGGAGCGTCTGTAGTATGTTATGCTTAAATCAAAGTAAACTTGACTGTTGGAAGAAAATACAAGCTAAGATGAAAGCAGTGTTCAGTAAAAGAGCATGATACGAAAATCCCAGAGTATATTTTACTAAATGTTTTGCGAAGTACCTTTTTCCTTGTGCTGTACTCAACGTGTCCCTGTTACTTGAGAGGATGGTTGGCTATCAGGCTGCCCAGGCGCCTGCTTTTGAGCAGAGGTGGAGATGCCACCCTGTGTTTTTTTTGAGTGTTGTCTCCATTAGCGTCGTGGGCTGCTTGCCTCCGCAGCACGTGCCACATGAAGCACTTAATTAGGAGATATCATGAGCCTGACACAGCTCTGCTCTGCGTAGAGGGCAGGCAGAACCACTTCCGGTTGGGTCTTAGAGATGCCTCCCTTCAGCAGTCAGCTCGTGAACTGAAACTAAGCGCAAACCCTCAACGCACCAGCCCGGTGTTAAAACCGTGGCCTTCAACTTCGGGTTTAAATAATGAGGTCCCTGTGCCACACTTTTGACAACAATTTGGTTTGCGTGGCTGAATGTTAATAGCGCAAATGTTTCAGAGAGTATTTCTGGCAGTTTATTGTATGCCATGCCTTTGAGTCAAGTGCAGAATACAAAGTGTGATTGTTTCGTTCGACTGAAATGAGGAAGGGCTGTACAATTTATATCCTGTTTACTCAGTCAGAGAAGTGGTTGCACATGTTGTTATTTTTAAGGCGCCTCTTAATTGATCTCATCTTGTCTGTTCCTTAATGGGGGCTGAGTTGTGCCGAGGAGGTAAATCTACGCACCCATTCAATGCAAAGCTTGGGGAACTATTGCGCTTAGCGTTGTGCCAGGATCTGTTTGAATGTGCCAGCAGGGGCAGCCTGCCTTCTGTTTGTGCGGGACCCGGCTTTCGTGGCGAAACGCTAACTTTGACTCGTTTTGTACGCGCACATTCGACAGTGACGCGGCTTTGGTGTTTTTCCAGACTTCGCATTTTTTTTTCCGCAGGGGTGTCTGGAGATGCACTTCCTGGCCTCACGCCAGGGGTTCTAACTGTTTCGTTAACATGTATTTATGCTCAGTTGAGCAAGAACATATGGATCGTCAGTGATTCTTGTAGCATTGCACCCCTCCAGCAGAGGAATGGTTTTGGCAAGGACCCTGCCTTCTCTGTGATTGACTCCCATTGTGCTGGCGCCTTTGTGTTCGCTCCCTGCTTTCCTCCTTCCACCTCCCTCAGTGGCAGCAGCGGCATGCACTGCTCCTCGCTCCAGGGAGCCGGCGTCCTGATTTGCAAACCCTAAATCAGTGTTTTCCAATCCGGTCCTGAGGGACCCACAGACAGTCCACGTTTTTGCTCTCTCCCAGCTCTGAGGGAGCAAAAATGTGGACTGTCTGACAGGGAGCTGGGAGGGAGCAAAAACGTGGACTGATTGTGAAGGACGGGGTTGGGAAACGCTGCCTTAGATAATTTGGCTTTTGTAAATCTCATCGAATGGGATCGATACCAGGGAGGACCTTAAACATGCTTCGGTAAGCAGGGCTAAAGTCCCGATGGAGGGCAACTGATGAATAACAGAATGACAGGAACGGAGATACCTGGGGCTCTCTGAACTCTGTTCAGCTATGATTCTGCAGCAGAATCAGCTCTGTCTCCATTTCTTTGTCACATAGGAGGTCATTCAGGTACTGAGTTACTTTGCAATTCTACACTTTCCTTACTGTGACGAAACTTGCTGCTGTATGTATTATGTGTATATAATTTTTGTGGTTGTGTGACTGTAATGAATGTGCACTCTGTCTGTCTGTCTCTCTCTTTCCGTCTCACACACGCACATACACACACACACAGAGTGGGTATTTATATCATTGTGGGGACTGCCAATTCATTCACTCTCCATTGATTTCTATAGGCATAGCCTAATCCAACTATGATTACGTTCACAAATCTTTGTGGGAACCTGAAAAATGGTCCCCACAACGTTAAAATAGCAGGTTTTTATTACATTAACATAATCCACACACACACACACACACACACACACACACAATGATGAGCCAAAACATAATGACCACCCCCACATGAAGCGTGTAATGTTGACCATCTAGTAAAAGCAGTGTGTGTCAAGGTCTGGGGTATATTACACAACAAGCGAACATTCCCTACTCTCCACAGAAAAATGGGCAGAGGTCTGAGTGACTTTGGGAAGGACCATCGCGTGGATGATCAAGTGCGTGTCGAGCATCTGTGGGATGTCCGATCCACGGCTACACAGCCCTATACACAGCAGTGTCCACTGCACTGTGTATCGTGATAAATTACTCCTGTGATTATCATCAAGATTATCTGTCGTTCGTGCCACAGTAGCCCTTCTGTTGGTTTGTACCATGTGGGATAACCTTCGTTTACATCTTGCATCTTGACTGCCCCACACCCTGTCAGCAGTTCGCGGTGTTTCCCAGACCGCTCTCAGTCGGTACTCACCACGGCTGACCGTGAGCACCCCACGGGCCTTGCCTTTTTCAGAAATGCTCTGACCCAGTCATTTGACCATAATTATTTAGCCCTTGTCATAGTCACTCAGATCTTTATCCCTGCCCATTTCTCCTGAATTCAACATGTCAATTATCAGTACCAAATGTTACCAAACCGTCTAATATATCCCAGACCTTGACACGCACCTTTTTTACAAGATAGTCAACAATACTCGCTTCACATGGGGCTGCTCATAATGTCTTAGCTCATTGGTGTATATATATACACAGACACCCACAGATATATACAGACCTACACAGATCTACACAGACCTACTGATATGTGCACAGACAGACTTATACACAGATGTACACAGATATGCCATATGGACAAAAGTATTGGGACTAAAAAATCATTGAATTCAGCTGTTTCATTCAGGCCCATTGCCGCAGGTGTATAAAATCAAGCACCTAGCCATGCTTTCAGGTTTACAAACATTTGTGAAAGAATGGGTTGTTGTGAAGAGCTCAGTTAATTCAAGCGTGACAGTAGCATAGGATGCCACCTTTGCAATAAGTCGGTTAGTGAAATTTCGGTAAGTGATATTATTGCAAAATGTAAACTCGGCCACGAAGTGGCAGACCACATCAAGTAACACGGCAGGGTCACCAAGTGCTAAGGTGCATAGTGCGTAAAAGTCACCAATGCCCTGTTGACTCAGTAACTGCAGTGTTCCAGACTTCCTCTGGCATTAACTCCAGCACAAAAACTGTGCACCGGGAGCTTCATGGAATGGGCTTCCATGGTCGAGCAGCTGCATGCAAGCCAGCCTCACATGACCAAGCGCAATGCCAAGCATCAGATGGATTGGTGTAAAGCACGTTGCCACTGGACTCTGGAGCAGTGAAATCGTGTTCTGTGGGGTGACAAATCATGCTTCTCTATGTGGCAGTCTGATGGATGAGTCCGGCTTTGGCGGATGCCAAGAGAACCTTACCTGCCTGACTGCATTTGGTGGAGGAGGGATAATGGTATGGGGTTGTTTTTCAGGAGCTGAGCTGGGCCCCTTAGTTTCAGTGAAAGTAATGCGTCTGCATACCAAGACATTTTGGACAATTCTATGCTTCCAACATTGTAGGAACAGTTTGGGGAAGGCCGTTTTTGTCCCATTATGACTATGCCGCTTTACACAAAGTAAGGTCCTTGAAGACGTGGTTGGGTGAGTTTGGTGTGGAAGAACTTGACTGGCCCGCACAGAGCCCTGACCTTAACCGCATTAAACACCTTTAGGATGAACTAGAACTGAGATTGTGAGCCAGGCCTTCATGACCAACATGACCTCACAAATGCGTTTCTGGATGATTTGGCAAAAAATCCCACAGACGCGCTCCAAGATATTGTGGAAAGAAGAGCTGCAAAGAGAGAACCAACTCCATAGTCTTTGGATTTAGAATGTGATGTCATATAAGTTCCTGTAGGTGTAATGGGCATGTGTCCCCATACTTGGGTGACCGGGCCTTCTGTTCTGCCGCCCCTCGACTATGGAACACCCTCCCAGACCATTTGAGGACACCACAGACTATTGACAACTTCAAAAAAGGACTTCAGACATTTCTTTTTAACAGAACTTATGGATTTTAATTAATTTTTCAGGCTACAGGTTTCTTATTTATTGATCTACTTGCTTGTTTTAATTGCTGTTTTCGGGGGTATTAATAGGTGTTTATTCACTTTTTTAGGATGACTTGTTCTGTGACACTTTGAGATTTATTTTAAATGTAAAGTGCATTACAAATAAAATCTATTATTATTATTATTTTGTTGATATAGTGTATGTACATCGATATATACAGTCCTACACAGACGTTTATAGATGCATTCAAAAATACGCAGACAGGAATATACACAGATGTACACAAAGATACACACACATAGCATGTCCTGATTTTGCCGAGTTCTACGTATCCCTGGGTCAACAAGGGAGGGGCTTGCTTTTCACTTCGTTAACCAATCACAGTCTTCATCGTATGACATCGCCACATTTATTAAAACTGGTGTTTTCTGATTTGTGAAGTACCTGTGTATGCTTTTTGTTAAGGAACATGTCATAGATTCAAACATAGGAACATGCTTACCTACAAAGGCTGTATGGAGCAATGTAAGGGTGCGTCTTTATTTCATAATGAGGATGATGATGATGATGATGATAATAATAATAATAATAATAATAATAATAATAATAATAATAATAATAATAATAATAGCAAGGCTTAAAACAGCAACCTTCTGACAACAAGCACAGGGGCTCACACACCACCCTATGGCAAGTAGCTGGAAGCTTTGAGTTTGAAAATGAGAAAAAGATGGCCAAATGTAGTGATGTCATACAATAATGACTGTGACTGGTTAAAGAAGTGAAAGGCAAGCCCCTCCCTTGTTGACCCAGGGACACATCGAGCTCGGCAGAATCAGGATGTCCCAGGCGCACGCAAACATACACGGAAGCGGATGTGCATGTACAGAGACACAAAGACAGATGTAGATGCAGAAAGGACAGGTAGATGTAGGAATGCACAGAGATCTGTAAGAGGGCGACATTCACTGCTGTTATGACTGGGCAGAGTAAAGGCCAAAGGGGGCTCCAGTTTCCTCGCTGACGTTCTAATCATTTCCTGTCTTTCACTTTGCATTGATCCATGGGTCAGTGTGTGCATGAGTGTCCATATTCCACTGTTAGCATGTGTTGTTAGCCTTTTTTCGTTAGCTTTTGTTTTGCAGTAGTTTAAACAGCGGTTCCAGTGGGAAGATAACGCTGAACACAAGCCTGACGGTCGCCTTGGAGCACGATACAAAAGTCAGATACAAATGTCAGATTTACACGTATTAGACATAGAACAGCGTTGCAATAATCATGCCTCATCTAGAAATGGCAGGGTGTTATCTGGGTGTGACACATGCTGATTCATGTGTCGTTAACCTTTGCCTGCAGATGGCACTCTCCCTGGCGTTATGGGGCTGGCTGTAACAGCAGACCTATGTGTGTTTTTGACTTCTCCTTTAGAAGTGCCCCAATATATACACACACACACACACAGGTCTCAGCTCGCTCTCAGTCTGAGAAAATCACAGAGCTTTATTCTATAGGGATACATTTAAAATTCTCTGTGAGTACAATCGCACTTGCTCTTCAGAATATATCACATACACTCCCCAAATGAGGTGTTAGGTGCCCTCCCAGGTCAGTAGATCTCCGGTTTAGAAACTTCACTCCATGTCCTTACGAGCTCCTGTTTCCCTTGGGTTGTTACACACCCTCTGTCCCTGTAAGGCAGCCCCCCTGCTGACGTCACACTCCTAGTGATGTGAGAGTAATCTGGCTGCTCAGGATCGCTCACTTTGTGCTGATGTCAGAGGTATCAGATTCCGGCGTCTCTGCCACACCATGGGGGGCACTTTGGGGGCAGGACTCGTGGCCACTGTCGGCTTGGCTTTGATCGATCCTGACGGACATGCAGTGACCCTCTGCCCAGCGTGGCTAAGCTGTTTTCCCCATGGCTCTTGGGGCCCACTTGTCAACTCAACGGCTTAGCATGATGTCATCGGCATTGCCGATGGCTGGAAGGGTCTGCTTCCCATTCCCGGGCTGCTCGGCCTGCTCCAGGCTCTCACGTCGGCCAGGCCTGGCACCCCCCCCCCCCCTTGCTGGTCTGCTTTGGCTGCTGGTGGCTGGTGACCCGAGTCTCTGCTTCCCGACGCTGCTAATGTGGGTCATCCACTCGTCACGGCCTGCATTTCTTGTGCTCCGCAGTCACACACAATTTTTTTCTGTCCTCCCACTGCGCTGATTCGCGGTCGGCCGTTATGTAAAACTGCAGTGTCCCCGTTGGGGGGGGGGGGGGGGCGCGCGGGGGCCGCGGGGGGGGCGGGGGGGGGGGGGGGGGGCGGGGGCGGGGGGGGGGGGGGGGGGGGGGG
>JAODKC010000002.1:9818915-9835388 GCA_026777985.1 Mormyrops attenuatus
CCGCCCCCCCACCCATGTCTGGCTTTTGATCTGCAGCTCCCTGATTTTCCTGGATTACTGTACTAGGTACCAAAACTCACTCAGGCCTCAGGTAATCCAACTTAGAGCTGTCATTTAATTTCCACAACTCATTAAGTCCAGAGAAATCTTCCTGTATCCTGTGGGCTGAGTGAGTTTCAGACATTTTCAGTTCAGTGTGTGTTGCCTTTTTAAAAGTGACAGCTCTGCTTCAGAGACACCGTGGTTCTGTTCCTTCTTTGGAAGGCTTCCCCTCATCCCAGCGGTACCCTCTGGCCCCCCCAGTCGTCGCGAGCGCGCACATTGTACGTCAGCCTTACCTACAAAGAGGCTCTCTTGGTCTTTCAGACGGCGTGCACACGCTGACCTGTGCCCTCATGCTGCTCAACACGGATCTGCATGGCCATGTACGTATACCCCGCTTTCGGCCACGTCTGACCTGAGCTGACGTTCTTCTGCTGCGCCTCACCTCTTTGCGCGAACATACGTTTGCTCTGCTGCCATCTGCTGGCTGTCAGGTGCATTGCGGCTCCCGGAATTGTTCCGCGCCATCACCACCTGGCTGCCGGCCTGTTCTTACTTGTACAAAGACAGACACCCCCCTGTCAGCACACTGATCTGCCCCCCCCCCTTAAATGGATTCTGCCACGCAATACCCCCCTCATCAGCACGCTGATCTGCCCCCCCCAAACGGGTTCTGCTCACAACACGCCCACCCCCCCCGTATTTTGTTCTAATGCTTTACCTCTGTCTTCTTTTAATGCTACTTCTGGACCCTGAAAGGTGGTAAGTCCAGCTTTCTTCACTAGAGCTTGGGTTCTTCACTAAGGGGTTGGAGAGACTGATAGAGCCAAACCTCTGTCTAACCTAACTGTGTGTGTGTGTTTCTGCACTGTAGAATATCGGGAAGAAGATGTCTTGCCAACAGTTCATTAGTAACTTGGATGGCCTGAACGATGGTGCTGACTTTCCGAAGGATTTATTAAAGGTACTGCAGTCTGTGCTCCACCCTTGTTTATATTTCTCTACCTTGCTTCCACAGAATGGAGGTCAGGGATGTCTGTAGTAAGAAGCCACCGTAGTTATCGTGTAGAAACAGTCAATAAACATGCGCCCGATAGCCAGTCGTCATGAGGGGAAGCGTCGCGGCGAAAAAGAGGCTTTCGAGAGGCATCTTGGTAAAGGTGACGGATGACTCGCTTGGATCCCTCAAAGAGGCGGCGGCCGTATGATATGAGTCATTACGTTTCTCAGAGTCCCAGTATGCGCTAACCTAAATATGCAAGCGGCTCTGCAGTCTGTCGTGTGTAGGCTGGAGGCGGCGGCGGCGGTGGAGCTGAAAAGCATCTGCCCATCCGGCTGTTCCTGGATCCGCCTCCACTGATGAGGCTCCTCTGAAAAGACGCAGCTCATGGCTGCAGGCCAGTCGGCATTAATTGAACCTTCCGAAGGAACGGGCTTCACTTCTGAACGTCTCCTGCGCTTTAATTGAAAGGGAATTAGTTACGTCAAGCAGCTTGAGACCCCGCAGCAGGTGCTCAGGAAATGTTGTTACCTTTTTCTTCATTGTAACAATCGGTAAAAGAGAGCATTTTTACCGAAAAGCCCACAAAAGCTAAATTTTACGCAGTAGATTTATTGTTATAATGCTGTTTTGAAGCACCTGTTTGTATTTAAACCAGACAACATCTGTATGGACGTCAACTTGCCTAAATACACACATACTGTACATCGAAGATTAATAGGTAATGGACTGACGCTGCCTTGCAAACCGACGATTCGGTTTTTACACTTTCACCCATTTTTGGGACCAGAACCGACAACCAGTCCGCATTTTTAAACTCAGGTGACCACAGTACTACCTGGTGCTAGAGCTGTTTCCTGACGTTCAGCCTGCTATCTGACTACAGACCTGTCCGAGCTTCAGAATAATCCAGCAGTGTTTGCAGCTTGTCTCTTTAAATTTGCTGCTTTGTCATGCTCTGATGTCATAATCTCACCAGGGTTTTCTCACTGGCCATGTAACACAGAAAATGGGTCAACGTTACCCATGTCCAATTTCTCGTTTACTCCAGAGAGGGACCGACATACCAAATGTGGTAGAACTAGTTCACACTGCTCTGAAGTACCATCAGGAAATGTCATATTTATTCACTTCAGTTAAATTTATATAAATATGCGGGGTTGTAGAAACACCCATGCTGTATAAATTGCAAATTATACACTCTTCTATGAAAAGTATTCATCTCCTTTGGACTTGTATTGCTGTTTCACAACATTGAATTTAATTAGAATTTTTTAACACCAATCAACAAAAAAGTTTCTTTAATGTCAAAGTGAAAAAACACTACAACATGATGCAAGTAAATTATAAATAGAAAACTCAAAATAATCTTTAATATGACACCTAAATCATCACTAGTGCAGCCAGTTGGTTTTTGAAACTGTGATCAATTAAACGGAGATCACCTGCGTGCAGTCAAGGTTATTTATGTGGCTGTAGTACGAATACGCATATATCTGGAAGGTCCAACTACTGCTCCATCAACTTCTTGGCAAGAACTGCACCATGGAGACAAAAGAACATCAGATAACTCTGTGACTGTTATTCTCCAAATCAATGAATATCTCTCACACTGCAGTCTACCTCCATTATTTAAAAGTGGCACGGCAGTAAGTCTACTGAAGGCAGGCTGGCCTCAAAAATGGAATGACTGTGCAAGGAGGGCATTAGTGGGTGAGGCCAGCAAGAGTCCCCTGACAGCTGTGAAGGAGTGATGGGGATCTGCGTCTGAGGTGGGAGAGGCCGTGCACATGACGGTTCTTCCCCAGGTGCCTCACCAGTAGCGACATTATGGGGGAGGGGCAAAGAGGGAAAAAGAACCTTATCACATCTCAGCTAGAATTTTCCAGAAGGCATGTGAGAGAACCTGAAATCAAGTGGAAGAAGGTTCTGTTGTCTGATGAAATTAAAATCAAGCTCTTTGGTCATGAAACCAAACACTATATTTTGTATCAAAATACTGAGAACATGGCATCCCCACGTTGACGCTTGGTGGTGGCAGTGTCATGCTGCAGGGAAGCTTCTCTGCTACAGACCCTGGAACGATGGTGAAGGTACAAGGTAAAATGAATGCAGCAAAACATGGGGAACTGGCGACAGCATGACAGCGACCCCAAAAATAAAGCTGAAGCTACACAGGCATGACTTAAAAACACCAGAGTTAGTCTCCTAAAATGGCCAAGTCAGATTCCAGACCTCCAGCCAATGCAGACCCTGACAGCCATCGACAGAGCATAAGCAGGTCTGTAAGAAAGAACAGTAAGACATTGCTCTGTCCTGATGTGCATAGTTGGTAGAGACCGATCCACAGGCTCAAGACAATGGCTTGTGACAGGGGTGGCTGTACTAAATAGTGACATCTATTTTCATTTTACATTTGTTATTATATCACGTAGAGATCTGATTTCTCTTTGACATTAAAGAACCATTTTTTGTTGATCAGTGTCAAAAAAAATATGCATTCCTGATTTTCCCCAGTAGATAGATGTTCCCCTAAATTCTGATATTTACAGAGAGATGGTCCCCCTACCCCAGAGGTGATCAGTCTTATCCTCAAAGGACAGTGTGCACGCAGGTTTTTGGGATAACCTTTACGGCAGCAGTTCAGACCCAGGTGTGAGGAATCTTCATCCAATTAGTCCTCTAATTAGTAATCTAATTAGGGAGTTGCAGCAAAAACCTTTCTTGATAAGCTTGGCCACCTCCGCCCTACTGATTCCTGCTGTTTCCTTCCCTCAGCATAGTGAGACTGTAAATGGGTTGTGTAGTTGAGGTTTAATGCTCTCAGTATGTACCATACATTAAAAATGCCAGCTCCTGGCTTCAGATCATGCCGTAAAATCACAAAAGCAAAATAAGCATTTTCCACAGATTTCTGCTACAATAAATGAGAATAAATTCAGTGATTAAACTTCCCCTTAAAACCAAGCCCCGCGTACTTTGTGACATAGACGTCTAAGCTAATTATTTTTAAGTGGTGATGACCAAAGTTATGCTTCATGAAACATTTGCTGTGTTTTTTTTGACCCCACTAGATGGTGCTTTCTGTTCAAAAAGAGCTCAACACATGCCCCAAAGCAATCAAGAGCACCATCTAGTGGGGTAAAAAAAACAGCAAATGGTTCATCATTTTGGCCATCACTATTTTAAAGCTAACCCGTTCTTTTTCTTGCTTCACAAGTGGTTTAAAGAGTGTGAGATAAGAGTCTCTGTACTGTTCTCATAATTGATCCCCGGGAGGACAGTGTGCCACAGAATGTATATGTTTCCCCTGAGTTCTGGTGATATAGGATATGTGGTTTCTGGGTGAGGTGAGAATACATCTCAATCTTGGTCTCTGTATGTATGGCAGGGTCTCCCTGGAGCTCGAACTGAGGCACAGGGCAAACCAAGTAACAGAGCAGCGTGTGGATCTGATGTCATTTGCCTTCTTGTGTCTTCATAGGTCCTGTACAGTTCTATAAAGAATGAAAAACTGGAGTGGGCAATGTGAGTACCATTCAATACTTTTTCAGTATTACACCCCCGCCCCACTAGAGGGTGCTGTTTTATAAAGCTTAGGATTACTAGGTTCGGTTTGATCTCCCAATCAGAGCAGCTACTCTGTGGAATTCGATAACCACCTTCCATAAGTCTATTACTGCAGACTGATAATATCATACAATGCATCCATTTTACTGTTACATTTTAACTTGTATATCACACTGACTTTCTGTGACGTGCTAATGGGGATGGAAGGAAAAATGTAGTTTATAGTGACTATTGTGATTAGTTTCAACCTAGTAATTGTCCCTGTCAGATAATAATGTACGCAGTACAATAGTGTGTATGTATGGGAGAGGTGGACTGCTGACTGCCAGGAGCTGGGAGGGGGCAAAAATGTGGATTGTCTGTAGCTCCCCAAGGACTGGGTTAGGAAACACTGCTCCAGGGTATCTGAGATACAGGAGATAGATGCCACTGAGATACATTCATAAAACATCAGCTTGCTATACCGTACAAGGAAATGAATGTGCATGTGTGATTACAGTGAGGAAGAGGAGCTGCGGAAGTCCCTGTCTGAGCTGGTGGAGGAGCAGTGTGACTACGGGGGTAAGCGGGTGGCGCGGGTCACAGATGGCAATAACCCTTTCATCGCCATCCCGCTCCTCCTGAACGCCATCACCTACAAGCACGGTGTCCTAACGCGCAAGAGCCACGCCGACATGGACGGCAAGCGCAGTAAGTGGGGGCCACGGCAGGGGCAGTAAGGGGGGCCACGCCAGAGGCGGCAAGGGCAGTAAGGGGGGCCACGACAGGGGTAGTAAGGGGGGCCGCGACAGGGGCAGTAAGGGGGGCTGCATCTGGGGGGGCAAGGGCAGTAAGGAGGGCCACGTCAGGGGCAACAGGGGCAGCAAGGGGGGCCGCGTCTGAGGCGACATGGGTGGGGTCGCTGGGGGGGGCATAACCACTCTATACATGCCCACTTTCAGCTCCAAGAGGTCGCAGAGGCTGGAAGAAGTTCTACGCTGTGCTAAAAGGCACGATCCTCTACCTGCAGAAGGTAACTATTATAACCACATAATCCAAGCAGGATTTTTTAACATATTGTTATGTTTGTAATGTATGATTTACCTCTCTAGCGCTTTGCTTTGGACGAAAGTGTCTGCTAATTAAAATAACCATAAAGAAAACTAAATGTATAGTCACGTTTAAAGGAGTCTGTCGCCCCCATGTGGACAGGATGAGTACAAACCAGACAAGGATCTGTCTGAGGTCGATCTGAAAAACGCAGTACGGATTCATCACGCCCTCGCCACCAGAGCCAGCGACTACAGCAAGAAGCCCAATGTGCTCAAACTCAAGACCTCGGACTGGAGAGTGTTCCTGTTCCAGGCCCCGTAAGGCTCCAGCACACGATGTACACTGACACAGAATGAAAAGGTCGCATTTAATAAGGCAACACTGAGCACTGGTGGACGGGGCCTATGGGCTGCTCTTTGGTGATGTTCTATGTATCAGTGGCAAAGGTATAAAGACCTCTTTGCTCTCTCACTTGCGTTAGGAGCGAAGAGGAGATGATGTCGTGGATTTTGCGCATCAACCTGGTGGCGGCGCTGTTCTCGGCCCCCGCCTTTCCCGCTGCCATCGGCTCCATGAAGAAGTTCTGCAGACCCCTGCTGCCATCGTCCTCGACCAGACTGAGCCAGGTGACTCTGACATTAATCACAGCACGCCCACTCATCATGTACCCGAGTCCTCGCTAACCGTACGCCAGCTATAGGTGTTCTCACTTCTTCCCTCTTCTGCTCTATTCGTATCTTTTGACTAAAGCTAACCTTAAGATGTCGCTATGGTTACCAGCACCCGTGTGTGTGTGTGTGTTTTTCTGGTTTGCTGTGAGAAACGCACATAACAAGTAAATCACACACAGATTTATACATTCCTACCTTCCACATTGCAGGGGAAAAGGGCACAGCCCCCCCCCAGGATCTGGAAAAACCACGTAACCATCGTGATCCGCTCGGTGCCCTTGGCAAGTTGAACGAAGTGAAGTAAAAACATACGAGAAATGTGACATACAAAGATCGCTGTGAGGTCACTGCGAGATATCACACGAGAGGCTGCGCAAACACGCTTGGCATTCTCCAGACCAGCACTGTACATATATTTTATGCATTTGATAGTTACTGAACGTTTTGTGTACCATCTGCTGGCTTTCGTGTCTTGTCTGCAGCTTTCACAAAACTCACAAAAAAAATTCTCCTTTAGTTTCTCATGCTGACACCGTGATGTGTGAAACTGTGAAGGGGAACGTCGCCTGCAGAAGGGTCGTCTGTCCTACATGCTACAACTGTTTCCAAAAACATGCAATGCTGTGTAAAATGTAACTAAAAACAGAATGCGATGATTTACAAATCATATAAACCAGTATCTAATTGGAAACAGAATAAAAACAACATATAAAATGTTGAAACTGCGAAATTATATTGATTAATTAGAATTTGATGCCAGCAACACGTTTCAAAAAAGTTGTGACAGGGGCTTGTTTACCGCTGTGTTGCATCACCTCTTCTTTTAACAACACTCTGTAAATGTTTGGGAACGGAGGAGACCATTTGCTGGAGTTTTGAAAGTCAAGTGTCCCATTCTTGCCTGATATAGGATTTCAACTACTCAACAGTTCGGGGTCTCCTATGTCGTATTTTTCATTTCATGATGCGACAAATGTTTTCAGTGGATGACAGGTCTGGACTAACAACAACTAACAAGCTGGATGCTCCCTCTCCTCTTTACCTCGAAGGATGCAGCATCCATGATTTCCAGAAAGAATTTGAAATTTTGATTCATCAGACCACAGGACAGTTTTCCGTTTTGCCTCAGTCCATCTTAAATGAGCTCGGGCCCAGAGAAACCGGCGGTGTTTCTGGATCATGTTTAGATTTGGTTTCTTCTTTGCATGGTACAGATTCATCCTGCATTTGTGGATGCAGTGACGACCTGTGTTCACAGACAGTGGTTTTCGGAAGTGTTCCTGAGCCCATGCAGTGATTTCCACTATAAAATTGTATCTGTTTTTAATGCAGTGGCGCTTGACCAGAGCACGGCGATTTTCAGCCTTGTCCCTTGCGTACAGAGATTTCTCCAGATTCTCTGAATCGTTTAATAATATTATGTACTGGAGATGATGAAATTTCCAGATTTGCAATATCACATTCAGGAACATTATTCTTAAATTGTTGCACCATTTGCCCACGCAGTCTTTCACCGAACCCGGTGAACCTCTCCCCATCTTCACTGCACAGAGACTCTGCCTCTCTGGGAGGCTCTTTATATACCCAGTCATCTTACTGACCTGTCTCCAATTAAGCTAATTACTCATGAGATATTCAAACTGGTGTTTTGTTTTACACAACTTTTCCAGTGTTTTGCTGCCCCTATCCTGACTTTTTTGTTTTTTTGTGTTGCTGGCATCAAATTCAAATCGAACATATATTTCTCATAAAACAATAAAATTTCTCAGTTTCAACGTTTGATATGTTGTATTTGTTCTGTTTTCAACTAAATATATTTTTATATGATTTGAAAATCATTGCATTTTGTTTGTATTTGCATTTTACACAGCGTTCCAATCAGGGTTATATGAAAAACATGATGAATGAAACTGAAATCATGTTACTGAAATCGAGTCAAGAAATGCATGGAATCCTGTAGACGAGCTACTATTCACAAAATTCACACTTTTTGAGCATTTTCAATGATGTCAATTTGTTTTGTCCAGGTGCCAAATTATAAGCCACCAAATTACTTTCTTGTGTTGTCTTTGCTGCCAGTATTGTCAGATCACTGGTCAGTACTGTCATTGCTGTCAGTGCCTGGTGGATCCGGTCCAAGCGTTTACTGCTGTCACTGCTGGTCAGTGCTGGTCGGTGCTTTCATTACTGTATGTGCCAGCTTCCTGTGTTCTGTGGTCTGTTTGTCGGTGTGCTGGTGCAGGAGGAGCAGCTGAGGTCCCATGAGACCAAGCTGAAGCAAATCACTTTGGAGGTG
Source organism: Mormyrops attenuatus (assembly GCA_026777985.1). Classification (NCBI taxonomy): domain Eukaryota; kingdom Metazoa; phylum Chordata; class Actinopteri; order Osteoglossiformes; family Mormyridae; genus Mormyrops; species Mormyrops attenuatus. Next base: position 9,827,527 of record JAODKC010000002.1, read on the forward strand.
GAGGAGCACAGCCGGAATCCCCCGGACCTGACTCTTAAGACCAAGGAGTCGGAGGAGTACAGGCTGAAGGAGCACTATCTCACATTCGAAGTGAGTCATTTTATAATGATATAAATAAGAGCTATTATTATTTAACAGTTATCTAATTCAGTGTTATGCGCTTGTAAAATGTAAACAGGAAAACATAACAGAGCACTGCCTAAAAACTGCAAAATAATGCGAGTTTTACATTCGCTTCAGATTGTTCCACCCAAAGCCACTTGCAGCTGCAGTGTGAGTCATTTTTAGAACGGGGTATTTTCTGAGCAATTGGTGCTATGTGCTTTCACAAAGGGCACAGTTACTGGCTCTCCTGGAACCTCAGACGGCAGCCTTGGGGGTAAAAGACCAGATTATTAGTCTCCATCTGCTGCCCCCCGCCCCCCCCCCCTTACGTCACAGTGTTAGCACACTTATGCTCAGCAACCAGGTCATTGTGCCTCCTGCTGGATACAGGGAGAACAACAGAGAACAGGGTGAGGGGTTGATGTGCACCTGCAGTTGTCTGTGTGCTGTCTCAAACGGGTCCTGAGCCTGTCCTGTCGCATTTGCTAAGCCGTCCTCTGAGTCTCCCCCGATTCACTCTCTCCCCCCTCCGCAGAAAAGTCGGTACGAGACGTACGTCACCCTGCTGCAGACCAAACTGAGGGCAGCCAGCGACGACCTGGACAAGATCGAGGCTTACGTCCTCGGCGGCGAGGCCCCAGACGGGTACCTGCGTAAGACCCAGTCCAGCCCAGCCCTCAGCCACGGGCGCGGCTCCAACGGCCGGGCAGAGGGCAAGGGCAGCCTGGCTGACCAGGAGCAGCGGAGCTGAGACTGCAGGACTGCACATCCTAAAACAGTGTTTCCCAATCCGGTCCTCGAGGACCCGCAAACAGTCCACGTTTTTGCTTGCTCCCAGCTCCCGGTAGGAAGCAAAAATGTGGACTGTCTGGCAGGGAGCTGGGAGGGAGCAAAAACACGGACTGTCTGTGAATCCCTGGGGACCGGGCTGGGAAACACTGGTGTAGAGTATTATTATGACTGCTATCATTAGTTTCTTCATTATGATTATTATTATTGTTGTTATTAATATCATGTACATATATATTGTGCCAAAAATGAAAATGAAAAAAGAAGAAATAAAGCCTAAAGCTGTATCCGGTGACAAGGGACGGCCAGTGCGAAGGAGGACAAGGTGCTGTGCGCAGGTGTGCGCAGCTGTGCCATCAGGCTGAACACTGCCTGCAACTGCACGCTTATGCAATCGTGTGCACTCACTTCGGGGCGACATGCGTGGCTGACAGGCTTGCAGTGTGTCATAAAGGGCTAAACTGCATGCGGCTCGGGATGAGCGCGACACATGAAGGGAGCGCATCCTGTCCTGGCTGCCGCTGTCTCTGCAGTGCAATACCCAAGCAGTGCCAGCAGAAGGCGACGCTGAGATGTTGTTTTTTTTCTTGTACCCTAATCATTTCACTTGATTGGGTTTAAGGTTTAAGCGAGAGGATGTGGTGTGTAGTGTTGATCATATCCGCATCATTTGGGTGTGGGACTTTGCTAAAAAGCCAGCCGCAGTGGGAGGAATTCCTACACTTTGTGGATATGTGGTTCGAGTGTGAGGCCTGGCTGGTACATGTGCATATAGAGGGACGAGTGAGGCATGGATGTGCTTCTGACAGACAGGGCAACGCACAGAGCATGGTCCGCCTCTGCTGCACGTTTCAGATCCCGGACAACATGTGACTGAGTTCCTGAGTTCCTTCCTCTCATCTTAACGTGGCTGTCGGAGGCCTTGTTCACACATGGGGTCGTCAGCAAACGTGAAACGGACGGCTCACACATGTCACAGAGCGGTGTGCATGCAGAAAGAGAGACCACGCTTCTCTAGGATTCAAAAGAAGACAGGATGTAGTGGAGGTATGAGGTGTCCGATACAGCTGCTGTCTGATTTCTTCCACCGGGCGCAGTGTCCGACACCCCGTATCACAAGATGGGGACTCCGCCAGATCCGCGTGGTGCTGAAGACCACGCTGGGCTCAGTATTTTGCCAGGCTTCCCTGGAATGAACTGTTGAACATTTTATACCTTCATAATCTTTCATATTCTGAGAGTCACATGTTGTTCCCTGCTCTAGTGCTGGCCTTTGTTTTCCAGATGTTTTAGATGAGTGATGTTGTCATATAGAATTGTGGCATTAATTTAAAATGTTTTTTTTCCCTTAAGGAATCCCCAATACCATTAAATTGGGCTTGCCTTTTGACTGTTTTTTTTTTGTATATAAAAAAAAAACTTTACAAAAATTTAAGTGCACTTCATGTTGCTTTATTTTGTCAATTTTTAATCTAATGCAATCATTTTTCTCTTAATTTATCACTGAATTATCATGAAGGGAAATGCATTTCTTAGCATTAGTCAAAGTACATGATGAAGGTTCTTTTATATTTACTTTGGATCACTTAAGTTACGTATATTAAGTACGTTCTGGAAAACGGTTATATGCAGATTTTGTTCTATTTAATACCGTTCATGGACTGAACAAACCTATGATACTCAAGTGCAGATACTAGACGGTGCATATGATGGTGCCATGACGCTCTCTTAGAGGAACCGTCCACGCTCCTATTCCAAAATTCTTTAAGTGCCTGTCATTCCTGATCCTGACGCGGAAACGTTTCTCCCCGTCACACAGTCGGTCGGGTAATATTCACATCAAGTATTAATGTAAATGATGTAACACGGAAACTGAAAGAGTCTGGCGCGAATGCAAAGCAGACAAGCTGGTAATACAAAATCACCCAAATTAAGGAACGGAAATTTGCCAGTAATAGGTGAGATATATCTGTCTGTCTGTCTGTCTAATCTGTCTGTATCCCTAAGTATCATCTAAAAACAGTTGGACGATACGCAACTTATCTTGGGACGATGGAAGAAAATCGAGTGTCGGCATCAATGTCTCTTCAAAATGTCGATTTTCTTGTGAATTTCTGCATAAAGGAGTACTTTTTACATTTGTCAAAGCGTGCCGACAAGAATTATGCACTGATAACAGGTATCCGTGACGCGACTTAATTATCTGCGTCCGTAGCAAAATATTTTGATTGATAAATACCATGTCCATGTTAAAAAAAATGCATTTTGATGAAAATATCCTTAAGAATTCACCCTGGTGTTGACCCCTGACCAAGACATCTTGTTTTGTGGTGTTAATTTATAGGAGTCGTTCCACATTGTAGGTAAAACTTTAAATTCAGCACCATTTCTTACTGTTCTTACACATGATATGGATCTAGTTAAACAGTATTGCTGCTAATTTTCTTAAAATAACGTAGGTATCTACACGGTGCCGAAATCATTTGAAATTAATTTTAAATTTAAAGTGATTAAGTGAAATCTCTAATTTCTCACCCTGGGTTTATGCACATTAACGTACCTTAAACATTATGCAAAATCGGAAGAATAACGAACTATTTCCATCTATTGAAATTATTTATTTGCAAATGTGTATAGCCTACAAGTTGGACTATAGCTAATTCTTCGATTAAATTATTAGGGAAATATGAAGCATTGCATTGCCGTGCAATTTTTCATTTTTGGTGGGCGTTACGTGACAAATGAGGTGAGTTGCCATTTCATTTTCAATATGAATTCAATATGTTGTCATACTATCGTATGTCGTTCAATGATGAGATCACAGCCTTGTCTTCAATACCCCCGACAGCGACGCCTTGGCTGCCGGTTGTGTTGCAAACACACTTTCTGAGCATTGTTCGATGACGAATTCAGCTTTTCAAAGCAGAAATATTTACGAAATGCATCGATGTTTGGTGCCTCTCGTATTATAAAACACCCTAAATGCTCATAGTTTGTAGGATGACGATCCTTTCATAACGGGCTAACAGTGAAGAAAAAAAAATCATTTGCCCGATCCCGACACTGTAAATAGCTTTTATTTGCAAGTCATAGCACTGGCTTGTATCGTTGTTTGGTAAACTTAACCAGGTACCTCTAAATGTCTTTGCTTGAATCTATTAGGAAATATGCTTTTAAGGAAACTAATCAGCTTCAACATTTCCATCCATCCATCCGTTATTTACCCAGTACAGGGTTACCTTAAACCTTAAACTTATCCCAGAAAGCATAGCGCACAGGGCAGGGGAACACCCATGGAAAATTTTAATGTATATATACACCTATGAGCCAAACCATTATTATGACCATCCCCATTTTAAGTGAATAATGTTGACTATCTAGTAAAAACAATGTGTGTCAAGGTCTGGGATGTATGGGCCAGTAAGCAATAACATTCGGTACTCTTAGTCAGCATGCCTAATGCAGAAGACTTGGGCAGGGATAATGATCTGGGTGACTTTGACAAGGGCTAAATAATTTTGGTCAGAGGACAGGGTAAGAGTATCTCTGAAATGCCAAGGCTTGTTAGCTGTGGCGAGTACCTACTGAGAGTGGTCCGGGAAGGGAGAACCCCCGGTCTACTGACAGGGTATTGGGTGGCGATGATTTATCGTGGCGAGATGTGACTGATGGCTGTCACTTGTGGTACAATCCAACAACAAGGCTGTGACACAAATGGCAGGTAATTTTGAGAATGATGAAATGAGAATGAAAAATTAAGATGCCACTCCATATTTTTTAAGAACCTGCATTGTTAAATCCTGGTTTAATCCTGGTTTTGCTGGCAGAAGGCAACACTGCGAGGCAGGCTGCTTCCAGGCTCAACATTTCTAAGACAGCAGTACACATGAACAAAGTGAAGCAGGAGACACTGGGAATGACCAGAAACCAGCCAGGTAAAGGGTGGAAGCGACTTTCTTTTAATAGACAGTCAACATTATTTATTTCAGGTGTGGCTGGTCAAAATGTTCTGGCTCATCAGTGCATATACATATAATTTAATTCATGAAGATGTTCTAATCCAAAAGCATATTACTACTTAGCGTTCAGTTCCTTGATAAATACTGGGAGATATCTATCATGCATTTCAGTCAGGGGCACTGGAGGGTTTTCTGGCATTATAAGGGCCTCCACGCAAGCTGAAGTCCATCTACGGCTGGACCTGTTTCCTTAGATTGAAGGTACCAACCCAAGTGGGATCCTGTCGCCAATACATTAAACGGTGGTTAATATGACACACAGCCAAATGGCACCTTATGTCAATGTGTAAATATTTCTGAAGCTTGCAACAGTGTTGCTGTACCAAGCATGTGCTTGAACTGTTTGCAATCGCCTTGTGAGCATCTGAATTATTGCATTGACTATTTCTGTAACCTGATCCATTTTCAAGGTTATCTGCACTTGAGATATGAACTCACTGATTTAAAATACATGTATTTTGACTTATTATAAGTAATTTCCTTTATTAAAAAGATGACTTGATTCCACTGAAGTTTCAAAGGAAATTTAATGAGATGAACGTACATAGAACAGCAACAAAAGCAGAGGCGGCATAAAAACCAAAAAAGAAATTCTAAATCAGAAAAGTACCACAGTCGGGTCAGGAAAGGCAACCATTCAATAATAAACTCTTTAAAATATAGGAATCCAGAAAGACATTGTTAAGACTTTTAGCTTATTTGGAAAAAGCCATTTAAAATAATCAGAGTATTTTATCATGCAATACACTTTAATAAAACTGCACAAGACAAAATATACTACTGAAAGTTGGCATATTTTTCTGCAACAGTAAAGATACAAAGCCTTGAAAGTATTTCCTATTCTGTGTAGGACCATCAAAAATAGGAATATCAAAAAGATTCGGAATTTTCACAATTTAAAGTGCAAATGTTAATCCATTAGTTAAGTTCTTTGAGTATTAAATATTACAGATAAATCTATTTTAGCTATATTTGCTCATAGAGGGACATCATACATCTTACACAGAGATTTTTTGTTTTTCGTGGGGGGGGGGGTAGCATAATTGGAATTGGAACATAACAGCCTAAGAGAATCAGTGAATACAGTGTGGAAATGTAAACACCTCTCTGATGCTTCACACACATGCGTATGCACTCTCAGTCGCTGAAGAACACAGTGAAATCAGCCTTTTTCAGTGAGTAACTCCTATTGTCACTCACAAGGGATTGGCGTTATAGATCAGGCATACTGGGTAAACAGGATAATCACAGAAATTGTTCTGTAGGCCCTTGCCGTTCTCATTAAAGCAGCAAGACATCAATCCAATAGATGATCCCACTTTATTAGTGACGGCAGAGATCCTCATTTCAGTGTTACCATCAGCCTTGAATCTTAATCATTGTTGTGCTTTGTTTTCTGCCATGTTTTGTTCATAAATCTGGCTTCTCTTGATACTCAAATCATGTAACATTTAGATCCGATGTATGAAAGCACAAGTATTAACACGTCAGTTATAAATTCGAGCAGAAACAGACTTCGATAAGTCTGCTTCAGTGAGTATTAATAGGTTCAAGTGGTAACATTATTGCATGATATGCGTTACAGATGTACTACATGGCACATGGTGTCTGTTGCTATATTACTGACTTTAAACCTCCTGGAACTTAACTTTCAATAGCCTGTTGAAGGCACTGAATATCTAAGAGAAGAATAGAAAATTGCTCTATATTAATTGACAGCAGCCATTTTGAAAAACAGCTGAACACAGCACCAGAGTTAGTAGCACCTAAGCTGATGGTAATTTAAAAAAAAAGACTAATTTACTTCTTCATTTGGCTAAATGTGTTAGTACTGACACAAAATGTTTTATTTTAGGATGCGTACAGAACTTTGATGGTTTTATTTACTGAGTGATTTGTACCTGCAGGAAAGTACAGAGGCAGCACATGGTACGTCAGATCGATAGTGAAAGTGCCAAACATGATGATCCTCGGGTGCGCGGGAGAGGGGGAACATGTGCTTTATAAGTGAGAAGATGTCTACTTTAAGTGGAACACCCTTCATTCTCTGGCCAGGGTGTGCGTTTAGAATTCAACAAGCAAACAATTTCCCGCATGAGCTCACAGCACAGCTCGGACAGGAAACATGTAAGTTAGGAAGGATGAAGACCACACAAAGCTTAAAAAAGAAATCGGCCACAGAAAACTGGATATATTTCCTTTTAAAAATATATTCCAGTCGGGTCTGCAGTGGCTAAATGCTAAAGGTGGCACACAAAACAGTCTAGTGGTTCTATACAGCTTCAGCATCAGCATCCGGAAACAACTGGAAACAAATGCCACTTATTCATAGTCACTGCATGTAATTCCTGTGAGGTCATTACGCAATAATTACCATTAATGTTTTCAACAGTAAGGTGAGCAGGTAAGCTGTTATGTTTCAGATATTGGTTTGAGGCATTATAGGATTATGTCAGGCAACAACTAAGAGTGAGACATTGTTTCCAAATGGTTTCCATATAAATACAAATTAAACACAGAAAAAATATGTGAAGTAACAGAAACATGGAGTAGCAATGAGAGCAATGATCTTTTTACCCACATATGATGAAAAAGTTGACAGTACACAGTTGTGACATAACTACGTTACACATTAGAAAAAAAAATAAAAAAAAGGTCACTATTTTAACAATAATGAAACACTCTGGTGCTTCCTTTTAACATGAATTGTAAATGGGGTCCTCCTGCATTTTGCTACTTGACCTGCGAGACCAGCACTGCTTTAGTGATTATATGCTGAAAGGTGAGTGCTGGGTAACCTATACCAGTAAGTGGCCCATAGGTCACGTGGATTGGCCGCTGGATTCCTGGGCCCTGTCTGTCTAATGCAGGGGTCTCCAACTCTGGTCCTGGAGAGCTACTATCCAGTAGGTTTTCTATCCTACCTGGCTTCTGATGAGCCACACCTGT
>JAODKC010000002.1:9835488-9910125 GCA_026777985.1 Mormyrops attenuatus
ACGAGGTCCAGTGACAACTTTTCCGCACTATTGGAAATTGCTATTGGAAATTTTGATTTTTTCACCCCACCCTAATGTGCAGGGTCAGGGGCCAGGGGACCTGGAGCCTGTCACAGGAAGCAGAGGGTACAAGACAGGGGCGCACCCTGTATAGGATGCAGTCCATCACAAGGCACACATTCACACATCCACTCTGAGTAATTTAGAAAGGCCAGTCAGTCTAAAGGCGTGTCTTTTGACATGAGGAGAGCACAACAACACAAACAGAACACAGGCAGGATGCAAACCCCTGACTCTGAAGGTATTACACAACCGACTGAGGCACCATGCCGCTGTATAATTTTGTTTTAATAGAAATCACTATACTCCTACTAAAAATGGGAGTTGCATACAGACCAATTAATTCCTCTTTCTTCTGAAATACTATCTTTTATCATATACAGTGTCTGTTACTTGCTGAGCACACGGACTAAGCAATTCTGTTTCATAGCATTGTTGTGGAACTCAGGATTATAGATATGATATGAGTAAAACTACTTTTTGGTTAGGAGTATTAAGCCAGCCTGGATGCCTGAATTTCAGCAGGTAAAGAGTTAATGAGATAACTTGTCTGTCTGACACTTCTGGAACATGCTGTGGCAGTACAGAAGATCACTGTGAGGGTACAGTAACCTTGTTCTTATGGTTTTCTATTAGCACATAGAACCTAAGCAATATTCATACCAAGTTGCTAACTACATGGTGACTGATACTCAAAATAACACATCTGAAGGGGAACAAAAACAGTTCTGAGTAGTATGTCTGTATATTTCACACCAGTATTCCACAATTATAAAAAAAGAAAAATCACAAGCTACAGAGGCAATAGCAGCAACCTAACAAACACAGTTAATCAATCTCTCCCTGACAAGCTGAACCGCTTCTTCACATAGTTTGAAACAGTTCAATAACCAAGCCACCACCAAGCCACCACTGCATGGAGTTCCATTGTCTGCTCTAAAGCTGCAACGACACAAAGTGAGAAAGACCCTAAGCCACATCAACCCCAACGAAGCCGCTGGCCCGGATGGGGTTCTGGGGTAGGTCCTGAAGCACTGCGCGGGACAGCTGGTGGCATGTTCACCAACCTGTTCAACATCTCCTTATAACAGGCCATTGTCACACCTGCCACAAGACCACTGTCATCATCCCTTTTCCAAAACAGGCAGCAGTCAGGTACCTGAATGACTACCATCCAATGGCCCAGGCCAAAATAATCATGAAGTGCTTTGAACAACGTCCTAACTTACATAAAGAAAAACATCCTGCCTTCCCTGGACCAACTCCAGTTTGCTTATAGTGCAGGCAGGTCAAATGAAGATGCTGCCTCACTGGCCCTTCACATTGCTCAGTTGCATCTATAACAGAGAGTCAGTTATGTACATATGCTGTTCGTTGACTACAGCTGCACCTTCATCACCATCACTCCAAAACAAGCCGGCTACAAAACCGATCCATGATAGGCCTGATCTCAAACAAAAATGAGTCTGCATATACTCGTACTGAGGAGGTTGAGAACTTGGAGAGCTTTAGCTGGGACACCCACCTCAGCCTCATCCCGAAGAAAACCAAGGAGCTGATCTTGGACTTCAGGAGATCGACACACAAGGACCCCCATCAACATCAGTGGCGAGAAGGTGGAGTCTGTCCAGAACTTCAAATTTCTTGGTGTCCCTATAAGCCGTGACCTATCCTGGTCAATAAATATAACAGCCATGGGCAAAAAAGGACTTCAGAGGCTTAATTTCCTGGGAAGCCTAAAGAAAACACAACTTCTACAACAGCTTATGGTCAGCTTCTACAAATGCACCACAGAGTCCATAACCACATACTGCATCACAGCATGGTACCCAGGCAGCACTTCTGAGAACAGGAAGGTCCTCCAGCGCATCATCAGAACAGCCCAGAGGACCACTGGCTCACAGCTTCCTACCCTGGAGGAACTCTTCAGAACCAACTGTAGCTATGAAGCCAGGAACATCTGCAGCAATCCGACCCACCCCGGACACAACCACTTCACACTTCTGCCATCTGGCAAGCTTTAGAGAGCCCTGACGGCCTTCTAACCCAAAGCTGTCACACTGCTAAAGACACTGGGCCCACTGCCCACTTTCACAACAGCACCAAAATGAACTGAACTGAGACTTATTCACACTACACACATCATGCATGCACTCGTAGAATATGCACTTTAACTGTTCGGCTCCTAGCCATCATACAATCATCCATGCTGACTGTATGACAATGCTACTATCACATTCATCTTAGAACCACAATTGTGTTCTATGTAATCCATTATACCATGAAATACTGTTGATCACAATCATTATCTTACAGTAATATTACAACTCTCAACCACTGCCTTTCTCGGGTGCAATAATAGGTGCATGCGCAGTAGTCCTCTTATACTTTTATACTGTCGCTAAGACGCAATTTATTTTGTTCTTAATTTTTTCTTTTAGCCTGTATCATTTTTATTGAGGTTTCTACAGGATCAATACTGTAAGGAAGAGAATACTAAAGCAGATCACATTTCGTATTGTATCCTTGGCCCAAAAATTATACTGGATCGGCAGCTAATGGAAACTGTTTTTGTACTCGCTGTCAGGGTGATACACTACCTATACTGCTGGCTTGATTGTGATAAACTGCTGTTATCTGTATTTTCTTCCCTCTTCCCTCAAATGTTCATTAACGAATGCTAACGTTTTATAAAGAAGCAGTACAGAAATTTGAGTTTACTTGAAATGATAATTCATTCAGCATATTCATGCTTTAAACTGTATATACCTATCTATTAACCTATATGAAAGTCAATTTCAAATTCTTCGCAATTCTAAGTGGGTGTATGCATGCGTTCCGATTGTGTCTTTATCACTATCAAATATGGAGGAGGCAGTTACATGGTCTGGGGTTACTTTGTCTTTACCACATCCTTGGCAATCTCATCCAGCATGGCTTTCATAGCATACTTCAAAGGTATGCTGTTCCATCAAGATTATGGTGAATAGGGCAGTCCTTCATTACTCAGCAACATAACGACCCAAAACACACCCACATCTCAGAACTGTGCAGGAATGTAGAGGACCAAAATGCCTCATGTTTGCTATTTCAGAAATCCATGATTCAGAGGCAATTTTCTACTATCATACCCTTTTACATGCGCAATCATACTCTCATAAACGCAGCATTGTTCTCTCTCGCACAGAGAACTATAGCTACTTAATGTACACAAATATTATATGCTCGCATGATAATTTCGTTCTCTCGTATAGTTAATTCATGGCCATGCTGTACTAATTTCTTCACTTGTTTTAATTAAATTGTTATTTAACAATATTAATATTATTATTAGCTAGTTCCCATGATATATTAAACCATGGACAATTTTTACTACATAGCCTGCTTATGATAAAGAATACATATATCACGTTTTTCAAATTTGTTCCCTCGTTTTAGTTAAATCATGGTTACCTTTTAATCATTCGTTCCCATGTTTTAGTTAAATCAGGGGCACATTTTACTAATTCACTCCCCCGTTTTCATTAGATGCAATATCAATTTTACACCAACATGAACATCATTTGACCAATTTTCTTTGACTGCCTAAGATTTTCGCACAGTACTGTACATATATATGTATATATACACATTCATCAGTCTCTTTATTAGTAACACCTGTAAACATGCTAGTTCATACAAATGTCTAATCATCCAATCATGTATGCAAAAAATCATACAGACATGGGTCAATACCTTCAGTTAATGCGTAGATCAAACTTGAATCATTATCTAAGTGACTTTGTAGTATGGTCGCTGATGGCAGACAAGGTGGTTGAGTATTTCAGAAACTGCTGATCTCCCAGAAACTACTGATCTAAATTTCTTAGCTGATCTCCAACGAAACAGTCTCTAGAGTTTACACTGAATGGTGCATAAAACGCAAACAACATCCAGTAAGCGGCGGTTCTGTGGGTAGAAATACCTTGTTGACGAGGTAGGTCAGAGACAAATGGCCAGGCTAGTTCAAGCTGACAGGAAGGCTACAGTAACTCAACCACTTTTTCAGCACAGCGGTGAACAAAAAAAACCCATCTCTGAATGCACAATTTGTCAAACGTTGGGGTGGAGAGGTTACCACTGCAGAAGACCACATCAGGTTCCACTCCTATCAGTTAAGAATAGGAAAACGAGGCTACTGTGAGAACAGAATATTGTCGCCTGGTCTTGTGAATCTCAATTTCTGCTGTGATACAACATGAATCTATAGATCCAGTCTGTCTTGTATTAAATGTTCAGGCTGATGGTGGTGGTAAAATATTATGGTGAAACTTTTTTCTGCCATGCTACCCCTTCCGTAAGGCACATCGGTTGAAAACCATTGGTTTAAATGCTATAGCCTATCAGAGTATTGTTGCTAACCATGTGCATTCCATCATGGCAACAATTCACCCATCTTCTAGTAGCTACTTCCAGCAGGACATTGCACTATGTCACAAAGAAAAAGTCTACTCAGACTGGTTCCATGAACATGACAATGAGTTCAGTGTAGTTCAATTGCCTCCCCAGTCATGAGGGGCCTCATTTAAAGTTGCGTAGGCAAAAAAAAATTTGCCTATGGACTTATCAAACAAAACTTGATGGGGGGAAAAATTGTACATTTACAGAAACTCAGGATGAGGTGCTGTAACAATGCATTGTATGGTAACACCGCATTATATAACATCCATTTTGCTTGTTTATTATATAATGCACAGTATTACATTAAAAAGTGATAAAAAAAATCCCACATTATGTAATAACCAAACTAATGTAATAGTTTATACAAAATGCAGAGAAATTTATTACATATTGCATTCATAGCAAGCTGTTTCTTTCTCTCTATCTTAAGATTCGGACACTTTTTGGGGGGCATCTAATAGAGTTGACGGTATTTACAAAGTGGTCCCATTCAACACACTTTTAAAGATTTAACTTTATTATCATTTCACAAAGTACCTATATGCAGACAACAAAATGAAGTTTGGCGTGTAGTCAGAAAATGCAAAATAGTGTAAAAGTGCTAGAAACAGCTGTACAGTATATACATGTGATGATCTGTTGGAAAATATACATCTATGCATTTTCTTGTTTGTAATGAATATTACTTGGCCCCCAAATATAACATTTTATGATTCCTCTACCTTGCACTGTTTAAAATTCCCCTTTGTTTTTTTCTTTACAAACACTATTGTCAGATATTGCAACCAGAAAGGCTTGATTTGCATATTTATATGAGCATGCAGTTCATTTGCATTTACAAGTTATGGTTCTTTGTGAATGCGGTTTTTTGTGGATTGCAGATGTGTGCAGCCCAGATCTGAATGCTTGTGTGTGTCTGTGATTATATACATTATATATATATAAATACCAAGATAGATAGATAGGTAATCAATACATATATACACATTATATACACATTTATATATATATATATATATATATCCATCCATATTAATGCAACCACTTCTAAATTATGTAATCACTTACAGTGACAGATTAGATTATGTGATATGTCCATCCACAAAGAACATTGTTAATGTCAGTAAATGTCAACTTACTACGTGGGTAGCTATCTGCAGTCTTCCTTTCCATAGTCTGTTGAAATATAAAAAAAAAGATGCAGAAAATATCTGGATATTCCATTTTTGTTATTGCCCCCCAAATGTCATCAGATGGTATGTTCTATAGCATGAATGAATACCCTCCACCAAATATGCGCGCAAGAAAAATGAGCTTCATACATCAAATAAGGAACAATTTTTAAAAATCACAATGGCTAATCATTCTTAATAATCGAGTGATATGTTGATATGGGTTCTAGGTTCATCCTTTAGCAAAATCTATCAGTATATCTATCAGAATTAGCTTAACAGTTCAGGCATTATGTATCAAGTATGTGTAAAGTCCAAGAATCCCAAACCGCTAACTGAGTGCTAAAATACAAACTTATAGTGTATGCACTAATATATACAGAACTTTCTTTAACAACCTGTTAAAATAATCTCAGGTTGAGTTTACAGTCAGATTACTATGGGCAAAATCAACACCAAATAACATCTGTAAGATTTGCAAAAGTTAGAAACTTTGCATCGAGAAAGACTGAAATAAATCTAAATATCATATTATTAGGCCTACATGTGTAGTTTCCCATGTGTACATAGATATCATTTATCTGTGGGTATCACAACGTGAGATCCTTATGTCTATCAGACATTTCACAGGTTTGACAACTGTGACAGAAAGATCACGTGAAATTTTCCAGCTACAAAAATGTACTGTGATCTTTATCAACCCTAATAAAAGATTCCATACTGCAGGAGACCTCTAGTGAATGTGTTTTTATCATACCATAACATTTCTTCGTACTTAACAACATTTATTAAAACTACACAGAATGCAAGTCAATCGCAGTAATGCCGCAAACTAAGATTTAAAAATGGTAAAATGACATGCTATATATACTGCATGTTATAAGGTACAATTGACTTCGCCCATGGGAAATATTGAAAGCATGGACACGGCAGTTATGAAAAAGTTTGTCCTTTGCTGTGCAATTCTTAGGAAATGCAAAATGTAAGAGTCAGTCCATCTTCCATAATTGTTTATCCATCATAGTGCCATATAATAAAGTTATTTAAATTAGTTGATAACATGAATCCAATCAGCAGTTTTAAACTACAGTATGATTAGGAGAGTTTCCTCTTCGTGGGAGACTGTAACATCCCAGACCTTTATTTAAAATATTCCTATTTTTCAGCTATATCAGTTTCTCTATAATAAAGACATTGGTCTTTTGATGCACATTAAATGGCCCAGTATATCAAAGGAAGACCTATGTTAACAGACCTTGTTACTTAACCAGATAATGAAAGGTCTTGAACCTCTAGGAAATACCTTTCTACCGTCGTAAGTTAGAAGTAGTACAACAGAGTCGGTGCTTGGAATATCCCCCCCGTAACAAACAAACAATTATTTAGCTAAAATTTGTAAATTGGTTAATAAACAAGCACCTTCTAAATGTACTATTTGAACATGACATTGAATACGACCTATGATAATAATCCATTCGTAATCAATAATAAACTTCCGAAACTTCACATACAAACTTTCATCATTGTAGTTTCTTTCAACTCACATCTAATTATCAGGACATTCATATCAGCAATGAATATAGTGCATTATAAATGGAATCAATCGATGTGCCTCAGCATACAACACCAAGTAAAATGAAACCGCGTTTAATTAAGGACTTTAAGAAAATCGAATATCTACGGGTAAATATGTTGAGAGAAACCTTTAAGTTAATAGTACTTTACCGCGGTCATGGAAAGTTTATTTCCACATACTCTGATGCTTGACACGCGATCTAAGGTGATCATATGTTCCGTCCTCCTTTCAGCTATTCTTAGTGGATTCCATTTGCTATAAGGTACCTTTAATGCAAAAAGTATGACCATTAATGTGCGTCGTTTCTTTGAACAAAGCATTTATCAGGGAACAAAAGGGAACAAAATTATGTCACGCCCACTCTTTGATGAACAATAGTACGTAATAAATTATTTACATCACAAATACTGGATGCGCACAACTTTAAATACTTCACCACGCACGCGTTTAAAACGGTGTCTTGCCAATTCTGTGGCACCTTTTTTGTAAATCATAATAAACTTGAGATAGAACAATGCAAACGTTTTTTTAAGCAACAGGAAACGAGGTCCCCAAATAAAACTGAAAGGACACGGAAGATTCGTGAGTGAGTTTGTAAGTAACTTCCTTTGTGTGAAACTGTCCGTCAACGTAACTTACAATAAGCGGCCCCTTTTAGCTGTGGATTGTTTCATTTAACTAATTTTACTACTACTTTTACTGTTACTACCAATACAACAACTACTAGGCCTACTACTATTAATAATAATAATAATAATGATAATTTTTAAGAAATGCCAGTTTAAATAGTGTTTTACAAACAAGGAAAATGTTATGCTGACCAGCAAGCCCGAGTATTTATATCTTATATTCGAACAATCTCTGGACAAATGCATTGTTCCGTCAACTTAAAATTATTAACGTTATCCCTCTAAAAGCAGAGGAAGCGTCCTGCCTCAGAGATTACAAAAGCCCAAGAGATTGCATACAGGGTCAACAGGTGAAGACGGTTAACACATACAAATATGCTAAAATTATGTTTGTAAATTTCAGCTCTGCATTCAGTATCAATAAGTAGGAATTCTTAAACAGCAAACTCTATCAAATGTCTGTTACTAGATGTGTGACTTGCACAGGAGTATTTGTCATTGTGCACCACGAGAATTACATTCACTCAGATCAGTGTTTCCCAGCCTGGTCCTCAGGGACCCCCGGTCGGTTCACATTTTTGCTCCCTCCCAGCTTCCTATTGGGACTTCTGAGGGAGGAAAAACATGGACTGTCTGAGGGTCCATAAGGACTGAATTGGGAAACACTGAATTAGATAGAAACATTTCAGATTGGTATATCTAGTGAGCTTCTTAATACATAATGGCAACACAGCATGCCCAAGGGGGGTGTTCATTTTGCATTGACGAGTTGCAACAATACCTTGTTAAATACCATGAAAACACCCCTGACATCTCCCTGAGCTCTTCAGTACAACTAATCGGCTGAGAACATCGCTACATGTAGCGCTACATGCTAACTATGTTATATGTATGAATACTCATATAGTCCTTACCTATTTCCAAATGAAAATAAACGTCCAACATATTTGAGCAAGGGATTTAGGCCTGATCAACACTTAATAAACAGAAAGAAAGGCTTGCTTTTAAAATTTGCTACCACAGCAAAGATTGAAATGACATATAACTAAAGAAATGTAATTTACAGTAACAAGGTTTTGTCATCCTAAGTTTATCATCATGAGTCATATATCTTCCACTCATCATTCATTGCAAGAAAAATGTGTTTTTTGTCATGAAAACACAAGCTTGTTTTCATTATTTTAACATGGCTGTGAAAAACAAATGCAAATAGCCTAAATCTTTACTATTGGAATCCATGCATATACAGTAAGTATGTTATTGAAAACAGTAGTGAATTGGTCACTGGTGATCTCCCCCTGGCGGTGCTGATGAGTACAGTGCAGGGGTCTCCAACTACGGTCCTGGAGAGCTACTATCCAGTAGGTTTTCTATCCTACCTGGCTTCTGATGAGCCACACCATTTCTCAGGTAAATACCAGGAACAGGTCTGGCTCATCAGAAACCAGGTAGAATAGAAAACCTTCTGGACAGTAGCTCTCCAGGACCGGAGTTGGAGACCCCTGGTCTAATGGATTCCAGCCTTGCTTAGAGCTGCAGAACAGAACTACTGTATTACAAAAAGATGACCATATGGAACCCCATGAGAAGAGTTATTTCCTACTCACTGCTAGTTTTTTCCCCAAAAAATACTGACAAGTATAATCTCTTTTCTTTACCCACTACGTCAATAATAATAATAAAATAATTAGAAATAGCAGCAAAGCAAAAAAACAAAAAAAAAGCTTACATCCAGGTGGCAGCACAAAGCTGACTTCAGTCAAAACATTTAAATAAAGTTATGCTATATATTTTACTATATATTAGTACATGTATTTGAACATAAAAAAGACGTAACAGAAAGCAACATTCACATAGAAAATACCAGGACCTTTGTTAGTGATGACAGTTGGAGTTGATCCAGTATTCACCCAAAAATTGTGGCGTTTATATAGAGAATTTTAATATAGAATTTCTAAAGATCCACACTGATTGAACCCTGTTTATGCAACATTCACAGACTAGTCCCCATTAAAACTGAAGACATATGACAACATACTTAAAAAACTGTCTTTTAAATAAAGGCTAATTAGGTAATATTTTGTAAACCTTCATAAACCTGTATTTGTAAAAAGACAAGTTGGTCAATTTAATTTGAAGGAAACTTAAAATTATATGTACCATGATTTCTCCATATATATATTAGTTTTTAATAAATGAAATGTATTTTTGTATTGGTATAATTGTGCTATAAACATTAACATCAATAAAAAAAAACAGAAAGCATATAATGCAGGAATAAAAAAACAAAACGTCCATAATGGAAGGATCAGGCATACATATTTCTGTAAACTTTTTTTTACTTGATGCATACCAGGTAACACAGCAGCACGTCTCAACTGTATGTGCCATTAATATTTATTTTTTAAGACACGATATGCTACATATTCTCACACAAGGGATGCTTGCCTAGCTTGAGGGACAGACAGTAAGACAAACCCTCCAAGCAGCACGAGGCACACTGCAGCTGTACAGGGGATTTGCCCGTCTGTCAGATACTGATAAGTGAGTTACTGAGACTGATGAAGTAACCCTAAACACTGCTGATGTTTTTCCCCTCAAAGAATAAGAAGAAAAATCAGCTTCAGGCTTTCAAATATTTAATATACATTAATTGCCAACATTGGCACATACAATATTGCACAGTATGTAACAAAATCTAGCACTGAAATTCTTGTGGGGAAAATAAACAAAAACATTAAAAATGAAAAATAACACAGTAATTTCTTTTAGGGGGCAAAAAAACAAAAAATCAAATAGATACACTACTGGAGATTTTTAATCACATAATAAAGCACACACTGTCATAATGATTCACGCACAGAACAAAGAAGGTGCGTGTGAGCTGTGGTCTCCAGACCACTGCACGCTCACTTCCTCTGCTTTTTGTACACTGCGCATGGGAGAGAAAAGGAAAAACAGCCTTATACACCTAACACGATAGCTCCCATTATGACGTGCGGCCTTCTTGGAAAGCAAATTAATAAATTAAGGGAATATAACATTTTTATCATGAAAAACAAATGAAAAAAACAAACCATCTTTGGGTTTTTTTTTCTTCCTTGAAGGTCCGGTAAATGCCATCACAAGCAAAAGAAAATGAAACAGTCCTCCAGAACACCAAATTAGTATGTAAACATGAGCACTGTTTAAGGCACCAGATTGTTTAAACGTAGACCTATGCTCTATGAGCCTCAACATGCACCGGTAGCAGTTTCCCGTCTACCTGAGCACTGATAATTGGACCTTCTCGTCTCCTTTTTCAATGCTGAATATCCTTCAAATTATTGTTTAATCATTACCCACAGAAAACGTGGGTGTTTCATAAGGACTGAAATATATCTGATTCACAAAATCATAGTTTTTATATATGTATATATTTTTTTTTTTAAGTTGACACTTCAAACCATTCGCCCGACATTCCTATAGGGTTGACAATCTGATAAGAACAACAGTGATTTTAGTAATCAGAACAGCAATGCGTATGTGACAGTCCTCCCGCTCCAAGACTCTCTGCAATCCTCTGCACCTCTAAATCAGGTATGCCTATAGCCGGCTGGACAAACTCCTTCCGCAGGACCACATGTTCCTTGAAAACCAGGTGGACAATTCAGAAAAAGCAATAAACCTGCAAGTGCCATTTAAAAAGTGTTCCCGTTGACAGAAAAAACATGAACCAGCTGAATGAGTCCAGAGCTGAGCCAGAGATGCATATTGTAACACACAGGGTTTCTAGGTACCTTGAACTCTATAGAGATTTCTGCATAATGCTACAACAGGCCACCGACATGCCTAGCTTTCAATCACATATGGTAGACTCTTGGTACAAGAACACAAAAAATAAAAAATACCGTCACAGGACGCTTTAAAGGAAAGCCCTTTCCTAGTGGCGTTATTTTGTGCACAATACATTTTTATCATCATCTTTTTTCGGGTCATAACTGTCCACTGCAGTTTAATTTCAGTTCTCTTTATAAATTTATATACTCATACGTAAATATGGTTGTAAATATATTAATATAAGTTATTTAAAAAGACTTGTTTTGGTAAAAAAAAAAAAGTTTCTAAAATATTTGCTTTGTGCTAAAGTCAAACGTAATACACGAAAAGCCATACTTCTCCATGTCATCTCAACACCACAATGTCTGACCATTGAAACTTCTTTAATAGCTTAGACGTGTAAAAATGTTCGTTAAGTAGGGAAATAAACACTAGGCTTTTTTTTTTATCAAGTACGAAACACAGTTCATATATGCCGTTACTGTAGCAGCCGCTTACTGTTTTAATGATGGATAAGTGGGTAACATCCAGCGATGGGAGAAAAGCCGTAACTGTCAGTCTGTGAAGGTTTCCTGTGGGTTAAACGATGACCGCTTAATATAAGTTTGTCTTCTTTTTTATAGATTCTCCTCCTATAGTTTTGTCATTAATTTATTTTGATTATCAATCGTCGTCGCCGTCGTCGTCGTCGGCGCGCGGCTCCTCCGCATGCGGCTCGCACGAGCGCCGCTCGCGCTCCTGGATGCGCCTCATCTCCTCGGCGTATTTACTAAACGTCTGGCCGAACTTGGACCACACCTTGTAGGGCACGGTGATGGAGTTGCGGTACGTGGGCTTCACTTCGCTGACTCTCATGAAGACGCCGTACTTGTTGGAGCCCACGTCGAAGAAGAAGCGCTTGTTGTCGACCGTCACCGAGGTGCCCTCCGGCAGCTCGGCCGGCTCGTCTTCCAGCCCGTAGTCGTCGATCAGCTTGGCCAGAGCATCGCGGAACTCGATGAGTCCCTGGGCGGGAAGAGCGATCGTCTGGCCTTGAGCGAATCCCAGACCGGGCCCCCGGTTGACGGTCTGCCGGATGCGCAGGAACCTGCCTCGCTGGTTCTCTTTAAGGTCCAAGTAATACTTCCTATTCTCCCGGACGAGAAATTCACTCTTCAGTGCCCTGCGCGGTTCCTCCTGCACTTTCTCCGGATTGCTGGGCCCTAACTGAGCATAGTGCTCGATGAAGTCCCCCAGGTAGTCCCGAAACTCCACAGCAACCGACATAGAGAGAGTGAGGCGGCTCTTGTTTCCTGCGGCCCCAACCTCTGCTATCTTTAGGAAGCGACCCTTTGCGTTCTGCTTTACGTCCAAGTAGAAGCGCTTGTTTTGGATGTCGACTCGTTTAGAGGCGAGCTCTTGCGTTTCATGCTGCAGCCCCGGAGACGGACCCGCCCCCCCTAAAGCTGGGTGCAGGGGGCCCGCAGCTGTCGTCGCCGCTGCTGCTGCTGACTGCTCCGATGCACTGTCTCTATCCGCCATGATGCTACCTCCGTGCCTGCTGCTCACACAGCCCTGCCTGTTGCGGCCCAACTACCAGTCAGCTGCGTCGCCGCTGTTCTCGCGAGATCTGCGGAGAAACAGCGAAAGCCTGATAAACATCCTCAATACCTCAACTACGACTTAGCGCGTTTGTACTGGTCGGATTTACATAATATACCGCCCCTTTCTTATTACAAAACATAAATAAACAAACATAATTTTCCGCAGTTCGTTTGCGAAGGCTAATATTTTCTACGTCTGTCTTTGTCATATCTATTATAAAATAACAAATACGTCCACTAACCAGCTACCAAACTACTACTATTCTATTACAGTAATAATAATAATTTCACAAAATGTAAGTTCCTATACATCGACATAAGGGTATATATAGATATACTCTTAAAACTGACTCTAATTTAAATGCATTGCGTCGAGCTTATTAAACAGTACCATTTAATGCGCCGAGAAAATAAAATACGGTCTTTACAAAAAAGAGATTAACTAAATTATTGTTAGTTTTAAATATCGTGTCAATAACCACATTTTTAAAAACAAAAAATATAACGATAGAATACAGTTATTTGTGTCTCAGATTACTTAGTCTTACCGACATTGGGAATTACCTAAACCGTATATCAGTTCAGTCGACAAATAAAGACGTTTAACAATGTCAAAGGTCTCCAAAATTAACTGATTATTAATTCATATTTTAAAATAAAATAAACCAGTAACGACAGAATAAGCCTGCTCTACATTTTTGACAATTACTCGAAAAAATATTGCTTTACATTTATTATGCTATTGTATAGCTTCTCTGAGCATTTACTTCTCCAAGCGCGAAGAGGGGTCGGATCACATCTCAACAATAACAATTCCATTAAAATTTTATATACACAGAGAGAGGGCGATTAGATGAAATCGCATATGGACAGACAAAATACTGCAAAACATCTATATTGCTTTTATATTTACCCTAGATATTGTACTATTTGTGAAAAATGTACGATTGATAACACTACATTATATAATAATGCATTCATTAAGGATTTGGCTTCTCGAGAAACTTTTTGTCTAATGTTTTTATAACGTTTTCCAGTGCTAATTTTCTAGCTCTTAAACGTTTTGCAGCCAGAACTTGCCCGTAATTAAATTTTGAAAAATTTAAATTCTTTCGTAAATTACGATCATTCTCCCGTCACATTTAAAATCGCAATCTTACACTGAAACAAACTATTTCATTGTTGTGGTAAAACAACAAACTGTATCCTATAAAATAAACCCAGAAACGCCTATCCTACAGTCTGAAATTACCGTTCGGATATTCACACATATCATAAATCCTACTTATATTACATAGGTATACATGCAATCGGGAGAGCAAACTTATTTCGTATAAATCATTAATGATTTTTTTTCTTTAAGACCTTGACACCAAACTAGCTTATTCACAGTCGGAAGATCAGGCTAAATTAAACTGTAGCCATAAAATCAGCCACAAATCAGAAAATGAAAAAGTAAAATGTTGACAAGACAATAACTGTTAATGACAATAGTTTTTTTTAACTTGACTGAAAAATAAGGCATATATTTGCAACACAGTATCCCTGCCAAAAGAATTATTCATTACTTGATAAATTAATCCTAATCTTCCACTCCTTCATTTATGATTATTATTATTTTATTGTTAAAATAACAATGATATAATAATAATTATTATTATTATTATAGTATTAATAATAATATTTGTAACAATAACAATTATGATGATTATGTTGATGATAAAGCATTAAGGCAAGTGGATTATAAAATAATTCAAGTAATACCTAATTATTCCGTCAGGTCATTTTAGGTTTACAAGGACAATAAGTCTCTTCTTAATTTGCTTTTTCTAACACTTCAAAATGGTTTCCTGGAAATGAACCATTCATAGTCATCTAATCCATAATCATCTAATCCTTTTGTTGAATGAAATTTGATATAGTTCATAAAAATAAATAAGTACTATCATAAATAGTTCAAAATACAACGTAATCATCGACGATTGGTAAAAAAAAAAAAAGAACAAAGAACGAAAAAATGTTGAGGTGAAAACAGCAACAATAAGCAGTAGTAACAATTAGCAAAAATAATTAGGCCCTATTAGTAGTTATTAATACAATTCTTATATTATGTATAATGTCATTCAATATTTGTCATACAAAACATTCCCGGCACAATTTTGACACACGTTTTTGACTATAAAATATACGGACCATTCAGAGGACAATTAAGTGATTCATAATATTCAAGTTTTCTTCGATTACCAAGTAACCAACGACAATTCGTAGCCGACTAGGTCGTGAACTTCATATATTTAAAATGAGTTAATTTGCAGACAACATGTTCGGAAATTTCGCTTCTGTGTTTAATTCATTTCAAGTTGCTAAAATACTGAGCGGTTAGTTTTAGAAAACAATGCACGACGATTTCCATAATGCTAGAACACTGCTAGAATAAGTCATCAATTAACATTATATTAAAATGAGATACCCTACAATTGTTAATAATGTATAATTAAACCCACGCAGAGTATATATAAACTTGACAGATTACATCCTGAACATTTACCCACATGCATGTCACTGCACATAGACAATAATCAGTCAAGTTAAGTAATTTAATATATAGTCTAACGTTGCTTACAGCACATATATATTAAAGGCTTAAAGCATATACCGAAGCGATTTCAATTAGCAGAACAACAATAAGGCCTTATACAGGGATTTGAACCTGATAGTTTAGGCACAACTACAGCACTTATCAATTACTGTACCTGCCGGCCTGCTTCAGTGACGGAATCGCAATAAAAATGTACTCATTATATATGGCATATATAAATTACAGGCCCGCTTCCTTAAGTAACACATAGTCAGGTAACCACTACTTTAAAGTATTTAATACAAAGAAGCATTAATTTAACAAACAAGCAAATTCATTCTTATTTATGAAGAAGTGATTCAATAACAAAATAAAACATTCTTATATGTAAGCAAGAATTGCAATCATTGAAGACATATTAATGAAACATTGGTCAAGGTCAAATGCGCGACTGCAGTTGACTACTTAAACATCATAGGTTTCAAATTATAAGACGTATATTAAACTTAGATATTAGAAAAAAAAACATTTGAAGTAATAGCACTAGTTACTTAATTACTGAACGGTGCATTAACGCAATTTAAATTGTTTTAAGCAGAGTTCTCTCGTGCAGTTCTCTCTCATACCTGCCTATTGTCAAAGTCATCTAGTTAGTCAGTTGTCCAATACCAAAAACGCAAGTCTCATATTAAACAAATAAACAAATAGGTCTCTGTGTCGTGAATGCGCTGACGTTTGACACTTCAAACCATTCGCCCGACATTCCTATAGGGTTGACAATCTGATAAAAACTACAGGGATACTCGCCAATGACGAGAATTAGCACATATTAGGATACTTCTAATCGATATAAAAAAAGTCCCTTTGTCTAAGCGAAGGTAGCGATGCTCTCTCAATTAGGTCAATCCAGACTTTGGACTTTTGAATCTTCAAACCGTTAACTTCAGTCGTTCTAAATAACAATAAATTAAGGGATACTACTCCGAGATTGTTAACAATGAGTGGAGGATAACGAGAGAGGTAGTTAGGGCACCTGTCGGCAAAATCCGAAAGCTATAAGGAGTAAATTGAATGGTTTAGCAGTGTTCTCAAAAGTGAAATTCAACACGTTTTTACGCATAATCACAACCTATTTTTTAAGAAACAAGGTGAAATGTTTTTACAATTTATGAGTCTAATTAATTAATTATATATACGCAGTGTATATGTAAGTATATGTATGTATGTATGTATGTATGTATGTATGCATGCATGTATGTATGTATGTAAGAAATTATCATTTAATTTTTAAAGCTGATCGAAGGTTTGATTTTGACGGTCATTAAGGACATGGATTCATTCGGGATATTCTCTTTTTGAAATTCTGGGCGGGAATGAAAAATATGTGTGCCCGATCATACAATTTGCATCAAATCTCTTTGGAAAGTGACGTTGTCATGCGAAACACTGACTTTTGAACCTGTCACCGAACTGTGCCCATTCAATATCTCTTACATGAAGAGTTAAATATTTTGGAAGTTTGATACGTAGCTCTTCACAGGTCAGTGTTATGCAAAGCGTGACAGATTTCGCCAGGACATTTCAAGTGCAGTACGCATGTGAATAGGGATGTGAATATTAAAAACAATAATTCGAGGTATATAAATAGCGATTATTTCGATTGCAATTTGAAAACAAGGTACTGTAAATATTTTATTGACGCCTAAAATGGGTTAAACAGCGACAAGGTTCAGTAAATCCTACCTCGTTATCTCTACAGGCTGGGCGCTCAGAGCCTCTGGACAACCCGTCGCCGTCAATTACCACTGTTGACAAGAGGAGCACAGTACTGTTAACTGGGCAGCCATCTATTACTGACGCTACTAAACCCCTAGCATCAGTTGCTATACAAGATGGAATGAAATAGCGAGTCGTGGCATGGAGACGGACGCACGCACGGCTATAACGCCGCACGTTTGTTTCTCTGACGTCAGCACGTAGAGTTCCCCGGGACTGCAGCAGTCTTACGCCTCTCGCTGTGACGAGGAAGGTATTGCAGCTAGAGGATCGGAGAGGGCTGGGCGCATGAAGTTAATGGTTTGAAAACCCTAAAATCCAAAGTCTGGATCGACCTAAACGAGAGAGCATCGCTACCTCGTCTCTAAAATGTCCGCTTTGCTTAGACAAAAGCGCATTCGCGGTGTCGATTCTGAAAAGTATCGTTATTTTTTCCTAATTTTCGTAATTGGCGAGTATCTCTGCATTTCGGGTTTGAAAGACGTCAGCGGAGTCACGACACAGAGACCTACGGCGGCTTTTACTGCGGCAAAATAAAACGAGCTCTTTTACTACCCCCGAATAAAATGACACTTGTACTTGGCAATGTAATGTTTGGTGAACTAGACAGATTAACTTAAAACGTGTAGACAGATTAAAGCAAGTGTTTAAGAAGGTCAAATTACAGTAACTAGTTATATGGTGGTAGAGAGGAGGATTCATCTATCTATCTATCTATCTATCTGTCTGTCTGTCTGTCTGTCTGTCCGACTGACTGTCTGTGTCAATCTTTTCGCATCCTGGCTACGTACATAGGTACTGTTGAAATTAAATGAATGCAGCCTTACATGACATCAGTTCTAATTCTTATCAATTTTTAATTTGACTATAATTCTCCTCGTGTTGATAGTTTCTCTGACGGAATTCGTCTGCAGCACAGTTCAGCAATATTTAAAAATAGCAAATAACTAAAGAGCAATCAAAGTAAGTAAGCTTATTAAAAACTGTAACCCTTTTTATAACGATCGGAATATTGATTTCCAGTAGTTTTTCGCCCACTGTCTTTTGGGAGTAAAAATAAAAAATCAAAGTCAACAATTAAGGTTGATGCAGACTCCATTTATTTAGCCGACAATTTAACTGGGAAACTACAAAATAATTGAAAACCAGATTTCTTTTTTTACTCTGTGAATGGGCAGAAAACATTATACGCTAAAATATGAATATAGGCTAATACTCACATTTTTTGCACACTACATTGATGCTGTCATTCGCATGATTTCATGGAACAATATGCTGCAAAAGAAACCCAAAATCAAACGAAGATGCTCTATGACTGTCTTTATGGGAATCAAAGTTATGTCAAGTCTTGGTTGTCTATAGGGCTTGCCATGTTTCAGTACCACGGACAGCACCCACGCACTATTTGCCACTGACACTAACCAAATTTGAACTTTGAAAAATACGTTCAATGATTCGATATATGTGCCCATGAATTTCCACGTAATATTTGGCATGGGCGTGTATGTATCTTTCTTGCCTGATTTTAATCGTTTCAGGCTTTTATACGTAAAATATCATGACTTGGGGGGGGGGGTTGAATCCCCCATTGCAGAGTTTTGTTCCACCATGTGGGATCCGTCCAAGTACTGCAGCTTTCCCCACAGTCCTAAGACATGCAGTAGTGCCCATAGTGTATGTGTGTGTGTGTGTGTGTGTGTGTGTGTGTGTGTGTGTGTGTGTGTGTGTGTGTGTGTGTGTGTGTGTGTGTGTGTCCCTTCCTTGAGGCCTACACTGTGTGCAATAGGGTTCAGGGTACCGCCAAGACCCTGTATTGTGATGAATGACTATTCTTGAGCAATAACAATCCAATCTAAAACATATGGTATCAATTTTAAATAACAGTATATTATGTGTGTGTGTATATATGTATAGATATATATATACACACACATAGATACACACACACACCCCTTTAGTTATGTGGATTTTTGGATTCCATACCATAAAGGCTTAGTAAAGAAAACCAGTACAATTGGATTTGAAAGAGAATTACTTAATTTAGTTATTCATGTAAGAACATACTGACTTTCTCTAGATCAAGAGCAATTGATAAGCATTTGGAATGAATTAAGTATCGTTTCATTAATGCATATTTGTCGGAGATTCTCACTTATTTTCATGTAGTTTCAGTACATATTATGAACAAACAGGGTCTGCAAAGCAATGATGAGTTTACATTAAAGCGTGTGGTGTATTACACTTCTCCATTTCATGCTGTTCACAAATACAGACCCCAGAAAAGAAATCTGATGTTTAAATGAAGGGAACCCGCAATGTACAGAACAATGCAAATGCAGTGCTGTACAATATTCGCTTTTGTTTTGAGTTCAGTACAATGCTGTACACTGCCAGTGATAAATTAGCAGTGCCACTTTTGCTAAAAAGGCCAGAACTAAGATCATGGTGGTAAAAGATTATTCAATTGACTTCTCAGTTTTGTTGACAGTAGCTTGACTGAAACAAACATACCATCTAAGAATTTAATTTAGTTATGTATTTATAGATATATAGTAGCATCAAACAATATAGGCCGACATCCACAGTATGATGGTCAGGGCCATTGAATGAGCACCTACAGTTTATGCTCACTGTAATTTCTCCCCTACCCTTGATATGATTAAAATTCTACTTAATAAACATGTAAGTTGTCTTCCATTGATAACAACCTTGATATGTATCTAAATATCATAGTAGTAGAATATATAGGCACAGGGCCATAGTCATGATTTTTAAAATACTGAGGTCAGGAGTGTTAGTCCTTCCTAGGTTTGTCCTGTAATGGATCATGGTTATTGGAGTTGCAGAAAAAAACACTGAAGACTTGACCTGGGTGTCCTCAGTGCAGGCATGTATACGCAGTTATTATAACTGCAAAGATAATGGCTGAGTCAGTGAACGAGACTGAATAAACACGGCTGGTGGATGGGGTCCCTCTGCTGATATCTGCCGTTCTGTCCTGCCATTGTCACATTGCTTTTGCAAGCTTTAATGAACGTGACTTAAACAGCAGATGTCGCCCTTTACGAATATTTATCCACTTTCCCGCGACATGACGGCATGGTTACACTGCATTCCGGGTAAATCGTAGATGCCTGGGCTGCGCTAGGTATCCTGGTTACCTCGCATCTGCACCTTCGGCATGAATGGTTCTGTATGACGTATGCATACAGGAATAGTATGTTACATGGTGTTTCCCACCTATAGCAAGCATCCTAACGACCCCCTCATGATGTGACCGTTCATGCGGTGATGTCTTTGCATACATGTAATTCTCTGAATATGTGCATTTATTATCTGGGATTTGACAGAGTTCATTCTTTCTGTTAGATGCAGCGGAGCGAATATAACCAGAATGTAAGATACAACCTGTAAGTTAATGATGAAAAACGCGAAACCGTTTCGGGAAAAAGAATGGTTGAGTTGAAATCGCTTGGTCTGGTTTTCAAACGCAGGTCTATGTATCCAGCGCGGCAGCACGTCTGTTGAGTCGCTCTACAGTGAGCATCTTTCGGTCGCTTTTTTGTGAGAAAACTATTTATTGCAAGACGATGTAATGGGAGTCATGATGCGCAACACGATGTCTCAGTATGTCATTTTAATTTGATCTATTGAATAGTATGATATTGTTGCGAAGATGCACAGAGCGCCATTGTTTCGCAGGTGGTTTTAGCAACCTGTAGTTCTGAATCGTTCCGTCACATAATTTCTCCGTTTTTTAAAAACCTGTTATCTGGGGCTTTTTTAAGTTGTTTATGATACCGATTGTTATGAGATATTTGCTCTCGTAAGTTATTCGCAAGAATAAGAAAGAAGGGAGCATTTGTTGAAGGGCGCGCTGGTTGCATCGGCAAAGCAAAATATTTCGCGTTCTCTTTTTGCCGAGAAATTTGTTTTTTTTTTCCCCCCCCAAAATCTTTAGCAGGACCGCAAAAACGGACATATTCGCCTCTCTGCATAGTAAATTTAGATTGTTTCCAATGAGAAGCAGTGCGACCACCTCGAACGATGGGATTCTCTGGATGAAGACAAGCGGCGTCTTGCAGAAGCTGTGATACTGGATGCGTCCATTAAGAAATGAAAAGACAAATATATAAACGTAACACACAAGCAACAAGAAAGATATAATCTGCTTCGTAAAATGGCTTTTTAGCAGAATACAGAGACTGGATTTTTAACCCAGCATCATTACGCCGTTTCCGGTTCCTCAGTGGTGTTTCCCCATAGCAAACTGTATCGGAAAAGCAGCAGATCCAGATGGCATGGACACTTCCGCAAGGTCTGCCGCTGTGCCGTGCTGCTGGAGCTTACTTGCAGTCTCCTACTCCAACTCAGCTCCATCATCATCGCCCAAGCGCCCCGAGAGCACTGCAGCAACGCGACCAGCAATCACAGAGCCAAAGCAGGCGGCATGAGGCTTGATTCAGTACATTTCTCCATGCTGGTCATCGGGGTCTCCTTCGCCTGCTATTCCCCGAGTTTAAATTCCCTGCAGGACCAGGCTTACAAATCAGCGGTGGTTATAGAAGGCAAGGTGCAGTCGGTACCTGTGAATGTCTCAAAGGAGCCGTACAGTGTGAATGTCAAAGTGCTAGATGTTTGGCCGTTGAACAGTGGTGGCCTGGAGCGGGAGCAGCTCGTCACCGTCGGGGAGTTCGGCTCGGAGGCTCCGTGCACCAAAGTGAAAAAGAACCACAAATATATATTTTTCATGGACCCAACCGACGAGCCCTTAGTATTTAAGGCATCCTTTGCTCCCCTAGATACCAGTGGCAAGAATCTAAAAAAAGATGTTGGGAGCATCTTGTGCGAAGACTGCGGTAAGTTTAATCCTTATTCCTCTTTGCGGTGTAAGCGCTCGGTAATGTTTAATGATAAATTACTTTCACTTCCTAATTTTATCGCGCCTTTTTGTTGTGTAATTAGCTGGTGTAAAGTACGATTTTATGTTTTGGTGATGGAATGAAATTCTAAAGTGTAAGTAACAGATGGGTGTTTGTGGGGCGTCTCTGCAGTATTGCTCCAATTAGGGTAATGTAGAAATATCCCTATTAGACTCACAGCAATTCTGAATACACGTGCATATATTAAACGCTGGCTCTTTATGGGCATTTATGTAAATATGATACCAACTTTTATTAAACAAACACTTATACCGTTGTAATATTTGTTATCACCAAGTGGGTGATAGGGTAGGTTGTGGGAACGCCGATATTGTGCATAATCGATAAGAGCATTTAATCGCTCTGTTTTAAGGCATTTTAGTTATATGCTGTGGAATGCACATAGGGCAAACGTGGTGAGCATGAATGGTTTTACTTAGGAAATTACTGGGTAGATTTGGAAATACATGGAGTCTGTCAATTTAGTAATAGTTATTTCTCAGAAGAATGGGGAAACTGGGAAAAGGCCACCGTAAGGGAAGTCCGCTGATCTCAGTGCGGGTATTGGCGCTGTACCCCCTTGTGAATACTGGCCTCTACAGTGGACTAACGGAGAAACGGAATCCGTAGGCGATTATAACCGGCACCGTGTCACATCTGCTGAATGCCCTTTCTAACCAGAATATGATCTCGCATATATATATATATGTGTGTGTGTGTGTGTGTGTGTGTGTGTGCATTTATTGCATTCTTCTCCTGTTAGTCGATAAATGGCCGAATGTTCTAGCATATTTAATCTTTTTTACTTCTTTTTCTCAGTAACAATTCACGTTTCTCTGCAGTTTAAACATGACGACTTTTATCGCGACAAATAGGACGAGGGTGTTATTACCCAGAGGCGAGTCCGACGCCTTCACAACTCACGTTTATCATCGTTGTAATATCCAATTTCTGACTGATATTACTCTTTATTAAGAGTACATCACCTTGATCGCATGACTGTTAGGCTAATAAAAATGTGCAATGCTACATTTAACAAATTTCAAGTTTCCGGGACCGATGTTGCGTCTTCTTCATTGGCCTCGGTGTGTTCATGAGAATGTAGAAGGTATACCTTTACCCGGTTATGTATGATGCTATGTATTGAACAATGTGACCAGACATATGTGGACTTTAATCTGTGGGAGTGTTGCTCTGTCCAGGGTGCTGGAGCACTGCAGAACCACCACGTGGGAGCAGCAAGCAGCACGAGGGTTCTGTTGCTAAGCGCTGTGTTATGAAATCTGCTGGAGCAAAATCGACAGTATATATCCTCCTCATATATATTGTATTGAGAGTTAAATAGCTCCGTTTTCATTCCTAATGCCATTACGTGTATATTCATAGTTAGAGGAAATGAACAAAAATGAACAGTCATTTCAGAATTATTATGACAAAACTGATATTTAGAGTGGCTTGTTAGTTTCATTATAGATTATTGCAGATTTTTTCTTAATCCATCTTTCGATTCTCTTCTAAAGAAGAACACTCTGGTATATTAACTTATCTGTTTGATCAAATGGTCCTCTGATCATCTGAGCAGGGATTTCATCCCTCTTTGCCTTCCCACAGTCTCAGCGAAGATTAGCTCTTAATACATTCAATATTCAGTACTTTTGAAGGAGATCGTTTTACAGTCGATCTTTTGAAATGTCCTTGGGATTCAATAACTATTTTGTTCATGCAATATTTGCCAACTTTGGTTTCATCTTTATTGCCCTTCAGAGGTGTTGTGTCTCACCCTAAACAAGCCCTGTATTTTTGCTCCATCCCCGCTCCACCCTTTATAGGCAACAAAATATCACAGGAAGCATTTACGTATTTATGCTAGGCCAGAGGTAATCTTTGTACACAGCTCAATCTACTCTCTGTTCCCTGTTCTAAAGTAACCTTTACCAGCCACCGCAGAGAGGAAATGGCACTGATAAATCACGCAGACTGAAGTGAATGTTTTGTGAGGATGCCTTCTGTTTCTGTCATTGCATTATGGTTAAAGGGGAAACACCACAGATCAGCTTTGCTCACTGTGATCACACCAGCGACGGCGTCGCCACCTTTATTTTGTAACTGTTCCTGGCATGTGGATGCTTCTCCTTCCTGCCTGAAAGGAGTCTGAGCACAAATGCATGAGATCTGTCTGCTAAATTGAATGGTGGAGATAAAAATATGTCTGTCCCTCATGACGCACCCTACATTGACTGGCGGTAGATGTTAATTGCGTGGAATGTCTGCGTGCTGGTCCTGTCTGTCAGTCACTCTGTATTAGCTGGAGCCGGCTGTAGACTACCTCTGCACCTGTCTCTGAAATGTGCAGGTGAGTGTGTGTGTGTGTGTGTGTATGCATTTGCTTGAGTGTGATAGAGACGCTGAAGGTGTGAGATGTGTCTACAGCATCGCGGGCAATCATATGATCAGTACCCTGACGGCCGGAATGGCCCTGGTTTCCATTCAGGCCTCGGGTCTGGCTGGCCTTTGTGCTGTTTCTTTGAAGTAACATGAATGACCCGTGATTAGTGTAAATTACATACATACTCAGAACCACAAATCAAATTTACACCGTCTGCTCTTTATTGTTAGATTTTTGTTCATGCCGTAGTTTGACCGAGATGTATATTTTTCCAATTTTAATGGTAAGGAGCCCTGCTGCCAGACTGGTATCATTCAAAGGACCGCAAGGATTGTGACCTGACCTGGCAAATCTCCTCCTCCATACCTATGGTCTGCAATTGATATTGACATTTTATTATTTCACCAGAGCGGAATCCACGCCTGTTTCATAAGATAGTTACGAATAAGAGGAGGTCATTCGGCCAAATGAGCATGCTTGGAGGGAATTAAATTATTGTGAAAAAGTACAATATAACATTGGTAATTAAAGTTGTGACTGATGTTTGCAACTTGTATGTGCAGCTATGTGTTTTATTGGGGAAGTATGGTACTTTGACGGTATGGCTTGAGCCAGAAATGGTGCTAATAGACATCTTTGCACTCTTCTGTACACTGCAAATGCTACACTGTAATTATGCTGTTGGCAACACTTTTTAATTCAGAAACATTTTATAGGCAACAGTATGATTATTATGATATTTTCTTTCTTCCTTTCATCCATCCGTCCATCCATCCATCCATCCATCCAACCATCCATTCATCACTCTTTCAAACGGCCATCCCGGTCAGGGTTGCAGGGGCCCCGGCGCCTGTCCCTCACTGCACAGGGAAACGTTGGGGACAGTAAGATTACTTTAAGACAAAATCCAGCACTTAAAATCCAGTACAGCAGCAATGTAACTCAGCTTCTTGGTGATGTTCTTTCTCATGAGCTTATGGTGCACCTGCAGAGAAGAAACCGCAGAAATACTATCAGATAATACCGAAAGATAGACCGATAGATCTCTGAAGATCAAAAGTGTATATGCACTTAAATAAAAGGTGTGTTTTGTAGTAATTTAAGTTTATGAATTTGTTGTTTTTGTGTTATATATATAAATATATACAATATAGTACAAATATTATAAGGTGAATTCATCCTATGGATGACACAATTGCATAATAGTACTAAATAAAACCATGTCCAAATGATTAAATCATCGGTGTCCTGGTGGACAGTGTTGTTTTTCATTTTGGCTGGACCCTCGCTGTGACATCCTAGGCCCTGCTGTGCAGTGGCAACAGCTGCTGCTCGTTGAGGAGAGGTTGCCAGGCGCTCCCCGCCTACGGTGGCTGAGAGGGAACATTTGAGTGCTGACCTTAGAATGCTGAATGCTGAAGCGGCTGCCACGAGAGACTTTAAATAGAGCCAGAGTGAAAAAGCTCTGTGCAACAGTGCCTGCAGTGTAAGAGGCATGTGGAAGAAGTTTTTCGCAACGACCATCTTACCTCACTCCTAGTTAAAATAGGTATGGTATTGATTAAGACGTGCCTGTGGTTATATACTTGGGATATTTACCTGACAGTCGGTTAGCATTTAGTGCTCTGTGTTATGAGGCAGTGTTGTCCAGTCCGTTGGGGACCCCCAGACAGTCCAAGTTTTTGAGCAAAAATGTGGACTGTCTGCCGGGGAGCTTGGAGGGAGCAAAAATGTGGACTGTATGCTGGGGAGCCGGGAAGAAGCAAAAATGTGAACTGTCTGCCAGGGAGCAGGGAGGAAGCAAAAATGTGGACTGTCTGCAGGTTGTTTCACCTGAATCACTTTGGCTGGCAATCCAAATATGTATAACTAAAAAGTAACTTGATACTGTCACTGGGTGAAATAAACTGAAAATTAAATGCTAATAGCATATCTAATTGAATTCCAGGAT
Source organism: Mormyrops attenuatus (assembly GCA_026777985.1). Taxonomy (NCBI): domain Eukaryota; kingdom Metazoa; phylum Chordata; class Actinopteri; order Osteoglossiformes; family Mormyridae; genus Mormyrops; species Mormyrops attenuatus. Next base: position 9,862,381 of record JAODKC010000002.1, read on the forward strand.
ATATACGCGTTCCACCAATCAGGCGAATAGTAAAGTATGTGCCTATCTGTATAGGAATTCATTACTCATTCATGTAATATGAGGATATATTGTCAGAGTATGTGAGTAAATGTTTAAGAAACTGTCCCGCCTGTCCACATGGTATGGTTTTTAGGTACGGTTACCATAAGCATGTGTGGTGAGGATCATTATTTTCAATGTCTGCAGATAAACACAGCTTTTCAATATAGAATCGGGGCTTTTCCCCGGATCGCTGGAAGATGGCAATGAAGAAACACATCAGGAATATAATATCTGCAAATGCTTATGCTGCAAATCGCAGGTACAGTCATAAAGAGCGTAATGATACTGTCTTGATTGTTCTGATTACGGCTGGGTGATGCATTTCCTGGAGGCAGGACAACGACAGAGGGATTGATGCAGATGACTGCATATTTGTAATTTGTATGTTATGCTTTGTATTACTTGATAAAACTTTTGGCCCGGATTAATCAATCTGTTACACTTTCCAAATTAGTGGCTTGAAGGAATGAATGTAAAATCACCACAAGTACAAACCCTGCAATCTGGGTAGGAGTGCCGTTTCTTTGATGCTTTCATACCAGGACATTCTGGATAAGCAGATATGTTTAATGCATGCAGGGACTGGTATAACTGTCATTTCATTTTAAATGTACATTCTAATTTTTATTGCTCAAAAAATCCTTGCATAGAGTGAATATGTGCATATATTAATATACAAATGTTTCTTCTTGATGATGATTTGATTTATTGTTAAAATAGCAGATCTGACATCTTTATTGTATTCTTTATCCGAGATTTTACAGTTTTGACTTGACTGAAAGCATGCCTTAGAACTGCTGTCACACATGAAATGAGATCATGCGAGCCTGATGAGTCAGTGTGTGTTTTTCTGTTCATTTTGCCATTTTAGTCACTTGGCCTAAGGCAGAGGTTCCCACATTGGGACATGCGTCCCAACAGCCGAACTAGTGTAAATTTTAATGACGAAAAATATGATAAACTTGTTACTATTAAAGGAGACGATAACAAAAATTAACATATGAAGCCAAAAACAATGACTAAAAACCAGGCCAAAATTGTCAGGATGCTACGAACTTGAAATATCCAATAAGAAGTAGTATCTTTCAATTCGTGTCTAATGTAGTTGCACATGATTGGATAATCGTGATATAACCGGCTTCAAGCCCGTAACCCAGCATTTATCTGACCAATAGAAACCATCAGTCTGTGCTAGAGCTGGGGGATATATCGAGTTTTTAAAGGTAAAATAATATATGCTGGTAGTATATTTTTGAGCCATTTTTTCATGTACATGTATAGCTGTCTGTTAATAAAAGTGCCTGTGTGACATTGGGAAAATTTGACTGTAACTTGGAACTGTGTATTTGTTATTACTTAATGGAAAAAATCGAGATATATATCGTATATTGCCGTTCAGCTAAAAAAATACCGAGATTGATTTTTGGCCCATATCGCCCGGCCGTAGTCTGTACCACAATCAGCTTTAGTTGGGACAAAACGAAAGGACATATGGATAAGTTTCACGTTTTGTGCGAAAGAAAACCAGCCTCATACAAGTATATAGAGAACTACTATACAGAAGTAACGAAGTAACGAAAAAAAAGCAAAGTGCTTTTCTGAAATAGAAACAAATACGAACAAATACATTTTTTCTTTTAAGGTGTTTGAAATATTCGTTGTCATTTAGGGGTGTAACAGTATGCGGTGTTCAGTATAAACCACGGTTAGGGTTCACGGTTTGTTGCAGTTTCCGAAGAGAAGGGAAAAACATCATTTGTTTTGAAATTGTTTATTATTAGATCTACAATTAGGAACAATTGTACAGCTAACTCAATGCGTTTGCCGACGAGTCTCAATAAAAAAAAACCTAAGTCATATTTGCACATTGTAAACATCGGTACAGTTATGTGTCGCTTAACTACGGGGATATGTGCTGAGAAATGCGTCGTTTGTGATTTCGTCGTTGTGTGAGGGACGGATCTACGTGGTAGCACCCCCCCCCCCCCGGACTACACATGACTGCAGACAATCTCGAAAAAATAACAGCGCACTGTACGTGATGGTGCATGGCCCTGATAGGCTACTCTTCCGATGTGGATGGAGTGCACGCGGCAGCGCGAGACTACGAAGGTACTGGACAACCCGCTTTCCAACGATGAAATCAGGTCAGTTGATAATAGTTTAATCATTAATACCATTTAAGGTGATAAATGTAATTTAAGATGGTGGAATTTGTCACGGCAAGTAACCTGAGTTGGGCCGTCTTTAGCTAGCGGTATAAAGTAACGTTAGCTATCGTAAAGGTAGCTAACTGTCTAAGCTTACATACTTACGGCGTTTAGCAGACATTCGTATCGAAAGTGACTTCGCCCCTGCCTGCTACACAGCTACAGTAAACATTTTTATAACCTAAATAGAAAAAACACAGTAATTATATAAACCGGTAACATGGCTGTTTATTCTAATTATTAAGTACATAACTGTATGTGGTATACTTTTGTATGACTGGCCGCGCACTAGGTTTTTGCACAAGCATCGCCACGAACGTGTGTGGCTATAAGAATTTTTCAGCTTCAGTATAATCTCATGGGACCACTGTCATATATGTGGTGTTGAACAGCTACTTGTGAATTTAGTTGTCAGAAAATATATTCATTTGTTATATTGTGCTTATTGAACTGCTACTTGTGAGTTTAGTTGTCAAAAAATATATTCATTTGTTATATTGTGCTTATTGAACTGAAAATAATGTACCAAAAGGTTACAGCGTTACAGCTCCACTGCCATTGAAATTCACTGCCATGGACTGAACTATGTGTAGAAATTAGCACAACCCACTTGAGTTTCACTAGTCCAATACTTGTTTTCATTTTTGTGAGAGGATACTTGAGTTTTCTTTATTCAAGGTCTACACGCAGGCGTTTTTTACTTTTTTTGTTTAATGATAAATTATGTTCATGTGAAGCCATCTAAGAATTAGTGCAATGTTTTGTATTAGAACTTTTACAACTATTAAAGTCTGTGGCCTTAAAGACCACCTGGCCACACTTAATGGCATGCCATAACAGCGTTTATCTGTATGATATAGGTGGACCAATGTGTGTGTGTGTGTGTGGCACGAAAATCATAACTGCAAAGGGGGGGGGGGGGGTGACAGAAAAAGTGTGGCTCTGTCATGCCAAATTGGCATGACAGAACCACTGGCTTAAGAAAGCTGTGAATCCGGAAAGGGGACTAAGCACTAAACCTGGTCCTCATGTTCACAGTGTTACAGGACACACGGGGAAAGGGCCGATCTACCCTCGCAGATGTGGCTGTAGAGCACAGCCATCTGCCATGCAGACAGGTCCTTACTTTATAGATTAGTCTGACCTGACAGTAGTGTGGATTGGAACAGATAATTGGAGGTGGACAGGTGGGACTCTATGCAGTGGCACCGAGGACAGATGTGCAACAACAGACTGCTACATCTGTCATAGAGCAGTGGGACTGCAGTACGCTGGGTCAGGAGAGACAGGAGCAGTTAGCCTCTTCAGGGCTGACGCCTGCTGGGACTACAGCAGCAGCTTGCAGACTCCGTCATCGGGGCGTCTTTAGGGGAACATATACCTGGGCTCCCTCCAAGACTGTTCTTGTCATTTTGAAAGACTCATGACTGGCCTCAATGTGGGGGTTCTCTTTGAAAGGCCACCTGCACTTCATTATTTGGAAAAAGCAAACAGGCCGATTGTGTCCAGGATAGCTGCCGATGGAGCAGCTGTTTGCCTGCTATGACATTCAGATTCTTCTTAATTACAGTGTGTTAAGCTCACCTGTTTCATTCGGTTTTGTGTCTTAGCTGGAATGGTGAGTCTGCCTGGTGATGGGATGGTGCCTTATCCAGGGTTATTCCCTGTGTTGTGCCCTTTGCTTCTGGGATAAGCTGAGGACCCCCGTGACCCTGCATAGGACAAGCGTGTATGGAAAATTAATAAATGAATGAATGCATCATAACTGCTCTTACTGGACTGACAACATACTCTGCATGTGTGCTGTCAGGCCTCCACTTCATATGACTAAAAGTTAACCTCTCCGTTTTACAAATCAATGGGATAATACTGCTTCATTAAAATTACAATTGAAAAGTCAGTTGTAAAGATCAAAGTGATTATCATTTCTGGTAAATACTTTGTCAGGTCGGCTGTGTGCTCTTGTCTGTATGATGATGCGTGATACTATGAGTGTCACTATAAAAAACAAACAGGATTGTCACATTTTTGCTGTGAGGGTTAAATGGGTAAGAGTGAAATACAGGATCTGACCATGTCTGCCTATGCACTTTTATTTTTGTGCAATTTATGCCAAAGACAGAACTGTTGGAACGCGCAGTATAACGTATTTGTGGGTCTCTCAGCTTCTAGTGATGTCCATTGATGCCCATTAGTCTGCTAGTGTAGTGCTCCATTAGAATAGCCCTGTATTATAGGTTCTCTGAGACTATTGTGCTTGGCGCCCCAATGAATGCTTCCAGTCTGGAGATATAATGGGGATCTTCATTGGTTTAGGTTTTCCATTTCAGCTGTGACCTTGTAAATACTTCACAGCATGAAATCTCCACACCCTTTTTTAAGATCAGCTCTCATACATTTTTTTGCAAATGGTTTACAATATTTATTTGACCTATCACTGTTATTTGATACAGTTCCTGTTCCTTTTCAGACATTAAAAACCAGGCTTTATGGATTTTCAGTCAAAACTTTGGCTCTTGGTGATCAGTGGGGTGGAGACACTGTGCAGAAGTTGTGGAGACCGTGTGCTTTTGGGTGAAAGTCATGAGAAGGTTACATTAATGCTGTACCCATGACTTGTGAGAATTTTATGTAATAACCAAAGGGTAAATTAAAGAGATTCTGTTGGAGAATGTGACATAGGTCAGGGTATTCTGCTGCTCTGTAATACAGCATAGTAATGCTGGACAGCTAATAATTATGACTGGACAATTTAGGGCAGTAATTTTTATCTAGTCTGCTCTGTATCCTTAAGCCCTTCAGGAAATAGGGAGAGGTGAGGTCTCTGTAGCAGACTGTAGGTATAAAGCAGTCTTGTCCTCCAAACATTATTTTAAGGTAATAATTTATTAAATAATTTATTTGCAGATTATTGTAAGCCTTACTATTAAACTGTGCTTGATAAATGCATTGATTGATGTTGATGTTTGATTTGATTATGTACATGGATGCCTTGTGAATTGTGACAGTCCTGTTCTCAGTCCCCGTTTTAATGCTGTGGTGTGGTTCGAAGCAGGCCATTCAAGGAAGACGTCCCAAAAATATACATGAACTGAAACGGTTTTGTTTACAAGAATGGACCAAAATACCTCCCGACTGCCACACAGGTCTGATCCGCAGATTTAGAAATGTTTGGCTGAGGTTATTTCCAATAAAGGAGGTTCCACGTGCTGTTAAATATAATGGCTTTGCATTAGTGACCTTGACTGGTTTTACCTTTTGTTCATTAAAGATATGGCAATGTAAATTGTTGTGTGTACTGTTTGTTAAATGAGACACATTATTTAGTTTTTGTTGAAGATTGGGTCGCAGTTTAAGAGCCATTCATGGAGAAATGCAGACTGTTTGAACTTCAGACTTCTCACAGCTGTATTTAAACATTACTGAACCTCATAGTACTGAGGTGGTAGCTTGAAGTGTTAGCTAGTATTTTAGCTTGTTGGCTGAAGGACAGAGCCTCCTTTTTGTCATTGTGAGGCAGTACACAACTCTTTTAGCTCAGTTAAATTGCTCTTCTTCAGAAGGGCAAAATTAATTAATGAAAATTTCTCGTAATGTACTAGTAAAACCCTCCTGCATACTTTGAATTTTGAATACATTAGATTAAATTATGCCCTTATCCAACATTATGGGTTTTTGTACGTGTTAGCCCTTTACACTGATTCTTATTGAAGCAGTTGTGAGAGATACCCAGTGACTGGAAGAATATCGCTCTCAATCTTCTGTGTTAATTACATCCCATGAGGTGACTATTCTATATTTTCATTAAAAAGTCAGGTTGTTATCCCAGTGTTGTAATCAGTACATGTTTCGTAGTTGTTATCTAGGTAATTTGGGATTAAGTATATAAAATGTGTTTTCAATGGCAAAAATATACTTTTTTAAAAAAAATACACAATACAAACTGATGACACATAATTCTGTAATGTGCCAGGGCACCGCAGCAGGTTATGCAGAGACCGTTTAACACCAGAATACCGGAGCTCATGGTATGCGTCATGTGCTGTATTTTGTACGCTGTCACTGGGGTTTGTCCATCTGCCTTTTCATCATCTGGGGGGGAGGGGGGTGCAGGATTTCACATGTGTTTAATTTCGACTGTTATGATCATAAAGAGCAAGCCAGACGTTTGAGAATGGGTTTAAAAACACATAGGGATGGGTATTTTGGTCATCGTGCAGCCCTGCTCAGACTGGCTTCCAAAAAGTTCAGTATCCTTTGCCCTTTTTATAAAAAAAAGGTGTGTTGGGTGACAAGGGGGGGATCTTGGCCTGTGAGGCATTGACATCATCCCTAAATAACATTGCACACTTTGCAGATTAGTACCGGTGTTGCTGCTGCAGTCTGTCCACTTGGTGAATATTTATGAGCAAATTTACGTATATGATGAATGTGGGTTTAAAACAGTATTTTATAAATGGAAAGGTGCAAAAAAGTCATGCACCAAATTTAATGCCTTCCCCTGTGAGTAATAGGCTTCTTAGGTAGGAAACATTTTTTTAAGGACCCGGAAGTTATATTCTGTAAAATCTATACAAATGTGGTCTGTGGATTCAGACATGGCGGACTAACTGTAAAGCTCATTCGTGCCATTAGCCCGTTTCATAAAAAGTGTTCCCTAAGCCCTGGTTCTGATTTGGAGACCATAAACCAGCCCCTGAATGCTACCGCAAACCGGACTCTATCATTAAGATGTAACTGGCATAATTGCCAAGTGTTCAACCAGTCACCCTCATGATTGTTTAATAGTTGAATCACTTTATGCATGATTAACTCTTTGCTGGAAGTGTTACAAATGCATAAAGTGCTTTCATCTGTGGCCGTGTTGTAAACATGTTGGTAGTTTTCACATAAATCATAGTTTTGCTCAACTGGTGATTGCTGGCTGTTTAGTCATTATTGTGTCATAGTGAAATATGACTGCGAGTGCAGTGGAATCAGTCAATATGCTGCTGGTACGACATCCAATCAGAGGGGACCGCTGTGCTTTCTGTTGCCATCAGTGATGACCTCGGTGTGGTGTAAGAACACCTCAGCATTAAAGTCTGAATTTGCATAATCCTCTGGAGAGGGAGGGTATCTTCCCATTGTTATCCTTCATCCTTATTGTTCCATTAAGCTGTAGGTTAAATATCCATCTGATTAAAGAATTATAAAGCCAATGGAATCATTTTTTAATATTTCATTTTACATATGTCTTGTGTTGGGTAAGTGAAAATTGAATTGTTAATACCTAATTATTAATTCATAATGATCTTTTTGATTAACCAAATCAAAACCAGAACCATGGGCATCTTGGCACCGTATTGAAAAACAAACTGATGTCTATAAGGCCCGTTTCTCTGTGCCTGCTAATGGTGCTAATATGGGTGTTACTAACAAGGAGGTCGCCTTGCTGATTTGGGTATTTCATTAACAGCTGCTGTGAGATATGTCTCTTAAGTTAACCTGAATAAATCTAAAGACTGGGGGCCGACTATGACAATACGTTTACACCTGACCCCCAGCTGTCCTCCACATGTAGCCTCGTTCTCTTAAATCTGTACCCTTTAAGATTAAAGCAGTCTTCACAATTGACCTTCTCTTCCTGTCCTGAAATTTCTTATAGCTGGATCATACCGCCCAGCTGCTTAAGGCGTCAGAAACAAGGCATTGCATCCTGCTCCTTCCCGTTTGTGGTCATTTCGGGCCAAAAACCCTCCTTCCTGCTTGTCGTTTGACTTTCTCTAAACCGCCAATCCCTTTTTTAAGGCTTGCATGGCCGTTCTGCGAGACGGATACCTAAAAGAGAGCTCGTCACTTGAAAGCACTGTTTGCTGTTTCTTATGGTGGTGGAGAAGTACTTCTTTTTGACGGTCACCTTCTTGGTCTCAGAAGGACACAATTCTGATTCCTCTGGGCTTGGTCCCCTTGCTTTCCTCACTAGCTATGACCAGGCCCGAATTTCCCCACGCTTTGCTTTTTTTGGGCATAAAATCATTATCCTGTAGACTGGATCTTACAGATGGGGAGGGAAAAAGGACTTGCTAGCTTCTAAAGAGCTGCTTTTCCCCTGGCTGGTTGACCTGCCTGGGCTCCCTCTGCGGTCATTACTACGCACACTTGGAGGACACGAACGCATGCTGGTGTGAATGAAGCCACTGTCACTTGCCCTCTCCCCTCCTGCGTGCCTCCCAGCGCTGTTGTTGCTGTCTCCTCCCACCAATCCTGTCTTGTTGTGTCAAAGTCGGCAGACATTTTCTGCCTGGTACGTTGGGAAGCCTCAAGCTACATTTAAAAATGGAAAATGGAAAAAAAAAATTAAAATCTTGATTGTGCTAACCAGGCCTTGGAGCTCCAGTTCTGGGTGGTTGCCCGGCTGTCAGGGTGCCCCCAGCCAGCTCGGCGCTCTGAATTAGGAGGCGATGCCTCCCCCTTCGCTGGCAGCCTCAGCACTCCGTGTCTGACGCTTCATTCTGCTGGAGTCTGGTTTTTTTTTCCCCTGTCCTCCACAGCTTCAGACGTATAATCATCTCACAGATGCATTACAGTCGACTGGATGCCACTTAGGCCATCACCCAGCTGACTTTGACTTATGTGCCGTTTTGTGCGAAATCTGGGTGGGGAAGAAATGGGGGAATTTCTAGTTAGCATTTTTGGGAGGGGGGGTCACGCCATTTCGCTGCTGGATGCTGGAAACACCAACGTCCAGAGACTTCAGGGTTTAGGTTTTGGTTCAGATCAGGTTTAAATCAGTCATCCATCCATATTTACCATCTCTTATAACATGGTATGTCAGAGGGTTAAGAGGCCATGCCAGTGATCGAAAGGTCGCCTGTCAAAATCTCAGCATCAGTAGAGTGGTTTCACCTTTGGGCCCCTGAGTAAGACCTTTAACCCTCAGTTTCCCCAGGGGTCTGATCCTGCTGTCATGAAACGCAAATGCTTCTTTGGATGTAAGTGTTTGATGAATGTGATATACATACCTCTAGAGGGGACAAAGTATAAATTTAGTGCCAATAGTGCTTTCCGTTGAAGCAAATTCCATATATAAATCATATTTAAATCCTCGTGCTATTCTGAGGCACCCATCAGAGCAACTCATCAGAAGGGCCTGTTCTATTAATTGCATCCTGCAGATCGAGTTCAGTACAGTTCAGCATCTGGAGCTCCTTGTGGAGACTTCCATGCTTCTCCCATGAAACCATGTGCTCACGTGTCCTTGGCTGAATGGCTGAGTGACAGCTCATTGGCCAGGCCCAGAGGGCTCACTAGCATGAGCTCACCACCTTATGTTTAACCCCACAAGGGAACCTCCCTCCTGTCACCATGGCAACCGGCGCAGCCCCCTTCTCTGCTCCCCAACTTGTCGCTGGCTCTTGGCGGAGCCGGGTTTGCGGAAGTGATACAAACACTGAACACCATGGAAATGCCCCTGAGGGGTGGCTCTGTGTGAAGGAGGGCTCCCCCTGGTGGAAGACTGCAGGAGTCTCCCAGGGCCGCTTGCTGCATCTCTGTTCCTTGGCACTGCGGGATATTGGGATACTGAATGGACGTGATTAGGGAAGCATCCAGTGATATACAGACGGGATGCTGGACAAATCCACAGGCCCAAGTTTGGTATGAGGGTGTGTAAGGTGCAAACGTTGACATCAGCACTGAGGTTTCCCAGCCGTACCCTGCCATGCCCTCCCACTCACACATGCTGCTACATGCTCAAACTGTACCCCCCCCCCCCGCCCCCACAGTTTAAAGCACCCTTTTTTTCTTTCGAGTGTTAATGAAAGACTTGAGAAGTGGAAACACGCCTTCTTGCGTCTTTGTGTAGCCATCTTTCATGTCCTTTCCTGTGCACCCATCCTGCAGACTTTCTGCCCTGTTAATGCCAGCAAATAGGTTCATGCTGAATGTGCTTCACGTCTGTGTCTTCATGGCTTCATCTCTTGCGAGCATCTTGTACTTATTTGTATCTGTCTGCAGGCCTGCTGTGTAGATTAATATAAATTGGAACATAAATATGCTTTAAATAATTTAACTTTTGAAGCTGTAACCAGCTAAACACTGTTGCTTTAGCTGCAAGTCATTTTTTAGGCTGCTGTTTGAATCCCACTATGCACTGGGCTCCAGTATAAAAACCTGCATTGGTGGCAGCTGCAGCAGTCTCTTTCCAGTTTAGTCAACAATGCTAGCATGTGGATATTTGCTATTCTGGTTAAGTGTGAACTGGAAGATAAGTGCAATGATTGCAGAGCAATTAAAGCCTGAACAGAGCAGGTTCTGAATGAATGTGTCTGCTGTGTTATTAAGCTGGGGTCTGGGTCCTGCCCCAGTGGGGGAAAGATTGTGACAATCCTTTCACCCCCTCAAAGCTGGTTTTGGCTTTGCCCTGCTACTTAACTGTGTTTGTGTTGCCAGGTGTGTATGCTGAGTAGCACAACTGTTTGTGTGCATTAAATAAAAAATATCACTTCAATAAATCGGAGATATGCATACGCTGAAAAACATGACATTAAACATGTCTCATTTAGCTATTTAAGATTTGTTTCATTGTGCTACTGAATGTTTGTCCCTTTGCTGCGTTTTTATGCTGTTACGGCACTGACCAGGTGCCTCTATCGTGAAGCAGGTTTTCTTACTTAGCCAGATAACTTGTTGGATTTAAGGTAGTCTGGGCTAAATTTCAGTGAACAAAGATAAAGTTCCCCATTTAAACGGGGGTACCCTAAATCTGACAAGATATCCAACTAAGCAAGAAATCTGGCTTTGTGATAGAGGCCCCTGATCTCTGCCCTGTGACCGGCTCCTTCAGGGGCTTCTGGAGATCAGTGTTGTCATTTTAAGTGTTTCGACAGCTTCAGCATATGGATTTTAACATAGGAACTGAATATGTTTTAGGGCTGCCTGATAATGGAAGAAAAATGACATTGCGATATTTGAAATTTTGGCGATGCATACTGTAATATTTACAAGACCCAAAATAAAGAATAGCCAAATAGAACTTGTTATTATCTGCTGATTAGTTTCTGTCAAATAAGTGGGTGGTGTTGCGACGAGTTGTGCCGACACAAAGCCGTGCCGACAAATGACTTGTTTTTGTTTGATATCGTCTGTATGGAATCCAAAATATTTCCAAACAGCGGAAGGCAAATGTCTTTTGGTGACCAGTTCTTGTTCACTTTTCTCCTCCTCACTCATTTTTCTTAAATTTCTGAGTCTGACAGCAAGGACGAAAATGATTATGATTGGCTTGGAGAGCACATGCAGTGCTCATGCAAATGCAGTGGCAAAGCTTTATACTGATTTTCTAACGAATATTTGATCATTTTGAAAAGGAGCAATCATTAAAATTGCAAAGCTTGTTTCCTATGACAGAGTGAAAATATTAATCGTCTCAACTCAGCTGGCTGTCACAATCCTTGCGATGTGACAATTGCATGTGCATATACGATGTCAGTATTTACATCGCACGTTGTGCTTGCCTAGTACATTTCCTACATTTGTATGGAAGTTTGTGTGTGTGACAGAAGGTTATTTATATGTGAGGAATTCTTGGATTAAGATGAGCAGGAATGACGAACGGTTTCGATGCATAATTTATCAGTCCTCGAGCTGTTTTAGACATCTGACTGACCGGCAGAGGGTCCTGAACGATACATGTCAGATGAGCTTTATTATTAAGTGGTATTATTCATAAAGTGCTCCAAAGGAAGGTTCAGAATGAGAAATACAAGAAATACAGTTTACCTGGGTGTTTTCATATTGTGCCTTGTTCGACGTGGACGTGTAATCGTGAGGAATCTGCTGTTAGTGGTAGCTCTGAGTGACAAATGAATGCAAGCCGCAGCAGCAGCTGCTCGTTCAGTAGGAGTTCAAGCAAGTATCACGTTCACCACATAGAGGGCAGTATATGAAAAGGAGTCCAGCACCCGGCATGAGGCCTTCTGCGATTTTTAGTGCTCAGCCGCTCAGCTCTCAGCTGAGAGAGGGTTTCCCTGTCCTAGGCCCACTGTCACACCAACCCACAGGTGTTGCAGTGTGCTGACCTTGTGACCGGATCCTGGCCAGTGGGAATCAGGCGTGGGATTCGACGTCCAAGCTTTAGCCGGACCCCCGTGCCTCAGAGCTCGTCGCTGCTTGTGCTTGCTACTCTACAGAGTCCCGTCAGTCATGCTCTGCTGCAAAGGCTCATTGCTTTTTGGAGCCCGAACAGGGGCTGTGAAACAAGGGTTGGAACAAATAAGGTCCTGGGGGGGTGGGGGGTGGTGGCAGGAAGAGGGGGAAGCAGTGGTGCTGTAAATAATCCAGACAGCTGAAGATGCCGGTGATTAAACAGTGTAACGCCATTTTGCTGCCCTGCTGGATCATTACTGAAACAAGACCCTGTGAAACACCCTCTTTAAGGAGCCATTTCAATATTTAAATGGACCTTCTTCGCTGAGATGGGAATAATAAAGTCGAGACTTCATCCCCGTGACAAAATATGACTATTACTCAGCCCTTACAGATACCATCTATCTCAACCACACATATATATATCATCACACAGAAATAGCTTAAAACATATTTTGCTGCTAATGATAGTTTCAAAAGGTTACTTAACACCCAGCCAATATACATGCACACACCTAGTATCATGTGTGCTGTGACAGCTTTAAACTTTATATGTTTTCCCATGAAAGGGCTGTAAATAATGCTGCTTTTGGCCTCTTGTTGGGACTGGAGGGACGTGGAGACTGCTGTTTCTGGGTGTTGAGGCAGGAGCACCTTGCAGAATGTATCTGTGCCTGTATAGAGGAACAGGTAATGGAGGAGAAAGGGATGTAGGGAAGAAGTGGTAGCCAAATCTCAGGGTGATGATACACAGGGCAATTTTTTGAGCAGTGTTGCTGAGCAGTGTTGCTGACATATGTTGTTCAGGCACTTTCCCTTTGATTTTGGGCCACAAATTTCTATTTGTAAAACTTTTATCGGCAGTGGGCAACTTTTCATGGTCATCCAGATCCAGATGAGTTGCCCTTTGTCTCACCTGGTGCGCAGTTGCCCGGCAACATTGCTCAAAAAGTTGCCCCGTGTATCATCACCTTGAGAGAGACTGTGTGAAAAGCAAGAGAGAAGTGAGAGTTAGGGGTGGAAGGTGGAGCGAGTGAGTGGGGTCAGAGTGAGTGGAAGACAGGAAGAGGAAGTGATGGCGCTGAAGGAATGGAGAGATATGTAGAGAGGCAGAGGAAGGGGGCCGATGTGGCCGGAATGCGAGCCAGCATGGGGGGGGGGTGTGGTGTTTCCTGACCAGGCAGCCCAAAAGCAAGCCCCTTATCTGCTATCTGTCACTAACTCAGGGCTGCAAAGTCCCCACAGCTGGCAGTCACCACAGAAGTGCTTAAGTGGCACCCCAGATCAAGCGGGGGACACAGTCACCTCAGTGAATTGGGGAATTCTGGGTTGCTAGGGTAACCCTGCAGCCCCAGAGCGGGGCAGCTATTGCAACACACACCCATGTCGCGTGATTCCTGCTGATTCATGGACTGTTTTTCTTGATGGAGATTCGTCCACTGGGACGCAGAGTCGTTAATCTGAACAGGAAAGACGTTCCGTTTGCCGTCTCTAGCACTTATTATTCTACACCTCTTTATCTCGTTGTCTGCTTTGTGAAAGAAAAAGCCAGCACCATTTAGCTGAATTAAGCCCAGCAGACGGTGCGTTTGTGTTCCTAAAGCTAGCCAGCTTTTTTGCATTTTCTAAAATGACAATTGTTCATTGTTCTTTATCTGAAAGTATTTGGATACCACACCGTGAGGTTGGCGCTAAAGGCACTAATCATTTTAACAAGGCTATCCCTGTGATTGCCACTTTTTAAACTTCGTCAAGGCCTTAGTCCCAGATTAGTTGTGTGGGGAAATCTAATGAATCCCACCTGGCCTGTCTCCATTCAGCCCCTCGCTTGGCATGGACAGAAGAGCCGCTTTGATCACGGGTTGTTTCACATCACTGCGGTGTTTAGTTTTGCATCCTCCAAGCTCGTTTATACAGCTGATCGGCCCACCAGGAGCAGGAAAGCTGAACGTGCCCTCACCGGCCCAGGGAGCCTTGCGGAAAGACCCCCGCAGTGTGGGCCGCCCTGCTGTTCTTGGAGAGCCATCTGAGCGCTCTGATGCCCGGCCGCTGTTGGACTTCCTCTCCCTAAACTGCAAACCAACCGTAACTCAACATTTCTGCAGTTAATTTTGCTTGTTTTGTCACCATTGACCTGTTGGAGGCCCCTCGCTGTGGCCTGACATGGTCCACAGAGTGACCCCTCCCTAATGTGAGCCTATTGCTGCCACCCTTCGCCCCTCTCCTTGATGGGGCACCGACGGCATTCCCAAGAGGGATCATGGGTACCTGGCTGGGCCCCCCATGGTCGGTGTCCTGCCAGTAATCCCGAGTCAGGTAGTGTGGACAGAGGCAAAGGCAGTGGCCTTTTGCAGACATACAGGGGTAGATGGAGAACGTGGCGGAGCCTCAGCGCCGCTCCTAGAGGAGGAGACGCAGGATACCGGAGTGTTTACAAACATGTCCGGCCTTGCCCCGCCGCGCCAGGGCCGTGCTCTCTGCCTGTGTTTATCTCTGCAGGTATGTTTTGTAGGTGTGGGCTGATTTATGTCTGAAAGCGAAGTGGTTTGGAAGGCATCGGCGTGCGCCCCTTGCTGGTGGGGGCGGGGCTGGCTGGCAGGCGGGCAGCCGCTGATCATGCCGCCGGCGAGCTCTGCAATGTTTACACAGTCCCCGGAAAAATGCGGAGCCGTTTCGCGTAGGAGCGCGCTCGCAAGTCCCGACTTCTGCCGCTGCACTCGGCCGCACTCACGGATCCCATGGCTTCTTGGAATTGCTCTCCCGTGACATTTGTTTTTCCGCGTCAGATGGCCCTTCCCGGGCCTCCGGGCTCAGATCTGGAGAGCGCCCACCGCGGCCGGGAAGCGCGCTGCCCCATCTGAGCACGTGCGCTCTTAAAGTGCTTCGTTTCCCACCAGGGCCGGGGCTGTGCTTTTCCAATGGAAAAGTCAATATTTACATGCAAATCGTACGTCAGCGGCCCATAGAACACACGTCCGCTCTCTGCAAAAAAAAGGGCAATATGTTAATTTAAACACCAGCAGGTATTATTTTCAGCTACTTTGCAAGGGCTGACTTGTTTTGAGACCAGTGTCGATTTTTCTGCTGTCCTTTTCACTTCTCTGCTGTCTGTCCTCTTTCCTTCCTCTCCTGCTTTCTTGCTTCTTCCCTCCTTTTCAACTGCTTAATAGTGGGCACCCCGTTCTCGGAGGATTATGTTCTTTTTGGGTATATTACCATGAATGAAATTATGCCACATATCCAAATACTGACCTTGGCAGTGTCCACATGAGCTGGATAATAGCCTTTTGCTGTTCTTTGCAAAAACTATATAACTATTTATCCTTCCAGTTTTTGCTAACTTTGTACTGCCAGCAACATCCAGTGACATTGGTTTCAACGGCAGCGATTATTGAAGGAGATGGACCTTAGTAGACGAAACATCTTGTAAATCATTTTGCAAAAAACAGGATGTTGAAAACAATCGCCTTGGGCTCTCCGTTTTGGCTGCTTGCGTAACTTCTCGCTCTCAGTGCCAGAGTGACACTGTGAGACAGCTCCATGACGTCAGGGACATTTGTGTCCCTCAGCTTTTGGGGATCCATAAGAAAACACCCCGGACACCAGTCAGTTTTGGCATTTCTTTTGGTTTGGAAAGGTCTCGCCGGATCTGTTTCTAATGCACTCATGTGCTCCTGTATCCTATGGAATAAACAGCATAGCAGAGGGTAGTTCACACTGCACTAATCTTTCTATCCCCCTGGTGAACAGAAGGCGTAGCACTCACATATTCGCTTGCAAGCACCGCGATTGCACCTCACTGGCTCGCTTCTACTGATTAGCATGTCGCGATTCGCTGTGTGTTACTGTAGCTGGCAGGGTAGATGACTAGCTTATGACTGGAGAGTAAAGGGGAAATGACTGGGAAAAAGCCTGGCAGTGACACGAGAACACCTGGTTGGAAAGTGACTGATAGTGGGATGGAGGCAGCATCAGCCCAGCATGGAGAAATGATTATCTGCCATTCGCACAAGAGAATTCTTTTCACATATCCCATCATGCTCTCCATTGAGGCACAAACACACAGTTGAGAGCAATGCAGGGTCAGTCATTTATGTGGCACCCACTTGAGTGTTTCAGGGGACCTTATTCAAGGGCTTGAATAAGGTGTGACTATTCTGCCAAAGACAGGATTCAAACCAGCAACCTTCCGGTCAATGGTACAGAGGCGTAACCTGCCTAGCCACACGCTGCCGCTGGTGGTCTGGGGCAGCTTAACGGTTGTCTTAGCTCCCACTAAAGAGTGGGTGGGGCCTGGGGTGAATCCCAGTTGAGGGGCAGTTCGGGTGTAGGTAGGGGGTAGCGCTGAGGAGCCCGATGCCGTGACAGTGGGGTGGAGGGGAGCATGTTTGTCCAGGCAGCGTGTCAGCCTGTCGCCCCTGAGAAGCTGCAGTCGCCAGGGCTTCCTGTCCTGTCAGCGAGCGGCGTCCCTGGCCCTATCAGCCTGCGCTTCTGTCCCCCTTATCATTGCGACCCGCAGAATGAGCCGGACCCATTCTGTCTGTGGGCTCGGGGCCTGAGTGTGCACTCGCCCGTGTTATTCAGGAAATGCCTCTGTTGGGAAAATATATTTAAAAGGATAAGTGGGTTGGCCGATAGGGGAAACAAACTCAGACATGCAAATGGGGGTCAAGATGTCTTCTAGTCTCCATCAAATCTGGGCGGGAGGGGGTCTCGTCCCATGCCGAGACGTGTGACACGTGGTGCTGTGTTCATAGCTCATTCCTCAGATAAGGGGGTGAGCTCATCATTTGCAAGGAATTCGATGTGACTTCAGGAACATGGAACTAAAACAATTCTGCCAGAAAACAAGAGGCTCTGAGGACATAACGTTGATAGGATGAGATAATGAGCCCCTGTGGCTGGGGGGAAGGTAGAGACAGCCTACCAAGGAGCAGCGATAAGCAACACTGAGGCGCATGGCCGTGTTGTTCCAGGTACAGAACACTTTATGAGGCCAGTTAGAGGGGGGCAGCAAGTGTGTGAGGACCTTAGCCCTTGTGTTGTGGGGAGTTTTATGAAGGTCAAAAAGGTGGGTCTAAGATCCGGCACATAATCTGCCTCCAGCTGGAGAAATGGATGGAGAATATGCAGGTTTGCATGCAAAGTCTCGACGGCCTGTCTGACGCCATCTTTCGGGTTATCAGAGTGAAATTAAGAGATCAAAGTGGCGAACGTGACAGAACATCTACAGAACTGTGTCAGCGAGGAGCAGATCTGTGCAGGCAACCCCCAGAGAAGATCCCAGGCCCAGATGGGGGGGTGGGGGGGGGGATGTGTGTGACTAACAGGTGTGAGATCTGAGCCGCTTCCTCAGACGGAGGAAATCTGTGTCAGCGGCTCGGTGAAACGGCGTGTTCTTTCGCGCTTCTTTGAAAGGGCGCGTGAGATGACGCCAAGGTCCGCTCAGCCTGATCTTACAGATATTTCCACGACATTTCGGCATCGGTGAGCTGACCAGCCTGGATGGCCGGCCCTCCTGTCCTCTGGTCTTCATCCCCCAGTTTCCCCGGGGATGCTGGAAGCTCTGGTTTGCACGCCGCCCATGTAGGTATGCCGGGTCGGGGATGGGAATGGGCTGGCGTCCCGGCCGGCCGACAGCGTTGGCAGCGCCTGCCCCGCCATGTGTCACGGGCTCCGCGGAGGGGCCCGGGTCTCTCTCTGACACCATATGGAACTAAATGGTTCTGGAGAGTCACTCAGTGAGCTGAGAAGGTCAGCGAGGAGCGACGGAAACGGCCCGCTCTCCTAAAGACTTCCAGCACTTGAATCTTACACGTTGTCTACGTCGGCCATTCCGCTTTCATTTTTTTTATAGTTTCGCATTTGGTTTAGGATTTCAACCCAAGTGTACATATAAAAGGCGCTATAAGACTGCTGTTATATTTCATTCAAAGTGCGTCACTGAGTGTGTGCCACGCAAAAAAGCTAATGTTAGCCGCACCCAAGTTAAAAGTACACACAAAGCTGGTAGAGCATTGACGGCTGATAAAGCCGCACTGATGAATCGACACGGGCAAGCTCATATGTCATTACAAGGCACTGTCACTATTTCTCACAGTCCGGTGAGTATGTCCACATCCTCCGTCATTGGTGTCTCAGAGCCCTCTTAGCTTGGCCTTTCAAAACCTGTGAAATGGTCCAGCTTAGCTGCTGCTGAGGGGCAGTGTGTGTGTGGTGGGGGGAGGGGGGGCAGGGGGGTTTGAATCACTCTCAGGCGGGGGAGTCTCCCTCAGGGTGAGGGTGAGCGCCTTTAAGCCATGTTAGACAGATGGAGAGGAACAGATCACCTCGCTACGATTGCCTGGATGGAGAGAGAAGCACAGAGATTAACTGCCCCGGGCTTTATCTCATTAAGCGCATCTACTGGTGCATCGCCAGTCGGCCTCGGGTGAGACTTTGTCACTCATAGACTTACTGTAGCTTGCCGGCTTTTACTCCTGTCTTCAGTTTGCGTGCTCTTTCAGTTGCTTGTATCTTAGAGTGGTGCAAACTCTATATAGTGTGTATAGGAAGGTCAATTATAACCCTGGAAATTATATTGGCAATACAAGGTGAAGGTGACCACAGGTCAGATTAAAGTATATGGCCAAAAGTTTGTGTACACTAGCTTCTCATTGTGAAATCAACACACCTGCTAAACCTGGCAATTAGTTGGTGAGCTGAATGAGGTGTGTTTCAGCAGGGAAATTAGTAAACTGTGGTGCCGACTGGCCCTCCAGGACCGGAATTGGGAAACCCTGATCAATACCACCTCAGAGCAGAGTCATGGGAAGGCAGACAGGTTCAGTTTAATGATCATGTGTCCCTGAGGTTGCGGGGGTAGCAACTATCTCTTGTAGGGGGCGCAGATGAGGGACAGGACCGAATGGGGAAATGTAATGAAATGTAAACACGGGAAGGCAGGGGGCATTTAAACGTGACGCAGCTGCAGCCAGGACATCGTGGGGGAGACCATCTCGGGAGCTTTGTAAGGGGGGGTGTGGGGCTTAGCGGGTCAACGGCGTCCTTGGGGGGTTCAGGGATCGTCGGGTTTTGTGGGCTGGCAAACTTGCAGGAGGGGAGTTGTAGCTGTGAAGGGGACGGAGGCCTTTGGAAGACACACTGACGTCAGAGAAAAAGCCCTCTGCTCTAAGCGGATGGCTGGGATGGGGGTGCTCTTCCATAAGTGTCTCTCACAGTTTTTGTGGCACACGTACTCTGGTATGCTTTTTAGGGACCTCATGAAGGAGTCTGCGTGCATTGGTGCTTTTCCAGGCCAAAGGGCTGGTTCCTATCAGATACCTTCTTGGAAACATGCATTAGGGCTGCCATTTACATGTACTGTAATGCCAAAGGAGATTTCATTAATAAAACGTTCCTAGCTTCTCTGATCTATACTACAGTAATGAAGAGTCCATTTTGTTGGTCTGCTTCCAATACACAACAATTAGCATTTAATTTACTTCAATTCTCTGTATGATTTTGAAACTAAATATGGCCTTTAGTCACTGGTTCTTGCGGTAACTAAAAGGTGCTTCGCCGTCAAAAATATTATCTTTAGAAACGGAATTTGCGCAAAATAGTGTCAGTGTGTCCGTGTTAAAGGTCACCATAATGAACAAAACAGATCTGATGTGAAAATCCTGTCTTCTGTCTGCGCTTGACAGAATTGGCTCAGACAGTGATGTGGGAATATCTAATTATACTGTGAAATGTTGATGATGTTATGACTACGGCAGAGGCTTGCAGTGTGCCGTGCGAGGCTGACTTAACGGCCATTTTAAAAGTTCGCACGGGAGGAAGCGTTCACGCGGCATGTGGATGGCAGTGATGGTGACAAGATGCAGGGCGCTCTGGGAAGACTGCCTGTAAATTAATATTTTACAGCTGAAAACTGAAGGCAAGATAAATGTCTGAATAGGTCAGAGGTTAAGAGTGCAGAGATTAAAAATCATAAATAACAAAAAAATAGTGTTTGTTACTTGTCCACACAGATCCTGAAATGCACAAACACATACATACGCCATGTCTGCACCGATGCTGAAATACACACACAAACATGCATTTGTATTCATATCTTTGTAAGGACCATCCATTCATTTTTATGGGTATAACCCTAATCTCAACTATGACAACCTTAACCCCTACCCAGCCCTAACCTTAACCATAAGTAACCAAGCGAAATACAAGACTTTTGGCATTTTTAGTTTCTTAATTGCATTCACAGATTTTTATTAAACTGAATTTCCCCTTGTGGTGACCAAAAAATAAGTTCCCTCCAAGGTCAAAATAACAGATTTGTATCCCATTGTAGGGACATTGCCCATTTGGCTCTTATTAAAATGTTTTCCGGCTTAAGATTGACCAGATATTTCGGTATTGAGGGTGAAGGAGCATATAACCTCTCGAAGAATCATTTTATAGTTTTTTCATGTTTCAGTTTTGACTTATTCATGTACATCTTAGTTGTGCTCCTTGTTTGTAAGTTTGTGTTTGAGTTTCACTGTTTGTTTTGTGTAATTTCCTCAAAGAAATTGTTTGAATTGAATTGAATTGTGTGCCCCCTGATCGCCAGCAGACTTCAGAAGCCATTTTATTAGCGCAATGTTTCCCAATCCAGTCCTTGTGGACCCACAGATGGTCCATGTTTTTGCTGTGTCCCAGCTCCAGGGAGCGAAAATGTGGATTGTCTGGCAGGGAACTTGGAGGGAGCAAAAATATGGACCGACTGTTGGTCCCCGTGGACCGGATTGGGAAACACTGTGTTGGAGAATCTTTTCATTGGTTATGTATAGACGCATACTGGACAAGCAGGCTAACTCTGGGCCACAGCCTTGAATTTACAGTGCGCTCAGTGTGGGAGTTCATCCCGCCGCCCTCATCCAGCCCCCTGCAAGAGGGAATGCTTCCCTACAGGCTGAGCACTGGCTGACGCCCGCACATCTGTGTTTGCATGTGGCACGGCAGAGCCGTGCTGGCTTGCTCGCGCTCTGCCTTCTCACTCTCACTCTCTCTCCCTGTCTTTTTCCACACTCTTCTCCTTGCTGTGGTTTCCATGGAGACAGCTGTGTTCTGCAGAAGTGACACAGAGTCGTAACTATGATGGGGGTGCTGTCCTTACGTGCGCCTTGATTCTCCTGTTCGGTCACGTCGTCGTTTCCTTCATGTGATGGTTGACAGCTTAAATTATGATAATTAGGCTGAATGACATCGTTCTTACAATTATTCTTGTCGATTCGGGTCTGTTTTTTTTCTTTTCAACTTTTTGAGTGAGAGTGTGTGTGAGCCTGTTAGTATGACCCAAGCAGGCCTGTTGGTGGTGCTCTCGGGGCGTCAGTCGTGTGTGTTTCAGCCTCCCTCCTCATCGCCAGCACGCTGCAGCAGGGCCCTGCCGGGATCTGCCTCTTGTTACAGAAGGCGCAATTCAGGAAATGCGATGTCTGCTGCATGGGAGGCAGTTTGCTTGTGCTCTGCGGGTGAACGCGAGTGCTTCCTCACACCAGCCTCACGGTATGCCCGGATATTGAGCGTCAGCGTGCAGGCAGAGACTCCAGAGTTGCTCCCCTTCCCGGCAAAGATGGGGAAGCCAGAGTCCGGTGTTGCCTGGGGATGTGCTGTTATCAGTCAGACGTATGCGCCGAGTCATGCAATGAGGAAATGCGATCAGGGCAGTCCTCGCTCTCCATGGTATCCACTCATAACCGAGAACTGGATTAGCATGTCACTCGGTTAACCGAGTGCACAGTCCTGCACAATCATGACAGTTTCAATTAATTATTTTAAGGTTTGCTTACACTTATTGGCAGAGTCTTATTGCTGCACCAAACGTTTAGTGCATGGTGTTTTTGGGATGTAATGTTTGGAAGTAGCTGTATATGTATGGCTTCCTACTTACATGCGTATTACACACACACACATACACATATATTTATAATTGTGTTTGTATATTGGATATATTTCTAAGTTTATATGTGCTCAGGACATATTAAAATCAGTGAGCACATCTGCTACATTTGTTAATGCTCCTGATCTCCAGTTGCTTCACACTCCTTGTATGACAGCGTGCTTCAGTAAGGCACACTTTTAGGGTGACGCTGGAATCCACAGGGTCTCTCCTGCTCACTCTCTCTCTCCTCTCTCCCTGGTGAACTGCCCTCACTGCACCTCTCGAGCTTTAAAAGCAGACAGGGGGGCTCGCCTCCAGCCTCAGTAAGAGTGAACACACCTAAACATCATGATGGGGTGTTTAAAAACCATTAAGTCATGCGGATAAACTGCAGCGCTTCTGTAGTGTCACCCATGTGATACTGTGCAGGTGGCAGAGCTGAGTAAACAGTCTCTGAAGCTGCGGGCCTGATTTAGAGGCCTTTAATCTCACCCCTACCCCCCCAGAACAGAGTTGGGGCCCTCTGGGCAAGGCAGAGATAGGAACGGACAGGCCATCATGATTTTGGGGGATGGGACGAAGAGGAGTATCTCGTCTCTAGGAAAATGTTATGGACCCTGATCGAGGCTTCTGGATCTTACTTAATGTCATTGAAAGACATCATACTCTCTCATTTCTTTTTGCATACTGATTGATTATAGGCCTGAATGCCCAGCACAGCAGAATAGGGAAATATCAGCTGTTCTCTGTATCTGTACGGAAGTGTGTCCATTTCAGCAGCTGGAGTTTTACAGACATATCATCTGCATTTAACCGGCAAACTTCATGTTGAACTTCATGTTGGTGTCTATGACCAGCACCTGCTGCTCTCTCAAGCTGAAGAGCCGAACCTCTGGGGATCTTAAGGCGTGTCAGACGGCAGGCCTGCCTCTCGCTCCGCTTCCCCATTTTTCAGAAGCTCGGCCAACAGGGGGACACCTTTCAGGGAACCGCACCTCCATCCGTCGCAGAAAACTGCGGCTGTCATCCCAGCCTGCGGGGAGAGCTCTGCCGCGAGGCACCGCTGCTCCGGCAGGTGGTTGCGGTTCTGTTGCGTTTTTGCCGTTGCATAGCAACCGTGTCGGTAGCTTTGGGCCAGGAGCGTGTCATGCAGGAAAGTCTCTGGTGAGTGCAGCATGCTGTAGGCATGCCCAGATGTTCTCTGCAGCACACGCCCTGTTTGCCTTGTGATGGAGAAGAGCCCCAGGGTGACAGGCATGGATCCTTCCGATGAAGCCTGCTCTCACCGCAGGGTGCGGACGCGTCAGGTGCTGGTACTCTCTGCTGTCCATCTCCCTCATCGGTGACAGTAAGGAGGACTGACAGGTTCTGGGGGGGAATGACAGATTATCTCTCCTTTTTTTTGAGAATTAATCAGGAATATTCTCAGGTCTGCCTTAGACTGAAGAACAGCTTCGAATAGAATCTGCATTAATACAAACGCACTGCATGTTTTACAAATTAGGGAAAAATATCAGAGCAATTTTTTATGTAAATAGATATGCAAAATGTGTGCGGCTGTCCGGTGTTTGGTTGTGGATGTGAATCCTAATATCTCCGATGGGTTTTAGTGAGACGTCCTCCTGTGATGATCTGCAGTACGTGGAGCCACAGTGCTTCATTGGTCCAGCGTCTCATAAGGAAGTATCATTAACCACAGGAAAAAAAGAAATGTGCACAAACACATGCACGCACACGTGTATATGCACAGACACACGCACACATACACACGTGTATATGCACAGACATACGTACACATACACAGACACACGCATCGTACACGCATGCACATGCATGCGTGTCTTTTGATTGCAGTTACCGGTTTTTATAAAATCGAGTTTCCCCTTGTGGTGGACCAAAAAGGTTCTCCCCACAAGGTCAAAATAAGAGCTTTTTTATCACATTGTGGGGACCCACAGTGTAATATATACATGACACACACACTGACACACACACACACACACATGCTCAGAGACTGCGAGCCGCAAGTTGGTGCAGGGAGCCCGCAGGCGGAACATGAGCAGGGCCTACGAGTCCTGGCTTGTTCCTGGCGAGGGGCTGGCGCCCCCTTTCCTCTGCTGGCTCCCAGGTTCTGGGGCCCCGGCGCCAACAGATGACACCCCCGTCGATGGTGTGTGGGAGCGACCGGGGGCCAGTGGACAGTAGACACAGTGCTGTGGGTCTGTGGGGTCTGTGCTCAGCCCCACCTCAGAGAGGTTCCCACCGTTCCCTCCATGTCCCGGCGTGTTGGGAGCTGCCCGGCCTGCACAGGGGTGGGGGGGAGGTGAGGGCAGGGGCAGGAGTGGGGCTGTGCTGGGAGAGCCCCGGGAGGTCCCCCAGTGCCTACTTGGGTGGTTAGTCATGCGTGTTTTTTTTTGTTTTTTTTTTTTGTGAGAGACGGCCCCATATTTGCCGGGCACTGCCCCCATCTTTCACCCCTTCGCTCAGCCTGAGGAATTCAGGTCTTTCGAGGCTGTAACAGGTTTTCCAGAGACCTGGGCTACAGAGAAAGAAGGAAACAGGAACAGTTTCTCTGGAGAGAGAAACTATCCTAGTTATTGGTGGGGGTGGAGGATGATAGAGCTCACCGCTGCTCATGTCTAGCATGGCCTGATTCTGAAGTTAAAAGGTCCCTCATGTTTAGAGCCTAGGAACATACTGTTTAAGTACTCAAACCTCGGGTAAGTACTCAGGACGAGTGCTTTGGGGAGCTGAACTCCATCCATCAATCGGACTGCCTGTTTATCAGTTTACCACCACTGTTTGTTTAGCACTGTCTTATCACTATGGTTTCCTATGGGATTCGTGTTTATTTTTATGTGTCATATGCTGAGTGTTACATGTCTGAGGAGTTCTTGCTCTTAGGTTTGTTCTGCCCTGGCAGTGTTTGACAGCACACTTGAACCCTTGACCTCGAGTCCTAGACGTCTAGCTGTCCCCATTAACAACATGCTCTGCAAGCGTGGCTGCGGCACATCGCCAGACTCCTTATGCCTGGAACTCGCTGGAGCCCCCTTCTGATTCCCAGAAACGCAGCACCAAACGCTTCATGCCACTGGGCCGAGCCGATACAGTATCCAGTGACACTGATGCCCAGTAAATGGGTGGGCATCTCTCATCTCTGATGTTTTGCGCTTGTGGCAGAGGGAAAGTTACATCAGGTCTGTGAAGAAGAAAAAAAAAAAAGGTTATGGGAAAGCTTGTTTGCTTGATTCACACTAGGTCTGTGGGTTAGGGATAAAAAAATTATGTATTTTATGTGTCCGGAAGAAACATTGCAGACATGGCTGTTCCGTTGTTGGTAAACAGCTTATGGCGAAGTGTTACTGCCATTCTGCAAGCTGCTCCTAAAAGCTCGCAAAGCGGACGTGGGGGAGATAGCCTGGAGCCGCCCGGCCAGCTGCACGCATGCTGTCTTGGACGGCGTCTCCACTTTTCTCAAATGTGGTCTCCTGGTCCGTGTGCGACTCATTTAATGGGGACGCTGAGGCTTGTGCTGAGATCATCAATTAGCCTCCCATCTCTCACACAAACACAGAAATTGGACTGTCCTCAGTGAATCATAACGACCACGAGGAAAATGGACTTAATGTAAAAATTGCATGTCTCTGTGTGATTCTCTATGTACTGGGGCAGCCATTATTACTAGCTTTGTCTGTGCTTTTAAATAATTTATCGATATGTGGGTTAATTTTTTGTAATGAAGTACAGATTGATAGTCGGCGCTGAACACATTAAAGTAGCGTTTGTGGGTTTTATCATCGATTTTCAGTATATTATCATTTTCACTAGCCCGCCCTGTCAGACACTGACTGCATACAGAAGGTTGTTGTTCTTTGATACCGTCTTGGGAAGTTTATGCTCAGCTTGTCCTTGAACTGATTTCAATGGTCGGAATTTTTACAGATTACAAAAAAAAATCTTATTAGAACCATAAATAAGTATCGTGTATGTAACTTGGCGAAAAGTGCAGCCTGAAAGTTACATAAAACGTTTCATCAAAAAACTGAAAAAAACTCAGACTCAGATTAAAAGTAAAATTTATTAATGCACCTGGCTTATGAAATGCACACAGAACTCCAGACGGTGTCAGTGAGGTTGTGGTCTCAGGCCCGTCCACAGCTGGCGGGCTGATCTGTGGAGTCGTCATGGAGGTGACGATTGGTGCCTCCTTCCTCGGGCTAGACTGCCTCAAGCGTCGCATGTCACACACAGTCTGATATGTGACACAGGAATTTGTTACCCTGGTGAAATCAGGTGGTTGAATTACGGGATCACCTGAAGCCAATGCGTCTCGCATAAGGACCGGTGCGGGGAGATCAGGGAAAGACAGTTGCCGTTTTCTTTTCGCCACCTTGTTTGCGGTTTGACGGATTGTTGCGGTAAAGGAAACGCTCACGTCTGACCCGTGTGTGAGCTCCCTGTCAGGCATTATTGAAGAGAGGCAGTGGGGTAGGCAGGCTGGGGCTCGCCTGGACTCCAGGGTGGGAGGGATGGGAGGAAGGAGAGGGGAGGGAGGCAGAGTGTGCAGGGAGCCATGTGTCAGCTTAAGGAGGAAACTGGAACCCCTCTCACTGAATGGAGCCTTTATTTTTGGTCAGGTTATTTGTGTGGCATTTACAAAACATGACATTAGAGATATTAAGTTTAAAGGCGATTCGATGTAAAGTGAACATGGCACATTGCGTATCTGCGTGCGTCTGGGATGAAGGAGAGCCGCCCATAATCGGGTTATTTTGGGTGGACCGTTTGGTGCGGGCGGATTATTTTGAAAAGGAGCGGGCCCATTATAGTGGGTTTGTGGAGGTTCTGGCGCCGGTGACCCACCGCTGATGTTTCAGAGCTGGGCGCTCGCTTCCCAGCTGGAAGAGCTCAGGCACATTGTGTCAGGGTCAGGCTGCTGCGGGGGGGGGCAGCACTGCGTCGCTGCTAATCCCGCCCCTGACCCCCCTCCCCTGCTAGAGTGTGTGTCACCACTGGTCTGGCTGGGAAGCTGGGGAGGTAAAGGAGAGTGCTGGTGTTTCACCACTAGTATTACTGGAGGGAGACCAGCAGCCTAATGATGCAGGTCTGACCTAGAGGAGGGGTGTGTTTGGGGGGGTGGTTTAACCTCGCCAGGCAGTTATAGCCAGCAAATAGTTAAACATCTGAAGGCAATGGGAAATGCCCCCCCCCCCCAAGTAGGTGTATCCAAACTGTGTGATGAGGGTTGCTCTATATAGAAGGAGAGCAGTGAGTCAAGTTCAGAGAGCCTCTCGCAGTCCGCCGCCCTGCCAGGATTACCCGTCTGTGGGATTACGCGTTACTGCTGACAGCATGTCCGAGGGCAGGAAGAAGGAGAGGAAGGGGAAAAAGAGAACAGGCGTCGCGGAGCGGAGGGACGAGACGGACCCCATGGAAGGTAACGGGCCAGTGGGCCGTCCATGGGAGAGCGGGGGGCACTGGCGCATCTCGTTAAAGCTGCCCGCTGTCACCCCGCCGTTTGGTCCGGGTGGCGAGGAGGTGCAGAGCTGCGGGCGCTGGGTCGAGCTAAGCATGGAGACTCCTCAGCCTGCCCCCACGTGCAGCCTAGCGCTGTTCCCACGCCTTTTAAATGCAGCCCTGGCGTTCCAGGAATTATTTTTTATTGCTCGGAAGTTTCGTGACTGTGAGCTGGCGTCCACACGTAGGTGCGTGCCTCTGTGCGTTGTATGATCTCACATCAGCAAGCTGAGCTCCCTGCTAGTGGCATTAAGGGTAATCGTGTGTTCACCGTTTATCTCATAGCGACGATGTCTGTAGTGGTTTGTAGTGATGGTGTCTGTGTTGGTGATTTGACCCTCCTTAGACCCCCACCCCCTTCATCCCACGGTTCTGCTGGGCCTGGGATGGGGTCCGGTCGGGCAGCTCTGAGTGTCACTGAGTATATAAATGTGGTACTTTTCAGACGTGCGGGCTGTGAATCCCTGAGGCATTACCTGACAAGCAGCGTTACCACTGATACCAGCGTCGTGCTTTTTCCAGCACATTAATACATTCATAAATAAACCGCCATAAGCAGAACGTACTCCTATGTTATTGTTCTGTATTTTTTTTTCCTTTTCATGTTTATCACTGAAACTGCAGCTCCTGCCAAGATTAACAGTAGCCAATCTCCGTGGCAGAGTAATGTGTCAAACTTTTCAATAATTTGCTGCACTTTGGAAAAAAAACGTTCTATACTTTTTTTTTTTAAGTAGTTGGACACTGGGTTGGACAGGTAGTATTGCATATTCGCAATGCAAAGTAATATCGTCAACACCACGGCTGCCATTACCACATCATCATTAATCATTATGATGTTTATGAGGTTTACGGTACACTTGATGAGGCTATAAAATGCAGTTGGAAATGTGGTGGTTGGGAAATTTAGGATTGAATGTTTAGAGAGATGGGAGCAGAGATGGGAGCAGAGATGGGAGCAGATGGGTGACTTGGCAGTCTGGATGGATCGGATTGGCCAGCCGGGCCTGTAGAACTGGGCCTTTGAACCTAGGACCACTCCCCTGCTGATTGTATTGTTCTTAAAAACAAGAATGGTGGAACCCGTCAATGCGGGTCGAGTGATCTGCACAAGCATTGCTCCCATTTACCTGACGTGCACTTTAATAGCCAGCTACTCCTGGGGTGGGAAAATGTTGCACACTCATTTTTTTCTGGCCAAAATGGAAATTTCTTTCTTTTAGTTAAATTATTTTATTCAGAATTTTGAGGGAAAACACCCCTCATATATAGAATGTCGGCTGCATATTAAAAAAATGTGCAATATCATTTAGCATAAGCATTGTTTTTAATAGACCTGTTTACACACACACACACAGGTTTGTAATTATATCTTTGTGGGGACTCCATTCATTTCTATGCGGAAAACTCTAATCCCAACATGACGAGTGTAACTCTAACCTTAACCATAAGTAACCAAAAAAAATATTTTTACTTTTTTGATTGCATTCACAGGTCTTTGTGGGGACCTAATCCACACACACACACACACACACATACACACAGCTCATGCTTTATCCCGGGACGTGTGGAGTTTTTTAAAAGCACGCTGCTCCTCCGGGCTGCTGAAATGCTGACTTACAGATTCCCTCCAGGTGCCGCCAGCGATGCCGTTTCCCTCGAGCTCCACAACGAGCTTAATGAGGGCTTCTCTGTTGTCCCCTGGCCTCTGATCACCTGATCTGTCGGCTCGCCACGGCAACAAAGCGAGGCGGAGGGTCTGTACGTGATCCTTATCTGGCTGCTTTGGCTAGTGGGGAAAACATGAAAGAGTCCTTTTATAACCCGAGATGGGATCCAGTCAAGCTAACACTTAGGAGGTTGTGTGCAGTGTTTATGCCACTTCCGTTTTGTCATCTTCATATCTTTGTGTGTGTGTGTGTGTATGTGTGTGTGCGCGCGCGCACACTCAGTTATATCAGAAGTTATCTGACCAGGTAGACAAAATTTAAAAGCAGTGATATACACCTCTAGAATATTACTGGGCCAAAATAAGACACATAGATGATAAGAGTGATTGTTAAAACACACACACATAAATCAATGGAAACATCACTTTTAATCGCAGCACTCAGTGTCACCACCTTTGGTCATAAACATGATATGACAGGAAGCAAAGCCGGGCCCTCAGAATGGGCTCCCAGGTCCCGTCCGCCCGGGGTCTTCTGAACAACCCGAAGCTCCCGCAGTTCCGTTTATTGCATTCCTAGTTTTTTGTTATTCATTGCAGAGTCTTCACTCGACAGCATGCTCTGTCCAGACGAGCTTCTCTCTCTCTCTTTGATTTTTCCCCTTTTTTAAACTTACGGTCATACTCATGATGGATCTTGTTGTCACTTATCATGCAGACACTCAGGGGTCTCTGGGTGTTTTTGACGAACATGATGGACCTTCAGCTGAAGATGAAAAGTGGCCCGTGTAATGTAATGTATGTACGTATGTATATGATACTCCTTCCTTTGACTTTTCCGTATCAGATTATGTATCCATCTCAGTGGCCCAACTTTAGGGAAGGGCACTCAAGGGGATTTCAAATTACTGGGAGTTTTCTGCACTACATGCATATAAATATTTCCAGTGTTTTTGAGATACAATTTCTTTCAAGCTCCTGTTGGATCCATATTAAATGGCCTTGGACTGACAAAGGCGTTAGCTGTCTTTGTGTTCATACTGTGACATGGAGGTGAGGTGACATGCTGAATTTAAACAGCGACTTTATGAATATGATCCCTTCATAAGGATCAGCCACTATGTATGTTACATTTTACATTTCTAAATCTCTGCCATATTTCAAAGGTTATGAAATACAGGTATGTATTTACCTAACAAACTGAAGTTCCCTTAAAAGTAAATTATACATGGTTCCTAGAAAATATTCTTTTCTTTGGTTTTTAATGAGTTATTAAACTTTTTTGTATGGTATTTATTATTGTTTGGCCACTGATTCACACTGTACTGAATGTCTCCCTCCTGTTGTTGTTGTGGTGTCACACTAGCTCAGGACCATGGCTTCACATCTCCTGCTTTGTGGTTGGGTGTGTGTGTGTGTGCGTGTGGGGGGGGGGGGTTAGGGTATGCATTAATTGTGGGGAACAAATGTCCCATAGAAATGAGTAGACGGTTCCCACAAAGACATGAGTACAGGTGTATGTGTGTGTGTGTGTGTGTGTGCGCGTTTGTTTGTGTGTGTGTGTGTGTGTATGTGTGTGTGGTTTTGTGTGCATGTGTGTGCACGCGCGTGCGTGCCCGCATGTGTGTGTTTGTGTGTCGGGGAGGTGGTTAGCATGTTCTCCGACTGTACTGGTTCCCTCTGGGTGCTCCAATTTCCTCTCACAGTCCAAAAACATGTGGCTAGGTGAATTGGCAATGCTCGATTGCTCACGGCACGTGCGGATGTTGTAGTAGAATGTAATATTTTCTAAAATAACACGTCTCCTTGGTTCATGAGGGAATATAAATTTTCCTCTTATAAGGTCTGCCTTCTCAGTAATAGAAAAATGAACTAAATTCTAAACTGTATTTATTTTTTTAAATAATATTAGATCTTAATTTGATGAATAATAAACAAATCACAACTTCTAATAAAAGTTTTTAATGTGAGGTTCTACAGGTCTACAAGCATGCAAGCCTCTTTTTTAACTATAGTTCTTACATTTGCTTAATTATGGCCTCAATTTAAGGTTTGGCACTCGTGGTGATAGTGACAGCAGTAAGGCAGCACAGTGGTTAGGAACAAAAAATCGTGAATCGTTGCTGATTTGAGTTCCTGAAGGATACAAACCATACTACCCTCTAACAGATACTTAACCTCCCTTCTTTAAAAACATATTCGACTGAACAAACATATTTTTTCTTTACGCGTGCCAGGTAAGTGAAATTAGAGGATGATAATGATTTGACATTTACTCCTCATGAATACAAATTACTGAATATTTGTAGGTAAAAGGAATGACAAAACAAACACACGTTTTATCTGAAAGGACACTCCTTTGTTTTGGTTCCAGCACCTTAGGATGGAAAGTTCCAGAGGGGCTTATTTGCTTGTAGTAAAACTTATTTTGGCATTTTATACGATAGAACATAATACACGGGTATCATGTATTTTGACTAGTATTGTGTGGGTTTAATGACCTGAGGGAGATATACTTAAGATGACTCAGCAGGTACATTTTTATGGTCTGAATCAGTAAGTGTGACTCCCCCAATCTGTTTAATAAGGGCTTATAAGTGAGGACAGGATGGAGATGTAGACTATTTGATGTGTATTTCACGTCAGGTTTAATGGTTTGCTCTGCTATCTCTGCAGTAGTTATGTTTCAGGATCTGAGTAAAAGTTATAAGTGGTAACATGAGATGCACAAGTCAAGATACCCGAAACACAGAAATGAGCCGACTAGTGTAATATTTACAGCCGATTCGCGGTCCTGCTGCAGCTGTGTGTCTCCATCTGCCATGGTTAACAGAGTTATTTCATGAGTACAGTTCCTGAGGACGCGTTGAAGCTTTCTGTCAGTGAGGATATTTGTTGGTTTATGGAAAGATAATAAATTTTTCCTGAAATGCATTGCCAGTGAAAAATTAGATGTGTGGAAATTCAGAAAATTAAGTGTGTATTAGCGAAACATGACTTCAAGAAAATCTAGATTACTTTTATAGTTTTGTTTGATCCATTTATCAAATATAAATATATTTACATATTTATAAAAAAATATATATATATATTTCATAAAGACATGCTATTTACATTAAATGATTATAAAATTCCCCTGCAGCCTTCAACAGGATAATGGTCTGGAAGATGAATGAATGGATGATCAGTTCCACAATATTTTATGTAATGTTTATAGACTTTTTATACACTTAACTCATACACTGGCCAATGTTCAGTATATCCTAAACGAGGTTTCTGTACTCATATTAAAATCTACTTTTGCTATGATATTGATCATACCCATAGAGGTTTACAGGGCAGTGAGATGTAAGCCCTACTCCCCAGCTACGTGTAACTGACTTTATAAGCCAGATTATTGGACACAGTCTCATGGTCACATGAACTTGGGGTCACATGGGACAGAGCCAGCGTGAGCCTCAGAACTGTCAGCCACCGTCTGTGTCCAGGTCAGGGGTCATGGAGGCCAAACGCCCTCAGCGGCTGCAAAGCGACTGCACGTGCGTGCGTGCAGTGACGCACCGTGCTCAGTGGCATGTGTTCACCATGCTCCGCTCCCTGAGGTGCATGCAGCTGCACTTCACAATCCAGTGGAATTCTCTCGATATCGACGGAACCTGCTAAAAACAACGAGTCGCGCTACAGAGTAGCGCTTACTGGGCTGTGACTGGTGTAGCACGGGCCCTCGGTGAACCCAGGTCAGTGAGCAGTCTACCTGAATCATGGACTTTCTCTGCGCTCATCCACAGTCATGCTCACTGTGTACAAAACATTAGAAGTAACCTCACACCGCTTCCACATCGCACCTTGAGACTGGAAAGACTGGCCGTGTTCTCCGGGTTGGATCCATCCACTGGTTACTGTCTGCCATCTCTGTACTCGCTTTCCTCTGAGAATGTTTCATAGCTTCCTCAGGGTGAGTAGAATGCAGTGTAATCATACGAGTGGCGTGACAAACATCAGCAGATGGCACGGTGATCAGACGCCTGCAGAAGCTGCCCTGCGATGGCAGGAAAGGGGGTTCCGTGCCTCGCAGAAACAGGCTTCACCGGGGCAACAAAATGGGTCATTCCCATCCGAACCAGGGTGTCATTACAATGAGGGTTTTAATTGGAGTCATTATCCACAGATGGCTTTTCGCTCTGCATTTTCGTTCCATTAGTATGCATTGGCATGCATGTTAACCTAGCTGCGGTGCAAGCAGTGAGAAAAAAAATTGTGATTAGTGAATTTTAAAATAGTGAGCCATTTAAAAAAAGGTGTGGGGTGGGGTCTTTTTAAAGTTCCCACATGATAAATGTAACCGCGAAATCTGCATTTCTTGCGGGCTTGACTCCTATGCATTGGAGGTGGGGTCTATTTACCCCCATCTCCATTGTTTTCTATCAGAATGGATACCGCCCCCTATAAATAAGTGAGGGAAGTGGTGTGGGAAACGGGGGTGTGCCTGTTTGGTTGTGTGTGTGCATGCAGAAGCACATGGCAACGGTGTGCGTGACAGTGCGAGCAGCACGTGTGAAGGCCGAGGGCGTGTGTGCGTGCATGCGTGCGTGTGAATGTGCACGAATGTAGCCACTCGTAGATAATTTGTGACACCTGAACTGGTGTAAGGGAGAGTCTCGGGGAAGACACGGAGCAACAGCGACGTCGAGGCTGTCCCTCCGCAGATGAAAGCCAATCCTCGCCCTGTGTGTTTCGCATTCCCGCTCGTACGCCGTTCCAGTGCACAACAGAGAAATGAGGCCTGTCGTTCCTCTGACACCCACAGAGGGGGACGTGCCAACTATTCAGACTGAAAGGCTTGGTAGCCCCCCCACACCCCTGCGTGCATCGCAGTCGGAGCTGTCTGCTTTGACATCGGGCCCATGCATGTAGGTAGCTGCTGCAGGTCATATACCACATTCACATCTTGTATCACCTTATATATACCAACATGGCCTCTGTCCCGTTTCCAGGGAAACCTGCAATGTGCGGCTAGCTGTGTTAACCCCGCGTGTGTCAGCCATCAGACAGCACCACGTCCATCCTCATAAACGGTTCGGTTTTCCAGATCGGGTTCCAGATTCTGTTATATAACTGCTGTTTAGTCAATAAAGAGCTGCAGCAAGGCTCAGTCAGAGAAAGTCCTGGGGTCTGAGTCACATTACATTCATAACAGTGGCACATAACTGGCACCGCTCTGCCACCTGCTGTGGGTGAGAACATTGTGAAGTGCCACCCAAAAGTCCTGTGCTTACAGGTAACTGATAAGCTCTGGGCATGTGACTCTCAGTCATGCAGATCGAGCCATGGGCTTGCTGTGAGCATGCAGACTACTGCTTATTACTCAACTTATTGCTTATCTGAGCTGAAATGGAATGGAAATTTCTAACATCTAGACAGGACTTTTCACAATGAATTCAGCCTGAGTACATGGAAGTTTGAAATGCAGTTTTGACACGTTTTTATAGAGTACAACAGAGCTGCACCTGGGGTGCCGTTTTACACACTCCTGACCCCAGTGCGCTTCATGATGAAACATGTGATAGACAGTGGCGGGGGGGGGTGTGGCGCTGGAAAGGCCAGAGAGGGCGTGGCAGCAGCTGGAATGCAGAGTGCGGTTCTGGATCACCTGCTCCGTCCATCGGGGAGATTTCCTCACGGTGAGGAACGTGGACACAAGGGCGCTACGCTAGCAAATCAGGCACAGAGGCAGGGGGACATGAACATGTGTGCTGGAGCAAATTTGAAACATCTGATTTGTCCAACACTCCGGACCCCACCCCCTACCCCCGGTGGGAGCAAATCGTGGACGCCAGGACACAGATTTTCTCTAGTGCTGACCGGCTTTCTGATAGGATGCCGTACATCTGGCAGGGCACTGTGTACGCAGGTGAAGCACCTGCGCAGGCAGAGGCAGGCCGCTCTTTTCCTTGACCTTTACCTTGGGGTCTGCGCCCGGTCTGGTCCCCGTCACCTGCAGGATGTATGATCTTGTTTTTTCTCCCCTTTCTCCTGCATCTTCCCGCCCCTCTCCTCCAGCCGCAGCCCCAAAGTTAAAACAGCTGAAGAACCAGGCTGTGTCAGAGGGGGGGAAGCTCTCACTTAAATGCGAGGCCACCGGGAACCCAGCCCCTTCCTACAAGTGGTACAAAGATGGCAGCGAACTCAAGAGGAGCAAGGAGATCAAAATAAAATCCAACAAGTAAGTTTATCTGAAAAACAGAATGCAGACCCTATTAGAACTTCCTGGCACTTTGTGAGTGTTATGAGCCGACAGAAAATTCCTTGATTCTCATGCCAAACTTACCATTAAAGCTCTAAACATATGATTGTTGGAATCAGGGAAGTGTGTCCCAATTTGATTGCATTTTTTCGCCATTAGATGGCTCCCATTAGGTAGCTGTGTATTGAAAACAATGCTGCAGTGAGATTCGTTTTCGCACTTCATCAGCCTGTGTATAACAGAAGCAGGCGTGGTTTTGTATGTGGGGTGAACAGATCAGTTGTTGACACTCTAGGTTACTCACACAGAAAATAAACCTTTGCGGCTGATAAACGCAAATTTCTGAAGATTAAATAATTGCTTGCTGACAGATGACAGACACTTTGTCAGTTTGCAAGCCTGAGCCATAACACTGTGTCGAACAAACTGCAGAAAACAGCACCAGTAAACTCCTGTTCATCCCAGATTTAATCAACAGGCTCTGCCAGTTTCACTGTGAAGCCATTTTATGGCTCGACTTTCAGTTTCATTCCTCTGTCTCTGCTAGAACTATCATATTGTCAAATCATATGAGATCAATACAGTACCAGTGTTATCCTGACATTTATACTGATTTATAACGTTAAAGCCACGCAAATACTGCAAAGTTAATTTAAAAGCTCATAATAGAAGATAGATTAAAGGGTGTTTGACATGCTGACTAAACAAAGTTTGAGATAAAGCCAGTGTCAGGACCAACCAAATGACTACATTACATAGTTATTACTCTGTTCCAGGCTGAAATTATGACCTTGTCTCTTGGCAGGAAGAACTCCAGGATTCAGATCAATAAAGCAAAGCTAGAGGATTCTGGGAATTACATGTGTGTGGCGGAGAACATGTTGGGAAAAGATAACACGACGAGCACTGTCAACGTCCAAAGCAGTAAGTGTTAACGTTTTTCCTGGGAATTCCACGTGCAGGGATGAAATCCATTTTCTTTTCTGTGTATTGTAGAGGTAGACCTCCCTGGTCTCCCTGGTGCAGGTCTAGGAAAACTCACTAAATCACTGAGCACCTAAAACAGCCACTAACCCGTGTCAGTCCGTAAAAATAATCAACCTGAATGAGGGCTTTGTTTGAAATCCAAGCCAGAAACTTCTCCAGCAGACCCGAATTAGTGTCGTCCTTCCTGGGAGAGCGGAGCGCTCTGGCTCACCGATAAGGAATGTTAATTTCCTTTGTGTTTTCCAACACAGTTTGCCATCCAGTGAGTCAGCACGGGTGTCGTCCACGTGAGCGTGTGTGAAGGGTTTCCCCGGCTCCCGCTCGCAGGCCAAAGGCACTCAGTCCGATCTCATCTGTGATCTCGGTCCCACATCACGGCTCTACCCCTGCTTTTTAGAGATTATCTGCTGTTTACTGCATCTTATGCATTGTGTATGAAGAAAATATCCCCAGTAGGCAAAAATGCTTGGAAAAGTCGAACTGGAATTCTTTGGGTAAATTTATACTGGTGCTGTTGGTAATACTTTTGGGTCTTACTGCAGTATTACTACGGTATGTGCTATATGTGCTTTCTGTAAGTGCAAAGGGTTTGTGGGGAGACTTAAGCAGTGTATGTTTGTGGGTGGTAAGTCAGGGTCATGGGGAGTAGACAGATCTCACAGACAGGTTTTATTGCGTTTAAATGACAAGTTTTACTCTGCAGGGCTCCTGAACAAAGGCAAGATCGGACATATTCGGCTCGGTTTGGCTTCGGGCAAGGGAAATAATTGTAAGCAAATGTTCACTGAAAGACAGGAATAAGGCGGTGAAAAATGCAGCAGGGCTACGTGAGTGACGTTTAAGCAAACTTGACGAGTAGAACATTTATAAAAATGACAGGAGTGGAGAGGCACCAGTGTCCGAAAATATTTGGTTTCGTTCACATGGTTTGCCGTGTCAGTGTGCAGTGCATGAAGCAGCACAGCCATAAATGGGCAAATGCATCGGCTGATCTGAGATGATACATACAAAGCATGTAATTAAAACTGATGTTGACCCCTTAATCTGCTGAAGAACTTTGTGGGAATTTGAGTTTGACTAATGATCCGTTTAACTGTATGTCGTGAAAGGTTTTGGGAGCTGATGTATATGCAGGGGCAATATCTAATTTTTCATACCGTCCAGACATTATGCCGTGATATACGATATTTTGACGGTATTTTCAAATTGAGTAAATTTGTCAACCATGGACAATGTATCATATTGGCACAATGCATAACAAGCCCATTGGTATATTCATATGTTACTTTGATATTTGGTATTAATGTGTTAAATCTAGCAGAAGTTATATTTTGCTAATATCTTATAGTAGTATTGGCCTTTGTCAGTAGTACTGTGCCTGTGTGACTTTACATGGCAACATCTGTGAGTGGAGCTGCAGTGTTGTGAGGGCTGCAGTGATGTATCACTGCAGTTTTCCAGAGCAAAGCTGCAGCAGTGTGTGTCTGTGTGTGCGTGATTGCAGTGCTGGAGCAGTTTGCAGTTTCATCCTTGGATTACAGCAGTGTCTGCTGCCTGATACAGTGCTGCCCCGGTATTAGTGACACGTGATTGCACAGGTGAAAGCACCTGCTGTCTGCATTACAACTGCACATCGGCATGCTACTGCTGTGTTTCTCTGGGAGTTTTAGATGTGTTGCTGGGTGTCGCAGTGGCAAACATTTCACGGCCGTTTAAACAGAGATGCGGTCGACTGTTAAGAGCACGTAGAAACCAATGATCTGCCGATTCTGGATTAGTAGCCAATCAGGCACAGTCTCTTAGTGTGAGCAGCCTATCAGATCCACAGACTGACAGCCTCGCCCTCTCATTGTACTGATGTTGTGCGAAACAGAAAAGGGAAGCCCCCTTTTCCCATGTGACTTTGGCATCACTGAAATGCACTGTAATATGATTCATTGAGGTGATGGAGCTCTTGGAGGAGCATTTGCTGCATGCAGTAATTGAGGTCATTAATAACGGCCTGTGGTTTGATCTTTTAATGAAGGTTAAAAAGGGCCGTGGGCCAGAGAGTCACAGGAGGTGGACTTGGGAATTGCCGTGGCGGCTGGTGATGGCAAGCAGCCTCTCCCAGGCTAGTGCGGCCGCATGACCAAGGAAAGGCACCTCACCTTTAAGGGGCCGGCCACCTTTAAAGGGACCTGAACACTTCTTGTTGACACACGTCCGGGGAGATCATGTGGTGTTTAACTCATGGGACAAGCTCCTCCCGGAGGGTGATGGGCACTGGGCCCAGGGATGATTCCTTTGGTGGGAAATGACTGGATGCAAATATATGCGTTTGCATTTGTAACGATATATTATTGTAAAAGCAGAGCCATAAAGATTTTGGAGGGAAGCTAACAAGTGATGTGTTAAATAAATCAGTGGGTGAAGCTATAGCTGGCCAAGACAGTCCTGGACAAGAAAAATACTGGACAATATATAAAATACAAATCAAAACGTACTTTTTTTTGAAGGAAAGTGTTCCAGTTTATAATATTTCAAAACCAGCCTCTCCATTTTGTTTGAAAAGTTAATACTCGTTTATTCGGATTAGCTTTTAAATAGGATGCAGTGGTGCTCGGAATAGCTTGTGGATAGTGTGTGAGTGACTGCGAGATGGTTGAACGGTTGGTGAGAGGCTGCGAGATGATTGGGCGGTTGGTGAGAGGCTGTAAGACGATAGGATGATGTGTGAGAGGCTGCAAGATGATTGGCCGGTTGGTGAGATTTAACTTGTGAATTTTATTGTTCATTGCGAATATGTTTATGTGATGCCTTTCGGATAAGGGCACTAAAAGGGGCATGCGCTGTGTGTTTGCATTGTGGGATTCTTGCTTTTTTAAAGACCCATTTGCAGATTTTCAGATGTCTCGCATAGGTTATAACTCATTAAAAAAAACTTTGCGGAGATGTTCCTGTATTTAGCTTTTGACAAAATTGCCACTGCAATTGTTTTGTTATCGGTTTCCTTCGTTAACACTGCATGTACCGTGTCGCAGTTTTATTTACAATTCATCGCCTGCGAGTTTGCATCTATCTCTGCCTTTGCCCTGGTGCCTGCCAATATAAACCAGTTACCATGAGCTCCCTTTCACTGTATCATCATTTCATCAGCTATAACTGGACATTTCTCAGAATCAGCACTGGCACCACAGAACAGGCTGTAACTGCTTCTTTTAAAGCCCCTGTCCCATCAGGACCTCCCTCTGAGCTGCTCGGACACCAAGAAGACGGAATAGGGTCGATTGGGTCTGTGAGGATTACATAAAAGATGTGAAAAACACTAATACATTTTGTTTCGCATCCAGGATCTCACACACCTGATGTTATGGAGCTAATTATGGTGTTAAATGTTTTTAAGTCAGTGCCAGAGCTTTGAGTTTAACTACGGTATAAATCAGGGTTCCCCAATTCTGATCATGGAGGGCCAGGTTGCAGCACAGTCTGCAGATTTCCATGCTCAGACACAGTTACTAAACCTGATAATTAGCTGATTAAGATGCGTTTGAGCAGGGAAAGCAGGACCAAAATTGGGGAACCCTGGTATAAATCAATCACATAATGATGCCGGCAAGTTAATTTTTGTTTGTTTCTAGTTTTGTATCTTTAGTGATGTGTTTTCCGCCAGTCAGGAACCACCTTGTCAATCTGATTTCAGGGGAGTTTACCATTTTGGGCGCGCCTCTGGGTGGTGCTGTGTTTGCTGTATCAGTGTGTGGGCCAAAGGGAGGTGAATTGGCCTGTAAAAGATTTGAAAAAGGGTCAGTGGGGTGTGAGTGGGGTGGGGGGGGGTTAC
This sequence comes from Mormyrops attenuatus, assembly GCA_026777985.1. Classification (NCBI taxonomy): domain Eukaryota; kingdom Metazoa; phylum Chordata; class Actinopteri; order Osteoglossiformes; family Mormyridae; genus Mormyrops; species Mormyrops attenuatus. The sequence goes on from JAODKC010000002.1 coordinate 9,902,929, forward strand.
AGGGTGTGATTGCCCAACAGTATTGTTGGGGTTGGGTCTCTTGGGGGCGCTATGCCTATTGCCCTGGGGAGTACTTGAGCTGAGAGGAATGCAATGATGTGAAAGGCAGCTGGGGGAGCGAATGTTCCAGCCTCACTGGTCACACCGGGGTCCGCCAGCAGTCACACACTTGCGTGCACACACACACACACGCGTGCGTGCACTCGCCCCCTTCCTCAGCATGAACTGTGCACATTCCCTCCCTGTTACACAGACCGGACACCTGTTTCTCCTCCCTCTTTTGCTCTCTAATCCAAATCGCACACCTCTCTAATCACACAGACCCAACGATCCAAATGCTTTTTAACCTGATTTTTGCAGCTACACACTTATTTTTATTCTGATAGCTGACACTCTTAGCTAGGATGAAAGAAATCAAATACATTTATCAACACAAATGCAAAAAAACCAGCAACAACAACAAAAAATTGACAGCATTCATTTTACTTTTCAAGCTATCATAATATATTAGCATCTACTTATAGTTAACACTGAAGAGTAAAGCAGAAGCTGTGAAATGTTGACAGCATTTGTGCTGCATTTCTTTAATCACCACTGGCCCATGATGTCATTCAGACTTGACAAAGTAGCTGTACAATATATACAGTACCAGTCAAAAGTCTGGACACACCTACCAATAGAAGGGTTTATTTGTACCATTCTCTACATTTTAGCATAATTTCCCTTATGTCCAAAAACTTGCTAAGGTGAATTGAAGTTGCCAGATTAGGTTGGTACTCCGGCCTTGCACCCATAGCTTCTGGAATAGGCTTCCTGCATTGGACAAGCAGGTATAGGAAATGGATGGATGGATATATGTAAGATGGAGCAAGATTTCAAGAGCTACTTCTCTGCATGGAATGGTTTGGCAGAAATGTTGTGCCCAACGGTTTCCTGCAAATTGAGATCCATGGGGCAGCGGGTGGCTCAGTGGGCTAAGCCTGCGTGCCTGTAATCGGCGGGTCACCAGTTTAAACCTCAGCACATCTACAGGCCCTTGAGCAAGGCCCTTAACCCCCAGCTCCCTGGGCACCCCAACAGGTGGCTGCCCTTCATGGACTGTTTGCTCTACAAAGACCGAGTTGAGGGAGGCATGAAGACAATTTCCCCAAGGGGATCAATAAAGTATCAATTATTATTATTGTTATTAAGCCTTGTGGAGAAGCTCCTTAGTCTGACAGTGGAAGCCAGTAGATGTTTTTGTATATGCCGAAAGGCTCTGATGGCAAACTCAAGAAGCTAGCCTGAAATTTTCAGTAGCCCAGATGAGCGAGAAACTAGACCCTGGAACTAAATGTAAGTGTTGTGAAAATGAAGCAACGGTTGCTGTGGAGGAAGAATCTGTATGTTCTGGAGGGGATTTTATAGATGAGAAGGAGCAGCTAGTCAAACGTGATGGTCTGCTTTCAAAACTGTTCAGTTGTTATGTGTATGGCTCTCTTTTTTCAATCTAAACCACACTTATGGCGTTCTCTCTCATCCAAAGAGAGACGGACGGCTCCCTGCTTTATTTTAACCTCCAACCTAGCATCTTCCTGTGTGTGTCAGGCATAGCCTTGGACAGGATTCCCAGCGCTGACTGCAAGACTGACTGTGTGTCTCAGGCATAGCCTCGGACAGGATTCCCAACACTGACTGCGAGACTGACATGTCTCTTCATCTCCGGGAAAACTTGCAACCTGTAGGTGCCTTCTGGAAGGTTTTAGCGCAGCAGGCGACCGTGAAGACACGTTGGTCTGAAGACCCCTGCCCTGAAGATGCTCTGGCCTGAAGTCACTTTAGACTGGCGATATGCTGGCCTGAAGACTCACTGGTCTGAAAATTAAATTAAAATGATTAGAAACAATGAAATGAAATGACCATTTATTTTCAGTTTGCACAAGTGTGAGTACAGGTACATTGGAATGCTTCTCTTCAGATGCTCAGGCCTGAAGTCTCTCAGGCCCCAAGTCGCTTAGCCCTGAAGATGCTTGGGCCCCAAGTTGCTTGGGCCCCAAGTCACTCGGGCCCAAAGTCGCTCGGGCCCCAAGTCACTCGGGCCCAAAGTCTCTTGGGCTTCAAGTCGCTCAGGCCCAAAGTTGCTCGGGCCCAAAGTCTCTCAGGCCCAAAGTCGCTCGGGCCTCAACTTGCTCAGACCCCAACTCGCTTAGTCCTGAAGATGCTCGGGCCTCAAGTTGATCAGGTCCAAAGTTGCTCGGGCCCCAAGTCACTCTGGCCCAAAGTCGCTCGGGCCCCAAGTCGCTTGGGCTTCAAGTCGCTCGGGCTCAAAGTCACTCGGCCCCAAGTTGCTCGGGCCCCAAGTTGCTTGGGCCCAAAGTCGCTCAGGCCTCAACTCGCTCAGACCCCAAGTCGCTTAGTCCTGAAGATGCTCGGGCCTCAAGTTGCTCAGGCCCAAAATCGCTCGGGCCCCAAGTCGCTCGGGCCCAAAGTCGCTCGGGCCCAAAGTCGCTCGGGTCTCAAGTCGCTCGGGCCTCAAGTCACTCAGACCCCAAGTCGCTTAGTCCTGAACATGCTTGGGGCCCAAGTCGCTCAGTACTGAAGGTGCTTGGTCCTGAAGTTGCTTTTTTGAGACAGCAGAGGCTGTGTGGTAACGTTGTGGAGCTCAAGATGAAGACTTTGCTGGCAGAGGTGCTCAGGAACTACAGCAGCCCACGTTATTTGCTATGTAAAAGACACTTATTTCACCATACACGAACCATCGAGCTCTCTCGCTGTCACCGGGCCTGCAGGCTCTCTCTCTGCTCTCTCTCTCTCTCTCTCTCTCCCTCTCTCCCTCTCTCTCTCTCTCTGTTTTTTGATGGCACCAGCACTAGAGAAAGCCAGATATCTTTCCCAATCTCTTTCTCAGAGATCAAGCATAGCCACCACAAAGTGCCCATACAGGGGTTGATGTCATTGAGCGCTGCTTGTTTGAGTGGGCAGGGCGGCGCGTATGACCAAGGCCCCCCCCCCAGACAGGCCCTCAGTCACGAAGAATTATGTCAGGCACGACTGGGCCCGCGAGTCGACTTCGGCGGCCAAAACCGGCGGCCGTCTTAATTACTCAGAGGCTGACGGGGAGTGGAGCCGGTGAATCAGCGGGGCCAGCGTGCATTAGGACCATTAGTGCCGTAACTCACCAGCTGCTGGCCCCGCAGTTTTCTGGTCGGGCCAGATGCTAACATGGCCTCTTAATTTAAATGCACTTAAACTTAGATAGTGTTTTGTTTTAACAATCAATCACTCCCCTTTCTCGCACTGCAGTTTTTGACTGGTGGACTCCTCGGATTTCGTAGCCTTTCACGGCGTGACGTGGAATGAAGCGAGTCGGCTTTGAGTTGAGGCCGGGAATCCAGCAGGCGATGTAGGAGGTGGCCGTCATTTCCTTCCATATGGAGGGACTTCCTGCTCGTCCCTCCGTTCAGCCTCAGATGGGTCATCTCCAGGGCTGGGCTACCCATAAAGGCCCGTTTCTCGGCTCAGAGTACGCCAGTGTTTTGATGGTGACCTTGGGCCCAGAGGTCGCCCCCCTCCACACGACCCACGTCAGCCTGCCGCTGGTGGTCTTGCTCTGTTCACCATCTGATTATGGCCAGTGGCAGGGCGGGGGGGGGGAATTCTTCTGAGGCCTGTTTTCCACATCATAAGGTGTATAGGGGGCTGCCAACTCTCTCAGCGCCTCCCACCCCCCCCCCGCTCGCAGTTTCACCTCTTGAACCACTTCGAACTGCCTGCCCCGATTGCTGGATCAAACCCAGCCCCCCACCACCCCCGTCAGCCTAATGCATGTGGAGCCGTTGGGGGGGTGGGGGCAGGGGCTGGCCAGAGCCTGTGATTGCTGCTCCCTGGGGTCTTGTCAGAGTGAGGTTGCAGTCCACCGTGCGTGCGCCAGCCCTAATCAATTGGTCAGCGCTCCCAGCAGAAGGTGGCGGGTGGCACCTCCTGGAGGGGGACACGCTCTGATTTCTTACAGAGCCCTTCCCAATGGGGGGGGGCACCCTGCCCCCGGGGGCGCTGTCATGCCTACGTATGGAGGCCGGCCTCCCTGAGGATGGGATTTCCCTGAAGCGTAGAGCAGAGGTGCCTCTTCCTCAGATTCCCAAGTTGGCTCTGCGAGGCGGAATGCAGGCGCTCTGGCTGGATCGTCAGGATGGATGTGGATGTGTCGCTATACCCGCTGCCCATGCCTCCTGCTGTGCTGCTCGTGTCTCTGTGTGTCGGGCCCGGCAGCGCAGGGGGAGCCGTCCCAGAACGCTTGCCTCCTCTGGAACCCCCTTTGCGGGCCCCCAGGCCCAGCTGCCGCTGCCCATGCTATGGCTGCAGGCGTCTCCTCCTGGTCCCTGTGCTGCTCCTCCTGTTGGGCCTGGGCTCCTGTGTGCTCTTCCTCCTCGTGGTGCTGGAGCACGGCGCCGCCGTCATCAGGACTCCCAATCTGCTGGATCAAAGGTGGGCTAAGGGGACCCTTTCCACAGAAGGGGGCCGTCAGCTGCCTCTCAAGCCTCTGGAGCCAACAGCTGCAAGGGACGCCGGGAGCACTGGGCGCCCCCCCCCACCCAGGACGCCCTCGGCCTTCCCGCTCCTCCCGTACCCTTCGTCACAGCCCGTTTCCGAAGCCGTGTTTTCAGGCAGTGGGCATGGCCCCTCCTCGACCTCCATGCCTCCCCCCACCTTGCTGTCGCCCTCAGAGACCGGCAGGTCCCCGCCTCCCCTGGGTAAGAGCACTTGGCCCTCTCACGTCCACTTGTGCAATCGCGTGCTTCCTACCGTAGTCGCCGCCACTTTTCATCTCTCTGTGTTTTCTGCTAATGACTGTGCCAGGCAAGACCAGGCACATTTGGGGAGCCTCTGTCAAAGGGTGACAGCTCAAAAGTAAATGCAAAGAGATGTTTCCTTGAAGGCAGTAACGCGGACAAAGTTCACCATGGGCTTTTTCCGCCTCCCTGTTCTCACGTCCACTCTCTCTCTGTGAGTCGGTCTTGCGCGGAGTTTGCAAGTATAATGAGTTCCCTCCCGTCCTGCAATTCATAATGTGCCATCATTAATAATATGTTTACCCATCCCACTCAAATTCTTGGTGAAGATAATATTCTTTCTCGCTGGCCCTCTGCCTGTCTCGTGATTTAAAGCCCTCCCTGCCGCTTGTCACGGATTCCTCGGCGAGCCAGCAGAACCAGATGTGCCTTCGCTCCAGCTTCTGGGAGCCCGACACGTTTTGGGGACGTGTAAACATTCCCGTGTTTACGCGCGAGGATGTTCAGGGTGGGGCAGGGGGGTGGGCCACCCCAGCTGGTGTTGCACGTCGGGCGGAGCTGATTGGCCAGTGTCTCATTCAAGCAGGAAGTCTGCAATCCCAGCTTTCGGTCATTCACAGACGTGTCATTCACAGACGTGTCATTCACAGGTCCGCTGTGAACCTTGAAGACAGGAAATGTCCGGCAGCTTTAATCTGTACTTTATATCTTCTAAGTCTGTTTTAGCTCAGCCCACCTTCGTCCTATTCCTCCCCTGACTTTTAACATTTCTGTCCTGTTGAAATGTACTGCATGCTAAACTGTGCAACTGTGCAGCTGCACAGGGCCAGTTTGTTCCCAGTAACTGTGTTTCATTTACCTTTAAATACAAATGAATGCAATCAGAAGTAACGAAAACAGAACTTTCCTGAAAGAACCAGCTTCTAGCAGATGTCAAGAACATAAGTCAGAGATACAGATAACATAGAGTACAGGCAGCCACATGAATAAGGGGAAGGAGGTAGGATCTTTATCAAGGCTAATCTCTCAGCGTTACAAAAATAGACATGGCATAATAAGAGAAAGCAAAAGTTGATTTCCGGATATGTAAGACAGAGGCCGCTTGCACTTTATAGGACAGATGCTATTCCAGGCGAGGCTGGAGAACCTTGGCGGGAATGCGGGGGGGTTAACTGACCCCCTGCAAAGTGACAAGCTGGGTTTGTCCCAACAGTAACCTGAGAAATCTCAGGGATTTGGGAATGGCGGGGTGAGGGCATTGGGTGGTGGGGGGGGGGGGTTGCAAGCTGTACTTTTTACTGTTGCAGATATCCTTTGTTCCCTTGTCAGGAAATGCTGACCAAATGTTGTCACTGGAACACTTTAATTCCGGGATGTCCAAGCATTACCCAGATCGAGACGTAGCGGGCGTAAGTGTGTCTCCTAGGAGGACATTAGTCTGACAGCAAAGAGCGGTCCACTGATCGCTATTGTTCGGGGCATTTTCCGTCCTGCTAATTCCTGTGGTGTGTGCCAGTGCATGCTTCGTGGGTTTAAACGGCATGTTTGAGCTTTTAAGTGACCCCGTAAGAATGCAGTATGCACCACATGTGCAATCCGCAGTCAGCTTGTTTTTGGAGTTTAAGTAACCTTGATAAAGGCGGAGGTTGTTCCTGGTAGATTCCTGCGTCGGATATGGCACTGAGCAGCGATATTATATTTCATGAGAAAAACACTGAAGGAGATCTTTGCTTGCTGCCAGAGTATCTGCTTATGAAGGACAGAATCACGAGTTTCTCCTCATAATGTTTATATCACTACTAAAAACATCCAGTACATCATCATATATCATTCGTGCAATCATGTAGTTTTGTACATGTGTATAATTTTTAAAATTGCTAATCTAGTTATATAACTTTTTCAGTTTAATTTCACATGCACGTGCATGTAAGTGGCAGAGGAATTTAAAACGAATAACGTGAAAGTTAAAGTAATGGATTTCAGATGAGAGGAGGCCGCAGGTTTCCATGGCGGGTCACATGTCTAGCCCATGTTTCCGTTGGCCGCTGCTGGCCTCCATCAGACAGAGGGGCTGGTGTCTCCACCCCGGGGGCTTTTAGGAAGCTGAAGTTTTGCCTTAGGCATGTGCAGCCGCCACGGGCTTGGCCCTGCTGTTGTTTAGTTGCGGTGGTCATTCTTTAGGTCGGAAACGACAACAGTGGCCGGCTCTTGTGGCACTCCGAGTTTGGAAAGGCAACTGGAGATCAGAGGGAGGATATCCCCCAACTCCGCCCCTGTTTCCACATGGGATTATGGGATACACGGCTTCCCGGACTTCCCAGGGAGCCTTGGAGTCTGCTGAAAGTCCGTACCGCTTAGGTTTTCCAGATGGCCTTTCTTTCTTCCCCTTTTCAGTTTTTCAGGCCCCAATGGATTGGTAGGGACTCCC
>JAODKC010000002.1:9910140-9932125 GCA_026777985.1 Mormyrops attenuatus
ACCACCACCACCACCACCATGGGCAGCATCGCTAGGGACCCACAGGGCTGCCCTAGTTTCAGGCTGTGTTTCACCCATAGAACTGCTGAATACCAAGCAGTGGGAGGCAGCTCTTCTGCAGAGAGAAAGGCCCTTTTGCTTCTTTCATTCAGTGACAGTTTTAGCAGTGTTTTAAAATAGACTGAGCTGCATAAGCAGGAGCCTTTAAAATTTTTATCTTTCCTTTGGCGAACAGGTGAATGTATGTGTGAACGCAAGGTGACGAAATGTTGGGAGAGCTCAAACAGACAGGGAAATCCACGTCTCTCTCTCTGCTGAGCACTGTCTGTGTGTCGCTGACGGATGCTGACCCCTCCCCGCTTTGTCACCGTACAGGATAGCAGGCACGCTGCCGCCTCTCTGCTGCCCTCTATGTCATGCTCTCGTGGGCATCAGCGGCCTTTCTGCACGAAACCGGAGGACACCAGGGGGATCCTGATAGACAAGCCACCCCCCCCACCCCCGAAATGGCTTAATTATACTGCTGTATTACAGATTCAGTGCGTGAGGGTTTCATTTGCATGGGTTCTCAGAAAAAATCGGTGAGTTGAAAGTGATATTTAGAAGTGTGACACTCAGAGTATCCTTAATGTATGCTGCCATGCAAAGGTACAGAAGAGTAACTGCATATTTTATCAAAATTAAGTTATGAGCAATGTCGGGTATCTCAGACTATGTTTTATCTCGTGACAAAATATCTTTGCTCTGTATTGAAGAAAATGACAGTGAGCACAAAATCCACACTAAAACCAAGTTAGTGTGTTTTGTCATTCCAGGGTAGTATATATGGCCTTCTGTGAAGGTTTAAGTACCTCTGGAGTATTAAAATCAATACCCAGCTGAAGACTCTCTGCTGTTATTGGGACCCCCCCTCACGTCCAGGTTCACTGTGCATCTATGTATGATTGTGGTATTTTGTGGCTTCTGAGAGATAGAGGGCTGTGCCAAATGAACCGTGATAACAGTACGCAGTCAATGAGAATAGTGACAGGTCATGCCATCCTCATGGTCAACACGCAAATATATGAAATGGTTAACTGAGGTGCACATTTCCAGTGAATTGCAGTAGCGTGGGGGCAGATCAGGGTGCTGTATACCCTGACAGTGAGCACGGCAGAGAGGGAACCGGGAAGGTTTGGGAAGCCGTGAGGCTGTGGGGAGAGTTTTTCATTATGCGCAAATACAACCAGCCAGGAAAAGCTGAAAAACAAGACCCGGCTGGCTGTTTAGCCACCAAATCGGCTCACTAGATCTCAAAAAGCTGCGTGCGGTGGTGTTCCTGCACGTAGTCACCATGGTGATGCTGAGGAGGAGTCAGGACTGAACGCCAAAGGTGGCGTGTGGGGACGCGGAGTCGTAGAAGCCCAGGGCTGTGTCCTCTCTCCTCTGTCCCGCCACCTCGGAGAGCAGCGCACCGCTGAACTCAAGCCGTCTGCGCCCCTCCACAGTAAACAGTGCAGAAACCTGTATAAACCTCCTCTTGGCAGGAGAAGAGTGCCTGGGGAAGCATCTGTGACTGCCAGCTACCGCTGGAAGTGGGCCAGCCCTTACAGCTGGGTACATGAATATAGGAAGTGAGCGAGTTCAGCATGGGCTCCCACCTTGTGCTTTTACAAATGCTGTTTGTGCCGCTCTCCCACTTGTGTGTTCGGCAGCGCCTTTTGTTTCCTGTGTGTGGCTTTCAGCAGCCAGAATGTGCTCTTCCACACAGACACCCAAACTCTGGAGTCACGCATTTTCCTCATTATTGCCATCAGCTTGACGTATGCAAATAACCATGTTTCCGAAGATGTCATAAAGTCGCCATTACAAGAACCGGGAAACAGCTCGGTAAAACCCCAGAGTTATCCTTTTTAAGTTCATTGTATGACTTCACACATCACCGCCAATAAAGGTTCTTCGACTTATAAAGGAGTGTTGTGCCAGTGCCCGCAACGGTAAATTTGCCAGAGAGGTGCTGATGGAAATAACAAATAACAAGTATGAGAAATTCCATCTTGTGATTTTTTTTCTGCATGTTTGGCAATGAATGTTATCAGATCATTACCCAGAACTGAACATGAGAAAAAAGTGAACTTGAGGGAAGAAATAACTAGAGGATAAATATGTCATTCATTTAGAGCAGAAAGTTTTACCTAACTGGTTACACCATCTTTGGCAGAAGTAGTTATTGATTGATCCCACGGTGCCATGAAGAGTTTTAACCTACCTGCTCCAAGCAGAACCATTTCAGTTCAGTAGCTTCGCATTTTCAGTTTCCTGCCACAACATCTCAGCGACAGCCTACGACTATGAATATCTTATTCTGGTTTGGGCTAGCGCTACGGCTAATCTCTGTTAGATTGTTGTCATCCTGCATGAAGCTGCTGAACTTCAGGAGGGGATTGCTGTAGAAGTCTCTAGTATCAAACAGGTTTCTTAATTAAGTTTTAGGAAACTGTCAAGGTTCTGCATGAACACCCAAACCATGACACTACCATAACCATGCTTTAATGTCCCATGTTTGCCAACATCAGTAAATTAAGTGCAGAATTTGTGATTGTAATAAAACAGGGAAATTACCAAATTAGAAAGATATTTTAAATTAATCTTTTGTATTAGCCATTTAAAGTAGTGATGGGGATAGTAGCTGTGGTCAGATGATTATTATCACAGTTATATTGGAGTTAAAGAGTACACCAAGGTTCCCTAATTCCGATCCTGGAGGGCTAGTCTGCAACACAGTTTGCAGATTTCCCTGCTCAGACACACCTACAAAACCTGTCAATTAGCTGGTGAGCTGAATAAGGTGTGTCTGAGCAGGGAAATCTGCAAACTGTGGTGCAGACTGGCCCTCCAGGACCGGAATTGGGGAACCCTGGTGTACACTAATCAGAATGGTATATCTAGTAAATATACAACTTAAGAGAAAATACAACAACAACCATTGAATCCATCACATGTAGCCCACAGATATAGCAACAAAAAATGAACAGTCAGGTTAGGTTGAGTTTGTATAGGTGAAGCTGTATGATTAATGGTACAAGCCCTTTGAATAAGACCATTTAAAGGTTTTTTTGTGTTTAAATGGAAGCTAGACTTGAGAGATGAATAGGACTCACCAGCACTACCCGGCAGGCATATTTTCCAAGTAAAGCAGACTGGGTCTCTCAAAGTTCTGACTGTAAAATTCAGGCACTGCTTGGTGTCTTCAGCAACTCTGCATGTTCTTTCACACTGTGCAATGCCGTGATGATAATTACGTCCCACAACAAAGCACACTGGAGATTTGCAGTAGGTGTAAAAACATGTAGGTGTTTCTGCAGCCTTAATTTAAGGAAGACTTCATTCCACAGAATTTGTCTCGTGTCCTGGAGTTATTTGGAAAATTTCAGCCAGATTGAACCTTTTTGTGCTTGGAAAAGTTCAAGTACTCTCAGGCAATATTTATTACCATTTTTAATATGCAGTAAAATGTCATTATTCTGCAGTTCAGAAGAAGCTTGATAATGTATCCTGTTTGTCTGTGTCTGTGCTACGGCGTATCAATAATAAGTGTGAGCTTAATAAATCTAATAGGACTGCAGCTTCAACAGAAATGTGTGCATTATGTAATTAACAACATAGTGCATTAAGGATGCACTTTAAATGGAAGCTTACTAATATGTAAATCCTCACAGCATTAACCATTGATTTTGTTTTTCATTTATAGTCAAAGAATTTGCATAGAGAAACAAGAATATCTGCAATAAAAAATATGAATGCAAAAAAGCAAAGACCAAAAACAGTATAATGTGGCTTTTTACAGCTCAAGAGGCATATCCATCTCATTGTGGGGGTCACAGTGCTAGCATGCTGAGCACGGCCACAGACTTCAGCTCCTTATGGGGATCCCTCGATGTTATCGAGCTAACTGTGAAATATAATCCCTCCAACAAGTCCTGGGTCTTCCCCAGTGCCTCCATCCTGTGGAACATGCTCAAGACAGGTTCCTTGGGAAATGTCCAGGTTGTGTACTTATAAGATACCAGAGCCATGTCAGCCGGCTTTTGGTCAAAGGAGCAGCAGCTGTGTTTTGAGGTCCCTCCAGATCTCCAAACTTCTCACCCTGTTCGAAGAGAGTGGCTCCAGCAACCCTGCAGTGAAACCTTATTTTGGCCACTTGCATTCACAGCCTTGTTCTTTTGGTCATTACCCACATCTCGTGACCATCGGTGAGGATAGGGGTGCAAACTGCAGTGGGAGAGACGGGAGGCACCCTTCAGCTTTGTGCCAAGAATGCGGACACGAGTCTAATGACATTAATACAGGGACTAAAGAGCATGAAGCAGCGCCCCAACACGCCATAATCAAGGCCAGCATCCACATTATTCCAGCTGAATCCTAGGCTCACCAAGTCCTCTCTCCAGTATTCTAGGCTTTCCCAGTGAGGATAAGAAGTGTTGTCACTCTATCTTTGGTACGACGCACTACTTTTTGTGAAATATGGACCACCGCCCCATTTGATAATCCGTAAGTATTGTCCGCTTTTCATGTGACATTGAAGAGGCACGTCAATCGTAACCCCCCTCCCCCTGCAACATCTAGTGCTTTCAACATCTCTAGATGGATTTCCCTACAGTCTTTCCACTACAGAGGCCCCTGACCACCGTAGTGACTTCAGCTGCAGTGAGAGACTCTGATCTACCTGAACGTTTCCAATACTACCTCCTGACAAGTGGGTTAAGGAATTCCTCAAAGTGTTATTTCTACTGTTCTGCTGAATCCTCAGACCTGGTCAGCACTTTCCCATCTTGGCTGAGCACAGTCTGAGTCCTGAGTCCCCATCCTGAGGCATTGAATGGTTTGCCAAAATGTCCTTGGGGCCACCTGATACTCTCTCAATAGCTTTTCCATCTCCTCTCTTGCGAAAGCTTTTGTTACCGCCTTTCTGGTCTGCCGACAAGCTTTCAGTTGTCTTACAAGACCCCATGCCAGAAGGCTTCCCCATCGGATTGACAGTTATTCTCACCACAGGTGTCCACCAGTGGGTTTTAGGGTTGTCTTTGCGGCCACCTCCTTCAACATTCTTCATTCATACATGATGTCCCCAGCCTCACTTGGCACAGTGGTGTCCACCTAAAACCAAGGCCCCCGCCCATGCCGCATTCCTCAGTGTGCTGTTCTGGAGCGGTCCCTTTATGGCTTGATGTGGTGATGCCGCTGTCGGTGCCGCAGGGGGCCTGCGTGACACACGCTTTGAGTCAGAATGCAGGCTGGCATGATTTTAATGGAAAGATTTGAAAAGGAGGCTGTAAAATACTGTGGAGAAAAAAAACATATTGGAGAGCGAATGTGTGAATGGTCCTGGCTGGGCTCACACGACAGCTGCAGAGTCTGCTGCCCCGAGGGAGGGAACATGCCGGGAAAAGGGAAAGCAGCATGTCACGGGGTATATATAGCGCCGTTGCGAGAGGAGCCCTGCGCACACAAGCCCGCGGCCCCATCCATCGCTTCACGTCTCCCCAATGTGTCGTCTCCCTCTGATCCTCTCAGTGCCACCCCGTGTCCCCCACATGGACGCCAGATCATCGAGACAGAAGAACCGGCGAAAGTGCGTTCATGAAGTGTCCCTGATCTGTGACATGAACTCGAAAGTTATTAACAGCTAGTAGAGTACAATCATGTAAGTCAGTATAATAACTCAGAATGCATAATAAAAATTTGGCATGCTGGTTGCATTGTGAAGTTGAGGTTGTGATGCATTTCCTGTGCAAGTGTGATGAAATTCTTCAGAGTAGAAGAGAAGAGCAAATACAACGTTGACAGGTATGGCAGACAGCATGCAGAGGATAGGGCCTAGGCCAGCTGTCATTAAATCACAGGGCACACACAAGCATAAGCTATTCACCGGTTAATACCTAACTGCATGTCTGGGGACAGTGGAGGGAAATGGGAGTATCCAGAGGAAACTCGTGTGATACTGATAGAACGTGCAACCTCTGCGCGCATAGATGCAGGATGAGATTCAAACCCAGCTGTGAGGGAGCTGGGCTCCACACTGAGCCAGGATGCTGCCTGAAAGAATGATTGTGGAGTACGTCAATGACACGTGATAGATTGTCGCTTATATCACATCTGACATAAGCACAGTGTCAGTCAAATGAGAAACAGCTTTCTGGAAAAACTACACTGTATACTCGAGTTCTTACACTTCACCTCTGGGAACAACTGTATGTAGACTTAGCCTGACAGCCGCGGGTCAAACACATATTTTGTTCATTGGTTCATCCTTTTGAGTTGGCATCGCTCGTCTTGAAGAACATTCTCTCGTCTCACACTGGCTTTTCATGTAAAAACCACACTTTTTCATCGGTTTCAGTTCACACTTCACGTCTAATGAACCGAAATTAAATTCCCATGTCAGCTTTATATATGATACAAACTTACCTTGACGTGCTTGCTCTTGATCGTACTGGAAGGTTTCGAACAGACTAATTATGCAGTACTTTTCATTTTCAGTAGCTATACAGCATGGAGAAGTGAGATTTGCAGTTAAGGATGCGTTTTATATGAAACACAGTGTTATTAGTCCAGAGCCTTGGAGCTCCACATGGCTTGTTTTTCTTGGCTTCTAACAGTGTGTGTCAGGGCTCTACTGTACAGAATGGATTTATTGTTTGGCATGCTGTGACAAGGATGTGGGCCCTTACAAGCTTCTGCCGAATCCTACAGGGAAATAGTTTTGCAGTATGAAACAATATAAAGGCTACTGCAAGAAACATGTGGATTGTTGACAGTTTTTTTTAGAACCTCACCCCCCCCCGCCTCATTTTACTGACAGACATATAGCAGAAAAAGAGACCTAAATTCTGTGCCACAGCCATTCATTGAAACATTTCAGGGATGCTGATGATGGATGTATATACGGGCATGCGTGGAGGAACAGTAATCAGCTGACCTGCTTCCACCTATCGTCTGCTTCCACCTATCGTCACCATGTTTTGTTTAGCTACCTCCCAGAAGCCAAACTGAACTATTGCTACCACGTCCAAGTTCGAATTGAGTTAACGCCAACCACCAAACCGGCTTCTTGATGCTCATGGGAGTTTTACTTACACAAAATTGTTGTGAGGGCAGAAGGAAAAAATGATTAGTTCAGAGAGATAACCAATGCCATTGTAGAGGAGGTAAGTCCAAGCATCTAGAAGAGGCGGGACCAACCAATCAGATGTCTTGGTCCCGCCTTCTGTAGTTGCATGGACCCACCTCCTCTACAATCTGAATGGTTATCTCTCTGAACCAATCATTTTCCCTTCTGTCTTCACAACATTTTTGTGTAAGTAAAACTCCCACGAGCCTTTCAAGCTTCGTCTTGTGTGGTTTTGGCCCCATCCCAACTCATTATTTGTCTTTCCATATAAAAGGGAAACTTTCTATTGAAATCGATCACTTTCAATTATTCATGTCACTTGGTTTTATTTACTGACTTGATCTGAGATGCCCTAACAGATTATCCTGTTAGTTAAGCACTATGCATCCATGATGAAAATAAGGGTGATAGCTAAACACAAAATGCGCCATCTAAGGCTTTTGTGATAATCTAGGCTTTGATTGTGTTAACACATATAGAATGTACTGTATTGTTATGGACTGATTATAAAATCATTGAATGTGTTACAGGTGATATGAACAATGCTTCATATGTTGTCCTGATTTTTGATGTAAGTGTTTATTAATATTTAGTACCTGTGAGGGCATCATCAATATTCTATGTAAGGCATGTTACAGTGTTACTCAGTTTCTTCAGATCTCCCCTCTTCGATTTGTGCCATCATTTGTGCAATGGATTGGAAGTTCGTGTCACATTAATAATTGCCGGCTTATGCAACAATATTTATTTTACTGTCATTCGTCCTTTTATCCTCTCCATCCAGAGATTTCCGTCTCCACTGGCTGCTAAATACATGCGATAATATATTTGTGCTTGTGCGGAATCTACAGTAACAGTCAGTTTCCTGTTTATCTCTCTCACAGTCTGGAAAACTGTAGTGGTGCTGCTAATGACAAAGACATTGCTAATAAACTAAAGAATGTTTTCTGACATGACGGAAAAGGTCTGCGGGCTGCATTTCCCATCAGTAACTGTCCGTCATAAATACTACAGGGCTTTTATTGAGGTGCATTGCGGTGCTTAATGGCAGACGAGTAGCCCGTGGCTGCATTTTCTGTGCAATTCACCCCTTGTAAACTGAGCAAATAGAGCCAATTTTATTTTAGGGTCACTTAGAAGCGCTTGAATCCCCCAAATCCATTTATCAGCATTCATTAATCAACAAATATCGGTATATATCAGAATATGAGTAAAATCTGTGTGGGTCTTCTGAAATTGTTGGTATATTTGTAAATGGTCATTTTTTTTAAAGTGGTCAGTTCCCCTTTAACCATGATGATGACCACATTGTATCACTGCCTTAGTCTCTCATATGCTATCATTCACAGGCACTACTTTAATTATCCAGAGTGATTCTCAAAGTGATTGCTTTTTTCATGATGGTATAATCCATATATTAGAAGACCGATGACCTTACAAGATGTGGTTTTAGATGTTCTTATATGATGCAATTTAAGATGTGCTTACCCTTACATGATGAGGCTTTAAATTTACTTACCCTCACATTATTTGGTGTGCATCCTTACGTCGAAACACTTCAGACACATATGTTCCCTCTGTCTGCTTATATGTTGGGGAAACCAATTTTTTTAATTAATGCATTATTTACTTGAATTTGATTATTGTAATGGGCACTTAGCTTAGCATGTGAGCAAATTGAAACCCTAGAGTTATTGATTTATTGAATGTATCCCCTAGATTTGCTGGAATCTCCAAAAGTACGTCATGTCAGGCTGTGTGTCAGTTTTTTTCCCAAGCTATATCATTTAATGGCATTGATATGGACTTGAGTCACTGCAGTGAAAATATTAATCTGAATAAATTAGTATAAACTGTAAGTCAAGGATCGCAAGAACACTTTGTAGTATCCAGTGCTTAATGCATGCCTTTTTTGCAACCCCTAGTTACCACGACGCTGTCTCCAGGCTCCGGTCACACCAGAGGATGCAACGAGACTGAGAAGACCTACTGTGTGAACGGCGGTGACTGTTACTTCATTCATGGTATAAATCAGCTGTCTTGCAAGTAAGTGAGTGACCTCCTGTGCTTCTGGATCTTTTTCTGGCGTCTGTTGGACGTTTTTTATTTTTTGATTGCCCGTCTTCCCCCCTGTTGTGAAGTACAGTATCATCCTAGTACTTTCTGTCTTCCCAATATGATTTGAAGCTTTAGAAACATAAAAACAAAATATTTGTGACATTGATGAAGATACAGTCAGCTTAAAAAGTCCCGCCCACTTTCCATTAAATTACTTCATAATGGAGGGAAACAAAGTTGTGATGATGGTGACATTAGATATGTTTCCATGATGATACTCCTCCTTCACCTGCTCTTCACTCCTCTCTCATTCCTCTCTGTTACCCTGCTTTCATAAATCTGTGAATCTGTTCAGACCTGTCATCTCCGTCTTCTCTTTCACACATCCTGTGTTTGCCTTTTCTTCTATCTCCCACCGTTCAACCTTTTTTTCCGCACTCAGTCACTCCTGTCTCTCTGCCAGATATTTTCCTGAATAGCAAGTTTCACACACCTTGCCTAATTGTGATTATGTATTACTAAATGTTCTACCTGTTCTGTTTTGATGTTTTTAGTGTTTAGCTAAGCAGATGGGATAAACGTCTCCGGATTGCTTTTGTTGTGCATTTCAGGCCCAGTAACCAATAGTGGACTTTAAATGCCATGTCATGCTGGTTTTACCAGGAAACAAATATTTATGGTAGCTTGAGGCCTCCCACAAGGAAAATAAGACCATTGCTTATGTTCAAGTTCCAAGAATTTGGGAACAAATTTGCATAAACCCTTTTTACGTCAGTGATGGGCACGTCAGTGGTGGTGAGCAGCGTTTGTTTTGGAAGTCGGATACTTTTCATTAGCAAGAAGATGTATCCCTAAGAAGGTCTGTAGATATTCAGGCCTTGTGAAATAGAGAACAAAGGCTCTTTTAGTATGTATTATGGGGTATTTGTAGAACAAAAGGCGAAAATGCCAATTTTAGGGCTTCCAGTGTGCAATATAAATTATCTTAGATGGTGTCCCCTTTACTTGTGGTAAGCTCTTTATTTAGCTTTTAATTGGCTTGTGTTTTGTCAGGAAGTTCAATGACAGTAGACGCGAGAATCCCCTCTATCAGCTGGCACACTAGCACACTGTATCTGCCTTCTCTGGGCTAACTGGAAGGTACCAGAATGACACAGAAGCACAGTAGCTGCCTTATTTAAGGTCACTCACTTTCCCAAAGGGAGTTACTCTAATGGAGAAAGTGGATATCTGGTTTTGGGGCCTGTCCGCCTGCCTTTGGTTCCCGCTCTGCCCTCTGCGGAGCTCAGGAAGGCACACAGGGGCTCCAGCAGGCTGGGAAGCTCTCCGCGTAGTGGGAACACGCCTGTGTCCAGAGCTCATACACAGAGGTGGCCATAACTCAGCCGCTGCAGCTAATTCACTCACGGAAGGGCAGAAGTCCAGGAGGGCTGATAATGCAGTCAAACCCTGCAGGGATCAACAAAACCAGCAGTGCTCAATAACGGCCTCCGTGGGTATTACTCACAGCCAAACAAGCATGGCCGGCAGTCCCCTCCCCCCACCCCTCCCCTGTATTTATGTGCTTCTCATTCACTCTATAATATTAAGTTCTTCAGGGCTGACCTGTAGTCAGCTCTTATTTGCCATGTAAGCTCAGGTGCAAATTTCATATTGTATCTGTCAGAAAGTCAAAGTTTCACAACATAGATAAACTTTGCTTGAAAGCTGAGGGTCAGAGGGTTGGGAAAACATGTAGCTCTCACTGGGCATCCGATGTTGGATTTGGGGCTCTACCTGCCTCTCCACTGTCCTAAAGCCCCACCGAACAAGGCACTTACGAGTCCCAGAGCCGCGCATTTCTTTTACTAAAAATGTGCTTTGATGGATGTATACGCAGCCAATTGGATTAGATACAGGTGTTTGATGGAGTGAAAGTTCACTGCCAGTGTAAATCATGCAGTGTAATTCCGAATTGCACGAATACTAGCCGCTGGCCCGTTTCAGCTCGCTCTCACCCATGTGAGCCGTAAAGCATATTCTTGATGGTATTTCGGTCTTTGGGGATTCCAGGCCTTGCCAGTAATTATCCTCAACAGGACATGTGAACACAGGCTTTTAAGTCTTTCCAAAGACATTTCAAGGAATTAATCCAAGTCTGGGCCATGCATTCCGAAGCCGGATCCACTTTAAGCGTCGCTGTCAGCAGCACTGGGCCAGCGGGCTCCCATTCCCTCAGCTGGGAGACGGAGTTGTTCCAGAGTCGGTTTTTTATTATTTTTTTTTGGAGACACCACGGGCACTTCAAAGTAAACGATACATGGAGTAAAGTGCATCGAGGAAAACAAACATTTCTGAAAGTCACACACAACTTTAAAAAAGTTATGATGTGACCAGCTGTTCTGGTAAATAAAATGTCTGATTCGTTCAAGCGTCCTTTTCTTTAAGTTATAAATATTTAATTGTGAGCATTTGTAAACAGTGTTAAACATACATGTTTAAACTGGCTAGTTGCACCTATAGTTCAACCCTGTGCATACAAGTCGATTTTATTTATAGACAATTTACGTTTCTTTCTGTTTCCATCCCAAATAGCTATATTAATCATGTTGCAAAGTCAAAAAAATGTAGTTGAATACAGTGAATATGTTTTTTAAATCTTTTAAAAAAAAACATAACATTGTTTACATATTATGGACAGTGCACCTGAATATATATGGGATTGTATCGCTTCATTTGTCTAACGTGCATTGGCATCTCTGTTAAATGTTCACTTTTGTTTCTTAAACCAAACAAACCTCTGAAGTCCAATGGTACATCCCATGTTTGAGCTCTTAACGGTCTAGACCAGCAGTAGCCATGACGCACCCATGTTTTTGGGCCTTATTAATCTAGGCGCTTGGTAAACAGGACAGCCAATTGAGTCATACCCAGCATCTACCTGGCCCGATGCACAGAACAGACAGCAAGATGGTCAAGGAATGGGCAGGGGGTGGATAAGGGTGGGCAGAGTTTATGCCTGGACTGGCTCCCCGTCTTGGTCATTAATCATAGAGCCGACTGGGGCTCTGCTGAAAGGGA
Organism: Mormyrops attenuatus; assembly: GCA_026777985.1. Classification (NCBI taxonomy): domain Eukaryota; kingdom Metazoa; phylum Chordata; class Actinopteri; order Osteoglossiformes; family Mormyridae; genus Mormyrops; species Mormyrops attenuatus. The sequence goes on from JAODKC010000002.1 coordinate 9,922,409, forward strand.
GGCATGTAGAAATTTAGCAGAGTGTAAAAAGAGCCGTGTGTCACGCTCTGGCGGGAGCGAGCGGGCTTCCCTGGGGCCTTTGATTAAATGGACGGGTGCTCCTTACGAACGTGCCGGCTTTGTAACTCAAGGGCAGATTGAGCAGCATCACAGGTGGCATAAGCGGTGACTTCCCCTTGAACATGGCCTGCCAAAATGAATGTCGCTAGCCCCTCTTAGCTTTAAATCAGTCGATTAACGGGGGAAGTTCCTCTCTGGGGGGAATTACCGCAAGAGAATACAGACTGTACTAGCTTGATGTTGGAACATGTCAAGCAGGCCTTCCTGGCCCGTTCTTGAAGATGACATCGTGTTCACAGTATCAGTGAAATCGTCTCATACTTTTAGCGTCTGTCATTTGAAGTAAGCACGACACAGTGGCTAATTCCGCCCACTGTCCACATATTATCTACATCTGCTACATTTTAGCAGGTGCTAAAAAGCGACATACGAGTGAGAGCAGGATCAGCCAATGTCCCATGAGAAACATGGGGTTACGGGCCTTGCTGAAGGAGCCAGTGGTGAAATCACTATATTAGCCAATGGGATTTGAACCAGAAACCATCTGATCAAGGCACAGAGCCACAGAATGTCCCAGCCCAGAACCCTGACATCTGATTTTCTGTATTAGCTGCTGTGTTTGTTAATATGTGTGCAGTATGTGCATTTCCCTGTCGGCCAGGTCTGCTCTCCACCATTCCACAGGCTTATTTGTCTGTCTGTAGTGTACTGGCCATGTGTGCAAATTTGTTTCTTGGGCACTTTGTAGATGATGCGTATCAGCACTGACATGGCATGTGTCCAGCGCAGGTTGAGAGATGAGAGCATGGCCTGAACACCCAGGCCACAAGGCATTTTGTATCCCGTCTGAGTGAATACTGTCATGACCTCTGTTGTTCCCTTAAATGTTGCCATTCACAGCTATTTGTATAGTTTAGCCGAATCACTTTGAATCACACCAAATACCAGCTGTTAAGATAAAGGTGCTATTCATGAAGCATTAATGCCGTCATCCTCTTTGTTACTGTAAAAATTCCATTTGAAACTCTTCTTCTGCTTTTACAAAATCTGAAGTATATATTTTTGGAGCTAAAAATGTTTAAAATGTTAATGCTGGAAAATAAATAAATTAATTCAATAAATATACATGTAAAATGTGTATACATTAACAAACACAAATTAACAGGTCATCTTTCAGCTCTGTTTTGGATGAGAAAATGCATTAAAGCTTTATGAATGATTTATTCACGGGGTAAAATGTGATTAAAAGCAGCTGCTACATTTATGGTAAGTACACAAATATATAATCAAAAATATTTTTGCCTCTCCTTGGAAACCAAGGCGGATACTGACAAGCAGAAAACATGGAATAACAGCATCTACTGCTCAAGCGAATCCCTTTCATTTGCAATAGCCAGTGAGAGACTGAACTGATGGCTTCGCTGACATTGGCAGAAGGCCTCGGATACTGCCCTGCACCCTAAGGTGTCTGGCAGCAGAAGGTGGACAGATATCTCAGCTTTCTGTATTGTATCACTTATCCCCTTCTCCTTCCCTCAGATGTCGCCCTGGATACTTCGGGCCACGGTGCTTGGAGATAGAGCCCATGCGGTCATACATGCCCAAACCTTCTGAAAGTATGTTCACATAAAATGAACAACAGAAACCAGTATCATGCCACTGAAACCTGTTAGCTTCCTCAGGTCAACAAAGATGACCAAAGGGAGCTGTGATTGGCTGGTCGGCAGTGTGTCACAGTGATGTCGCCGATGGGATCACTCTGCCTTTACCGTCTGAGTTGTATTCTGTTCTAATTCCATGTTCTGCTCTCTCTCTCTCTCTCTCTCTCTCTCTCTCTTTCTCTCTCTCTTTCTCCCTCCTATCTTTTGTGTTCCCCCTCTCAACACACTCACTTTCTTTTTCTCCCCTGCCCCCCCCCCCCCTTCTTGTGGTTTTGTTTCCCTCCATCAGGTGTCCAAATGACTTTACTGGTGACCGCTGTCAAACCTACGTTATGGCCCGTTTCTACCGTATGTTCATCTCTCCTGTTCTTCTGTCTGTCTGTCCGTCATTGGAGTTGCATGCCGGAGCAGACACGTAGCATGCTACCTCTAACTGTCGCCCATTTGTTTGTTTGTTGGCTCATCAGTCATGCCGCTTATCCCAGTAACCCCATTCTCAACATAAGAAGCAACTTGGCGATTGCAGCTTTACTAAAGACTCCATCGAGAACAGAGCGTCGGCTCGCAAATCCATGCGCAGATTTAACACGGATGTCGCAGCATGCCCGGCCGGTCTGCCCTCTGTGGAGCGGCTCACCGCATGCATAGACAGCGATCATTATGAATAATAATTTGAAGACAAACGCCCCTCGCACTTGAATCTATCTCCGGGGTCATATGTAAGTCTGTAAGGTGTCACTGCACCCGAGAAAATGGTTACTGAAATTTCGAGTAATTGCTTGATGGCATTTGAAAGAGAAACTTTTTTCTTTTTTTTTTACATTATTTACTAACCTTTAAATAATTGATACACAAATAGAATCTTTTTATTAATGAATTAGTATATTTATAGAAAGTTACATGTTCACATTATTACTATATACAAACATGGAGGTCACTGCAATGAATGCAGTAGGATATTTTTAGAAAGCAATGCATATTTTAATGAGACTGCATGGCTGGGCATTAGACCTGATCTAGCCCAGGCATTTACCCAGAAGGCTTCGATATTATCATTTTGTACTGCAGTTAACTACATGCATGGTCTCCATGGCATGACTACGACGCCCATCGTTCCATACCAGATATATGCGTATTTACCGCAAGTCCAAAGGCTGGGGCCGATTCTGTGCGGAGCATGAGAGAAGCATGTGCTCACAGAGTGTCACTGTCACGGCCAGCCTGTCCCGCGGGTGGCATATCCGGCACAGCACGCGGACGGGTAGCGGCAGTCGTGACTGTAACAGTGCTGCGGGGTGGAGGCATGGTGCATGACACTTAACCTTAGACTGTCCCCTGTCAGCGAGCATGCAGGAGCCAACACGCCGGCGGAAAGCGCAGCCTACGATCGGGGTGGGATGCTGCCGTGATCAAAATCAGAAAGAGCAACTTCTGTTTCCAGCGGGGCAGCCATAGTCTTGTCCGATAAGACAACATTTACCTTGTAAAACTAGTATAAAAAGAACAACGTGAGTTTTTTGGTCATTTGTTACACAAACAGAAAACAAATGGGATAATAATTGTAGGAGGAAGGGGCCCAGATTGATTAATAATGATGAACACATTTCTCTGCCACAGAGCTGAAAATCAACAACATACTTGTTTCTTTGCATCATCCTTTGGAAGTAGTTTTTGGAACTCGAAAGTAGTACATTTGGTGTTATAGCTGCATACCCCCAAATGGTAAATGCAGCGACTGCCTTTAACTTGTCCCTAAAAGAGGCCTTTAAACAAGAAGAACGAACGACAGTGAGCGGGAACACAAACACGTACTATGTCAGATCGCCTAGTTCTGATTGGCTGCCGCCATGTTGTCATGGTGAGCTGTCGGTAACCACGGTTTCATTAAAATAGCCCCACAGTCTGAAGCGCCTGTTGGGCCACCGGCCTTCAGACCAAGGAATTACTGATTTGATTCTTAGCTGTGGAAATTATGTTCTACCCTTGAGCAAGGTAATTAAGCTGAATTGCCCTAGAAAGAAAAGCAGCCATGTCAGCTGTGAAAAGCCAGGGCTGGGCCTGCTCACGGGGGTGGGACTCGGAGCGACTGAAGTGACGTGAAGCTGCTTGACAAACAAGCATGCCCTCCGGACGAGATGCTTCTCAATCCTCCATTCGTCTCCTTTATGCCCCTTTGCCAAGAAACTGCCCGGAAGCACTTGGCATTATTTTTTGCACACGTCCTTGGAATGACTCAGCTCAGCCAGTAACACCGTGCTCACAATCTTCCGTTATCAAGCTTGGCACAAACTTCAAAAGGTTGTGGAAGAGGCTCAACTCATTTTGCCTTAAATCTCTTCTCCAACACCTGAGCCTGCGTTGACCAACTTCAGCTCATCAGTCCCCTAGTAGAGCAAAAGCCAGCTTACTTCACATTCCCGGAATACTGCTTAGCTTCCAAGCTTAACTTGGCTGTATTTATGTTGCAGCCACTATAGTTGGTTGGTGCCCCAAAGATCATACAAAATCCCCTATAGATGTAGGATTAAGTGCAACGGGTGCTGGAGTGATTAAGGAACCACACCTGAGATGAATACTGCAAAGATGGTGAGGGTCTTCTGGCACACGCCAAGCGTTTCTGGATGTCTGAGCAGAGAGTCACTGTCAAAGTCGGCCTGTCAATAATGGAACACCGGCAAGGATGCCCCCATGTGCCCTCACAGGAGATCCAGGCTGCAGTGCCTCCAGTGCACCTCCTAGAACCCGCACAGATGATGCACCTCCACCTCACCCACAGGAGGATGAAGAAGAAGAAGAAGAAAACACCCTCAGCGGCGCGGCTGGCAGCAGACAGTGCGTTGTCATGGCAACTGCAGGAGTGTGCTTCAGACCACGCTTGGCCTGCGAGCTGCCAGCGTGAGTCCCGCTTGGGCGGTCCTTGCCACCTTCAAGCGCTCCATCGTGTTCAAAGGGCAGAAAAACCACATCTTTGGTCGGCTTACCAGCCATGAAATGCTATGCAGATTCATCAGCGACCTGCCCTTTTCCATGTTCTTCCTTTCTATGCGTTTTAACGCTAGAGGCCCTTTCTGACATAGCGGTTTCACTGGCGATCTGCGCAGAAACTCGCAGGGATCCCGTCGCAGTAACACAAAGCGATCCATGCATGGAGTTGAAGGTGATGGGTTATAAATTGATTTTTCCAGGTAAAAAGGATGCTGGGGGCAAGAACAGCCTTAATTTGGACACAGACATTAATTTTAAAACCTTACAACAGTGTTTCCCAATCCGGTCCTCAGGGACCCACAGTCAGTCCATGTTTTTGCTCTCTCCGAGCTCCTTCCCAGACAGTGCACATTTCTGCTCCCTCCCAGTATTGGGAGCTGTAAGGGAGCAAAAATGTGGACTGTCTATGGGTCCCCGAGGAACGGTTTGGGAAACACTACCCTACAACAGGCTCTGTGTGGAGTCAGCATTGTAATTCCCAGTCAAGCACAGTAACCACTGACAAAAATAAAAATCCACATTCACTACCGTTGGTGGCAGGTGACAGGTGACAGTGATGAGGCACAGCATGCCAGAGGGGAACACTTTAAGTCTGACTGCAGAGTCTCACATTGGGGAATTTAATTTGAAACTTTGCCCCATCTGTGTTTTGTTTATTTTTATCACAAGTGTAAACACAGTATGACAACCTAGATGTAAACCACATCACTCCCATGTTTATATGCTGCTGCTCTGAATAGAAATGTTAATATAAAGATCTACTTTCCTGCATTTTTTTATAATGCCTGTTACATCACAATTGGACAGTATATATAAGGCCAATTACAAATGGTTGTATTGAAACTCTACCGTGCACAGCGTTTTCTAGTTAAACATAAATATAATATTTATCTGAAATCTGCTTTTACCCAAAATCTGCGATAGACAAATGTGACAAATCCACAACGCCGAGCCATATGTGCGTCAGCTTTTTTCAGCACGCCTTGAATAGAGCTAGCAGCAGTAAAATTTAATAACAAATGAAACTACAGGATAGCGATAAACTAAGTGGTCACATTAGTATGCCAGAGGTACCATATCAGGTAAGACGCAGGCGTAATATGACGTGCTGTGTTGTGTTATCATGTCTAAACGTGTTTATTGACGGTGAATCTCCATGCTTGGGATGTGTTTCCTGTGTACAGCTGTGCTGTTAACATGCCGCCTTTGGACTAATCTCTGCTACAGTGATATAATGTCCAAGTCCACATCACGCTTCCTGCAGGTCTCAGGAAGCCACATACACACATGTATGTACTAACAGAGCTCCAGCGTACATAAAACATCTGTGCCGGCCCCCGTGTATAGCGCTCTGCTTCTGTGATGGAAATTACTCTATGCTTTTTAATTTGTCTTCTGTGCCCCCGCCCCCACCCCCCACCCCTGTAAATGTTAATCCAGAAATCAGATCTAGTAAATACAGGAGTAAGTCATGTGACTGTTCTTGTTTTGCATGCTTTCGGATGCTTGTTTTCTTCTTTGACACCCTGTTGCAACATGCATCTCTTACTGGTCCTGACATCTAATGAACTCTCACACTAATCGATATTCGCACTAATCACATAACTCATTTTTTTTTTTGTTTGTTTAACCTGCTGGAAGATCTCTTTCTGAAACTGTTTTCTTTTTTCCCCCCTTTATTTTTTCGTCAACTTTCTGCATTGGCAGAGCATCTTGGAATTGAATTTATGGGTATGGAAACAATCATTCATTTCAATCTGAGAAAGCGTAACGAGTTGTTTTGGTTCACTTAAGCCCCACCTCCTTCCATTGAGAGGCTGATCGAAGCCGGTAAACCTGTTAATCTGTCTGTCATTCGCTAACCCAGCTCCGCGCGGGTGCTGTTCTTTCATCAGCAGTGCTCTCCTTGCTTCAAAGCTGAAAAAAAGCTGTCAAACTTATAAGCTTCTTACTCCGAACACTCATAAACGCTCGGGGAGTGGGGGGGACTGTGATGGATCGGTGGTGGGGGCCCGGTGGCGGAGCCTGAAACACGCAGACGGGAAGCGGCGTGTTTGTGCTCCTTCTAAATCGGGAGCGCTTGCGTCCACGCCAACAGCCCACTGCTCTCTGCCCGGGCTGTGCCAGAGTGCCATCAGGGGGCCGACACATAGCCGCTGGAGCGCCGTGTCTTTGTGAGAGCTGGAGCAGCTTCTTGTGTCTCCCTGACACCCCATGCCTCCACGCCGCACCCTCACCGCTATTCTCCAGCACATGTATGAACTGGGGCTATACGTGTTCAGAAATATGTTCGGTATTTCTGTCACCATCTCGCTCCTCTGACAGACAGAGTCTTCCTTCCTGAGACGTGTCACAGGTGGCCATAGATGCAATTCCACTGCACCCTGACAAAGACACAGGGCTGCCGTTGAAGAACACTCCACTTGGCTTTGTCTTATTTCCTGGTGCGGCCTTGGCCCTACCTTCCTTCAGCCCGAGATGTAATCAGTACATGAGCATATCGTAGGTGTGCTCCCCCATCACATTAATTGGCACTGCCCATGTGCTTTGCGTACACCATCTCCTTTCTGACAGACCAGTACCATTTGGGCTGAATGATGGGGGGGTTGCATAAGAGGCTGTTGGCAATGGAAGCAAATGAGTGCTGCTGATCGAAAACCCTATGTCTTGTGCCTTATCGAGCCTCCTGCGTATCTTTCCTAGTTCGCTTCATGGTCCCCTCATCTTTTATTGCCTCCTGTTGTTCCTCTTTCCTAACAAGTGCATGCAACGCCAGGCTTACAGCTGACTTCTTCCTCTCTGATTAACACCCCTCCTCCTCCTCCTTCTCCTCCCCCACCCTCCATCTCTCTTCTCCCCTCCCCCCATCTGCTATCGTCCCCCTCGTTCTTCTGTCCACGTTTCATTCTGCTTTCTGCTGTGGTTCAAACCAGGACATAAACCACAGATCTGACACGACTGTGTCGCTTTTTTCCCCCTTTATGTGTTTTTGTTCTTACTGAAATCAGTGCTAGTTAACGTTACTAGTTAATATTGCTATTTCCTTGCATTTATATTAGTTCACTTTATATGTGCGTGCCCCTTATTTCAGTGTTCCTCGCCCTTTGGACCACGCGACCTCTGTGACCTTGAGTGCGTCCTGTGATCGTCTGTGTTTTGGCAGGAGAGCTGGCCCAGGAGGCTGATGTACAAGTGGGACGTTTCCTTTCTACCCAGAAGTGGCGAGACTTTAAGCCCCACAGTCTCCTAATAGCACCCCCCCCCCCCGCTCCCCGACACCCTGCGACTGCCTCTCCGCTGGGCCTTGCCCCCCCTATTGACAGAGCTAATTAGCAGGCCCATCATCCTGTCTCTCTTCATAACGAGACCCTAAGGCTGATTTTGCTGGCAGCACTTCATTCACACGCTCCCTAAAAATCACCTGATCATCACAGGACGATTTTAGCATGGAAAAAAAAGAACGCCTCTAAATTAAATGTTTGATATTATTTTTTGTCTGTGCATGCATTTAATCTGTTTCTGCAGCCCGCCCTGTGTGCAGTGGTACCTTCGCCTCCGTATCAGGGTTAACTTGCAGCCATGTGACCTGTTGCATTATGGACACCTGTGAAGTTCTAACGGCCATTAGCAGCATTATCTGAAGTCTGCTCTTCAGACACATAGGGCCAATAGCCGGATCAAGCTGCGGAATCAGAGCGGCGTTTTGGGGTTTTCCCAGATGTCTCTCTCTCTGCCTCTCCCTCCGTGTTGCTCGTTCGCCTCGCACCCTCACAGCTGAACTCTATCACGTCTTCAGCACAAGTTACGACGGCATTCCTGTCACAACACTGACCTGCGTTCATTCTCACACAGCGCCCCTGAGCTCTCTCTGGTCTCTTAGAGCCATAATCACGCTGCAGTTTTATAACACGATTAACATCTGAGATTAAGCGGAGACATTATGCGATGAAATATCATACTTTTTAATATCTCTGTCATACATCGGAACATTTTTTCATGCCAAGGAGAATTAAAAATGAAGGCAGTTCATAATCATTCATACCGGGTTGACCAAACATGTCCAGTGATTCATTATTCCGGTTTAAATTGGTTTCAATAACTACGGTCTATCTAATAAGACCTACATATGCCGTTTAACAGATATACAGTATTGTGCAAAAGTCTTAGGCAGTCAAACGAAATGTTTAAAGCTCTTTATCTGGATATTAAGTGTACATGTCCTTAGAAAAAAAATACAATTTAACATTAAGAGTAGCACGACAGAAACTAACAATTTCTTCTCTTCTACCAAAAGTCACTGATATCTTGCTGGATGGCTAAATGAACACTGCTTCAGTTCCCATGCCTCTCCTCAGGGGCACCCCAGCCCTTCCATATATTTGTTAAATTTCACTAGTTCTCTTAATTAGTTAACTTTTTCAATGAGGTATTGATTAGTCATCCAAGGTGTGCTAGCAGTCGAGTCAAAAATACATGGATGTATTGGATGGTTACTACAAACACTGGGGTGACTAGGAGAGGTTTTGAAATGAACATGATGACACACTTAGACAAGCATAATACCGTAGTTCTACAGCAACATGAAGATCATTTAAACATCATTTTCTTTTACTGTCTATGACTTTTGCACAGTGCTGTTCATTTGTGTTACAGAGCAGGGTTAGATACGTGAATGCAGTGTGTCTCCTGCTCCTTCGCGTTAAACATGAGGTAGTCTTTAGCGTCACGCCAGACATAGGCCGGCTCGCTTCACTCCGCCTGCCATTGGCGCTGACCCACGCAGGATGGCTGGCTGCCACACAGTGACGCTGGCCCCGAGGCACCGCGTCCTGGAGCTGCAGCTGCGCGCCCTGCTTACCCGTATGCGGCACAGGGCCCGAGGCACCGCGTCCTGGAGCTGCAGCTGCGCGCCCTGCTTACCCGTATGCGGCACCGGGCCCCGAGGCACCGCGTCCTGGAGCTGCAGCTGCGCGCCCTGCTTACCCGTATGCGGCACAGGGCCCCGAGGCAC
>JAODKC010000002.1:9963496-9983101 GCA_026777985.1 Mormyrops attenuatus
TGAGCTATTAGTTAAGTTCTCCCCAAACGAGCTTGATGGGCCGAATGGCCTCCTCTCGCTTGTAAATTTCTTATGTTATTCTTCCTTTTTCTCCTCTCCTTCTTAACAATAAATATTTTTAGGTTGAAAAAGTGATGCCCGCGGACACATTCTACTTCTCCATCATCCGTGACCCCGTGGCTATGGCGGAGTCGTCCTATGGTTATTACAAAGCGGTGGCCCCTGCATTCAAGCGATCGAAGGGACTTGCAGACTTCGCTTCAGACCCGTGGCGGTACTATGACCCCCGATTGCGTAACAACCACTATGCCCGCAACCTCCTATGGTTTGACTTTGGCCTGGACCATAATTCCAACTTCTCCCTGCCCTTAGCCAAGGGAGGAGAGGCGCTGGTGCGCAGGTCCTTCAGTCTTATACTGATATCCGAGTACTTTGACGAGTCTGTGGTACTCCTCCGCCATGCCCTCTGCTGGCCGCTGGATGCAGTGGTCTCCTTCAGCCTGAATGCCCGGCAAGCAGGGGCCAGCAGGGGGAGTTTCGGTGGGAGGCTGACTCTGACGGAGGAGCAGAAGCAGAAACTCCGAGAGTGGAACGCACTCGACTGGCATCTCTATGTGTCCTTTAATCGAACCTTCTGGGAGAAGGTGGAGCTCTTTGGGAAGGCCCGCATGGATATGGAGGTGGCCCTCTTGAGGACCCGGCGGGATGTAATGGCCCGGATCTGCCTGCAAGATGACGGGCGGCCTGTGGAGGCCAGTCGTATCCAGGACAAGGCGATCCGACCCTTCCAGAGTGGAATGGTGAAGATTCTTGGGTACATGCTGAGACCAGGCCTGGACAATGCAACCTATCATGCATGCCTGAAGATGATCAGGCCTGAGATCCAGTACAAAGACTTCCTTGATGCAAAGCAATTCCCCCGCCCTCTGCAGCCCTCTGTGTTGGGTGCTGGATCCCTACGGAGAGAACTGCAACCCCCCAGGAGAGCTGAGCAGAGACCAGTGAGAGGAAAACGGAGCGACTTGGACAAAATGGGTTTGGGTCTCAACCACACTGCACCCCTGGCAGGAAGGAAACACCCACTAAGATAGTTGTAAAGCCTCTCTTCCTGTCTGTTAAATGCAGAAGCGGCCTGAACTGCTTCTGACTGGCGTATGACACTCAGGCTCAGAAACACTCTATGAACACTGCTAAGGATAACTGGTTTTCCTCCCCTGTGTTTTAATCGCATCTGTATGCACTTTCGGAAAGCGAATCGTAATGCAGGTCCCCAGTGTCCGCCATGGCGTATTGTGAAATCACATTGAGGCACACGGTCAGCAGTTTTTCTTGAATATGGAAATGAGCGTTGAGACTGCGTGTGCGGTGAAGGAGGAGGCGAGAACTCGTCAGCGACAGAGGTGCGGCATTTACAGTGGCGTGGTGCATGGATGTGTCCGCTCGGCCTCCTAGCGGAAGCAAGCGGGAGATTCCCGTGCAAATCCCTTGCACACACTCGGTGAATGAGCATAGGTGTCCCCTGTCCCCGGGGGGTGTGCCACTACACTGCTAACCCGTTACTTACCCAGAAGCCAATCTGGTGTAACGAGAGTGATGATGTGAACTGGGGTTTCTCAGCAAGTACCATGACAATCCAGCCGAATCTGTCTGTTGCGAGTTGTCCGTTCTCATATGCTGTAACTCAGCACTTTTAATTATGCGTTATTATGGCATTATGTGTAAGAGGCATGCATTTTGTCTAAGAAAATATTAGTATTTTTTCTCCACTTACTGAAGTCCAGGCGCAGTCAAAAGTTCTGCAGACCCCTGTGAGTGGGAGGTCCTCAGACTGAGATGCCCGTTTGCTCAGTGGACCTGAAGGATGGTGGGATGATTTCCACTCTGACTCCTTTTAATCACCTGGTTCTTCATCAGCATAAACTAATGAATGACACCACGGGTGTTTAACATGATTGATTAATCCGTCAAGCTTCCTATAGTAGGAGTATTAAAAAAGAAAAACTTGAATGCTTCTTAAAAACATGCTTAAATTAAAGAGACATTTTAAAATTGTTATTGATAAGTAACATAAATCGGAATAATATGTTAAATCTCAATCGCATAGGCATCTGTTTGGTTTTTTGCACCATTGTGAAACATTTGCATGAAATTCTGATTCTTGAGTACATTTTTCAGTTACGTGGTAATGTTTCAAGTGGTTGTTTGTCCTTGTGGATTACATGTTATCTTGACATGGCTTTGAATGTGTTCATTCATGTGCAGAATTGCAGAAAGGTTACAGTGTTTCAAGAAGTGTCACTCAGACTTTATGGTTATACAGAGCAGAGTACAGCTGCTGCCCCACTACAAGCCCCAGAGAGGCGAGAACCCAGCGGACGTTAGGAACCGGGAAGAAATCCGAGGGCAGGACTGAGGTCTGGTGATGGGGGTGGGGGGGGGTTCCCGCAGTTTTTGGTGATGAAAGCCAGCATCCTCGCACCAAGCTGGGTCTGTCTAAAAATGAGGGGATTGAGAAGCGTGAAGATGTTTAAATGATGAAACACTCAAAATGTTCACAAGTCTAAAAAGACTACAGTGTGTACGGAATTACTGGTTTTTTTTAAAGCTTTGCCAGTTAGGATATGTATGTGATGATGAAGGCAGTGGGATGGCATGGTAGGTCAGACTAAGGCCTCACATATCCAGGATCGTTGTCTTATCTCTACTGTGGCATTGCTGAATTAGCCGCAGTGTGCGCTGCGTTTCCTGTAAATGGTTCCAGACTCGACACGGTACCGACGGATGAAACGGGAAAGACGTTTCTTCGTTTGACAGCACTGCCCGTGCCGCGCTGCTGACGGAGTCAGACCACCCAGTGTGTTAAGGTTCACAGTCTGCTCTGCTTCCGACTCAAGATCCAAGAGCTGTTTTGTTGTGTAGGTAAGTTGAGCCTGTCATGATGCCCCTGGCGAGACGTGCTGCTTGATACAGAATTACAGTCCCATTGGTAAACGTGGGTGAATCAGGGACAGCACTGGTAGACAGGTAAAGCAGTCGTCATCTCTGTTAACGTCATCGGGAAGCACAGCAAAGCCAGTATAGATAAAACGCGGAGCGTTTACGACTAACAGGAAAACGAGGCTATAACTCCGGCACTTTATGGTGGGGGAAAAGGCAGCTGCTATGAGACTGGTCTCCTGTGTTTGGTCCCTGTGTCTCTGCATAAACAATGTATGAGGCCGTCATTCGAGCCAAGGGGCAACTGAGTGTTTTGGTCGACTGCCATGCCCTTGCCCTGCGCTGTCCTCTTCGTCACTAAAAGCTGCTCTATGTGGAGGGGATCATGGGTGATGGATTCACGATTTTCATAGGCAGGTGCAGCTCACTACTGTTCACCAATCAGGGTGATCTAGGCGGAATACCTCGCTAAACATATATCCTGCAAGTCAATATTAAACGTGCGGTGACCCAATTTAGTAATGTTAGCCTTCAAGGTGGCCCAAGGAGAATGTATAGCTGAGGGAAGTATGATGAACACCTTATCTTCTAATCATTCTCTGCTTTACATACTCCACTTATAGTCCAAAGGTTAATTCTATTGTCCATATGAACACCTTTGTGTTCTATTGACTGATCTCATATTCACTTATTGTGCTGATGAAAAGCCTTTTGTAACAGGGTTTCGACGGAGATGTCACGTGACTGCAGCTAAAAGTTGGAATGCGGGTTGCGATCAAAGCGGGATTCGCTAGCGGTTTCGCTGTTATTTTAAAAAGGTACATAACAGGTTGGCACGCGGAGCTAATGTGAGGCTGCGTTTTTTCCGTAAGTGACTTGCACTCTGAGTGTGTTCAGCTGCATCCATCATGCCGGAATAACTGGCCCGCATGCTGATGCAGCTCAGATTGGAAAAATAATCTGATTGGCTGGCTGAGAGAGTGCAAAGTGCAGGACGGCGCAGGGCGGTTGTCACCTCCCTGATACAGGTTTGCTGCACTTGCCTGAGTCTGAGTCTGAGTCTGAGTCTGAGTCTGACCATTAGTAAGTTAATTAGGTAAATCAGTCTTCAACTTTTTAAATTACAGGATATTTGGGATCTAAAAATGTCATCCATCCATCCATCCATCCATTTTCCAAACCGCTTATCCCATTGGGTCGTGGGGAGTCCGGAGCCCATCCCGGAAACTATGGGCGCGAGGCGGGGCCTAAAAATGTCATGAACGTTTTATTTCAAATTAAAATAAAACTACACAGCTCTCCCCTTCCTTTGAATGTTGGTCTCTGATCTATGTCTAATTTATTTTTCTTATTTGAAAACATTGTATGTTCAGTTTAAAACATACAATATGGCATTAATGTGTCTGTAGCTTTTTTTAAGAATAAAATGGACTAATTTCTCTGGACGACTTGGCAAATGTCTCCTGTTTCCTTTACACACATTCAGAGTGAGATGTCCATCCAGTCTCTGGTCTGTATCAGCCAGTTGCGGAGGATCGCAGGTTAACAAACTGCAAATTCCGGATTAACGCGTACATTCGCCTTCAAAAGAATGCCCCCTGAGATTAATAAAGCGTGTCTTATCAGTTATACCGTGGTTTGTTTCATTGTTACTAATGTTGTGGTGGCTGGAAACACCTAAGGTATTCGAAAACAGCAACAAGCAACGAGTGGCAAAATGTACCAAGATGGGACCCCCCCCCAGTAAGCCTCAAAATATACCAAAAAGGACCCCCATCCCCCAGGTGGCAGCAAAATGCACCAAAGGGGAACTACTGTGACCTTCTGGAGTTGGGGTTCGAATCCTGCCCCTGCCCTGCATCATGAGGGTCTCCACTCTAAAGGGACACAAATAGACTAACATACATAGTCTGTGGTACGTCCCAATGTTTGTGCCCTGCGATGGACTGGCATCCCGTCCAGGACATAGAGCAACTCTGTGCTCTGTGCTGCCTGAGAGGGTCAGTAGACCATCCAATCACCTTGACCAGGAGAAGCAGGTGCAATATGGATGAAGAATAAGTAAATGCATTTCCCTGCACAGGGGGACGTAGACCGACCTCGGCACTGGTCATATTTCAAACCTCGTCACCTTTGGAAAATTTTTTTTTACACATGTACAGATAGAGCATGTTTAGCTGTTGGGTGGTATTTTTCGCAGGGAGGTTTTCTTCTGAAAGTGGTCCTTTTCTTTAATACCCCAGCTGCCTCATTACACCACACAATGCAGCCTCATTGAATCATCAACAGCACTCCTTGCTTCTGTATATCATCGCTTTGCTGTTGTGTCTCAGCATTTTTTTTTAAAACAGTCATATTTATATTCCGAATCTCTTTGTCTAGGGTCCACTGGCGGAACAGCGCCACCCACTATGCGACACGAACTTGACCAGCATACAGAATAAACTCAATTCCTGTTATATTAGACCAGTGACACAGAAGGGCCAGTATGGGAGTGAATAGAGATTAAATAATTCCTGATATGATTTATTAAATATTTATGACTTTGCTCCTGATTCAAGTGGTTTTGAAGACTATGGAGCAGGCCAAAACATCAGAAGACTGCTGCTTTGTAAGACAGTGCCGCTTTCAATATGCCTTCATTAAAAATTGCATTCTTTTAGGCCATTGTGAAGGTACAACACACAAATTACACTAATGGGTATTAAATTAGAAATATCTAAACGTTGCATAAGAACTGGGTGTAGTTGGCAGAATTCATTGACATGCAGGTGCATTCTTTGACCATTTAATCTCCAGTGACTAAATAAAAAGTGCATTAGAACAAAAGGAATATTTTGAAGAAAGCTATTCCTAAATATGATGATATAGACTGTTATGATATATATGAAAGATAATGTTTAGTGTTTTGTTATTTTCAGATACAATTGGCCATCTTTGTTCCCTGGAGTTGTAATGAATATTGCAGTACACTAGAATCAATTCAGTGATTATCTCTACAAAACCGTGTACTCGTGTTATTGTTATTTTCTGGTTTCATTCCAATACAAGCACAACATATGAGAATAGGGGAAAGGAAATGGTTTTCATGTCTCTATTGTTGCAGTAAAGTCATTTCACACACCTGAAAAGAAATTGCGATTCTTCTGAGTGTCGATCAGGTAGAACAAGAACAGTTGAACAACAAACACGGGGCAATAAAACAAATTTAAACCATACACAACAGTACACTACAATACACAACAACGACTACAGCAATGACAGAGCGGAACCAGTACAAGTGAATAAATGTGCAGGACAGTGTATATAGCCAGTAAACTATAAACAAATAACAGAAACATTAAATCTTCGATTTCGCTACATTATGCAGTGTATTAAAAACTATAAATATTGCAGCCTATGCCACGAAAGAGAAGAATAGACACGGATATATTCAAAATTAGATCACACTGACATTAATGTCATAAAAAGTAGTCCTGTCTTGATTTTTGATTGATTGCTTTTCCTGGTCTGCTCGTGTTAGGATTCGACAGTGCATTACTTTGGCCTTATAGTGCACTGTCAGACTGCACTGCGGTGCAATGGGGCGAATTTTGTGTCAATGTGTGCATAATTAAGTTCACAGACACATCAGATATGTCACGCGAAAAATACACACATGAATTAATGTAATTAAACTTCAGTACAGTTCGGAAATTACTGAAGACGACAGAGCGACTATCAAACCAGCAAGGAAGAGAATTAGCCCGCTGCTAACGGGTTGGTCTCATTTGCTGTAGGAATGGTTTTAATGATGGAGTCTCAGTGTGAGTATTTTATGTATTTCCCTGCCGTTCCCATTTCGGACCTGTCAGACCCGGCCAGGTATCGGACCCTCCCGCGTCGCAGCAATCTCTATCTTGGCGAGACAGTGCGCTTTTTGCTGGTCCTACGCTGCAAGGAGGGGACGGCTGGCTCGGCAGCTGGCAGCGGATCGGAGAGCCCTAGCAGCCGGGCTTGGAGAGAGCTGGCCGGATCTCTTTGTGCTGTGGCCAGCGTCAGCCCCGGCGAGAGCAGGCAGCGATCGCAGCCCCACCGGGACTATCAGAGTAGCGGCGATGAGGGCGCCGAAGAGGGCGACGACGAGGAAAACAGTGCAGCCAGCACGGGCAGGAGGGAGGCGAGGATCCGGGGCTTCAGGGACTGCCAGCCTCTTCTCATACACAACAACACGGGTAACGGCGGTCGGGAGTACCGCCGGGCTCCGCTGCAGGTGAATATCATTTGAGAATACTGTTTTGAGGTTTAGCTTGCTTTTTTTTGCAGCATGCATGCGCTGGCATTGTCTGGGTGAAAAGCTGCGAGCGTCGCGGGGGGCGTTGGGGAATCGGAAGTTCAGGTTTCGTTTTTAGGTGTGCTTTCGTATTGAGGCGATGGGACGGTAAACGGATTGGGTTATACGGCGATCTTGGGCTTTCATTCAGGCATCCTGACTTTAGGCTATACTGTATTTTCATTTGTATACTTCTGTATGGTATTCCATTACTGTTTAAAATTCTTGCATAAGTAAATATGTAATAAATATGTAAAAAACTGATATATCCAGATACTGTCTTGTTTTGTTGCTGTATCATGACTCATATCCGGGTTGCTTGTGTACAGTGCAAATATTTCGTATTCCCGTATGGATTATGTCACTCACTTCAGCGCCTTTCCGGCTGAGGTGCAGGAACTGAGCCTACTGATCAGGCAAAGGGTTGTAGTGCTATGGTGTCCCCAGAAAGTGCCTGTTTCCCGTAGATATTCAGGGCACGGCCACCATCTACTGTTTCTGTTTAATCAATAGGCTTTATAACGACAGATAACTGGCTTAAATGATGTGTTTCCCCACGTAGTCAAACGTACACAACTTTTTCCAGGTTTGGGCACTTCTTGTAGTTCCTTTTACTTTTGTCTACTTTGGAGTTCATGCAGGTTCGGGTGCTGCCGCCTTTTTAAGCGTCTACTGCAGTTTGTGCCTCTGCTACCTTAGTTGTGATGCCACCTTGTTCTCACGCAGTCTCCCCTGGATGAACCGGTGGTGCTGCGTGACGAAGTCATCTTCCCCTTGACTGTGTCCCTTGATAAGCTCCCTGTCAGCACTCTCAAGGTCAAGGTGAGAAGCCCAGCCGCAGCATGGGACATTAGGGATGGCTATTCTCCAGTGTTTGCGCATGTTACCCGATATGCCGCGACTCGTTGATTGTACTCTGCTGGAATAATACATTTGAAGCTTTTTGGTTGGAAGTCTCACACTGTTCATCTTCTCAGGTCTCACAGTATCAAAGTCATGATTATTTACTCGTTTACTTTGGGAAAATCATGCATTTATTGAACTTTTAAATGCTTGTCTTTTTAACATAGGATTTCCTTGAACTTGAAATATAATTCAACTGAGAAACAAATAAAAAGAGCCTGGAAAGGTGTGTGCCGAGTTTTTAACACAAGACAAAACAAGAGCATCACTGCAATCCAAAATATGGCGTGATAATCCTTTTATCTTGATTCATTTGTTTTGCTAATCGTTGGAAACCAAAATTATAATTGAAATCAAATTTTGATCAATTACCCAGCCCTAGTCCAGAGTAAGGTAATCAGTTGTCACTTTAAAATTCTTATGTTGGATTTGCCTTTTCCGCGCTGTTTGTGATCTTGACTTGCGTTTGAACGTAATTCCTTTTCTCTCTGTCACTCCTTGTGTGCTTGCACTGCCTTATAACCTATTTTTCACGGTGCTCTTTGTGTGTGCGTGTGTGTGCGCGCGCGTTTGCCTGTGCACGTACCAGGTCATCGTAACAGTGTGGAAGCGGGACGTGGAGAAAGCGGAGGTCAGAGAGCACGGATACCTCACCGTCCTGCAGCAGCGCAGTCCCAGCCATACCTTTCGGCATGACCTTAACACCTTCAAAGCGCAGGGTCAGTCTGCCAATCGGAGCGTTCATTTGAAATGCTTCTCATGTCGTCAGCATGCTATTTGTTTGTTATGGACACAGTGAAATGGTTCACTTGAAATCATGCACCATCAGCACAATGCCTTAGAATTCCAGTCATACTGATTCCTGCATTTCCTGTTCCCTCTGAACAGTTAGCACCACGCTGACTGTTCTGCCGCCCCCTACTGTAAAGTGTCAGCAGATGACCGTGTCTGGGAAGCACCTCACTGTCCTGAAAGGTAGAACACGCTGTTCCCATCTCACTACTTCCGGCGCACATTTTGAAAGAGAAAAAAAAAACAAATTCCAGTGACCTTTTATCTAAGAATGAACTGAAGACCACTGTAAAGCCCAGCTGTGCTGTCATGCACTGTCAGTCACCAAGAAATTTAATCTGTTTCCTATTGGCCACTTTATTGGTTCCTGTTTGGTTTAAACAGGAAGTTACTGATACAATGAAATATTACTCTGCTTCTGTGGCCGTAACAGTCCCATTGGTGATTACATCTTTACAAGTCTGAGGTGGATCGTATGTCAACTTACCGTGGCGTGCCGGTGTCATGTATCAAAAATGTTTTTGGGGAAAGTTGGACCGGCTGGACAAGTACAACCACAGTACACACGGTTCTTGGAATTAGCCCAAAGCTACATCAGTCTCAGGTCAATTGTCTCACAGGGCCTTTCATGTACATTTTGATGTGACTCAGCCTGCCTGATATATACTGGGCTACAAAGGCAAAACACAGTAACTACACTGACTCTGAGAAAAAGGGCTTCGGAGTTTTATTTGACCATCCGCCTGTGTGTATAGTAGATAAATTATGGTGTTTTCGTCAAAACTGAGCATAGTTGAGCTACACTGTATGGACAGAAGTTTTGGGTCACACCTCTTAATCATTGAATTCAGGTGTTTCATTCAGACTCATTGCCACAGGTGTATAAAATCAGGCACCTGGCCATGCAGTCAGGATTACAAACATTTGTGAAAGAATGGGTCATTCTAAAGAGCTCAGTCAAGTCAAGTGTGGTACTGTCAAAGGAAGCCATCTTTGCAATAAGTCAGTTCGTGAAATTTGTTCTCTGCTAGATATTCCACGTTCAACTGTAAGTGGTATTATTGCAAAGCGAAAACTTTTAGGAACAACGGACCTCAACCCCGCTGAACACCTTTAGCATGAACTAGATCACATCCAGCATCAGTGCTTGACCTCACGAATGCTCTTATTGATGAATGTAGACACACTCCAAAATCTTGTGGATAGCCGTCCCAGAAGAGTGGTAGTTGTTATACCTGCAAAGGGGGGACCAATTCCATATTGATGCCTATGGATTTAGAATGGGACGTCATAAAAGTTCCTGTAGGTGTGATGGCCAGGTGCCCCAATACGTTTGTCCATACAATGTAAGATATTTGGTGATGAAATAAAACAGAAACCAAGAGTCATAACTCAGTTTTGATAAAATATACATTTATGATGTTTTGTCTTTATGGGGGAGTATTAGCAGAATTATTGCCTGTATTCTTTTACAAGCCCCTCCCAAGCCTTCTCATTAAAGCAGCCTTTTTAAAGTGCTCTGCGTTCATGTTCTCAATGGAGCCTGCCTTATCTTTCCTTCCCTTCTTTCTCCCTCTCTTTCTCGCCGTCTCTTTCTCAGTGTTAAATGGGTTCTCCCAGGAGGAGGTCTGCGTGCGAGACGTGCGGATCCTTCCCAACTTCAATGCCTCATACCTCCCCGTGATGCCAGACGGTTCCGTGCTCCTGGTCGATAACGTGTGGTACGTGTGCTGGTGGACCTGGGAGCCTCCCTCTGGTTTATCGCGGGAAGGCATTCTAACGGTGCGGGATTGCCGGGGGTCTCTTGTAGCGGGAGGACAGAGGAGAGGTGATGGAGGAGATTCACTCCCTCTTATAATACCCCTGAACACTGTGGCAGGAAATGTTAGGAACACCAGGTGCTACTCCTCTAGAGGGATGGTAAACTCACGCACCGTCTCCCCTGCCTTGCACTCATCTGGCCTTTAATTGGATCTCATTAAGCAGCGTCTATCCTCGTACTGTATGTAGCACCTTAAGTAACGGCAAGATATTAGATCTGCTGCCTTTATGTTGGCTTACACGCATTTTCCTTATTATTACCGGAGCGCTTCATCGGTGTGTTTCTGTATGACCTGCAGCCACCAGTCCGGCGAAGTTGCCATGGCGTCCTTCTACCGGATGGACAGCCTGTCCAGCAGCCTTCCGAGCATGCTCAGTGCGCTTGAGGAGCATAACTTCCTCTTCCAGCTTCAGCTCAGCGACCAGCCTCAGGAAGACACAAAGGAGGTGAAAACCGAAGCGAGACTGTGGGGATGCTGTTTATGCGTATGAATATGGATTCAGGGAGGAACAGAGAGTAGGGTTGGGAACCAAAAGTAGGTTCCATATTAGAAATGATAAGAAAATACTCGGCGGTACTGCGTACCCAATTTTTTTCCGAATTTCAGTTCTGCTTATCAATTCCTAAGCACTACATATCTGCAAGGATATGCATGGCCTGGATCTGCCAGGACCTGTATTAGGTGAATACACCATGCATCAACACACAGCAGCCATTTCCTTAGAGACAGTGTGAATCCAAAGTGTAGTTTCACTTTAATAAAGAAAATGACAACAATTGACATTACTTGTCCTAAATCAATGCTGTTTTGGCCAAAGCCCAATTATATACTAGTTGCCCCAGCATTCCGATGTGTTATCGTTTGTAAAATCACCTCAACTTTCATGTGGTGTTACTTTATTTACTTCTGTCAGCTTCACTCATTTGTCAACTAATTGTTGAACTGTTTAAAAAAAATAGCGCCGGCTGGAATGCATGCCGGTCTCAAACATGCAAATTGTGTGCCTCATCTGTTTCTTGTCGAGTGTAGTGAAGCAATACATGCATGAAATTAATAAGCTGCTCAAAGGGCTGCACATGCAACCTAACCAAACATTCAAGGCAGCACAGGATTGATCTGAAAGGGTGCACGCGTCTTTGATGCCTTCCGGTCTCCGACCCCTGAATGAACCATCTTCAGGCAGCGGCAGGACTAGCGCCTCTCAAGCAGGTACAGCCAGCTGTGATGCACCGCTCTCATTGACGTTAAAGGGAAGGATGACCAAAGAAAATACTGAGGAGTGTCATAGAGCAGTAATGGTATTTGGTTTGGTTGCGGACAGGTGTCATGCATTTCGCTGAATGCAATTCAGTTAGCATTTTACTCCCACTGCTGATGGGACATTCTGAATGTTCAGAATACAGATATCTAAACATTTGTCCTCCTTTTTTTACCTTTTATGGAATCAAAATGGGGAATCGATAAGAATCGTTAAGAACCGGAATCGATAAGCAGAATCAGAATAGGAATCGATAAAATAAAATTCAAGTGATACCCACCCCTAACAGAGTTTCTGTTTAAGCTATGTATCTAGTGTAGTGTGCGTATGTGTGTGTGTGTGTGTGCGCTACTATTCTCCCTGATGCAATGTGTGTGCTATTGTTCTCCCCGATGTCGTGTGTGCGCTGCTGTTCTCTCTGATGCTGTGTGTGTGCGCTGATGTTCTCCCCGATGCCGTGTGTGTGCGCTTTTCTCTCAGATGCCGAGTGTATGCTACTGTTCTCCCTGATGGTGTGTGTTTCAGGGGTTGGAGGTGCCCTTGGTAGCCGTCCTCCAGTGGTCTACACCTAAACTTCCATTCACCAACTGCATCTATACACATTACAGGTCAGTCGTGGTTGGCTTTGTCTCAGAGTACTGCTTTTAAATTATTGCAGTAGGAACACCTCTTTTCTAAAGGACTCCCAAGGTCAAATAACCTGCACCTTAAAGGACTTCCTAGGTCAGATAACCCTCACCCTAAAGGACTTCCTAGGTCAGATAACCCTCACCCTAAAGAACTCCAGAGGTCAGATAACCCTCACCCTAAAGAATTCCCTAGGTCAGATAACTCTCACCCTAAAGGACTCCAGAGGTCAGATAACCCTCACCCTAATGGATCCCAGAGGTCAGATAACCCTCACCCTAAAAGACTCCCTAGGTCAGATAACCCTCACTCTAATGCTTGTTTTCGGTCCCGTTCAGGCTGCCCAGTGTAAGGCTGGACCGGCCACGCTTCGTCATGACCGCCAGCTGCCCCAGTGCGGTGGGGGTGCGGGAGCACTTCCGTGTCCGCTACACACTGCTCAACAACCTGCAAGACTTCCTGGCCGTGCGTCTGGTGTGGACACCTGAGGGTGAGGGTGGGAGGCGGGCAACCGAGTGGAGGCCGCACTCTGTTGACTCAACTCAGACCCATTGACTCAGACCCATTGCTGGCATCGGTGTATAATTAAGCACACAGTCATGCGGTCTGCTGCAATTAACAGTAGCAGCACAGTGGTTGTACAGGGGAGGTTAGTGACTTTCCACCTAGTACTATCGTAAGTCGTTCTCCACATTTTTGCTCTGCTATAGCTGCCCTGGTTAACCGCATCTGCAAGTGACTGTGATGGTCAGAATGTGTGGTAGGACACACAAGCTCACAGAAAGTCACCTGATCACCCAGCATCAATACCCAACCTGAATGGCAGCAGATCCCACCAGCAATGTTCCAACATCTAATGGAAAGCCTTTCTAGAAGAGCAGAGGCTGTTATAGCAACAATGGGCAGGCCAACTTGATGCTGGACAAGCTGGTGTTCATTTACTTTTGGCCATATAGTGTATAGTGATACAGAACCGGAATGTTTAGTCTGATACCTCGTTGTATTGCCCTCCCCACCCCCTGCCTCTGCACACTACCACCCCATCCCCTGTCTCCAGGTCGCGGCCCATGTGAGGACCAGTCGGTCAGCGCAGTGGTGTGTCATTCTCCACTCAGCAACCTGGGTCACTGTCGGAAGGGCAGCACCTTGTCCTTCACTGTGGCCTTCCAGATCCTGAGGGCCGGGCTGTTCGAGGTACCCTGAACCCATGTCCACGCACACACCGGTTTCGGGAAGACCTGCCACGTGTGTGAAGCCTCATCACGGCTCCCAGCACCTTATGCAACCCGTCTCTCTGGAAATGTTAAATAATTTATTCGCATGCCAGGTGGTGGAACCGGTTAATGAAAAGGCGTTTAAGTATGTGCCTTAGCTCCGCGTGTCTGTGCCTGACCGACACAGATTTAAGCAGCTCCTTACTCTAAATTGTGAGCTTGTTCCTTTAGGCCTGAGGCTTCTTCACCTTTATGCCTGGAATTACTAACTGTGGCTGTTTTAGTCTTTCTGATGTATCCTTGTGACTTTAATGTCTCTTTTTTTCTCTTGCTTTCTCCCACTCGCACTTTTCACGCTCTCTGACTCATTGCCTCCTTTCCTCTCTCGCTCTTTGTTTGTCTTTCACTTGTTCATGCTCTCTCTCTCTTCCTCTCTCCCCCTCACTCTCTCTTCATTGTCTTCTCCTGTCTTCCTCCTCTCCTTTCCCCTCTCTCTTCTCCTCACTCCTTCCCCTCTCACTGCCTCTTCTCTCTTCCCTCACTCCCTTCCAACCTCCCTCCCTTCCTCCCTCTCTTTCTCCTTCCCTTCCTCCCACTCCTTCTACTCTCTTCCTTCTCTCAGCTCAGCCAACACATGAAGCTGAAGCTGCAGTTTACAGCCTCTGTCTCCAACCCACCCCCTGATGCGCGGCCTCTCTCCCGCAAGAACAGCCCGTCGAGCCCCGCTGTGCGGGATCTGCTGGACCGTCACCAAGCCAGCCTGGGCCGTTCCCAGTCCTTCTCCCACCAGCAGCCTTCCCGGTCCCACCTCATGAGGTGAGGACCCCTAGGACACCGCAGTGCGCTTACGCCACAGCCACAACCAAACCCACAAAACCTGACACTAATGAGATCCAGCATGAACCCTTCAACTACACTCATAAATCCTCAGACATCTTGGTTCAAAGTCTGATTTGATCTGTCGTAATAATCACACGCTCATTTGCAATCCGGTGCCCTTTTTCTGTCTATGTGATACTGCAGAACAGGCAGTGTTATGGAGCGTCGAGCTATCACGCCTCCTGTGGGCTCACCCATCGGTCGGCCGTTGTACCAGCCCCAGGAGAAGGCCATCCTATCTCTGGACAAGATTGCCAAACGTGAGTGCAAAGTTCTGGTTCTGGAGCCAGTCAGCTAAAGGGATCGAGAGGCAAAGCGACGGAACGAACGGCCGACTGGGAATGACGTCAGTGTCGGGCGTGGGCGAACGGAAGGCGACTCAATCATGAACACGCAGTGACTCTGCCTGAATGCTGAGAGATGATAATCCACTGGAGATCGGCCTGTAATGTTTCAGATGCAGCCTGAAAGGCCTCTGATAGAAACAGCTTCAGACCGACAGCTTCGCAAACTGGCTATAGAGGGTAAAAGGAGCAGGCGAAACCTTTCTGACGGGCAGACGTTTGTCAAAGACCTGTGTCAGACTGTGCATAGGATCTGTGTTTTAAACTAGAATGGTTAGTGGGCATAAAACATGAACAGTGTTAACATACTGCACTCCGACATCCAATATGCGGCATGTGCAAATTTTAAGAGGAATTTTAAGCTGGCACAGATGGGTATGATAACGTTATAGTATTTTGTCATCATCATCATAATAATAATAGTCATGGTCGTAGCAACAATAGTTTGAAGTGTTAGTAATAGAAATTCATCGGTAATTGCAGCGACATTCATATAGTCCTGGCATTTTGCTTGTAGCAGTCGTGAGTTGTAGCTGGGACAGGGTGCCCTGTGCACTGGGGGTTATGCACACTGGGCTTTGTGTGTGCATGTGTTAAAAGACTGACATTTTCTGTGAACCCTGATTTCTGTTTTTTTTTTTTATTCCATTATTTGCTGAAGTTTTGTATGTTAGTGTTTTGGGTCCAGGATTTTATTTCAGGTTCTGTGTTTGCTCTTCAGCGAGCTGCTGGATATTGGAGATCCCTCATTTTAACATTGCACACCCTTCTTGCCCTTCATCGGGGCCTGTCCCTCTCCTGTTCCTGCCCTCCCTGATAGCGTCCTGTACGCATTATGTTTGGTCTTATCTCCTCATTCCAGTCCCGCACTGTTTGGTCGTGTCTGGTCTTCACCTCGCATTCGCTCTCCCTTCCTCACATTCCTTCTCACTCCAGGCACTTCTGGCAAGGTATAGCAGCTGTGTAATGTTCTTTTAGACGATCGTGGACCACGGCCTGCGATCTGTGTTCGTCTATCTGTCTGAAATCGCTCACTGACACTTATCTTGCCATCACACATCCTCCATACTTGATCTTATCGTAGTTTGGTATTAATTCATCGTAATTAAATGTTTACATGCATTGGGGGCACAAAGGTGGCCATACTGCACAGTTGCGCAACCAAATGCGAGTAAGTATTATTTTGTACTATATTAACTTGTACTGTTTAGCCCATGGGAGTTTTGCTTAAACAAATATTTTCTGAGGGCAGAAAGAAAAATGATAATCAGATAGATAACCAATCAGATTGTAGATTAGGTGGGTCCAAGCAACTAGAGGAGGTGGGTCCAACCAATCAGATGTCTTGGTTACCCCTCCTACAATCTGATTGGTTCAAAGAGATAACCAATCATTTTTTGTCCTGTCCTCAGAACATTTTTGTCTAAGTAAAACTCCACAAGCTACTGTTTATTGAGTCGTGACACTGGATTTAGTGTTTCTATTAGCGTGAAGGCTGGGAGTGTAAGACTCAGCCCTGTAACTTGCCATGACAGCTAAGAAACAAGTATGAGCTTCAAGAACTCTCCCCCATTCAGGACACACACTTTTTTTTTTTAAATTTAAGGGGGCATGTGTTTCCGTTTTGTCAGTCCGCAGGGGTTTCTTGGATCACTTCCCCAAATGGCATGTTTGTGACCAAGGGCACGTTGACATGTTGTGAGGAACCATATTGATGTACAAGGGATGCTTGATTTTTTTAATTTCAGTTTTTATTTTTGTAATGAACAAATGTATTTGTTCTCATTCATTTTAAGCACTTTATGTAAGTTATTTTAAACTCTGTTCTATTGTTTCAGACCGAATGGGTTTTTCCCCTTCTGCTTGTTGACATAATTTTAATTTTTATAAGGAAACCAGGATCCTACCATGTTCGATATGTTTACCGGCTGAGGGTTGGTCATTTCACTCTAGCAATTAATAAAATGCAGTAAAGTTGGCAAGTGTTAGTTTGTGTGTTTTTTAAAGAAAAAAATGAAAATCATTCACATTAGAAGTTTGGAATGCATTTGTACATTTCACAGTGCAATTATTTTTATTTAACTGCTTTCAGTGCAGATCACAGAGGTTTTAAATAAATAAAATGGCAGACATGAAGTCAAATTGGCATAATACAATTACAGTACTGATGAAAAGAATATATATGAACTAGGTGTTGGTTTGGCTTTCAGGTACCATAATATTCTAACCACCCTTAACACCCCTAAACAGAAGTAAATATACAATAGTTATTTTTCTCTTGTGAAATGCTCAATCCGTTCTTCAAAATTTTGTTACAGTAACCTTCCTTGTGGTCTCAGAATCCATATCTACATCGAAAGAATCTGGAAAATAAACACAGCAAATGAATACAATGCCACTGTCCAACTGTGTAATATATGTGTAGATTAATAGTCACGTAGCCAATAATATAGTTGTATGACCATTAAGTAATGAATCTGAATCGACTCAGCGGATGTTAAAGCTTGAATGGCTGATGCTGCTGTTTCTGGTTGGGCACCTACCTCGCGTTCTGCCCATTAGAAGTTCTTTGTTTTCGTACTTCTGCCTGTTATGCCAAAAAGACAGTAATGCATTTACTTGCTGTAATAATTTAAAATGAGAGATGCAGAGAGGAGGATAGAAAATCAGACTCAGAAAGAGCTACTGGACACCTAAATTTCCTTCGGGATAAATAAAGTATCTCTATCTATCTATAAAGTGGTCTGTCATCGTGTCTATGAGGCTCTGATGTTCCCGGCAGTGAACTCTTGCTGTCGTCTATCATGCTGTTTGTCTGCTGCGGATGCTTTCCTTACCTTTTCCTGCTGCTCTTGTACACGCAACAGCATATCAAGGTGATGATTATCACCCCGAGAGGAACCAGAACTCCAATCAGAATCACCGTCAGCTTATCTACAGTAACAAAGCAAGACCAGTACATTAATATAAATGGTTATACGAGTATCATCATGTTAAATGTTATCTTTGTGGACTGATTTAAAATACAAGTAGTCCCCAGGATATGAACAAGATCCGTTCCCTAAGTCTGTCTTTAAGTTAAATTTGACAGTAAGTTAGAAAATTGAATTGAGAAAAATAATATGCATGCAGCAGTTTTCAAATGAAAGCTGAAGAACGGTCAGGTAGGTGTAAGTGACTTTTTAGCACAAAGCCCTTACAGGACGATGGTGCCAGGTGAGAGTTTGACTAGTGCTCCCCCACCTGCCTGCACTGAAATACTCACCGAGGCCGTCGCCAACCACCTTCTCTATCTCACAGTGCGAGCCCTCAAAGCCCTCGGGACACTGGCAGGTGATGGTGTCCCCAGGGGCGTCGACACACGTGCCTCCATTCAGACACGGGGAGCTGAGGCACGGGCTCTCTGTCGGAGGACACAGCCTCAGTCAGTCTCCACCATCATCAACCCAGCTAACAGGAAACTTTATGCGAAGCTCTTCTCAAAGTTGGCAGAAAACCATCTTACTGTAACGTTATAACGCAACGGTATTGCTACGTTTTATATTCTGTCAATGTCAGCACAATAACATTTTTAGCGGACCATCTTTTTTTAACACAATTAATGTGTAAAAACATTGGTTTTCTAATAAAATATTATTTTATAAAAGTACCATATGTGTATACTGCTCACGCACTGTCCAGCCTTGGACACATGGCCTTGGAGATGTAAAGCAACAGTGTTATCTGCTGCTCTACCAGGCCACACATTTGTTTTTATACTATTATTCTTAACTAGTAGTAATTAAGTAGTGTGAAAATGTTCTGGGAACATCAGGAAAACTAGACACTTTGAATGTTTCCATACCTTAATCGGAACGTTCGACAAGTGTGTGCAGAACGAAAAATTGTTACTGAGAAATTCCATCACATGTACTGTCGTACATGTGCAACACTTTTTATGCAACTCATGCAACTTTACTATTATAAGTGATCATTTGTTGAAGCACTTGATGTTCTTATTTCCGTATTCTTATTTTCACTGCAGATTGTAGATGTCATCTCCTATAATTGCTAATCCCATGATGAGTCATGATGAATCATGATGAGTCATGATGGGCCTGTTAGCTCTCCCATGAAACACAGAGCAGGACACTGGGAGACTCCCTGAATGGGAAACCAGTCCATCACATGGCAGACAACGACACACACACACTCCCTTTTCAGCCTTTATCCATTTTGCACACTCCTACCTACCTTGCATATTTGCACCTACTTACACACTAAATATTGTGATACGTTTATATTTTCATATTTATTATATTCTGTATATTTTAGAATATAATTTCCTTAATTTTATATAGCACAGTCAGTGGACCTGCCAGAATAAACATTTCACTGTATGTTGTACAACAGGGTTCCCCAATTCCGGTCCTGGAGGGCCAGTCTGCAACACAGTTTGCAGATTTCCCTGCTCAAACACACTTAGTAAACCTGGTACTTAGCTGATTAAGATGCATTTGAGCAGCGAAATCTGCAA
>JAODKC010000002.1:9994585-10026447 GCA_026777985.1 Mormyrops attenuatus
CATTGAATGTACTGGGAGTTGGGGGGACATTCCACTGTAGGGTGGGTAGCAGAAGAGGAGAAGAAAATAGTCAGAGGCTCCATAGAATTCTCTGTTATTTAATCTAAAGCTCAAGGAGAGCTATTGTGTACCTGTCATAATTTGCTCACCTGGGGGAGTAGTTGGTGGTGGTTTAGTGGTGGTTGTTGGTGGTTTTGTCGTGGCCGCTGTTGATGTAATTGATGGTTTACTGGTAGTTGATGGTCCTGGAGATTAAATTAAATTGCATATTTTATCTCAGAATTACCCTGGGTTTGATGAATTTCTGACGTAAAACAACCTCATTATGTTCTTTTATTTTTGTTAGTTGCTCAATTTTTACAGATGTAACAGACATGAGTAAGACACAATGCAGATTTTAATTCATAGAGATGGATTTTGTAAATGTTTTATAAATGTTTACAACCTATTTTCCACCTGTCCATCATCCTCCCACTTTACTAGTACAGACTTGCAGCAGGGACAGCCCATTCTAATATTCCAGATTATTTTAGGTAAATGCTGAAAGCCATTGTATTGTAAATACTGAACGCCATGCTGAAGAAGTTGGGGCACCTTGACATGCTGTAATACAGACACTGTCCACAGCCAGGTCTGTCTTGTCGGTCTCTCCATAGACACCTTGGATCACAAACTGGGGGCAATAAAGTATCAGTATCAACTTGCGGAATATGTACTCGTGTGACAAGAAATACTGGGCAATGTAGTATAAATATGCAAGTAGAGTGATCAGTCGTGCAGCACCTGTATGTCTCCTGTGCCGACGTAATGTGCCTCTGCCTTCTTCCAGCCCCGCCCTTGATTCCCTATTAAACTCATCAGGGGGGCTCCCAGTGCGCCTCCTTAGCATATAAACAGATTTCCATAACATGCAAACACGTGCTAAAACATTCCAGATTAGCATGAAAACTGAGAGGAACTTTTGAGGTTCTTACCAGCAGGGATAGCGTAGACATTAATCGTCATAGTGGTGGCAGTACCATACATGTAGTAGTGGAAAGCGAGCTGCAGACAGCCTGCTGAGGAAGTGACAGGGCTTAAGAGCTCTGCTGCCACTCCTTCCTTGGCGAAACTCGAGTCCAACAGCAGGTATAGGCCAACTGCGCAGAAAACAAAGGAGGCCACTATCAGAACTTCATTTCTTCTTTTTGGTTACATTGTCCTGTACTTTAAATATGTTGTGGCCTGCTGTGTGGCGTACTGTATGTGATTTCAGGGCAGTGTCTTAACAGGATCGAGATTAAAAAAAAAATGGTTTTGAATAGGGCTGCCACTAACGACTATTTTTCTATGGATTAATCTGTTGACCATTTTACCGACTAGTTCATTAATCTAAACGATTCATGTTCCTCCAGGAAATCAAATAGACAGTTTAATTTAAGTTTGTTTTATTTTGATAATAACAAACTGTGACTATATTTACATGCACAGCTTAGTCGAGCTACCGTTATAACTCGACTACGCCATTTAATCGTACTATTGTCCTTGTCCTGTAGACAACACTTCCGGTAGATTTGCTTATTCTGTCAGATTTTAGTTATACAGCCAACCAAAGTCATACTATAAAGCTCTGCCTTCCAGACAGTATGAGATTCCTGAGAAATTCCACCCCAACAATCTCCTGTTACTGAGTTGTCTGACCATAGGCTGCGCACTGTGTGCTGTGTCACTCACGTCCAGGCTTGGAGTAGTCGTCATCTGGCCCAGTTCCCTCTGTCTCTGTGGATCCAGGCCACTGCTCCCAGCCAAAGATTTCTGCTGGTGCTTCAGTAGTCCAGCCACACAAGTCATCGAAGGTGTCAAAGTCACATTCTGACAAACAGCCTTTAGTAAAACACATATTTAAAAACTGTTAATTCCACTTAGACAGTTTTATATTGAAAGAACCAGAGAACATACAGAATAAGAGGCCGGCCACCCCATCATGTTAACTTCAATGGTCAATGACTAAGTGGCTACATTATTTGCTTTGAATGAATATAATTACTATGTTTCAGTACCAGTCTTTAGGCATCTATTCCAACCACTTTTGTAAGGAAATCTTTTATGTTATGACTTAATCCATTTCCCAAATAGTCTGTGTATCTCTGTTTCTTAAATTGTAACATAAACCTAGTCGAGCTCAACATAATTCTGTCCCTCAGAAATGTTTCTTACTTCACTTATTTTTTTCCTCCAAACAATTTCAATTTAGTGATAACTATCTATGTTCTCTCTTTTATACCACCAACAATATTTGTTGAAATTTGGCATGTTGGAATATCTTTCTGACATAAGGTGACAACTACAGTACAAAACATTCCCAGGAAGACCTTAGCAGTGCATCGTAAAACCTAAAAGTTCATTTCTTTGACTCGATTTTAAACATTTATGTAGTTCCACACCTTCATTACCAACATCACCATTAATGTATAACAGAACATCAAGTGTTCATTTTCTGGACTGAACAAAAGACGTATGTAAGTTTAGAGAAGACATACCAGGGCAAGCTCCTTCACTGATAATTATGTTGTCTAGAGCTGTGTCACAGGATGATGTGGTTCCTCTCATAGCCTCAAACACAATCTGAGGACATGTTTAGAATCTCAGGTGGTTATAAAGTTAAATCAGACACTGAATACGAACACAAATAATTACAGCAGAATCTTGCTTATCCGACATAAACGGGCCGGCAGAACGTCTGATAAATGAAAATGTCGGATAATGGGAGGTGTTAAAACAAAGCCTATTAAACGTCAAACTATGTTATAATTTTACACATTACGAACCTAATACTCATGTTTTTCAACAAAACAACAGAAACTGTACAGTCGGGGTAACTAATTAGCTCCGGTAGAGTCGGGAGCAACAAAAAATAGACGACGCTCACGCCCGCAACTTGCAGTTCTTGTTGCCGATTGATGCCTTTTTTTTTGGGGTTTTTTTGTGGTGGGATGTCGGATAATATGGAATGTCGGATAAGCGAGACTCTACTGTAGTTAAATGGTTCCAAGAACACTGTAGTAACATTCAGCCATCAACATGCTGCCATCTTTAATCCCTTCATTGTTTAAATGGATTCACACTACAGCTTTGCTGCAGCCATTGCCGAATGTCCAGCCATGATTCTTTCAGCCACTTATCCTGACCCGGGTTGCAGGGAGTCCTGAAGCCTATTCCTGCCAGCAGAGGGCACAAAGCCAAGGTACACGCTGGACAAGGTGCCAACCCATTGCAGTATGCCTACACACATAATCATGCTTTGCAAGCAATTCAGAGATGGCAGTAGGCCTAGCTACACATCATTGGTCTACAAGTGGAGGCCAGAGGAAGCCCATCCAACCCAGGGTGAACATGCAACCTACACACGCAACAACAGCTAATGCGAGGTGGGAGGCAACAGTGTTACTGACTGAGTCATCAAGCTGGCTGATTGCCAACAGTGCATCACTATGTACTACTTACTTTTTCCTCACTCCAAAAATAAAGGAAAGCTCAGAAAAGAGAAACTCACATTGACAGTCTGGCCAACAGGTCTCGTCACGGTCAAATCAGCTCCGAGCCAGGAAGGACTCTGGAAACCCACTTTCTCCCAAACCTTCTCCTCTGTGCCGGAGTCATGGACCAAAACAGCTAGATGGTTGAGGTGGTCACTACCGTACATATAGTACCAGAACTGAAGACATATTTGAGGCAAACTGCTATGGAGTGCTGGACTGATCAGGCGAGCTGTCTGTCTACTAGCCACATTGTCACACTCATGGTAAATGTAGTAACCATCTGGTAAGTGAGAGAGGGGAAAGCATCAGTTAGAAACTCAAATTCAGTAGTCATTCAGTAGTCTGACGATTACCAAGAACTAAGGAACAAGCAAGGGCTTTTGATGGATCAGTACTGACTGCCATTGGGGTAGTCCCCTTCCGGTCCGGTGCCATTGGTGGGTGTTGGCCCGCGATGGCGGGTCCAATCACTGTCATCGTTAATGTCTTGCCGAAATTGGCAGAAAGGAGCGTTGTTGTTGTTAAAGTCACATGATGTCAGGACAGCTACAGGGTAAAAATTGAGGAAATCTGAATGTAAGGACCACTTCAGGAAATATATACAGCACGGAGACACAAATGTTATACATCAGTAGTAGTATTTTATTATGATATAAAAATGCAAGCTTTAGGTGATCCCACATCGCTCTCAGGATCTGATTGCATTTAAGTGAGGGCCAGGCAACAGATTAATGCCCCATACAGGGTGTGTCCTGCTTTGTTCCCTACATCTCCCTAGATGCGCATTGAACTTTTGTGACTTTGGATTGATAAGTAATTACTGAAAATAGGTGTAGGAACTGGACCAATAAACATATTTTGATCTGTTACAGTTGTGACATCACCACAAGGACGTTGCAATATCTTCAGTGCGGTTATAGTGCTGTTTTTATTTGCTAATAAAAGTGTAAATTATTAACAGTTTCTCATGGGTGTAACACAGTGTCTTGCTATCACTAAATGGCTACGTTTGCCTTTATAAATTTCATTATCTAGCTGGGTAAGAAGTTCAGCAAGGTTGATTTTGTGTGTGTTTTATCTGAAGAAGAACCTCGGTGCTGTCTTGTAGCATATTCTGGACCAGAACCACCATTTTCCTGTCCCAAAGTGGAACTATACTCCTTACTTTGTAACACGTATTGACTTACCATTTTCTTCTCTTGTTAATGACTGTTTTACATTCCTTCAGAAAAGAAAATAAGAAGTATAATGAATGTCATGGTAAATGCTGGCGTTAAAGATCGTCGTTAGCTCCTGCGTGATAATGTGTGTCATTAGAAACTCATCTTTTTGAAAATAACCTCCTGCATTTTATAGAATAAGACTGTATTCATCTCTGTGGGGAAATTCTCTTCTTGCCTACCCCCTCTTGCTCTCCATGAGACACATGCATGGGTGAGAGCAAGCATGTTGGGGGGGGCGGGGGGGGGGCACAGTGCAGGGTCAGCCACAACGTGCCAAGCACCAGGAGCTAGGGTTTATGGGCCCGATGGACATGTGACTATTTTTCTGAGGCTGGGGCTTGAACTGGCAACCTTTTAATCATAGACACAGAGGATTAACCCACTGGGCCACAGACCAGCACCCTACATCTTTTGTTATATGCATCTCTTTTGCACAAAAATGTATTGTTCTTCATTCATTCACTGGCCTTCCGTGACTGGTTCTGGGTCATTATGAGCTAGGAGGCTGGCTGATGCCCTCACTCTAGTCTGGGCATATGATGCTGCAAAAATAACAAGCCCCAGAAAGGATCACGTCATATAATCAGCGTCCCGTCCGTTGGGGTTATTCTGAGGTTACACAGCTTGCATGCGCACCACGAGGGCTACTGTCATATGATTTAAAAATCCAAGTTAAAAAAAACCCTAAATACATTGATTACCAGGAATACTCTACTGAACGCATGCAGTAATATTTCCATAAATTTTGAGTCTGACACACAATCCCTCTAATGTCGATATCTAATTCTGAGGTAATTTCAGATATTATTATCATTCATAAACAGTTTGGGGTGAGTTTCCCGAAGCCTTCTTAACGCTACGTCGTTCGTAAATTCTGTGTTAAAAGATAGATCTAACGAACGACGTAGCATTAAGAAGAAACTCACCCTTGACCTTTATAGACATGGTCTTGTTGCCATATATGTTTTAGTGCTACGTTTGTGAAAAATTATTCTGACCAACAAAATATTTTGCAAAGTTACCTTCAAAGGCAATTTTTAATAAGCAAACAAATAAACACATGCAATTATTGAACAAAAATAAAAATAGTAAATATATAAGAAAGCCAGCCATATTACAAACAAAAATATTTTGCTTACCAATCATATGTTTTTGTTATTGCATTATAACCACTTATCCAAGCGAGAATTAATATGAATCTAATTTGATCCATAGCTAACCCGGTTGCTAACCTAAGTTGGTAAGTTAGCTGAAAAGATGAGATGGGAACAATCACTGACCCTTATATATACTTGGCATGGTTTGAATGAGGATGTTGATAGAGAAAAGGGAGGTTGGGGGGGATTTTGCACTTTTCCCACATTATACACATAGCTAGTTGGAAGCCAAATCGTCAATCAGTAACTGTCCAACATAAAAACGGAGGGTGTGTACCAGCTGACAGTTGTTTTTTTACAGGGTAACAGTATCCAAGTGTTGGTAGGTGTGTCAGTAACCCCACTGAATTGCTCCACGTGTCTATTTCATGTATAAAACCCATTGTGCAAAAGCACCCACCCTGATTCGAAGGTGTCCAAGGTTCCCTCAAGTGCCACCTGTCACGTAATGTAGTGTCCCAAAGCCGCACAGCATCAATTTGTAAAACCCTGTTATTTTACCTAAATAAATGCAACCTCATAACATCACATCGCTCATCTACCCACAAACTAAAGGTTATCATCTTGATTAAGAGACAAAAGCAGCTTATATCAGGCACCAGAGAACGAATAGGTCTTGCTGTATTAGACAAGGAAAATGTGATTAGCTCAAACTGCTGTACTGAGACACCTAGATCAAAGTGGTAAAAAGCGGCAAAGTCACTTTGGAAAAATTAGCATCTATGCAATGTGACTTCACGAAACAACAAGAAAGATGGAATGCAAATCAAGAGGGCCAATTTATTAGAGGTTTTACTGGTGAACAAATAGCTCCTGAAGCCATAATAAAAAACATCCTGAAATAAATTTCTTGAGGCGTTGTGTGAATTTCTGGCGAGTTTCAGACCACAGGTTCAAATCCCAAATTCTGTACATGATAGAGTATTCATATCACCCTCAATTCTGATTGCTGACCCTCCTCTGTGACCCCAAGCTTTTCTCTTAAACATTGCTTTTGAGTGGGGTTTCACAATCCGGTCCTCAGGGACCCACATACAGTCACCTTTTTTGCTCCCTAGGGAGCAGGAAGGCAGCTCAAAAAATGTTGACTGTTGGGCAGTGAGCTCGGAGGGAGCAAAAATTTGGACCAACTGTGGGTCCCCAAGGACTGGATTGGGAAACATTGTATTAGTGTGTCTAATAAATATATATAATGTAAAACTCTTCAGGTAGTTTACAACCAGCCAAAAGAACCTTTAACTTTCAACATTCTCTCACTATATTTCATGTATCACACAAGCAAAATAAAGACTGTCTAACTTCTCATAAAGATACTGAAAGTGCCAGGCAAAGTTGTCCCTAACCTGAAATAAATTTCAAGTCAGACTTTTTAAAAATATAAATCAATCCAAAGTCCCGAGCAGTTGAATGTTACAGGCATAACCCACAATGTTAAAAGGACTTTGTCTCCTCAGAGGGTGTATTGATGGTTTAAACATGCTTTCAAGTATATAAAAAGCAGATTTAAAGACAGAGTATCCAGTGGAAAATAACATGTAGGCCTCTTAATTGAAGCCAAAATGGTGTTATTGAGTGAAGGCACTGCTGTATTACTAGAATACTAAAGCATTTAACCTGAATCATATGAAACATATAATATTAGAAATATGTTTTTGTTATAAATGAAGAAGCAGGAAAAAGTTGTGATGGTGTCCAGGACTTCCTTCACCTTATTGCAGATTTTCCCTGAAAATCAACAGACTATCAGTGCAATCACGCCCAGCTCCACCCTAGTGATAAGCACTTTACTCAATGCATTACTCACATTCTGCAATGCAGTGCAAAGTATTCATATACCACACCAAACTGTACTTTTTGTTTAGGAATAATGATATACAAGATGAGAATGCAATGTAAATTGAAATTTTAAATGAAGTGTTTTTAATTATAATCAAAGCAGTGCTGGTATAATGTCCCTCTGTATTTACTCATCCAAATTACATGTAAAACATCTGCTCTCTACACTCATATCACTAAAAATCTGGGCTCTGTTTTATGACCTGGAAAATGAACTTTTTCCACATCCCACGCAAGAACAGTACTGATGATTCCTCAGGTATGACTACATAGAGTAGCATGTTCAAAGGCCGAATGATCACACTATAGGTTAACTTTGCATTGGCTGTGTCTGATTTAATGTATAACGCAAATGGCCACCTATTCACGCACATGGACGCACCCAAACAACCGGAGGAAGCGACAATAACAATTAGTAATTATGTCACATTCTACTGAGTGGAGTGGTGGCATTGAGGCTAGGGATCTGTGCCAACAATCGGAAGGTTGCTGGTTTGAATCATGTAAATGTCGAATGTTTTGTCCTGGGCATGATGGTAATCTGCTTCCAACCGTACAAGGAGGTCTTCAAACTTACAGGGAAATTTGAGGGTTGGTGGTAGGATTGGTACTCCAGCCACTGGAAAAAAACTCACTGTTTCATCCAGGGTAGTGTGGTGCCGAGGCGTCACCCGCTGCACGGATGCAGTCGGGATCTCATCCCTGCGGTGGTGGGTGTGGCAATGTGCCGCATCACTGCATGCTTCTTTCCTCTCTGTACCATTTTTACCGTTTTCCCTGCTATTGAGAAAATTAGACTCTGTAAATAATTACTGGATGAACAGAATCATCCAGTACCAAATATATCCCATGAATCTATGTGTGCCCCAACACTGAAACCTATAAGCATTTTTTCAGTTCAGTTCGTTTTGTTTTAGCCGTCCTCCCAAAATGAATGCGTAGTGTAAAATCTAACTGAGCCATAGGGGTCAAAGAAACAATATCTTCAAAGTAAAAAAAAAATTCTTGGTCTCCACTTTTCAGTGGCTGTTCAACCAAACTAGGCATATTAACCTACCAAATTAAATAAAATAGGACACTTCTTTGGAGTCATAGTGAAACTACATACTTTGAGCTCCTACATTGTGACTGGAAGAAAATCGCGGGGTCTTATCGGACAGTTATATAACTGGGTTATACAACTGTGTGCTGTTTCAAGACAAATTCTCTTGTTTGTTTTACTCACAAAGGATTTACTTGCCTTGTAAATTCTATGAACCTGTATAATAATGGAAAGACAAGGAATCTCACGCAAACACTTAATGTTTATTGCATAGACCTGTTCACCCATCACACACCCATGACCTGTGGAACCCTTCCCTCCCTTTGTATCCAACAACTGCTAAATACCCAGCTGAAGGAATATTCTATGACTTTTCCCCTAACCAAGCTCCTCTCAGGTGTCAGAAATTCATTATTTTCATAGTAATTAATTTCAATGAACAAATGGTAGTAAGAACCAGTAGTGACTGCTGACCAAAAGTTTTAGTTATGCAAACTCTGGACTACCTATAGTTTCCTTTGCTGTTAGTTTTCACTCTCATTGTGTCCCCCAAATGCTAGCTCCTTCTGACCCAAGGATGAAGTTGCATTTCACAATCTATAATTTTCCGAGTTCCTAATCAGACATCCCATTTTATTTTTCAATTCAATACGATCCTGTAATATACGGGATTGGTGGGAAATTAAATGCTCTACTGCACTGACATGTTCCTTTTGCACAATAAAAATTCTGAACAAAAAATGGATGATCTTATTTACAGTATATACATGAGATTAACTGCACTCAACAAGAACATTTTTTACAAATCAAAGCATTTTTAAATAGAACCCTCGCCGCTTTCATTTAGAATATGTCAATGGTTTGTCCACAAACTAACAAGGAATATTGACGAATAAGTAAATTTATCTTGTGAGTGATGGCTGATGAGAAATACATAAAAGTATATTAGCTTAGTGAAGCAGAAAGTGCTTCAATGAAATTCCTTTCAACGATGTAATGGTGGTGCCATTTTGCACAATACTTTGTTTTGTTTTGTTTTAACTTTTTTGGTTTCACAGGGAAATGGACAGACTAATTTATACACTTGAAATGATGCTGAGAAGAAGGTGCCTGCATGGAAATCCCACCTCCTAATGAACTGGGTCTCTTTCTGTGCAGATCAACTGGTGGACATCCTACAGACATATTTAATATCTCCCTCAGCCAGATTGTCATCCCCTCATCCTTTAAAATAGCCACCATCATCCCAAAACCAGATAAGTCAAATAAAGATGGTAGCCTTAATGACTACCATCCCGTAGCACCAAGGGCATAACTTTGGGTTGAGCATTAAGGGGGGGGGGGTTGAGGTGTCCACCCATTTAAGTGCAGAGGGGGTGCAGAGGGGTTTATTGGCTGGTTTTGAGTACTGGGGAGTTACACACCCATGCATAGCACATCAACCATCATTGCGACCAATGCTTTGAGAGACTAATCATGGGGCACATTGAAGTCAGCCTTTCCACCGCATTGGATCCAATTTGCATATTTCCACAGTTACTCCACAGATGACACAATATCAGCCCCACTCCATGTAGCCTTAGCATACCTGGACTACAGAAATCTCTATGTCAGGATGCTGTTCATAGACTTCAGGTCAGCATTCAGTACAATCATTTCACAAACTAACACACAAACTGGAAGGGATCAGTATAAACTTAACTCTCTGCAACTAGATCCTAGACTTTCTCACTGAAAGACTGCAGACAGTTTGCATATAGGACAGGTCCTCTGGCACCATCACACTGAGAACGTGTGCCCCCCTGCACTGTGTGCTCAGCCCACTACTCTTCATTATGCTGAACTCGGGACGGAGGAGCACATCTAAACACTGGTATTGAGGAGTACATGAGAGGCAGGTGTGGGAAATAACAATAAACTCATAACAAGGAATGATAAATTGCTGGGATGAATGCCCAACGTTCAACTTTCCCTGATGAATGCCAGTGACACCTGCTGGCCAAACAGGAGCAGGACGGTGGTAACGGAAACATCATGACGCCACTGCTAAGAGCATAATTGTCATGTCTGTGGGAGAAAGCACAACCCAGATGCAGCTTTAGGCTGAGCAGAAAGGGGTTTTTATTGGGAAGATATACAGAGAACCAGAAAACAAAGAACTGCGAGGGGTCTAAATAGAGAGCAGAAAGGAACAATGAGGCAGAAGCAGTGTGAACCAGCTCATAGGGAACACTGCGGGAACAGGAAACACAACAAACAGAGAGCACATTAACAACAACAAATTTATTTTTGTATAGTGCGCTATCACAACATGACATTGTCTTGAAGCGCTTTACAGCATCCCCACCCAAAGCCCCCAGTGAGTAAGCCAGAGGCAACAGTGGTAAGGAAAAACTCACTAGAAGGAACAAACCTTGGGAGGGACCAGACTCAAAGGGGGAGCCCATTCTCCTGGGGCCAGCAGAAAAGCCAAATCGGAGAGATGGGTAAGTGCCAAGTCGCACTGTCTAAGTCATAATATTTGAGTCACAACCAGGGAACAGGCAGGTAATGACAAGCCAGTGCTGATGCTCCTTCAGATCGCCAGGCAACCAGTAGTATGGCAGGCGGGGCATACAAGGAGGACGACACAGGCAGAGCGGCGAGCTGAATGCAAGGACATCATTGGACATCATTAAACATCCATAACAACAACAACGATCAACCTGGGGAACGCAAAGAAGGCAGGGACATATATACACAGATAAAGAGGGACTAACAAAAGGCAGGTGTGGGTGATCATCACGTTAGGCTGTGAACAACTAGGTGATTACGGGATGGCCAGCAACCTCTGCTGGCCAAACGGGGACATGACGGAGGTGGATCATGACGGTAATAGGACTATGATATGAGTAGGGATGAAACGGTTACCGACGGTTAGTATTACTGTTTCAAATGTTAATTGCCCTTAAAACCATGGTTGACTACTGCGCTTTGAAAACCTCACATTAAATACCATCCAGCATCAGCCAAAGTTAGCGACAGTCTCCCAGAGACAGGAGCGCACATGCAGCATTTAACCTGGGTTTGTTTGTCAGTGAAAACATGGCAGAAGGCAGTCACAGCGCATTTGATACGGTTTTCATATGTTTACATAAGCTATTGGCTGTGTTATTATTTTAATGTTTATCTAAACAAAAAGTGCAGAGTGCATAAAACCTGGTGAATTTGTTTCAGTTTGTGTATCAGTACTTTTTGAACATTTTCAGCATGTTTTAACAATACCACAATAATACTGATAATGTGATCATTAAATTTGCATAGTTTCATATCTACACATGAATAGTTATTAGAATGTATATACAAATACATTTCCATATGAAGTAGAGAAAAAAATCACTCAAAGAGAATGAGTATTAGTGGTGTGCCTCGATCGGTCACGGATCCGTGAATCAGGAGCATGAATAGCTTACTCTGTGATGCCACCTGGTGTGTCACTGGGGAAATTCTGTCTATATCTGCTCTTTAGAAATGATCTTCCCGAAATTTAATGCAACATTTAAAGAGTTTATCTGACTCCATTCATGGTAGTATTTTTGAAACAAAACATGTATCCTCTAGATCAAGAAATATCCAGAGTTTTTATTCCATTCTTTATAGCAAATATGAAAAAATGTTCAAATGTATGAATAAAATGGCCCGATAATATTCTACCTCGGCAAATTGCAACACAGTTGACTAAGAAGTTGCATTACAGGATTTCTGATACTTCTGGGACTGGACATTTATGTTGTTACTTATTGTTACTTGTTGTTACAACTGACTCATTAAATGGGCTAAAAGGGTTAGCTCAGGGTTGTATTTTATAACACGTATAAATTAACAGTTACAACATATAGCGGATATAAAAAATTTACACACCCCTGTTAAAATGCCAGGTTCTCCCAGTATTAATGTGACGTATCACCTGTACAATTCTATTGAAAAACAAACAAATCTGTTAGAAGGAAAAATATAAAGAAATAAAAAACATACAATAACCTGGTTGCATAGGTGTGCAGACCCATAAACTAATACTTTATTGA
The DNA here is from genome assembly GCA_026777985.1 of Mormyrops attenuatus. Lineage (NCBI taxonomy): Eukaryota > Metazoa > Chordata > Actinopteri > Osteoglossiformes > Mormyridae > Mormyrops > Mormyrops attenuatus. Next base: position 10,007,426 of record JAODKC010000002.1, read on the forward strand.
AGCACCTTTTGATTTAATTATAGCATTCAGTCTCTTTCAATAGGACTCCCACATCTTGCCACATCTTGATTTGCCCACTCCTCCTTGCAAAAGCAATCCAAATCTGGGGGTGTACACTTTTTATATCCATGTAACAGTTATTTTGTTATAAAAGTATTTTATAACAAAACTGTGAAGGATATCCATCGATCTCTTCTTAATTAGCTGACGCCTTTATGTGACACATCTCCGAACAACATAAAAATAAGTAGATTTGACGTCATGTGCCCCTCCTGACCTTGCAAAATCTAACTTGGACAGTTTTGACATTCATATCTATGGAATACAAAGTATCTTCCTTAATAACTGGCTTGCTTCATTCCTATTTACACTAATGAAAAAATCTGATTGGTTGGCATTTGCTCAGTCTTGGGGTGGGTTAACCTCGTGATTGGATAGGCCAGTGTGGACCATCAATGAATTGGGCCTATTTGTAATCCATTTGGCATAGGCTTTCCTGCCCCCTGCTGGTTTATGTGGAAAATGCAGCAAAAACCTATTAATTACAATCCCGTACTTTTTTCAATTTTACCCAACAGTTCACGTTACATATTTATTACACATCAGACATAGTAATTCGTTTCAAAACCTAAACACTCCACACATAAATATTTGGAAACAGAGGTGTATATGATGTAGCTGCGATGGCCGAGTGGTTAAGGCGTTGGACTTGAAATCCAATGGGGTTTCCCCGCGCAGGTTCGAACCCTGCTCGCAGCGGCGAACGATAGTTTTGCAGCTTCGGGCTCATATGTCAAAAGTACACACAAAAGGAGTATGAAAACAATTAGCAGCTGTTCTTCGTAAGCTAGCTAATGAACAATGAGATGGCATGCTTTTCGCTTCGCTGAACGAGAAAAATGTCACGCAGAAATACTATTCCATACAAAATAGCGTAGTCGTTCATGTGAGAGAAAAAAAGAATTAGATGTGAAGACTACTAGATTTGCTGTTTGCAGTGCTTGCAGTGATCTATACGAGAGAGGTCTACTAATGAGCTTTCAAGCTTTCAAGTCATACAATTGCAAAATAAACCAACACCACAATCCCAGTCTATTTAGTCATTTAAAGAAGCTCACGTCTTTGGTGCAAGAAGCACTTAATAAGAGGATAAACTCAACTGATCGCATTCTGCTGGAGCGCTGTGCATGTTTCAGTCTGCTGTTTACGGAAGCGCTGTGTTATGTCATCGCGTGATATACGGTTGTCAGCATTTACTTATAGTACATATAGATTTCATTCCAATTGCTTCATTCACTTAAATAATGGATTTATTAAAATCTTGTATGTATGAATGTATACATCTGAAAGTGACAATGTAAAGGCTGGGGGAAAGAATTCCGACCTGAAGCGTCCCAGACGAGTAGACCCGGAGATTTAGGAAGGGGCGGTCTTAGAATTGGAGGACAACCAATCATTGGTGGTAACCTATCACGAAAGGTTGGGATTTGGATTAACCTACATATTTACATCATATGAATACTTTGAATCGCCTTCTCTTCAACCAGAAAACCACTGAGGACGAATGATGTACAGTAAGTCAAGTAATTGCTTTGTCACATTATGATAAATGCCAGTTATGAGAAATTATGTCTTGCATGCACCTGTAGGGGAAAAAACTATACCGCTGCTTTAATGAAAACTGTGCTGGTTAAAGGTGGTTTTTATAATTTGCTTTAAAGCTTCAGGCTGTCTGCTGTTCTTCAGACTGAATCGCAGACTCTGAGGATTGAACAACTATTTTTTGCTCGCCTGCCCGATCTTTGTCTTAAAAGTTAATGGACGTCTGACTTGGTGTTTTACTGCGATGACTCTGTCCGTCTACATCCACAATAGCCTAACGGAACCGCTGACTGCACTTCTGTAAGCGCGAGACGTTTGATATATGCGTTATATGAATACTATAAATAGCAAGATTGAAAACTTTTCATATGCATTATGAAAATCTGCAGTCGTTCAATGCACCGTGTAACCACTTTTTAGCAGAGTTTGAGGGGTAAAATGTTTTTATAGTCTTGTAGAAGAGCATTTTATAACCATAGGTTCAGACTCTGGTGCAGTTGGTTGTCACTTGAGCCACCAGGAATGCTGCAGTATTCTTTGAATCACTAGGACTATTAGTAGCAGCAGTAAAAATAAAATAATAATAATTTAAAAATATATAATAATATAAAATATATAATAATATTGTTGTTGTTAACACTAACAACAATAATAATAATAAGAATACCAAGAATAATTGCAGTGAAAAGAAATAGTAACAAACTGGCACCCCATACAGGGTGTATCCTTGGCCTGAACAGGGTCGACAAAAAGGGAATCACCACAGAGTATAGGACCAACAAAATGGGACAACACAGAGCACTGAGAGGGAAACCAAGAGAACAAAGGGAATCCCACAAACAGAGCCTGTGGCCAGAACATGGGCATGACAATAGGAAGCGGAGAACAGTTGTGGTGTGTATGGAGCCTTGGAAAGTCAACCGATGACTAGGGAGCGCCAGTCATGGCAGGTCTGACTGAGAGGGTGGGAAGGAACAGTCAGGCAGGATCGGTGCAAACCAGCACACAAGGAGCACTACAGGACCGGAAGACACAACAAACAGTGAGCACACTAAACATCTGTAACAGTAACACTGACCAAGCTGGATAACACAGTCAAAGCAGGCACAGATGTACACAGATAATGAGGGACTAACAAAAGGCAGGTGTGGGTGATCATCACATTAGGCTGAGAACAACTAGGTGATTACGGGATGGCCAGCAACCTCTGCTGGCCAAACGGGGACATGACGGAGGCGGATCATGACGGTAATAGGACTATGATATGAGTAGGGATGAAACGGTTACCGACGGTCAGTATTACTGTTTCAAATGTTAATTGCCCTTAAAACCATGGTTGACTACTGCGCTTTGAAAACCTCACATTAAATACCATCCAGCATCAGCCAAAGTTAGCGACAGTCTCCCAGAGACAGGAGCGCACATGCAGCATTTAACCTGGGTTTGTTTGTCAGTGAAAACATGGCAGAAGGCAGTCACAGCGCATTTGATACGGTTTTCATATGTTTACATAAGCTATTGGCTGTGTTATTATTTTAATGTTTATCTAAACAAAAAGTGCAGAGTGCATAAAACCTGGTGAATTTGTTTCAGTTTGTGTATCAGTACTTTTTGAACATTTTCAGCATGTTTTAACAATACCACAATAATACTGATAATGTGATCATTAAATTTGCATAGTTTCATATCTACACATGAATAGTTATTAGAATGTATATACAAATACATTTCCATATGAAGTAGAGAAAAAAATCACTCAAAGAGAATGAGTATTAGTGGTGTGCCTCGATCAGTCATGTATCCCTGAATAGCTTACTCTGTGGTGCCACCTGGGGAAATTCTGTCTATATCTGCTCTCTAGAAATGATCTTCCCTGAATTTAATGCGTTCATCTGACTGCATTCATTGTAGTCTTTTTAAAATAAATCTTTTATCCTCTAAATCAAGAAATATCCAGCGTTTGTATTCCATTCTTTATAACAAATATGAAAAAATGTTTGCGAAATGTATGAATAAAATGGCCCGATAATATTCTGCCTCAGCAAATTGCAACACAGTTGACTAAGAAGTTGCATTACAGGGTTTCTGATACTTCTGGGACTGGACATTTATGTTGTTACTTATATTAAGAACCCAACTGATTGCGTGCCCCTCCTGACCTTGCAAAATCTAACTTGGACAGTTTTGGAAAATCCATTTGGAATAGGCTTGTCCCTGTTGGTTAATGTGGAAAACGCAGGAATGCCAATCCCGTACTTTTTTCAGTTTTACTAAATCGACAGTCGACGTTACATATTACTTAATATAAGCAGAAATACGTTTTAAAACTTAAACACTACACCACTATGCATATAAATATTTAGAAGCGAACCCACCAGTAACTGAACTGCTGAACCAATTTTTACCGATCCAAACAAATTTTAACGTCCCATTGTCATGTGATCACTGAGTGCACGTGATTTTACGTTTTGGCGGTAAAAACACACTCGACAGATAAACGTTCGGTTTTTTGCCGGTTCACCTGTAATAGAGGATTGATGTACAAGGTAAGATGGGAAATCGTATGGTATTATACATATTTATTATTTATTACTTTATCTGTGTTAATTCCATTTATGAATTGTGATGCTAGCTGGTTATATTTGAATTGGAACATTAATGTGTGTGCTGTTCTGTAAATATTGTTGCTCATACATCAAAAACATTTTTTTCAATTACATGAGTTAAAGAGGTTAGCTCAGGGTTGTTGATAGAAATGCATATCCCATTACCGTTTATTTCCTAAAACCAGCATTATTGCTCACATTTCCTGCAGTAAGAGTAGCATAAACACATTTTTGATTGGGATGATATAAATCACTGCATTCAATTACAAAACATATGAACTTAAACTTGTACACAAATTCACACTTATACACAAAGTTTGCCTTTGCAAGAGAGTATTGTATAACAATAGTGTGAAGGATGGCATTTCATAGCTTCTTAATTAGTATTTTACTTGATTACATCAGCAGTTAATTGAATGACTATCTAAAATAATATGACAGTCATACCAGATTTTCTAAACTGTCATGTGAACTACATTTTATGAAAGTGGCTGGTAATGTCTTGTGGGAATTTGCAGACATGACAGACTGGTAAACCTGACTCATAATGGTCAGATATTATGCTCCAGTATACCCAAGGAAAATACTGGTTTAGTACTGGCAAGAAGCCTGGAAGCAAGAAGTGTAAGGTTGTGTTGCAACAGATTGATTCATGTCCATTGCTGCATCTGGGAAAAAGGCATAGCATGTAAATGTGGGCATCGTAAGGTATGTCATGAAGTTGTTAATCCTGATTTTGGGGTGAGGGGGCTGGTCCTAGTGACTGATGACATAAAAAAATGCACCAATTTGTCTGCCATTTTCAATTTCTGGATTCCACAATAGTGAAAATATACTTGTATTAAAATAATTACTTTAAAGAGAAAATTATACCTTAAACTCTGGTTTCTGGATGTTACATTAATAAATATCCATGGGTAAATGGAGCACAAAAAACTTTCAATATACTTAGAGAAAAGTGATTTTCCAACTATCTAATAACCACTTACCCACTACAATGATTTTTATATTTTAAACTCACTATACACCACAATATGCACACTAGTTACCCAAGGAAGCAAAATGGTCTCCAGCATATTCAGCTCTACCGGAAGGGGTTCAACATCAATTACAATAAACTGTTTTTTTTTAAAAAAGAAAGTCAGGATCAGGAATAACTATGTAGCAATTACATAATGATAACATTAAATGAAAAAATTTAAATAAAAAAAATCTCAAAAATGGGCTCTTGTGAAAAATTGTCTCTAGCCCACAACCTGTTGATGAGAATGAACACATTTGATAAGTAATTTTCCAAGTAGAGCTACAAAACTCAACATACATTGTCTGTCAGAGAAGCATTTTTAATAATTTCTATTTAGCAACACACTTACAAACAAAATAGGATGTCTGGTGTCCATCCTTGGTGACAAATTAAGAGCATAATTCCATCAGCCTCACTTTCTGATCTCGATTCTTAAATTTAAGTATAAAACAATGAAATCAAAGAGGCAGAAATAGTGGAAAACATCCCGAACTGAGTTACATGAATTAAGATACCTGTGTTACGGTCTAAATTATTACAGACAACACAGCTCCCAGCACACTTGTACCAGGTATTTGGTGTTCTTGATTGTGTGCTGGGAGGGAGGAAAAATATGGTCTGTCTGGGCCTCCCTGGAGACTGGGTTGAGAAACACTGCTGTAGATTAACAGTAGGCCTGTGGATCTCAAGCAGCAGACCGCTTCAGCTTGGGAAGTGCTATAATTTCAGACTGCCAGGTCATCATCTGGGTCCTCTGGGTCAAAGTCATCACTGACATCAGGATCGTAAACAATTCGGCCTGAACCTGGACGAGGCTTAAGTAGGGCAGACTTCCTGTACAGGAAAAGAAGAGAACAACTCAGCAATGATGAGCAATATGATCTAAAGTTATCCAGCTTGGCAATCATCTGAGATGACTAACCTTGTTTATTGTCAGTGACAACTCTGGTAAATGAGTGCAAACGATGCATTTCTACAATAACTATTCTGGATCTCAACAATGTGCAGATTCTAGAGACCGAAAAAAAAATGAATCCTTGTACAACAAATAAAGTGTCATGGTACATTCCATCTGGATGGAAAATATACTAACTGAATAGTGTCAAATGCACACTAAGAAAGAAAAGAAAAAAGACTTAAGAGTTAGTAAGACAGAAAACAGCAATGCTACATTTCCTGGATATTACATTAGCCAAAGTAAGCTGAGCCAGATCACAATAATATATTGTGTGTTCAGTGTTACCACAGTTGCATTGTTATACATAGAAAGCTAATATGCTAATAATGGGAAGGTAAATATATGTATTTACTTCTCTTCACTGAAGACAAAAGGAAGAGACAACTTTTCTTTGGCTTCTTTTTCACCCACGGACAAGCGAAGGTTAAAGGTCAAGTTGGCAGCAGGATCTACCTAAGTAAAGAGACACTGATTAATGTGCTATATTCACATAAAAATGTTGCAGTATACTTTCAGGGACTTTTCTGAAAAAGTGTGTAAGTGCCAAATTTTTGTAGTCAGACCTGTAGTACTTCCATCCATCTTCTAACTGCTTATTCGGGACATTGTAATGAGAGATTAGTTAACATCATTTCATGCTTATTGCATGTTTAGACAAATTCAAACTTAAGTGATCTCTATGTATGGAGATGTGCTATGTAAATAAACTTGCCTTGCCATATCTGTGTCAGTGCTTGCAATTCCAGAAGTTAAATTTCATTTTTGGATTGTGTGTGTGGCTGGGTGGCTATTGTGCATGATGACTAATGAAAAATGGATGACAGTACGCCTCTTACTTCACACTCATCTTCCTCAGTCTGCAAATGCCCATGATGGCTGGGCCGGGCTTCGACAGTGACCGTCAGATCCTCCTTAACACTGAAGTACTCCTCCTGGTAACACAAACATAAACTATGACCAATGGGCTTCAGATTACAGCTGGTTACAGTCTACAGATACTCTTGGCTCAGTCAATATCTACTAACACTTTCATAATTTCAGCTTTTATTTCATGATGCTATTTGAATAAGTTACAAATGGGAATGACAGAAAAGGGCGCAAAGATTTTGAGGATGTCCCCAACTCTCATTGAGGACAACACTATAGCAGAACAGCAAAATCAGTTACTATAGATTTACAATGATACAGATGGCACTGCGGTCAAGCAACTACAGCTCCAGAAAAAATGTAGAGACCACTCTAGATTTAGACCATTGTCTAAATCTGCATTTTCAACCCTGGATTAATGCTGGTTCTGCTAGCAGAAGGCTACACTGAGCAGCAGGTTGCTAACAGGCTCAAAATTTCTAAGACAGCAGTACAAAAGGTTAAGGTGAAGCAGGAGACACTGGGAACGACCAAAAACCAGCCAGGTAGACGGCGGAAGCGACTTTCTAATGCCAGAGATGACCGTTAACTTATCCGACAGTTTCTCATGAATCGAAGGATGACATCAAGTGACCTTTAAAAGGAATAGGAAACATTAAGTGGTGTGAAATCCACTGCTAGGACAGTTAGTATCAGGCCCCTAGAAGCAGGACTGAAGACTCAGAAAGAATGGAAGAAGCCCTTCATTAACGGGAAACAGAGAAGAACCAGGCTATACACAGACACACACATACAAATTGAGAAATGAGTGAAACAAGAATTATGCTGTGGTCTCTTAATTTTTCCCAGAGTTGTAACGACACGCGAGCCTCTTCTATGTCCAGAGTATGAGACTCCTGGTGCTTCCTACCTCGTGAGTAACCTTGCCAGATTTGGTACGTCTCGTTGTCTTGGCAATGGCCTGCTGACCCCTGTCTCCTGGTACCACAGATATAACAGCAGTAGCCAGATGGCACAAAGTACCCACGATGCCCTGTTGGTGCAGATCGCAGTGCAGCAGCGCCACCACTCTCCTCAATGCGCCACCTTGTGGATACATTTTTTTCATACAAACCATGAGGAGGTCAAGTTTCTCCACCATTATTTACATATTTTATTAGTGTTTACCTAAATCATTTTAGGTTAAGTGGAACAACCTCTCCTGAGTTCCTGTAGTCGCTGGCAAACAACAGCAGGGGGGTGGTGCCTCAAAACCCAGGAAAGTGAATCTATGACAAGTGTTGCTGGTTTCGATCCCTCCGACCCACTCATGTGGGCATTGAGCTCCTCAGATGTGAACTGATGAACAGTGAAAAGCGGATGTTCAGACCAGCCTAGTGGGTCGGTGTAGCCATTGTGGACACACAGCCTACATCAAAAAAAGGGAGGGAGGGGCTTAACGGTGGAGTTTAACACGAACCCAGGGAAGGTACTCAGGACAGACTGCACACATGTACACAGTGTACCTAAGCTCACCTTGAGCTATGCTAATCCACAGACTTCATAGCTTAGTTTACAATTTACCTTTGCTCGTATTTCCTGTCAAGTCCCAGTCTTAGATCCTCTTCACAAACTTCAAATGCGAGCACGTGGACATCCTCCTCCCTAAAATAAAATTATTCGCTTGTTTCTATATATTATATTTAGTTCCCCTAAAGAATAGACTGGATTTCACCGGGAAAAAATGCACAAACGTTGCACCAAAATATTATTCAACGGCAGACTTTTTAGCAGAAACATAAACATTATAGTTGTTTCAGGAAAAAAAATCCTAAAAGAAAACAGCGCCCATGCATTGGTAAGACTTGCTAGATAAATTTAAACATAATACTACAATTAACTAGAAGTACAAGAAATGTTGCGGTTGACTGTTAAAATACACTTCATGTGATCCTCTGTATTACTTAATTTGTAACTCGCCACATCCTGAAAGCAATGGGTCGGTCGCGGAGAGTAAATAGATGCATTGATTAAAAAAGAAAAAACGATTCCTTACCGATTCAGGGCAGCAGCGATGCAGCTCTGGAGAAGCTGCCGTCCACAGCACTCCATCGTGTCTGTAGGATCGAGCTTTTAGGTTTAAAGGACTCCTCAGAATGTTCAGAAATGCCTTATACACGCCATGTCCACATTTTAAAAGTGTTCCAAATGTAAAGGGTATGTAAAAATGTTAAAGTGTATTTTTTTTTACCTTGAATTATTACGAATCCTCCATTTTCGGTACCTTGTATTACATCCAGCAACATGCTGATTCCGTCGATATGGGTTTGTTCCCCACCTTTTCCTCCGTAATGGTAATTTGAAAGCCTGTATTCAACAGGCCAGCTGCATTACGTGAGACCGAGGCTTTCCTGTGGCCTACCGATGTTGTGTTTCTAAAATCTATCTAAATTTACTGCTTATGACACAAAATAAAACTTGTCTTTCTTGCAGCTTAAGTAACCCGGAATTACACTTGCGTACATTGCTTAAATTTCAATTAATTTTGTTAGCGAGAAAAGGCAGCCTGCTGTACCCACGTCGAAACTCTATGTCCCACAATCCCCTGCTTTTTTCCAATGACAAAGCAGGGTTTTTTTCAACTACTGATCACCAAATCAAAGAGTCAGGGATCCCCCTAAAACTAATACGCGAATTTAGAAATGGGGATCGACGGAGTAAATATTTTCCTCCCAGGAATGGTACCGGTATAAATAATAAGGCTACTTGAGGAACACAATTACAAGTTTTGTTGAGCGAAAGAAAACAGCAGAGAATAATATGAGGATTATTACTGGTTAGTGACATGCGTTACGTTGAACGCCCGACAGTAAACACTAACTAGTACAGTGAACTTTAGTACAGTTACTTTGTTGCAGCTCAGCACTGTCGCATTTTCACAGCAAAAACCAAAAGCTGCTGACATGTGGCAACACAAAGCACTGCTAATGTGGATAACGGGAAATACTTTAGACGAACACATCTAAACATAAATTGAATTCCCTTTGGGAAGATGCAACAATTAATTTGTACAGCCCAGAAGCTAAAGGGTAGATATATCTCTACCTATCATCAAGTAATCGTAGACATTTACTTAGCCATTTATTTAGCCAATTCGTAGCTAATATAAAATACACTTATATTAGCAGACTGAGAGAAATTTCGCGACGGCCAAGGAAGCCGCGTAACCCACTACGCATGTCAACTGAGAAACAAAGAATGTAATTGGCTGAGAGAAAATGACTGACTGGATTTTCCCGAAGTTTATTGGTTGTATATAAACAATGACAACCACTCCGCCCACAATCCAGTTGATGGACTACAGTTCCCGACATGCCCCAGCGAGCCGTGTTTTCTTGACCACGAGGGGCCACCCTAGAGTTAGTTGACATTGATAATGGTGGGAGTGAAGCGCGTAGATGTTACCGAGACCAATTTAGTACAACTTTTGTCGTCTGTCAGAGAAAGGGGATAATCCTTCCGATTTCCCCCGTAACTATTGCTCCCAGAAAGAAAGGGGCTAAGTAGCAAACGTCTACTATCCAAAGAGACGCTGCTATGTAGCCAGTTAATTTGGATTGTGGAAGGAGCGGTTTACTTAGCTCGCAATGTAAAGCTGTGGCGAAAAAGGGAGACTTTTTTTTTTTTTTACTGTTTTTATGCTACGGATTAGCGAGGAAAGGGGAGTCGAACCGAGAGTTTCGTGGATATCCCTACAAGCGGGAACCCTGCTTCACCGACGCCCGGTGAATTAGTCTTTCATCGGCGCTCGCCAGCCCCGCGTCCCCCGCCGAGGCTGCAGCTAAGCCAGCCAGCCCGGAGAAAAGGACAGCAGAGCCGGGTACCGACTGTGGCTTTGCTCGAGTGACAATGCTTGGAATTATGGCTGAGCATCAAGGTAGGTCAGTCCGTGCAGTAAAGCGCTTGACTCGGACACGCTCGGTAACTATTATTTTTTTTGGCTCGACGCGGCTAGCTAGCCGGCTAAGTACTTAGACAACGGCGTCGTCGTCTTCCGTCCCGGTCGAACCGCTTTAACTGCGCGTCGAGCTCCTCGGACGCCGGCTGCTTCTGTCGGCCGGTCGATCCCGGGCTCTTTATCCCGTTTTATTTGAGGGGCTTTGCGGCGGCTTGGCGATGCCGTGTGGGCGTCTGCTAGCCGAATAGCTCAGTTCAACTGTTACGGGGCGAAGCGACAGAAAACATTATGTATTTTTTTCCCTCACAGATGTTGAACTTGCCGCTCGCGGAGGGTCGGTCCGGCCGCTCAGCTCTGCGTTTTACGGCCGCTAAAAACACACGAAAACTGTCAAAAGTGCCGCGTTAAGTTTAGTTTCAGCCCTTTCTGGTCCCAGCCGGCCGAGCCCCTCGGCTGTAGCTCCGCGACCGAGACAAAGTTGTTTAAATCGCGGCAGGCGCCTAAAGCTTCGTGCTTTTTTCCACACGTTTTACTTATTTCGTCGAAATTCTTGGCTTGTCTGTTATGAGGGTCCTTTAAAAGCTAAGTTGGGGATGGGGGGGGGGGCTGTAGGCGCTTGTTACCGCATGGCGAGTCAGACGGAGGGGGGGGAGGAAAAAGCGTTAACCGATCTGGCTGGAAAAAAAAAACAAGAATCAACTTTCAGGTGGTCAGTTTGAAGTTTTTATGTTGACGATGGGGGCACCGGAGCCGGACCCCGCTTTCCCGGGAAGTCGCCGTGGCAGCCCTGCGGGGTGTCCGACGATCGTGTGTTTCTTTCCCCATTCGCTTCGTCCTCCTTCCCGGCGCCGATTCCTGGCGGCGCTGCTGGGGCACCTGGCCGCCTCTGAGCGCCCCTTAAATCCGCTCTCCCTCCCTCCATCCGGCTGATTATGGTCCGTCGTTATGCGATTATGGCGTTTTGCGCCGGATCTGTATGCCAGATGGTCGGTCGCGGTGTAGTGGACGGGGGTAGCCGAGCATGCTTTCGGGGTTTAGGTTATCGTAGCTAACCGCCTAATTAACCTGCTACCTAGATTAAGCCGGGGAGCGTGTAATGCAGGACGGAGACAAACCAGCGCTCGAGTGCAGGTTAGATGGTGTACGACCGCGTAAAAACGACGAAGTCATTGCAATGTAACGCCGCCGACGCTGGAAACTTGATTCTGCTTCGTAATTATAACTGTTTTTCCTTGTGTTTCCTTCCAAATAGATACACTTCTAAAATGCAAAACAGAGCCTCTGGTAAGATCAATTTCTTCTTTGTTCATGTATCGATTGATCGCCGCCGTGTTTCTCTAAACTCTTCTCTCTGGTGTTAGTAGCTTTGTCCTTTAGGTGTAACTTGCATGGAGGGCGATCCCTGAAATTGTATTGCACAATATATTTCTGATCGATAGAAATGACCTCATCGAATCATAGGCATTTAGTTCTAAAGCCCTTGGGTCCAGCTGCAATTCTGTCGGTGTCGATTTACGGTCGTGCGCAGTCTGAGTTATTGTCCGAAGCACGAGTTAGAGATAAATACAGCAGTTTGGTGGTAGACTTTAATGATCGGGTCTGTCGCTGTTTTTACACTCGTGTTGCTAGCAAGGTAGACGGGAAATGGTTCTACTGGTTGCTGGCCCTGATTTGTGTTGACTTTCTCTAGCCATCGGAGGGCAGGAAGAGGACAGTGGAAGACTTCAACAAGTTCTGCAGCTTTGTATTGGCCTACGCTGGTTACATCCCCACTCCTAAAGAGGTATGTGTAGAGCCGCCCTCAGCATTCAGCGTTTGGTTTCCCCCCCAGTACTATAATCCAAGCGTTCCGGCACTTGGGTTTTGTGGTGAGACGCCGAGTATTTTGTGACACAGCGCCCTCTGCTGGTGGTTTAGTATAACAGTCCAAGTTTGCCTTGTGCGGGTCATTAACTGAGGTCCGGAGACCGAGCAGAGCTAATGTGCAGCCCTAATTTAACGCACTTGACACCCATAAACGGGCCTTTCAGTAGCATCTCCATATTAGGGCAAATTTAGCTTTAACATAACTGGCTCCAGTACTTTTCTGTATCGGGTGTGTTATATTAGGGCTGCGCCTAAGTTGTGTAGGTTAGTGACTAGTCTAGTGTCATGCCTGCAGTTGATGTAGAGGTTTTTCGTTTGTTTTTGGATTTGTGTAATGGATTCACTACAGCAATAAAATAGATAGTGTTTTGGTTAGTTTTGTCTTGTCCCAATATATTACATTTTAACGTAACAGTCTAAGTCTCTGATCCTGTGATTGAAAGGTCACTGGTTGAAGTCCCAGCCTCAACAGAATAGTCGCATGTGCTCAGGCTCTTGAGCAAGGCCCATAACCCCCAACTCCAGGGGTTCTGCATGCTGACCGGCTCTGCTCTGTGATCTCCAAGTTTTCTCTCCCCTATGTCTGTGTGTGTGTGGACAAAAAGAGAATTTTCTCACCAGGATTAATACTATCGAATTACTTAATACCAGAGAGTGCCTTTTAAAACAGCCAGATGAGCATTTGGTGACACGGCGGCTTGGTGCTTAGCACTCTAGTGTTCTGCATGCTCCCCATTTGTGAGTTTTCTCTGACAGGTTTTAGAGACAGTTTGGTGTCTGTTGATTGACCATACCATGTGGTTGTGGCTCCTTGTGCCCTGTGCTTCCGGAGATAAGCTGCTATCTCACTGTGATCCTGTACTGGTTAAGGTTTGATAGAGGATAGGTGGCTGACCATTCCCCTCCTCCAGCCGTTTGTCAGCTGTTTGCATGCTTTTTCCTTCAGGAAACCACCTGGTCCCCAGCCTCTTCCAGTTCCTCACACGGGTCGGGGGCTTCTGGGGAAGGGGACGGAGCGTCGGACTTGCATACCATCCACACCTTTGTGCGCAAGGCCCGTGTGAACAAAGGCAAGAACCTTCGTGGGATGCATGAGGGCGGCCCCCTGCTGGACAAGATGCGCCTCAAAGACTCGCTGTATGGGGGCCACGGCGGGGGAAAGACGGAGCGCAGGAAGGAGAAAAGGCTAAAAAAGCTGACTCTGGGGGCAAGTGAGGCGGACAGGGGGGGCAGCACTGGGGAGAAGCGAGCCCGGATCAAGCATAGTCAGAACCCAAAGTCTCCTAAGTGTCCAAAGAAGCCTAAGAACTCCGCCCAGAGTGAGACAGACTCCGAGACGGCCCCCGCTAAGCAGGAGGAGCACATGGCAGTGGAGGTGGTGGCAGAGAGGGGTGTCGGCCCTGAGGTGCAGGTGCTGGAAGAGGAGTCGACCAGGGAGGCAGAGTTGAGCTCCAGTGAGGGCGAGACCTGGATCGCAGACGAGGACATCATGGTGGAGTCAGGTGGGTGTCTGCACAGCATACAAACCTCCTGTGGAGCCTGTTTGCTCAGAATTAGCTAAGCTGGCAAGACAGACAACTGTGGTCCTGCTGGCTGCAGTCAGGGCTCCTTCTGTACAAAGATGTCGTATTGTCTCACCCAGTCCTGTGAAAGCTTTTGTACAATAGGGGAGGAAGATGATATATTTATGAATGATGGATGGCCAAGGATATCCTGTGTTTTGTAGAATGAGGGCTTTAAAGCAGCGTATAAAGTTGATTTAAGTTGTTTTATATAAAACTGAATGGGAGTGGAACTCCTAGAATGAGGTTTTCATAAAGCTCTGTCTCTCCTCACTAATGTGCTCCCCAGGTGACGACTCATGGGACTTGATCACCTGTTACTGCGGAAAGCCATTCGCTGGGCGTCCTATGATCGAGTGCAACCACTGCGGTGTGTGGGTGCACCTCTCCTGCGCCAAGATTAGGAAGTCCAACGTGCCCGATATCTTCTACTGCCACAAGTGCAGGGACTGCCGCCAGGACAGACGTTCTGGGCACAAGAAAGACACTTAAAATGTGGGAGGAGTCATCCTGCAGCGTCCTCCCACCCCTTCACCTTGGGGGTAGAACATTCCCCTTTGTGTTCTAAAGTGGCCCTTTTTTCAGAGGAACTTTTTCATCTCCAGTGCTAAGTATTCCCAGATCTTTGTTGGAAGCTCCATGGTTGGTTCTATTGTCAAACTGAAGCTCTAAACTAGTTTAAATTGGGGGGGGGGACCCACAGTCTCATTCGCAATGTCTCATTGTGTCTCAAATCACAATCAGAAGACTGCACTGTTTAAGCTTTGCGGTACACGAGTTGCTGGTGTTCTACATACTATAGTTGCATCCAACGAGACTTCTGGATTAGTCACTGCATTTGAACATGGGCATTTATAAAAATGTATTGAATTATTTTGAGCAGGGTTTCAACATATGCCTTGTTGGGGAAAAACTAATTTTCATCCGTTAAGTACGATCTTGTTAGAATGATGACCAAGATGAAGCCAGAATCTCAGAAGTCTGTAACCAAAGATTATAAATTTCGTCCACAGGATCTGCTGTGTTTAGTTCATAAACTCGTTATCAATGCAGTGTCTCCAGGAATGGTTTGAGTAAGCCGTTTGTAAGGTCCCTCATATTTTTCTGCACTTGGGTTTTTATTTCTTTTTGATTGACAACATTCAGTCCACCCACCCAGAAATGTCACCAAAACTTTAACTTTTTATTTGTGATTGTTAGTGTTTGTGCTTTGTTTCCTCCCTTACCCCCATTCAGAACTTTATTAGGTTTTTAAGTTCTGTGACTGGTGACTCTGCCCTTCTGCCGTGAAGGTGCTCAGGGCTGACCCCATCACGTACGGGCTGAGAAGCCGATCTGTCCATTGACGCTTGCCTCAGCAGGTGCGGTTAGTGTGTGTGTTTCACAAATTATTCTGTCAAGTCTCCTTGGCTGCTGTGCTGAGTGTCAATGTTGCGTCATAACCTCAAGTCTGTTTACTTTTTTCTTTTCTTTTAAAGCCAGGTAGCTGGGGTTGCATATTTTCAACCCAGTTTTTAGGGGCCCCAAGCCACACAGACAATTTTGCAAGTCGTCATAACTAGCGATCTCTTAATGACCTGCATGTGTTTTGTGTTTGGGGGGGGTATTCTGAATGCTAGGATTGGATATCACAGAACAGTTTTTTTTTTTTTTTATACATATAGTAGTAAAATGTCTCCTCTCCAAACGTTCG
Organism: Mormyrops attenuatus; assembly: GCA_026777985.1. NCBI lineage: Eukaryota > Metazoa > Chordata > Actinopteri > Osteoglossiformes > Mormyridae > Mormyrops > Mormyrops attenuatus. Next base: position 10,023,541 of record JAODKC010000002.1, read on the forward strand.
TTGCTTAGCATCATTGTCCTTCTCAGGGGAGGAGTCCGGCACCGCGTGCGAGCTGAAGGGTGCACCGTCTGCTGGAGTGACCCCCGCCCCCCCTCCCCCGATTATCCGAGGCAGGACTTTGAGTTCAGGGGCACGTGTGAAAAGTCGGATTGGAAATCGATCCCATTGCTACGTCAGTTTCAGCTGGTCCGGCTCTCGCCTCATGTTAAGCGAATTCTGCTGATTTGACAGGATTGTACCTTCAAGGGGTTTTGTTGAGAGAACGGGGCTTGTTGATTGTGTCACCCGTGAGTTGTTTTTTTTTATTATTATTTTACTGATTTCCGTTTTTAAGGACTTGACTAGTACAGCGCTGGAGGTTTGCCCCCAAAACAGACTGCAGGTTTGCCCCTGTCAAGCATTATTTTCCGTTTTTTTTTTTTTTGTACAGAAATGAAAGTGATGCTACTGAATTCATGGTTTTTCTTCTCAATTTTTTGGGGGGGGCTTGGTTTAGTTACCCTATGAATCCTATAACTGGCACTACTTCCTTTGCAGTGCTCATGACTGGATATATTCCCCGTCCCTGCCTTTGATCTGTACATATAGCGAAGTGGGAGAACAATTGTTTTTCTCATCTTTTTTTCTTTTGGGGGGAGGGTCGTGGATTGTACTCATGACAATGAATGCACTTGTCAGTTATTTTTGAGTTATTTCGTTTATTTTGTTCCATGATTCAATTGATGACGAAACCTAACAATCACTGTATTTATGAATACATGTCCACTAGAGGGAGCAACGTTCAACATTACGACATACTTGTATGACATAAATACAAATAAATAATACATTTCGTTGACTTCAGCTGCCATCTGTGTCGAGAATTACATTTTCTTTGTAATTCTCCCGTACGAGAACTGTTGTAAAACAAACAAACAAAAGAAAACAAACTATTAGTAAAGTTGAGCGAAGAAAGGGGTCTGTCATGGCTCACGGTAAGATCGGCCAGAGAGTCCCATGTCATCCAAGGAATAGGTGACTCGGAGCGCACAGTGAATGTTTTATTCAGGGTAGTGTTGCTTGTGGTTTTCTAGGTCCTCCTGCAAAACACACAGAAGTTAGTGTCCGTTTTTTTGTGTGTGTGTGTGTGTGTGTGGTTGGAGTGTCGGCCATGGCTGTTTGGCAGTATGGCTGCTAAAGAATTACCAAAAAAAGCATCAGAATCTGGATGTACAGCACTGCAAAGTCTCAGGCGAAGAAAATGTTATGAAAGCTATTTATCAGGCTAGTAAGTCAATATTAGCTTTAAGAACAATTTAATGCTAAGTGTGACAACGGGAGCTAACAAATTTCACCACCAGCTCACTTAGTTTTGAAAAGTCAATCAGATATTAACCAAATATGATATTGCCTTAAGACTTTTATACTTTACTGTATATATGAGATGTGTAGGTTTGGATTGCAACTGTAGATCAGTATCGTTTGACCCCCACCTTTCTGCTGCGTAGGGTAGAAATGAAGGTGCTGCCGATTGTGTCTAAGGGGGAGCTTACTATTCTCCTGCGGGTGGGAAAGAGGGTTATGTTCAGGCAGCGATGTGAACAGTGAGATGGGGAGAGCTACAGACAACATTGTGAGCATCACTAAGGAGGACACGGCCATTTGCGGTGAGCTACTGGTGCTATATTGAACATTACTGAGGAGGATCTACTTGTTGCCACACCTCACCTCTTGTCCTTGGTTTTTCTGTGGTGGGTGCTGTGATGCTGTACAGACAGGCGCTCCAGCGGGGCATGGAAAGCGAAGGGTCTGGATTGGCGTGTCCCCCAGTCACGGGCACTCTCTGCAGCATCCAACGGGAACCGCTCCCCCAGGTCAGAGAACTCCGACAGATAGGACAGCTCGTAGTCCGGCCAGTTGCCATCATCCTGGTTGTACAGTAGGTGTCATGATGGTTAAGGGCTTGTATCTCTGTAGCAGCTGCTCAATAAAACACTCTTGTGCCCTTTTGAGAAAGTTAGTTAATCTGCTGTATATATTTTGAATTCTATGCCTCTTTGGGTAAAAGTGCATTAGCAGGTTAGTTATCATGACCTTTGTAAAACAGAATTTACAGATAATGCTGTCTTTATTTTGTAATTTAAAAAAGGCAGGAGCCGTACATAAGATCATGGATCCCTCTATAAGGTCCATCTATACAGAAACATTGGTCACGACGCTGAGGATTTCTGTGAGCTTACTCTCTTCTGCCGAACGCGGTGAGGCAGCAGGAAAGCGGTCAGCTCTTCCAGGGAAAGGTAGAGAGCCAGGGCGGCTAGCAAACACCTGGGGTGCAGCATCTGGAGAGAGAGGCATGATGGGAAGGTGTTTGAGAACGGGCTCATGAGGTAACCACCTCAGACCGGCCCGAATCATTTATCAGCTTATTTGACAATGCATTCATTATTACAGTCGGCTCTGAAACTACTGGGGCATAAAAGGGAACAGCAACGAGGAGTTATGAAAGAAAGGACAAAGTTCAGTGCACTTAACAAGGGTAAATGTGATAATAAGAAAACAGAATCACATGGTCATAGCAAACAGTGCAACATGACACTGGGAGTGTTTGTACCGGTATTAAATACATAACCATTGCATACTCTATACACGAAGATGCAGATGAAAGCCTTACCTTGGTTACTCTGTGTTTAAAAAGTGGCAAAAACCAACGGCTCCTTGCTTTCAGTGTCTGAGTTCTCTCCTCTCTTGTTCCACGCTGAGGGTGTTTGTCCAGTTTTTGTAGCCCTGGACTTGGGGTGGGTTTATATGTAATGAGGACGGATGGGTGGTTATTTGGGGGGGGGGGGGGGGTGGGGTTGTTAAAAGATTTGAAATTGGGCAAACAAAAAAAACCCCAAACCACACCCGCCCCCCCCCCGGAACTGGGGG
>JAODKC010000002.1:10026547-10064712 GCA_026777985.1 Mormyrops attenuatus
CCCAAACCCTGGCCCGCCCCCCCAATTCACTTTGGGAAAAATGTTTTTTGCCAAACACCCCCCGGCCCCCCACCCCCCCCCCCCCCCAACTTTCTCATCAGCTGAGGAGGAACACAGATGACGGTGCGATTAGAACGTCGCCGTTGACACTGAAGACCTTTGTCTAGACTTCTTGGGCCAGGTTGTTCAAAAAGTTTAATCTGGATCATAATGATCTGGATTTTGAAATCCCTTGACTTGGCATCCAGGATCACGTAATCCATCTTACTTACATCCTGGTTTTTCAAAGCAAACTTGTATTGGATTACTCTGATCCAGATACAAACTTAACAAAATTAGCAAATCTGGATTACCAGTGTTTTAAATCGGACTACATATTCCAATGTAGGCTGCTAGCTATGTACACAACAAGTAGAACAATCAGTGTGGAGTCACTTTAAGTGTTGTTATTTGAAGAGACCAAAAATGGCATAATAAAATAATACAAACATCCCCTTCTATTATCAGTTTCTTTTGAACTGTCAGACCCCTCACCTGACCAGCAACAAACAAAAACAAATATACATTATTCACAAATACATTCTGAATATTTTGAACACTTTTTAAATGATAAAAAGGCTAAATCTCCAATGTTAACAATTAGAAACCACATAATCTTAGACTACTTGTGGCTGGTTTTTCTCTGATAATTGTGTCATTGTTATTAACATGCAGTGATGAATGACAATTCGAATGAAATGTATTAGTTTTGTTTGAAAATGATGGGGGATTATTTTATGGGGAAAGACCTTTTTTTTTTACTTTAGTGTGCCTCATGTCTACTTTATCACTGTAATGGCTCAAATGCAAAATATAAATAAATGTATATAGTACATGATGCAAATATTGTATTTTTTTAACCAGTTTTAAAGTTGTTTTACATATTGTTCCTGAAATCCACCCTGAATCCACCCTACCGCCGTGATCAGAATAATCCTGATTTTTTTGGATCAACGTTAGCCCAATCCTACTAAAAAGTTTTGAGCATGCAAACTGAGGGTTTGATCCAGATTAAAGCCAAGACTGGATTAAATGATCTAATCTGATTTCCGAATCTGCTTTTAGTTTTGAACAACCGATTTTCAAGATTTGATCCAATCAGGTATCCAAAATATGGTCAGATCAGTTTTGAACAACTGGGATGGAGGATGGAGGTGAATGGTCATGTCTCTCCCATTTCAGGTTACAAGTGAGAGGAAAAATAACACTGTGTAAGCACTCTTATGGAGGAACCAGGTAATGAAGGCACTGTGTGTCAATCGAGGAGTACTGCTTCATAGAATCGTTAATAGAATAGAATGCTGGTTAATAGAATGGTGATCCATTGGTCCATTAAAAAGCTGTCTGTGAAACCTGCTGACCCCGCGGATTCCTATTTATTTGAAATGCGATCGTGAAAGTGTGATATGGAGAGAGAGAGGAAGCCGATGTACCCGTGCCATGTGTGTGGCCATCTGGTACAGATAGCCGTCTCGATTTGCTCAGTTTGAGTGGCCGATCGCTATCAGCGGCGTACGTTCCTCAATGGTGCTGATTGCCCACCGCTCAGGCACGGGAAGAAGGAGCAAAAACACACAAACGCAGAAGGAAATGAGTGAAGGGGAGGTGGAGGGAGAGGAGGAACTGGGGCGGGGGTCCTGAGAGGAGCGTACCAGCACTCCAACACGTTCTCGCTCTTCCCTCGTCCCGCCCCAGTGTTAATTAAGTCTATTTTGGGCCCGGGGGACAGCTAAACATAGCGGCATCGCTGACAGATAGCCCACTCGAAAATAAACCGAGGAGCGGCCGGTCCCTGCTCTGCGCGGCCCTGCCCCGCCCCGCCATCCAAAGGGGCAGAGACCAGATAGGCAGCGCTGATTAGGCTAATTGTCCAAGGAGCGCTATGTGCCCCGGTGGTCGCCTTGTGTGTGCCGCCGGCTCGTCCCCAATCCCCCCCCCCCCACCCCGGTTTCTGCAGCCCTATAAGTACCAAGGGTCACGGACCAGGCCAAATTTAGAATGAACCGGGGGCCCCCATGCACAGGCAACAGGAGCATGCAGGACCAGCCGATCAGCAGCACGTTGGCAATGTAATCATTTTCACTAATGCTATTGACTGGTGTTACCCGAGTGTATTAAAAAGCAGGATGTAGTTACGGGAATACTGTCCTCATGGCGGTAAGATTCAGTGCCTCCAGAAGAAGAAGGTGACCATTGAGGTTACTAATAAGATTTATAATGCAATAATGTACACTACAAAAGTAATGTCCCATTATCTGTGCTTCCTGAGATAAGTCCTACACTGGTTAACTAAGCATAAGTGGTCAGGATGGATGGATGGACGCACAGATGGACAGATGAATGGATGAGAGGCATAGAAAGTTGCATCATAATCACCTGGACCCAGCTGTTCACTTAAAGTGACCCCACACTGACTATTCTACCTGTTGTTCTTCACAGCCAGTAGCCTACATTGTGTTATGTTGGCCCATTTTAGAACACTGGTAATCCGGATTTGGTAATCGTGAAAAGAAGTAATCTGATCGGATTTTAGATATCGGATTGGATAAAATATTGAAAATGAGTTGTTCAAAAGAAACAAAGGATTCTGAAGTCAGATTAGATAATGTAGTCCAGTCTTGGTGTTGATCTGGTTCAAACCTTGAGTATGTGCTGTTCAAACATGTTTGTAGGACTGGGACATCTTTGGTCCAAAAAATCAGGGTTACCCTGATCCCGGCAGAAGGGTGGATTCTGGGTGGATTTCAGGAAAAAAATGCGAAAAACTTTGAAATTGCTAAAAAAAAAAAAAAATACAACATTTGCATTATGTACTATATACATTTATTTATATTTTGGACTGCTGAACCATTACAGTGAAGTAAAGTAAGTAAAAACCCTTATTATTGTTAACTATTGGGTGTTTAGCCTTTTTATGATTTGAAAAACATGTTTAAAATATTCACAATGTGTTTGTGAATAATATATATTTGTTTGTTTATTTGTTGTTGCTCAGGTGAGGGGCTTTGACTGTTTAAAAGAAAATGAAAATAGAAGGGGATGTTTGTGTTATTTTATTGTGCCCCTTTCTGTCTCTTCAAAGAAAAGAACAGGGGTCTTCACAAACATCTTTACCCTGTCCTTAGCCCAGTCTACCATCCCACCCTGCCTGAAGTCTTCAACCATCATCCCCCATCCCAAGAAAGACCCCAGTTGGCAAGTTGAATGACTTCCGTCCTGTGGCTCTCACTCTAGTCATTATGACGTGTTTCGAGAAACTGGTCAGAAGCCACGTCATCAAAAGTCTCCCATCTACATTTGACCGGCACCAATTTGCATAAAGGAACAACAGGTCACCAGAGGACATCAAAGCCACAGCCCTCCATATAACTCTGACCCATCTGGAGCAGAAGGGGAGCTACGACAGACTTCTCTTCATTGACTGCAGCTCTGCCTTCACACACAATCATCCCAAACAGACTGGTAACTAAATAACACAACCTCATTTCCCACAGTCCACCTGCCTCTGGTTTAAAAACTTTCTAACTGACCGTTCACAGAGAGTCAAGGTAGGCTCTCACCTCTCCTCAGCACTGGGCCTCAGCACCGGCTCCCCACAGGGATGTGTGCTGAGCCCCCTACTGGACACTCTCTGTACCCATGACTGCATCTCCACCCACCCAAGTGATGCCATCATTAAATTTGCGGACGACATGACCGTGGTCTAGCTCATCTCGGGGGGGGCGACGAGACTGCATATAGGGATGAAGTGGCAAGAGTGTCAACATGCTGCAGCAAGAAAAACCTGACCCTCAACACCACAAAAACCAAAGAAATCATGGTGAATTTCAGGAGAGACAGATCTGTCCCTCAGCTCATACACATCAGAGACTGTACGGAGTGGGTCCCAGCCTTCAGGTTCCTGGGCCTGCATCTGGAGGAGGATCTGACCTGGAAAATCAATATCACTGCTCTGATAAAGAAGGTACAGCAAAGACTTCACTTCCTGAGGATCCTCGAAAAGCACAACTTAGCTGAGAAGTTACTGGTGTCCTTCTCTAGGTGCTCCATAGAAAATGTGTTGACTTACTGCATTACTGTGTGGTTTGCCAGTTGCACTGCAGGAGAAAAAACTGCGCTGCAGAGGGTCTATAACTCAGCCCAGAAAATCATCGGCTATGCTGTCTTGTCCTTAGAGGAGCTCTACAGGTCCCGTTGCTTCAGAAAAGCCAGCAGCACCCTGAAGGACACATCACATCCAGCATACCACCTGTTTGAACTGCTGCCCTCAGGCCGGCGGTACAGAACAATAACAGCTCATACAAGGACTGAAAAACAGTACATAGCCCAGGGCCATCACTGTTATAAACAACAGACTGAAATGAATGAATATCCTGATATTGCTGAAAAGAAAAGCTTGTGGCCCTCTTGATGGGAAGACTTTCAAGCCAGTGGCCACATGTTATTTGAGTTTGGGACATTGATTGCTTAAGCTAGAAGTTTTTAATTATTGAAATAAGACAACCTGTATCATACAACCGAGAAGTGCATTCTGCGTTGTGAAAGCTAAGGAGATTAGTTAGATCCAGTGGCTTTTTTGCCCTTCTACCACAGGGTGGAATCGTGACTCAGGAGGTAATCAGGGGATTCCTTCCGCAGCTGTAATAGTGGCTGCGATTGTGGCAGGAATTCAATGGTGCTGACAGTCTGCCCCGCGATTGTGTGCTGATCACCTCTGATGCAGGCTGCCCCTTAACAACAAAAAAGCTGAGTTTACAATTACAAAGGAAATTAATTAAATAGTGCTACATATGTAGTTTCATGAGATGGACTGCAAACACATTTTATGGCTTAAAGGCAAACAGAATGTTGAACATGTCAGCTCTGGTACAAAGTAAAATGCAATCTGGCAATGTCCTACCACATTCACCATGACGGCTCTCACGGGCACCTGGATGTGAAGCTGCTGTTCAGACAGGCCCGAGGGGCTGAAAGACAGCCGCACCTTGTATTTATTGATACAATGCGTGGTTAAGCAGGTATGGAACAACATGTGTTGAGAGGTTGAAGGCTTGCAATTGCAATTGAGGGAATCAAATACAATAGTGAATATTCATCCACGTTCCCCCATGTTGAGACGCAGACACACATACAGGTGAAAGCAAGCTTGGGGAAAGAGGGGTTGGGGGTGTCACAACGTGGAGTGCGCAAGGGGCTGAGGGCCTGGCTGTAAGCCCACAGACATGTGATCATTCTATTGAGGCCAGGACCTGAACCAGTAAGCTTCAGATCATAAGCAAAGAGGCTTAGCCTACTCAGCCACCACCAGCAATGTATCACACTACAGTGCTTCAGTAATAACTGTGCATACTACGAAAAAATTATACGATTGGAAAGAGTTAGCGACAGGTGCTGCTACTCAAATGTATCCGGACCCATACGTAGGACAATGGATAAGTTCAAATTTAAATGACACGAAATCTCTACACCTGTACGTTAACGTATTTTGGACACATGAAGTGCCGTTCAATGAGCACAGCTGCGTAAAAGCTGCTTTTTCCACGTCCTGTTCTCGCGCGTTCTTAGTTTGCTCCCATCTGTTTCCATTTGTCAAAGGCCGGCAGGTGAGGCCGCCAGGTGGCAATAGTGTATTTATTTTATTTATTTATTTATTTTATTTTATTTTATTTTCAACAGTTACAAATTACAATGCAAACAAGAGTTCACGCTACAGACCAAGGAGATAATGTGAAGGTAGAAAGAGAGAACAAAAAACAAAACAAAAATAAAATAAATAAATAAATATATAAAATAAATAAAAAAATATTACGACACATCAGCAGAAAGTTACATAAACAGATTCAACAGACTAAACATAGAGTATGTCCGGATAGCTTTTCTGTATTTACACTTTGATATAGTTTGAAGGTAAATATTTACCTCTACTTTAAATTGTTCAAATACAGGGTGTTTCCCAGACCATTTGATTTTGTGTATGAAATATTTTGCCAAAATGATAAATCAATGACATATATTATTTCCATATTATTTTCTTCCATAGTAAAACTAGTCATAATGTCAGATTCTTTAAAGGTAACATCAACATTAGATTCATTTTTAATATATGCTTGTAGTTCAGACCAGAATATATTAACAATGGGGCAAAGCCAAAATAAAGTTTGTAGAGTTTCTGGGTTGCTATTACAAAAGACACAATTTTCATTTATATTTACTTTAAATCGTTCAAATATAAGTGTTTTAACTGGGTACACTCTGTGGGTTATTTTATATGAGACTTCTTTTACCTTATAATTTTTACAGTATCTACTAGGTGTCATCCAGACTCTTTTCCTGTCAATTTGTTTCTCAAAAAAAAAAAAAATCCAATATACAGTATTTACAAGGATATGATTTGACTGAAATATACACCTTAAGAATTTATTATTACATTCAGTATTCAAGAAATTTTTTCCCCGTAGTATAATATTAGGATTAAAATCTTTTACTAACTCTGACGGTTGATAGTTATTATTTTTCACAAGCCTTAACATTTCTTCAGGGACCGCATTGATCACAGTCTGATACTGATACTGATACTGGTTTATAGTGACAGAAGCACCATATCTTTCCTCAAAATCTGTTTAACGATATATGTCATTGTTTTCATTCAGTAATTGTTTAACTAAAAATATAACTTTTTCAGTCCAGTTTTCATAAAATAATGTCTTGTTTTTTAATTCAATGTATTTGTTGTTCCAGATTAAGTAAGCGTGAGCGGAGAAATTGTTTTTATAAATCAGCAAGATTTATAACAAGAAGTGGCCGCTTGTGAAAGTTAGCAAGTTTCACAGGAAGTCGTCCTATATCAAAATTACACTTTAACAATAATTCTAACCCCTCAACCTTTTGGAATATTAAGTTTGGTATATGGGACCACATGCTCTCTTTGTTCTTGAAATAATCCTGGATCCATCTTGTTTTAAATACAACATTAGAAGTTCTAAAGTCTGATACATTCAGACCACCATTTTCCTGTGGACGACAGATAATCTTTTAATATAATGAGGTTTATTCCTCCAAATGAATCTAAAGCTTTGAATCAATTTTCTTAATAGTCTCAAGTGGCACATTGAAGACCAAAGAAGCATTTACTACTGTAGAGAAGCCCTCCGATTTAGACAAGTGTATACGGCCATTGAAAGAAAGGTCTCTAAGCAGCCAGGAACTAAGCTTGTTTTCAAATGTTTGAATTATGGGAGAAAAATTAAGATCACTTCTAGTATTTGAATTTTTTTAGATCATTATACCAAGATAATTAACGACATCTTTTACAGGAATGTTACATATAGGGATTAGAGCCATTAATTCACATTTATCTATATTTTTAGAGAGACCAGATACAGATGAAAAATTCTGCAAACATTTTATGGCCTTACTCACTTGTGTCCTGTTTTTTGAAGAAAATTGAAGAACCAGCACTGGAGAGTTGAGACTGAGCTTCAGAAAATTTGGTCTTTGAGTTGTTGCTGAGATATCATTACTTATCTGGAGTGCGTATCAAAACCACAATTCCTTACAATGCTGTTAGCAGTAGCAGAATAGCAGTTAGTGCTGGGCAGTTTCTTCAACACATCCTAGCCACCAATTATCATCATATGCAGCCACGATATAACCTTTGATGACTGCAAAGTCGAGTGATTCCCTCAGTGTGCACTTACACTGGACTGATTTGCACACCTCACTCACCTCTGATGATTGCAGGGCATTTATTGGCCATATTTACTAGCCATGTGGGCCTTTTCAATAGTATGGCAAGTATATGTGTCTGCAATGACATTAATGAAGCTTCCATTAAATTTCATTGTAACATATTTGTAACCTTAATTAATGCTATTACTTACACCTGTGCTTGTTATACTATCTCGTGTCAGTTTGGCCCATTAGTGATATGAAACCATGTGATGCTACCTTTAAGTCAAAATATCTCAGCAACAAGTTAAAAACCAAAGACCAAATTTTCGGGAGTTGTCCATGACATTATGATCTAGCTTTAGTAAAATATTGATCAATTTTGAAATGTAGGTTTATTTGTTATTGAATTTTTAATATTTTAATCAGTTATTACACAGTAATTATTCAAATGGGGATGGCATATTATTTGTTCAATCTATAGACAATAGCTTTAAAACAATAAAAGGACCATTTCTGTGCAGCTTACATTAAGGTAAATATAGCCAGTCAAAGTCATAGACCCCCCCCCCAAAAAAAAGTTAAAACTTTGTTCGCTTAAATCTCCCTCAATATTGATCCCAGACACGCCCAATTTCAGTTTCAGTTTCATGAGTTACTCATGTGACCAAATAAGCATGCCAAGTTTCATTAAAATCCATGACAATGAGGTCCGAAAGTGTGATGATTTGACATGGAAAGACCCCATCTTTAAATTGACCTTTTAATATTGCTACCCCTGCAGAATGAAAGCCAAATATCGCTGCCCCATTGAGTCTTCCGAAAATCTGAGTCTGAGGAACAAGCATGTGTCTCTTGTAAAAAAAAATCTGCTTGATACCTTCTACAAAATAAAAACACTGCTTTTCTTTTGGTCGAATCACCGATACCCCTCACGTTAACCGAACAGTGATAAAGACAAAGTGAACGAGAAGAAGAACTTCTTGGATCAAAAATTAGGTTACTCTGTATGTAACGGAAAGGGGGTCTTTGCCTTCTATAAAGCTCAAATCTTAATGGGAGAATGACAAATGCAACTCCTAACATGTTTTCCTCTCTATTAAACTTTAAGGACAACCATAGTTATTTAACAGATATATAAAGCTTTATCCCAAAACGTAAGGACTCTTTTACATAATGCATCTTCATACATCAGACTTATGCTACATTGAACAAAACATTTTGAATCAATACATCAATTTGGTTTAATTTCCACATTATCAATGAACGCCCCACCAGCCACAAAATAAAGTCTCCAAATAAAGTCAAGAGTTGATGGAAGGCGATTTGGATTCTTGTGGTTCTCGGATACCGCTGCTCCTTCCCACCCAGCCTACGAGCAACATCTACCTCTGCAGTTAACTTCCCTTTAATCTCCGGAGCGACTCCGTTCCTCCTTCATCCGCGGTTTTTCGGGAGTATCAGGCTCACTGTCGGGGTCAAGTTGTAATAACTCCAGGTCACTGTACTTCTGCACTTTATCAGACGCATAACAGGGGTCTTGGTTTAAGGATGTACTTACTGCTTTCTCCTTGTCCTGTCCTTTATTTCCCTTGTTTTCTTTCCGTTTAAGAGTAACACTGTTTTTTCCAAAATCAGTTTCCACCACGTTCACACTGCAGGACAAATGTGGCCCTAATCCGATTTTTTGCTCATATGTGACTCAGATCACATTTTTTCATGACAATGTGAACAGCACAAGTCACATGGAATCTGATTTTTTCAATTCCGATTTGGGCCACTTCAGTATCTACACATTTCGGAACAAACATATGGCTGCCTCCATGAACACGCCGCTGTGTGTTGTTGCTTTACATGTATATTTTAGCAGATTTAGAGTGAGGTTATTTTTTTCCGAGAGACAAACAAACAAGAAACACGAACTAGTCAAACCACATTAAAAGCTTTATAAAATATTTTAGCACATTCATAGCGATATTCTTTTTTCGAGAGGCAAACAAACTACTAACAAGTCTGGTAAAAAAATGATATTGCATGCTAGGATACTGTTTACGGTCATGATCTGGTATTCTCTAAATTGAACACGTGCAATTACATTTATAACTATTAATACATTTTTTTTTAATCATTTTAAAATATGCATAAAATAGAATTACTGTTAACTGTGCAAGCCGTCATGTTGAAACGACGACACGGGGGCAACTCGGACAAGAAAATTCTGTCCGACGTCAACGTCATTCCGTCAGAGTGCCAAACATGGAGGAGAGCACAGAAGTTGGCCAATGGAGGGACAGTGAGGTGCTGGATTTAATAAGTATTTGAGGAGATAACTCTGTTCCAGCAAAACTGTAAGGCTCATATCGTAACCGGACAGTTTTACCGCATCAAAGTGTTTGATTTTGCGCATGCGCGTCATTTCGTCTTTGTTGTTTTGTGCGCACGCGGGCCAGTTCAGTATAGTAACCGTTCACATTGAAATCTGATATTGCCCACATTAAAAAGAGTAATGCGAACAGGCAAACAAAAAAATCCGATCTGAGCAGAAAATCAGAATTGAGCATTAAGGCCTGCAGCGTGAACGTAGCCGAACAAAGTTTGTGCTGCACGGTCGCTATCTTGGCCAACCCCTACAGTGCAATTCTGTTTGTGCATCCGCGAAAATCGTCTAGTTTCATGTGGTAACCTGCATTTTTTGCCCTTGGATAGGCTCCTTGTCGCAATATTCGGATAAATGAATGACTGGAGTATGTCAGCCACTACAACCGAAGCTGAGATTTAAAGTGACCAAAGTAAGTGAGCATCTCCCCCTAGCGGCCAATTTCACCAAATAAATGCATGTAGGCCGCAAGGCAGGCGGGGCGCATGTTGGGATTCACTGATAAACATTCGCCGAGCAGCCGTACATTTGCGATAATTTAAAATATTTTATGACATTAATGTTAGGCAAGTAAAACTGGACTTCTGGCATTAATTCCCACCACTTTGTCAATTATTATGTTTTCATAACCAATAATAGCTTTCATACTTTACGTAATATTAAAATGTGAATTTCTTTACGTACATTGTTAAACGTTGATTTTAGTGAAATGGTGGATATTACGAACACGCTCGTTATCCAAAACAAATACGAAATGAAATGCATTGCAGAGCAAGTAATTTACACTGATTTGCAAACATATAATGTTTCACTTCATACTCCTAGTGACATATTACAGTTTTGTACTTAAAATTTTCCTTTAATACAACAGATGCATTTATTTTAAGCGACGTAACTAAGTTAGAACTACCCGACGTAAATTATGCGAAGTAGGACGCACGACTTGCTTTACTTTTTGACTTTAATTAAAACATCTTAAATGTCCTTAGTCGGGAAGTCACTTTATAATGAAACAGAAATACAGAGTGTTTGAGACATTGAGTAAATTTGCTTCTTGTGACTTGGACGTCAAAGGATGAAAGGTTGGAGAAACTTGGGGGGAAAGGTGAAACGTCGTTCTTCTTTTGTTTCGTTTATCGAGGTCGAGTATATGAGAGGGGAAACGCAGAGACCCATCCCTTATAACCATCAGAAGCCCCCAGCTAGCGCTGCTTTCAGTTTCGCACTCCGTAGAAAATACTGCGTAGATTTTTAACGTTTTTTTTCCCCAGGAGTTTATTATTAGAATAGTGATCGTGGAAACCCATATATGTGGATGTCATCTTACTTGTCGGTAAGTAACGTGTTGCGCGTTTTAAAATAGAAACAGTCGTTCTCCGTATCGGAGTAAGTGGTTGGGTTTTTATATATAAAGCCGTTTTTATGTTGGCTTTCTGTTAATTAAAAGTTAGTGCGATTATGCTAGTTTTACTGCAGTTTTAGGCTTTTTTTTCGTGGAATTGCGTAGCGTTGCACTATTAAACAAATGCACAGTATTATTTCGTCGTGGTTTCTGCAGCAAAGCAAGGAAAATACATACGTGCTAAGTACTGATAGAAAAAGTCAATACTAATATTCAAGCAGATTAAATTAATTATGAGGGGGGAAAATAAAGTACACGCCTACTTCCTTGTTCGTGAGTACTGAGAGCATATTACGTTTGGGCATTAGTTCACGTAGTAACCTGGTCGCCGATGGAACACGTTCGATTGGCCTGAAAAGCTTTATTAAGAATGATAAAGTGTTTGCTATTTTGTATCTGGTGATCTTTATATTTACCCTGCGGGAAGCGACGACTGCAAATTCGGGGATCAAGTAAGGTGTAGTAACGATTTTAGTTTGTTTAAGCGCTTGATTTAAGATCCGTTACATGTGTATACGTATTCTTTGTTGATAAATATCACGGCATATCGGCAAATAATTTTGCTTCTGTTTATTTCGATAGACGTATCATAAATAAACGCCGCGAAAAACTATATTAACAATCGCTCATTTATACGTCGTTACGTAACTCATTGTAACTGATTCAATTAACTGATCGCGATATTAAGGCGTCTTCGTGTCTGGATCCCCGACCAGCAGCCGAGTACTGGGCAAAAATCACATTTTAAATGTCTCTGCAAATAGGGAGTGGTACATTTATTTAAATGGCAGAAAATTTCCGCTGCTTTTGTTTTGTAAATCTTGAATATGACCTGGAGCACTTCGAGGGTGGAACAATACTTAAACATTTTTGATAGCACGTGTAATTAACATTAATCCAGCAATTCCCTGTGATGCACTGTCTAACCTTTTAATGTCATTTATGTGTAAGGTGCTTTATGTCTTTGTGACTATTGTTTACAATCGATTAGCTGTCTAATGTATTTTACTACCGTGTATGCGTCATTCATATCTCTTAGGAATATCTAAATATTCGTAAAACTAAAAATAATAATAAAATATCCGTGAAACTACTGTGAAACGCAACCAGTGTTTAGATATACTATAACATTGTATTCCTCATTTTGATATCTAGGTAAATCAAGTATTTTATTACTTTTATTTGGAAATAAGTTCCAAAAACTATTTTGATGGCCCTGTTCCTTAATCAGCGAATGTTAACGTTTTTTTTTTCGTTTTAGGTGAAACATTAGCCAAGGCGATCTTTGTGTTTCCAGGCCGCCCACATAGGACGGTTCTCCACGTCTTCTGCCTGACGTACGAGTCCGTACAAGCATGTCAGAACCAGGTATTCATTTACCTAACGATAATAATCCATTTTTTATGTAGTGCGTTGAACACCATTCTGGACAGCAGGTGTATAACACACCCACAAGAACAAAATGAAAAGTATATTTCAAGTTCGCAAAAAACTAAAACCAAAAATTTTAATTATTGTGTTTGCCTGCTTTTAGTGATGGTGTTTGTAGTGGCTATTTACCAGTATATCTATGCATCTTAATGCATGTTTCTTCCTTAGTCATCATGAAGTGTGATGTAGTTTGATTTGCGTTCTGAAAAGTGTGTGCAAATTCATTTGGCATGCTTTGGCCTGAGGCCATTGAACTTTTGTTTATTTGGATCCTGGAATTTTTTCCATGCAGTGGAAAGTAAAGTAAAGTCTTTGTTTAAGGTGTTTCACATGTGGTATGGCTGCTCCTTCACTAGGTGTGTCTGATGTAGGTGAAATGCCTACAGTACTGGTACTGGTGAATTTTGCTACTGAATGAGGTACCCTGGGCCTGCGTCACCAGCCTGATGAAACATCTCCAGATTAATTTCAGAAGGCAGCTCACTTATCTTTGGGGTCCTTTATGTAACTGAATATGGCTGGATTCCTGCAAATGAGGATATCTTGCAACCAGACATTTCTCCAGCTAAACCACAAGATCAGTTGTGTTTGGAGGAAGTCAGAGGGGAGTTCAGAGAATTTACTTGAGTGGCCTGCATCATTAATGCAGTTACCTGTGGGCCATATGACGATAATTTATCATGACCGGTTGCAGTTGGATCCACGATAAGTGCTTCAGAGATATTGCGAGAATCGCGACACTGCGCTACATTTACTTGAATTCACCGGATGTTTTTTTTGTCCAAAGTGACGTACAAGTGTGGCAAATGGCTCCGTATGAACATGCATGCTGTTGAGGAGTCAACTAAGCATAAGTGCGGCTAGACTGAGCTTCCGATGAATGTCCAGTTATAAGTGCACAGAACAAACCGACAAACGCCGATCTCAGTACCTGCAAGTTCGAGGCTGCAGTAGGAGAGAGTTTGAAATTTTCAGGGTAACAACATAATTTTATAATTCCTCTTCTGTTGGTTTTGCCTACTTGGCATCCAAGTTGTTGACTTTTGTATTTAAATTATTAAGGTATATTTATTGGTGGGCTGAGAATGAAACCAAGTTTAAATATTGTGGGGTACAAGTCTCCACTGTTCCCCGTTGTTCCTGTACCCCGGTCTGCAGCAGTTAACCAGTCTAGCAAAGATACCATTCATGCGACATCTGGTAACACCATTTAATCAATCTATTAGTATATGTTTGTATTTGTTGTAAACTGAGCTCAGAAGTGCCCATCTATTGACAAGAAATAATATATTAATCTAAATAATTGTTCATTTTATACTCAAAACTTTAATATCAAAAGAAATAGCACTTCTGCTATAATGAGTCGGTTTCATATACAGTAAGTACAGTGTTTTACGAACCTTGCATTTATTATTCTAATTTTACACGTTTGTAGATATTAAATGTAGAATTGCCAGTTAAATGGTTAATTAACATTTACTACATACATTCCAATTTGCTTGATTTGTAAACAAACAAAAAAATGGTGATCTATATGGTGAATCATGATTCTAACGAAAAATATTGCGATATAACATTTTGGCCATATCGCCCACCGCTAGCAGATATTCTGCCCAAGGTTCCCGTCCTCCCCCCTTCATGTTTGTATACTTTGGAGAGATTAACTGCATTTACGTGCTGCTTGAAGTTACTCATTATGGCAAACATTTTGTTCTACACAATATACAAAGAGAGATTTGCTCAATGGTTTTTATTGGTAATGGGTGGGATTGTCGGGACATATTTCAGATGGATGATCCATAGCTCTTAATAGTATGATGCATTGCCACTTTCCATACTGGTTCTCAAAACGGCTAAAACCAGTTTAACATGTGTTATTCAGCATTAATCCAGTGCTGAAGTGTAAACCTAAACATTGTTAGCTGACTGGCTTTTGTTTGTTTTCCTAGAGATATGGAATCAGCCTTGGCTATTATCCAGCCTTAGCTGTTCCAGCAGTAAAATGTGGTAAGGTTTAATGCCATTGTGATGTAGCCATATACTGAAGAAAATGATCATTTCTGGATGAATAAGTCTGTTAAAAGCGTCAAGAAAAGCTTTTGTCATTAAAAGCACTCAGGCTTTGGGTTGAACGTAAAGTTACTACAATAGCACATGTAACACTTATGGTCCTGGAGTTTTCTTCTGTACCTTCTAATAGAAAAGACAGCTAGAATTCTGATTTAAGTCTCGTGTGTGCTGTTCACTGTGGTTTAGCATTGTATTGTTGTATGCTCTGTGCATTGGCACTGGAATAGGAGTGGCTCTTCTGTGTTTTTTGGCCTTTGACTGTAGATCTGTTTCACATGAAGCAGGTTTGTTTTTTAAGCATGACAGTGATGCTGCACCACTTCCTGTAATGTGTGATTAGTGTGAACTGCTGAACTGCAGCAGTGCCTTGTGTGAAATTTGTCCCCCGGTTGCTGATGTCACTCCTGTCAGTGTTTTTGAGTTGGATGGGAAAGCACAAAAAATCAGAATCTTTATTGTCAAATGACCCAGGTCGGTGGAATTGTTTGATGGCGTGGCATATTACATTTGGAGTCACCATGACCGTAGACAGTTAACAGCTAGGGCATAAACAGACAGAGATTAAATACAAGACACACGAAACGCAACAGAGCAGTGAATGCAATGTAGGTGAGAAATACAGTGGTTCTTGCAAACGTAAATAATGCAGTGCTGAAAGTTCAGATGGATGTACTATGGACAACATACATCCATACATATAGTGCATAATGTACATCACATAAGATGCTTATTTTTCCATTTTCTCATCTGGTTCAATTGCATTTCTAGGTCTCCAGATCCAGATGATGGCCCAGTTTATCAAATTTAACGCCTTGGGGTATTATGGGGTATTAATTGTACGAGTAACTGTGATGCACTTCTGTTTAAAAATAGACTGTACATGGTAAAGTTGGTATGAAAATATAGTATTGACGGAATATTTGATTTATTTTTCAAATCTGAAAATTTTCAGAAGAGAGAATATTCCAAACATTGCCAACATATTCTTCGGTGTACAGTGTCTTAATTTAATTGCAGTTTAAACTGTTTCTGCTTACCAGTTCAACTCAAAAAAACTTTTTTTTTCAGCTCAAAAAAATCCAATGTGACAATTTTCCATTATAAAAAGACTGTAACATATAAACTGCTCAGTTTCTCTCCGAGTTATTCCTAATTCTGTAGAATTTACTCAATTTCAGTCTAGAATGTCCAAGCCAATCATTTTCATCCATCCATCACTCAGACGGGTTTGTGAGAAATTTTGTTTTGAACTCCTTTTTTGCTTTATAAATATTGCAATATTTATTGCGCAAAGAATCACAACTGCTACACCCTTTTTTTTAACAGCATGAATAGCTACAACTATGGCAGAAACAGCAGGCTAGCAATGACCTAAGCACTTCTTATCTCACCCTAAAACCCCCCCCACTAGAGACAAGTGGCAGCAAAGCATTTGTGCGGTTAGTGTCGCTGTGTTTCTGGGGAGGTGCATATCAGTCTACACCATAAGGTACTTGGTTCCACCATACCTATGGTATAGATTCTACATAGAAATATAAACTGGCTTCTAAGCAACTAGAATGCTGTTAGCCTTGGCTAAGTTAGCTTGCTTTATTTTCTAGCCTTTATAGTAGCATATGTAATGATTCATACAATTTTAAAGCATTTTCCCAGCTTTTTGGATGGTTTCTAAGGTTCAAAGTGTTATTGTACAAAGTACAATGAAATTCCTACTTGAAAACTTTCTCCACAGACTACAGACAATTAACAGAAGTGTGTGTGTGTGTGTGTGTGCGCGCATTTCCTGACTCTCTCCTCCAAAACACCCCAAAGTGGCTCAATAATATTCAGATCTGGTGACTGTGCAGGCTATGGGAGATGTTCACTTTCATGTTGCTGTGCATTATTATTTTCATATATGGCACCACCTTCAGGGTACAATATCTGAATGTGTTCCTCCTGAATTGTTCGCTAGTCACTGGCAGTGACGCGCCCATCTAGAACAAGTACTGGGCCTAGGGAATGCCATGATATTGCAGCCAAGCAGTCTCTGCACACTGCACTCTGGGTATGCAACAGTCCATGTGGTAAGCCTCTTTGGGGCTTCTCTACACCATAACTCTCTTGGATGTGGGAAAGGCAGTGAATGTGAACTCATCAGCGAACAATACATATGTCACATTGTCCACAGCCCAAGACTTGGGTGGCACGACTGAAATCGACATTTTGCATTTGCACAAGTGACCAAAGGTTTGATTATAGCAGTCTGACCATGAATATGGTCCCTGTTGAAACTCCCTATGAACAGTTTTGGTGGAAACAGGAGAGCTGAGATATGCATTTAATTCTGGAATGAGTTAGGAAGCTGTGGTTTTATTTTTTTTGGATACAATCCAGGTTCGTGCCCGGACATTCCTTTCAGACCGCTTCCTCTCGCATCCACAGCTACTCCTGTTGGATGTGGTCCAACTTTGTGGTGGTATCGTGACATTACCCTGGATATTGTGGCTCTAATTACACAACAAAGTCTTACTTTCCTGCACATGGATGCACCAGCGTGACGCTTACCTACAGTTTTTCTTTCAAACCATGATATGTCTCCCATTATGTTGTGTGGATTGCAATGTTTAATGTACAACTATGTTATTGCTCTTCTAATTTAACCTTCATATGCTCTTACTGATGGAATGTGCAGTCTGAAGATTGGCCAATAGGCTGTGCATATATAGGCGTGAAACCTCAAACTGTCTTTTCACCAATGTTTCCATTTCATAATCAGACCTGTGTGTATTATGTTTATATTACATTGTGGGGACCATTTTTCAGGTCCCCACAAAGATCTGAGAATGCAACCAAAAAAACTAAAAATGTTGGTATTTCATTTGGTTACTTATGGTGAAGGTTGGGGCCGGGTAGGGGTTAAGGTCACCATGTTGGGATTAGAGTTTTCCCCATAGAAATGAATGGAGAGTCCCCACAAAGATAATTACAAACCTGCATGTGTGTATGTATTTTTTTAAATATATGTGTGTGTCTTAATATGTGTATGTATACATGTATGTATGTATGTATACACGTATGTGGTGCTTTGCTTGTCTTCTAGCAAATACGATAAAGATCATTGACGTTTTATCTTTGGTAGCTCGTTGAGGCAGCAAGTGTAAAACATTTCAGGCCACATCCTCATTCAAAAGAAGGAAAACCAGAAACAACAGAGCTCTATTACTCCGAACCCAGAAGGGTTCACGCAAGCAATTAATTATCTAACAGCTATGATGTCATAAATTCGTTCTTTATTCTGCTCTCTGTCTTTCACAGGTTATCCATCTCCTCAGCAGCCTCCATACCCCATGCCTCAGGCTAGTCCTTACGGTGGGGCCCCATACCCCGGGCCCCCAGGTGGTTATGGGGACCCTAGTCAGGCGCCCCCTGCGGGGTTCCAAATGGGGTATCAGCCACAGCCAGGCCAGCCGGTCATGTACCAGCCGGGACCGGCCAATCCCATGCCTTACCAATCGCCGATGGCCAACCCTGAATACGGGGCCGGTAACATTTCTATGGCAAATACCATCGGTCCAGCTGTACCCATGACCGTCCACGTCGGGGTCCCGCCGGGCTTGGAGTATCTAACACAGGTCAGTAGATATAAATGTATGCATGCATATCGTAAATAAGAATTACATCAATGAAACAGATGCATTAATGATGTAAACCGCAGTGATAGTGATATAAATATAGCTGCAGTTCTTATTGTGGTTAATGGACGCAGAGAATTTTCCTGTGACACGAACAGGATATTTGGCCCAAACAAGTCCAGGCCTATATCTGGGTAGCTCATTAAAAATGTTAATTTTTAAACAAACGGTTTAATTCAAATAATGTTGTTAGGGGCCCTCATTTGTTTATTGTAGACTTCCTTGTGGCGTCCTGTTGCTGACATAAGCATTTTTTCATATGCCTTTGGTCATTCGCAACCGCCAGACCACAAACACTGGTGACTGAGTGCTCCTTTGCACAAAGTGGCCCCTAGTTTACTGTTTGTTTATGAATCTAAACGTGCTGTGGAAATCCATAATGTTTTTTTTTTATCATTGGGAGCAGTGTTTTCCAGTCTGGTCCTGAGGGACCCATAGACAATCTATGTTTTTGTTTGGAGCTGGGAGGAAACACCAACCTGGATCATAAGAAATACCTTTTCTCCGGCCTGTGACATGTTTGAACAAGAAATAGCTTTTATGGACATTTTTTCTCCATGTGGATAACTTGTCTGCCATATCTCCATGCGACTCTGGGTTAAAACCTGTGTAATTTTATCAGAAACTCTGCAGTGTGCCACCAGCTAAGATATTATTGTCCGGTTTGTTTTGTAACAGATTGATCAGATCTTGATACACCAGAAAGTGGAGCTATTGGAAGGTGAGAGTGTTTTTGTTCACCTCTTCTGAGTTTTCATAGCGCTTTAGAAGATCTTAGAGCCGTCTGTGAGCAAACCCAGAGAAATGACTTGCATTCACAGCTACACTTCACTTTTTCTCCCTGACTGCTGTTTTTATGTGTCAAACCCCATTATTTCTATTTAACTTATAACCAGAAGGTTTCTAGTTCATGTCTCTAGAGTGAGTTTTACGCCATGCCCTTAGTGAAATTAACAGGTAAAAAAAATTATCCATTTTGCATAGTGGCGGGCTTTGCTAGAACAACATTTCAGGACGGACTGTTTTGCATGCACCTTTCTGAGTTTCTCCAGCTTCGACGTCTTTGTGTGCCTCTTCATCATTTTCTGTTCCCTCGTAATTTCTTATGGCGGTTAATAATAAACCATGTTGCCTCCACAGCTTTTATCGGCTTCGAGACCAACAACAAGTATGAGATAAAGAACAGCATGGGGCAGAAGATTTACAACGCCAAGGAGAAGAACGACTGCTGCACGCGCAACTGCTGCGGTTCCCTGCGGAGCTTTGACATGAAGATCAAGGACAACATGGATCGCGAGGTCATTCGCCTGGTGCGCCCCTTCCGCTGCGCTTCCTGCTGGTGCCCCTGCTGCCTGCAGGAGGTAAGCCCCACCCCCTATGACACGCTCTCTCAGTCCTTACAGTCTTCTAGGAGCAGCCAATGCAAAAAAGAAAACGGCCTAGATGTTTTTGGGAAACTGCTGAAATTACGGATATAGAAGTTAAAAACAGGAACTTGGCAAGTGGTGACTCTACACAATATTGTTTTTTTGTGCCGTTGAAATGAATCAGTATAGATTTAAAATGCCATGCAGAAGCATCCTGGCCTTTGTTTCTTGGGGTAAAATCTCCACGCTCACCACAAATCTGGCCTGGATAAACACTCATGGATGATGGACATGCTGCATTAGGGGGGTAATGTGTGGCTTAGCAGGTTAAGCCCCTGTACCTGTGAACAGAAGGTTTCTGGTTCAAGCCCCGTCCTTGGCAGAATAATCGCATGTCCTTGAGCAAGGCCCTTAAACCCCCCCCGGTCCAGGTCTGGGGGTGCTGCACACTAGCTGACCCTGCACCATGACTCCCAAGTTTACTGTTACCTGTATATGTGTGTGTGTGTTTCATGGAGAGCAAAATGGGGTAAATGAAAAGAGAACTATTCTGTGTTTCCTGTGGATTAAGAGGTTTGGCATGAGGACAGTGTGACAGGGGTGGTACTACTGGGGGAAAAAATGTCGACATTAGGCCCTTATTTTTTTTTGTTTAGTGTTTACATGATCATTTAAATGCAGATGTTCCTCTATTCACAAATGAGATGCGTTCCGAACAGCTGTTCGCAACTTGGAATGTTCGTAAGTCGTTATTCAACATCATTTTAAGGGCATTCACAAGTATTAAGAACTAGGATGCCGGGAGTACGCACGCTATGCTGCGGCGTGGCGGGAGTGGTGGCCAGAAGTCATACTAGGCGGAACTGGAGCGCAGAAAAAAAAATTGATGTTGCGGACAGGAAATGGGAGCCCAGTGAACACAGTCTGGACTTTCAGACATACGAATGAAGAGGACTGTACGTTCATAAGTTGAACGTTCGTAAGTAGAGGAGCGTCTGTATATGAATTAATATACGCTAGTTATTTTCACTCGGTAGCGTAACGGCCTAACTGCGCTGCACGCGGCCTAACTGCGCTGCACGCGGCCTAACTGATTGCGACTCATTTGCTAAAAGCACCACATACATCTTAAGAGTGCTTCTGCTAAACGACAATGTAATATAACCTATTAGTGCTGTTAACTGAATTCTATAAAATGTGCGGGGGGGTGGGAATCGTTTTCCTGATTCCGCTGAGATGTAGAAATGTCACTGATGAAATTCTGGAAGGACTTGCGATGCGAGGCTTACACTTCAGTGTAGAAGGCTGGATCAGTGCAGTTTTAATGTGTGTGTGAGATTTATTTATTTATTTTTTTTAGTTAGAAGTACAGGCTCCGCCTGGAACCACCATTGGCTATGTGGTCCAGGACTGGCACCCCTGCTTGCCAAAATTCTCAATCCTAGGGCCATCGCGGGAAACCGTCCTCAAGCTGGATGGCCCGTGCCTCGCCTGTAACTGCTGCAGCGATGTTAACTTTGAGGTAAGCGATGGGAACGGCTTTGGGTGCAGGGTTGGTTAAGCCTGTTGGCGCAGGAAGCGGCATCATCGCCCTCGACTTCTGAATGTCTCCACGTATGGCCTATATTTTTCTTAGCTTATTACTTAATCACAAATTGTACAGTGACCCAGGGGAGATGATCTCCTCTAGTTGCTTGGATCCACCTCCTCCTCTACAATCTGATTGGTTATCTCTCTGAACCAATCACTTTTCACTCTGCCCTTACACAAAAATGTTCAAAGTAAAACTCCCATGAGCCATGGGCATTCTTATGTTGAGATGACAAAGAACCTTAAAGAACCCTGTCCCTTAGCTAAAGGGTAAGGATGGTGGGACACCAATTGGGAGGATCAGCAAGCAGTGGAGCGGCTTGCTGAAGGAGGCCTTCACCGA
Organism: Mormyrops attenuatus; assembly: GCA_026777985.1. NCBI lineage: Eukaryota > Metazoa > Chordata > Actinopteri > Osteoglossiformes > Mormyridae > Mormyrops > Mormyrops attenuatus. The sequence goes on from JAODKC010000002.1 coordinate 10,048,509, forward strand.
TGCGGACAACTTCGGCATCCAGTTCCCCCTGGACCTGGACGTGAAGGTCAAAGCCGCGCTGCTGGGCGCCTGCTTCCTCATTGTGAGTGCCGTGCTCTCTCACTCGCTCACACGTTCGCCACCCACTGATCAAAGGTTCATGGCACCCCCCTCTGTCCCCTCCAGGACTTCATGTTTTTCGAGAAGGTCCAGGGCGAGCAGCAGCGCAATACAGTCTTCTCCTGAGAAGGAGAGAGAGCGGATTGCCATGGAAGGAAGTCCGTCCTGTCACGGCACCCTGTCCCTCTGGGTCCTTTGAAGCTCGTTCCTCGTGTCTCTGCGAGGACGGTTTGTAAATTTTATGGAAGCTTATTGGCTTATTGGCTTCTATTTACTAATCTTAGTGTCTGTGTTACAATTAATAAAACGTTAAATTTTGTGAATCAGCGTTGTTCTAGTTCGATGTCATATGTCATTTTCATTAGATAACCGTAAGGGCGTAATACATTTAACATCAGATATATAGACATGCTAAGATAAATGTGTTTAAACCAGAATTATCCTTATTACTAAGTAGTTAAAGATAACAACATAATTATCAGTTTTGTCATTTATAAAAAGTCACATATAAAAAGTTTTTGGGGTGACCTGAAATGCATTTACAACATACATGTAGATTAGACGTTTGTTTGCCATAGTATATTCAGTAACTGCATTAAATTAATATGCCTAATTTTTCTTTTGTATTTTTATATGATTGACTAGGCTATTGCCCATTCTGTCTCTGAATGATGTCATAGAGGGTGACCTTAAACGCCTATGAAAATCGCTGACTCCAGCTACGTTGCGTCGTTTATTGTCGAAGGAAACCCACACCCTTATTCCTCAATTATAGCTGAGCCTTTTCTTAAAAAAAATGCAATTTGCAGTGAGCAGTTAAAACCAAGTTTTTATACAGCACCAAAGATCCTCTGTAAACTGGAATGGCTCGGAACAATATTGTTGATATCCAGTCCGAGTTGTGTTTTATAGTTTTATAGTGTTTTATAGTCTGATGTTTTTCAGTAATTTTTTTTATTTTTAGGACCAGCTCCCCCCCCCCCCCAGCTGGCCCTGGTGCCTGAAGTCCACTGGTGTAAGGTGGTGTACTGGCCACACATACCACAGCCCACAAGGTGCAGAGTGAACTGCTAGGAAATGACAGGGGCAAAGTACGCTCGCTCAGGAAAGCTACAAGGGTGGGGTCAGGTGGGCAAATTCTGTTGCTGTGCAGGTGACAGAAATGCATGACAGGATGTGCGTGTTCAGCAGTTAGCAGTGATGACTGCTGGTGATCTTTGGTGCTGGGTGGAGGCAGCTTTAAACCAGCTTCTTTGTGAAATGTATAATGGATAATGTGATGATTAATGGAAACGCGTGTGATTCATTCTGCTTGCGTGCCAAGGTCCTCCGAAGTTGCGTCTCATACGGCCTTGGTCTCTGAGTCTTTAAATGCCAGAGGTGTGTTATTTCCAGCTAAACATGGACCGTCCTTTGCTTAAAATCCACTTGGGCCTGAATGCTTTTGCACCCCACACCTACTATGTCGTTTCCTTGTTTACTGTATTATATACTCAGTTTTTTAATACACAAAACCACTGAAGAGAAACAATCCGTGTGGAACCCGGTCAATAAACACTTCAGAAAATAAGTATTGCTGCATTGTCTTTTTTCCTTGGAAGTTTGAGAGCACAGGGCCTACAAAAACGTAGCCAGTCACCCCAAGCAAAACATCTGTTACCAATTGGAAAACTTGAGTCTTGTTTCCAGGGCTTGCAATCCTCCCCTTGCAACAGTAAAGGAGGGGGAAATGAGAGAATGGGTGTGGGTGCGTGCATGAGGGGGCAGGGGTATGGTTGAACAACCAGAGACTTCCAAACAAAAGGTATGCAAGTAATGTGAAACGAGTGGTTAGCAGCCTCCCCCACCCCTGACATGCAGCTTCTGACCCAGGCTATCAGTAGGAACTGGTTTTGGTGTGTGGGTGTGGGGCGGGGTGGGGGGGGAGGTGCCAAAACCACTGCCAGAATTCACACTGAAATGGCACTGAAAGCAATTTAAGTCTTCTGAGCACTTTATTGCTTTTTCTTCATACACAGTTGAAAAAGAATACATCTCCTCAGGATTTCCAAAGCATTCAGATACTGTAAAGCCCAGCCTGCTTAAAAAGAGGGGTGGTGCACTTGGAAAAATAATCATACTTGGACAATGGCGGCACGCACTCCCAGGAAAAAGCATCAGCCTGGCATGAATCCAGGTGGCATGAACGCAAAGCGCCCCTCCCCTCTGTCTTTTGTTCTTACGCCACCCACTTCTTGCACAGCCAGGATTTGTCCACCAGGGGCCACCAGGAGTTTCTACCTAGCAACCCTCCCTCAGCATTCCAGTTTGTGGGAGTTCTCCCCCCCCCCCCCCACTTATGACCACGAAACATGCTTGTGGTCGCCACAGGAACTGGATGGCACCGACAATCCAGCCCAGTTGCTCTTTGGCTCCAAAGTGCTGACTGCCTCTGCCGCATCCGGCCCGTTACTACAGGCATAAAGCGGCTCGTCGTAGACTGAGGATACAGCAGGAGAGACACCGCCATCACAGCGAGGGGAAGCTAGGATATACTGCATAGCCTGTCTATGCACAAAAAAAACAGTTTACAATTACAAAGGAAATTATTTAAAAGGTGCTACATAGTTTCATGAGACGACTGTAAACATTTAGAGACCTACAGGCAAACAGAATGTTCAACATTTCTGAGCCTTGATACGAAGTTAAATACAGTTCTGGCGAAGTCCCACCACATTCGTCAGGGGGACTCAGACACCCGAGGGGCCTTTTCCTCACCAACACGGCGAGCGGAACTCAAGGGCCCCAGAAGATATGGATCTGAGGCTGGAAGCCCCTTTCTGGGGCCGCCCCTCTCAGTCTGTGACCCGCCCAGCCTTCCTCTCTCGCTCTGGCTCATCCTTCTTCAGACCTCCTGTCCTCAACGCTGTCAGCGGCCCCACAAATCCCTCAGCTCCTCTCGAATTCCCAGTCCCTCCGGGGAGACCTGTCGAGGCCTCCTCCTGCGCTGCCTGCTCCTCCTGCTCCTGCCAACTTCAGCATGTAGCGGCTGGCCTGCTGCAGGTCCCACTGGTAGCGAGTGAGGATGTGGACACAGTCGTCTCGGGAGCACAGATTCATGAAGTAGAGCTGCTCAACCTGGGATGGTTGAGAGGCAGGGCGGTGAAACAGTTGGACCGGGACGGGGCAGATGTGCAGGTCAAGACTCCATCCAAACAGAACACCATAGACACACTTCTCATAAACCCACCCGAGATTACAGAATACAGCAATCCCTCAATTACACTACTTCAGTTTACATGCTTACCATAATGGACCTTTAGTTTGCTAACGGAATTTTCTGAACAATTTCCTCTCTATGTTTTTCAGCCGAATAAGATACGAATAATACGACTACTATGAAGAATTACTACAGCAACTTAGCTGCAAGCAGCAATGAGGGGGCCAAGCAGATTATTATGGTATAGTTGCCATGGAAATCTTGTGTCATTTTGTCAAGGGTTTGGTTGTATGCACTCACAGCTCACTTCCTGTTTGGTGGAACAGACGGTTTTGAAAATGAAAAAATCTGCCCGAACTTTCGTGAAGCTTTGTCTGTGCAAAATCTGGTGAAGTTTTGACAAGGTCATCATCACATTCATGATGCCCGGAATGGATATTACAAGAAGCAGTAAGAATTTCACTAATGCAAATTGTGCACTATGTACTTACAGTTCACAAGGCAGTGTTAAATTGTTAACGAAAACATATCCATAAATAAATAAAATAACATATAAAAATAAAACAACTAAACGAGAACAATAAATACTGCTTCCGAAAGCTAAATTAACGACTAATTCATTTTTGGCTCTCTCATGCAATGCACGAAGTCCCACAACTTTGTTTAATTTCCAGCCAGCCAGCCATTTTCTGTAACTGCTTAAGCTATTCAGGGTCATAAGAGGTATTTCCGGTATTTCCAAACTTTCATTCAACCATTCTTCAAATCCAATAACCATTTTGTTATTGTGATCCGGGGGGGGGGGGGTAGAAAAGGTGTTTCTATACAATTTGATATGACTTCCTGCTACTTCTCCCCCTGGGCAATGAACAATCGAGGTTTGCTTACATCACTGAGGTAGAGCCTCCGCACTGTAATAATTTCTTAAGTGCTGTGTGGCCTCACGCAGGGCACCTCTACACAGCCCCGGCCCCATGACTAAAACTACGTCACAATCGCCAAGCTGCCACATTCACGGGAAATAAATTCTTCCTAGTTTTATTGTAAACTTTGAAAAACAAGAGGGTAGCACTGCTACCATCCCCCTGAGCCATCAGCTCCAGACCACTGGCACCATCACCTTTACTTAAGCCCCTACGTAGGAGACCCAGAACAACTTTGACTGACGTGGTTACAACTGCCTTTGTCAGCCATTCCCCTCCCCCGACCCAAAATGGTTCTCACTATTCAGGAGAGAGATGGAAACAGGCTGTTCGATAGACAGAACCCTCAAAAGGCAGCTGGGCCGGACTCTTTACGCTTTACGGCAAACATGGACCGGGCCATACTCGGGCCGTACCGCAAAGAGAGGATAGTTACATCGCGGTTCCAGCTCGCTTCGATTTTCCACTGCAGAAGGGTCGGCTCAGTAAAGGCACTGCCGGGTTTTGAGAGCGACAGTAAGGTAAAACCCAAGATATGCTTATTTACTGTTCATAAGGTGAACATCATGATTTACTATGTGCTAATTTCTGCAAGCACGTCTGTGAGAAGTAGGTTAGTTAGTTAAAATCTAGAAGCTGTGATTTCAGTTTATGGCTTCAGCAAAAACTATTGCTGGGGCTGAAGGTAAAAAGTGTCAGTCAGCTCGGACAGCCAGGGGTTAATGGCTGCCTGCTCTCACCTTCAGGTGCTGCTCCGCCTTTACTGGATTCCAGTCGTTCTGGCGCAGCGCGTTAGCCACGTCCTCATAGGTCACACCGTGCACCGCCTCCTGCAACTGGTATACCAATCATACAGCACGTCACTCACAGAGCAATGTACCCACCAATCACAGTCACAGGGTGTGATGCATTCCTGAAGTAATTCTTCAGTCAAGTCACCAAACCCGCTGCAAAAACTGCATGATAATTTTTAACACCAGGGGAGGGCAAAACTTCATTTGCATTTTAATAGCACTGTGTAGACATATTGCGTTGCTGGATGACTGCTTCAGTAAGCCAGTCATGTCACAGTAAGTGTAAAGTCATCTGTCCATACTCATAATAGAAACTGACTTGTCTCTAAATTTGAGGTCAGTCTTCCAGTTTGACTGTACTGGTTATTTCCTGGGATCGTCCACCTGTTCATACACAGACAAACGTGTCCATAGCTAGACTTGTCTGTGATGAAAAACTAGGTAGGCTACATTTTTAAAAACTAAATACTACTGAGGTAAATATTGCACTTTGATCACAGTGCCCATTAGAATTCGCCATGGTGTTGACCCTTGGTCATGTCACATTTTTGTGTATCGGTTTAACTTGCATTTGTCAGTAAACAATACCAATACGATCGTTCTAAAGCTTGACATTTTCTGGTATTTAAAGTAGAATACTAGAGGTTGAACCAGCATCCCGAATACTAACATGACAAATATGATGCTAACAAACGATAGCACGTTGTGATTATCACTCATCACGGGGACCTCACCTGGGCCATCACAGCAGACCTAACTGGTTGCTCCCTCTCTTTTTCCCTCTTTTCTGCACTTTCGTCCAGCCGTGAGGTAGACTGGCACATGTGACTCATCCTGACCACACTACTGGTGCTTTGGGGCTGCTGCTGCAGTTGCGGATGCTGGTGTAGCGGTTGTGGTAGCTGCTGCGGTTGTGGTTGCTGGTGTAGCGGTTGTGGTAGCTGCTGCGGTTGTGGTTGCAGCCACGGCCCAGGGCCTTGATTCCCATTTGGTTTCCGATTGTTGATCTGGTTCTTTGGCCGTAGGAAGTTGGGGAGCGGAGGGCGTGGGGGAGGCGTGATGTTGGCATCGCTGAACCGCCGGGGGTCCAACATGGACTGGAGCAAGGGTTTGGAAGAAGCTGGGACCCGGGGGCTGTCAGCTGGTGAGATGCTCAGCACCATCTCCAAACTTCTCGAGAGGCCTTGGAGGAAAGAGAAAACCAGCAGCGTTCAGGTACCCGGGAGGGCGGGGGGCTGTGGGTTTATCAGCCATGATGCACAACGGTCTCACAAGCCTCACCTGCCAGTCTTTGTAAGTTGGACTTCTCCCTGCCTCGGTCCTTAGATGCCCCAGCACTGAGGCAGTTTGAAGACCTGCAGAGGTCAAAGGTCACACATAAACAAAAGAGGCAGGCATTCTAGCCTAGTAGTAGAATTAACTCAAGTGTTACAAAGTGAAATTAAGATTTAGAGTATAGGTAAGGGTTAACCTGCTTATACTACATTTTGATCCCATTAATTTTTAATTGTGTTCTACTTCTGGAATTTTAAGCAACCTTATTCAAAAATAAAGATTATAATAGCGTATTGATTTACTACTGCGATTCGCTTGGCTGGCACTACGTGCGCAGTTACAAAAAATTAAACAACACCCTTCTGATCAGATTTGAGAATGCAACAGTGCCCAGTATAATGGTATTTAAATTACAACTCAGTAAATCAGTAAAGTGAACAGGAACAAAAGGAAAATCCCACATGCTGAATGGTGCCTGTAGATACCACAGCCAAACAGTACCGGAAAGGAAACGAACCCATTCAGGCGATCTGGGGAAGACCAGCTCTTCTCTGGTTTGACGTCTCCATGACCCTTGTGCTGCAGACCACCCTTCAGAGGAGCAGAGATCAGGCTGGGACCTGCCACTGGCATGGTCACGCTGGGCGAGAACCAGCCCACACTCAAGGTCTTTTGGTTTTGTCCCTTCCACTCGTGGAGCTCCAGTCTGCATGGAAAATTGGGGGGGGGGGATGTCAGTCACAAACATCAGAGGGGCCTACAAAATTCCACCAAAGCTCCAAAAAAAAATAAAGTAACGATGAAGGAAACATCCAGCTGTACCCATCTTCGTTATTCTGATAGAGTAACTTATTTAAGGGCACATTGAAATCCATCTAGCAGATTGCAATTCCTATTTGCAGGGTGAAAGCTTTCCAATGTTTTCATCCTCCAGTTGACACACATTCATCGCTAGGCTTTACATTCCAAAGATAATAAGCAGTAGGGACGAACATCCGGATTAGGGCATGGAAAAAAATTTTCACTGGATTGTGGCTGATGATTTCCCTCTACTTCCTCACCCGTGATCTATGAGTGTCACCAGGTCATTGGTCAGCAGAGCCAACTTTCTGGGCTCGGCGAAGTCTTTCACAGCACGCACCTCCCTCGGCTGAGCCTGGAAACGAGGGAAGCAAACCAAAGAGCATGTGAAACGGAGAAAGGGCGTGCAGGAAGCTTCTTCCCGGAATGAGGAACACACTGGGCAAAACACCAGTACAATTTAGGAAGGAGATACAACATTGTTGTCATCTGACTCAGTCACATGGGAGATTAAGCAGATAAAAATGCCAGAAGTCACATGGTCACTTCAGAGCACAATAGCTCTCATTCATGACCTCAGTGAACGAAACAGGCTAACAAGGAGGAAAGGCAACTCATACCTCAGTCACCAGCACACTGACTTGAGAGAAGGTAGGCCGGTCAGCGGGATTGCAAGCCCAGCACTTGCGCATCACAGAGTACAGTTCCTGGGGACAGTCTTGAGGTCTCTCCAAGCGTTCACCCTCCCGCTCCACGCGCAACAGTATCTGAGTGGAGAAGGAATGCTAAGAATCTTATTGGCTCATCGATACCATAGATACAAGGTTCAGGAAGTCAGGCTGAGCATGGCTGGGTGAAGATAAACAGAGACGTCCCTGCTGAGATCCACAATTGAATATACGTACCTGCCGGCCTGTCAGCCCAAACCAGGGCTCCTCGCAGTAGGTGAACATCTCCCACATCGTGACTCCAAACATCCACACGTCCGAGGAATGAGTGAAGTAGCCTGTTCGTAAACTCTCTGGGGCACACCTGCGAGGGGGGTGGGGCAGGATCACATGGTCATGTGACAGAGTGCGAGAGAGACTGAAGAATGGAAGAGGTTTAGCAAGCAGACACACATCCAGAGATCCTGGCTGGGCCAGGTGCCACGGCTCACCAGGCGAACGGGATGCGCCGGTGGGCGTTCATGAGGTAGTGGTCGTGCTCGGAGAGGACGCGCATGAGGCCGAAGTCGCCGATCTTGACGAGCTCACGGCTGGCCAGGAGCACGTTGCGGGCTGCCAGGTCACGGTGGATGAAGTGCCGACTCTCCAGGTACTCCATGCCCGAAGCGATCTGCGTGGCAAACAGCCAGAGGCGCGACAGCGGGTACTCGTTCTGCCGCAGCCGCAGTGTGTCATACAGCGCGCCCAGTGGGGCCAGCTCAGTCACCTGTGCAAATCACACAAGAGATGCACAATTACCAACTTAGCTGTAGCGACTATCTTCCATGACCAGTTATCCATTACGAGATTGTAGTGACTAAACAGCCTAGATAGACTCTACACACTCTTAAAAAAACACAGAAAATGCCTCGTTGACGCAGCTGGCAGGGCGTCAGTCTCAGACTGCAGGTTGTGAGTTCAAGCCTCACATGGGGTAGGTTCATTTTTAATGAGGGTGATGTGTGGCTCTGCAGGCTAGGACTCTGTACCCATGACCAGAAGGTTATGGGTTTCAATCTCATGTCTGGCAGAGTGATTTCACCTTTCTGAATTGTACATTGCTTTGGATACCATCTCCTGCTAAATAAATGCTTAGAAGTTCATGAAGTAAACACATTATGTCCAAGAGTTGTACTGAAGTTCAGTCATTAAGATCCATCCATCCATCCATCCATCCATCCATCCATCCATCCCCACTTGCCCTATGCAGGATTGTGGGAGTCTGGAGCCTATGCTGGAAGCTATGCGTGCAAGGCGGGGAACCACCCAGGATGGGGTGCCAGCTATCATTAAAGATGTATGGTATAATAATGTTTTATGAGGGTCATTCTGGAAGGCACCATTTGTAGACCGTTAATGGTTAACTCAAGAGGACAATGAGGTGATCAGGGGAAACTAGGAAAAATGACGATGGGGCGAACGATGTTGAGAAATGACCGAAGAGAAAGGAGATGGGGCCTCACCATCTTCAGGGGCTGCGTGAGGACCACGCCATACAGACGGATGAGGTGGGGATGGTCCAGGGTCTGCATGATGGTCACCTCCTGCATAAAGTCACTCAGGGAGTTCGCCTGCTCGGATGGGCCAGTTTTCAAGGATTTCACTGCCACTGGTAGCTGGGGGAGTAGAGGGAGTAACAAGGGGGAGAGTAGAGAGAAGAGTCAAAGAGTCAGTCATTAGTCAAATACATCTGCACAAACAAGATACTGGCAAAGCACTTTACGGTGCGTCCCACCCACACACTCCTGAGTCGCAGCACTCACAATGTGCCCGGTGGGGGTCTGCCACTTGGCCTTCCTCACCACGCCAAAGGAGCCAGACCCCAGTTTTTCAGCCAGCAGCAATTCACTGTCCTGTATCAGGCAGGTGACGGACCTCGTCATTCTGGTGCCCTGTGCCGCCCCACTCCTGTCTCCGCCGGGGTCGGCGCCAGGACCAGCAAACACCTGTTACAACACACACAGAAAATGACTCTGCTTGTTAGCTCTGTCGCTAAGATTACTGGAAGTAACCCAACCAAAAGAAGAGGAAAAAAAAACATCAGCAAGTGAGATGACTAAAAAAAACTGGCCCAGGTTAGGTTTTATTTTGATAGCAAATAAAGACAATTCATGGCATTATCTTTAACGGTTTTTGAGATATAGCTATTGCGGGTCCCCTGACCCGATGAGTGGGGACCTCACTTTCATTTTCACAGTTTCTGCCATTAATTGTAGGATTTAGCTGCAAATCTACTAAATAATTGGCTTTTCAAATTTCATTTTTATTAGCCCAGTTTAGGGGAGTTTTCTGTAGGGAAAATTGAGGGTGAAATTCAAATTTTCAATACTTTAAAGATAAAATGGATAATTTCAGGGTGGTTATTGAAAGAAATAAGGACAAGACATAGGCTGGCAAAAATAGTATGAAACATCCTTCTTGAATAAAATATATTTAAAATGTCACATTTCTGGACAGAGAAAGGTTGAATCTGAAGCACTTTGGGGGAGTTTTTACACTTTCCTTCAGTCAGTGTGCATGCCTGCCGGTACCTACTAAACCTAAAGATACTCGCAAATTAAGTCTGACCAGATGGCTTGTATTAACAATAGGTAGGTGTGTGACATTTTAAAGAAACATAGTAACTTTAAAGCTGGGTACAATGGATCTGCTTCATCTGCCCAAGAGAAATCTTTAAGAAATAGCACCATTGAAGAGGAAATGGGGACTTTTTGAACCAACAAACTGGGCGACAGTGTTTTTGAGTTCACAAATCTATGTCAGAGTCAGCTGACCGGAATGAGACTCCCTGAGGGCAGACGGGAGTCTCACGGGAAAGCCGTGGAAGCCTGGCAGGTTTTACAGACACGTCACGGGGTTGTTAGCACTACAGAAACCAGCCCTGAGAGGAATGGAATCTGGTACGCGAGAGGATTATCGCCAGCTGCGAACTGTGTGAGGAAGTAACAGTCCTGTACCTTGGGTAACCATGACCGTAGACGACTGCTAGTCTTGTAGCGTTTGACAGCTTCCCATAATCTTCTCTGCCCTATGAAAACAGACACAAGCCAGGTAAGCATGTGGTATATTAAAGACTCTCTCTGGAGACCTATCTGTAAACAGTCCATAATATTCACAGCACTGTCACACTTAATATCCCAAGTGCTCAAATACACACACCATGCTGACATATTAATCAGGACCAAACCAGAAATCAGAGATTAAAAAGTAATCTTAAAAGGTTTAGAACATAAGGAATTTACAAACGAGAGGAGGCCATTCAGCCCATCAGGCTCATTTGGGGAGAACTCAACTAATAGCTCAGAGTTGTTAAAATCTTATATAGCTTATATTGATTTAAAGGAACCCAGGGTTTTAGCTTGCACTACGCTACACGGTGTGTAAAGAAGTGCTTTCTCAAATCCATTTTAAAATGTTCTCCCGCTAATTTCCACCTATGGCCACAAATTCTAGTATTTAAATTAATTTTGAAGTAGCCAACTGGCTGAACAGCAAGACAGTTAGACATGTACACACACACACACACACACAGGCAGACTGACCAGGCTTGCCAATGCCAATCTGTTCGAGGTCTGCATCCTTGACGTAGGCAAAGTGCTCTATCCTAGTGACGTTGAGGCCATCCCGCACACACACATAATACTGCTCCAGCTGCACTTCGGCCAGGAGCTGGTAGAGCCACTGTGTGTCTTGGTCCATCCGCATGACACTGTTGGGTCCCGAGCTGTTTGGCGCCGAGGCCGAGAAGAGACGGGAGGGCAGCCGTTTAACCCAAGTGCGAGACAAGAGATCTCACTGTTCCACAGCTTTGTTCACTCGTATCCCCAGAACACCTTCATTCTAGAGATTTTTTTTTAATGAAAATGGGTGTTTTCCACGGGATATATATCATTAGATGCTACTTCTATTGTTGGAGCAGAAATATTACAGGTAGGAGCCTACAGGCAAACACCCCAAACTAAACATAATGAACACAGCAAAGGCGTGAGGGTTCCGTCATAGCAGGGTGTACTCGATGTTTACGCTCCAGTCCGTTCACGGTGTTTACTCTCTGACCCGCTCTGCCTGCTCCCCAGGGATGAAATCATTCAGAGATCAATATAACATTAAGGCACGATGCACGTTTGTTTTTTTATCCTTCAGAAATTCCTGTGACCTCATAGGTTTAAAACAATGAGCATAAACAACAAGTGACGCGGATAGCAGAAATGCACGCACATTAACCTATCGTACTTGTCTACCCTCGTATTAGTACGTAGACCCATTTCTAGTCGTTTTCTAGTCCAGTTCTATGCGCTTTATAGGTTCAATTCACTATTATTATTATTAGCACTTAATGAGTGGTAATAATTTGACTAGAATAAACCGAACCTGTAAAGGGACACCCAACCCCACACCTATGAACCATGTACAGCCTTAGCATGCTGTATTGGGAACAAGACATTAATTTCCTTAGCGATCGAACCTATTACATTACCCGCATTAATATATTTATTAATTTCCGCGATTATAGTATCGCCTCCGTCATCCGATAGTCAAAGGTGACAGGTCAGTTTAATGCACTTCATCCCTTATATAACTAAAATCAAATGTAAGTTAGCCTGTATACCTAAATAAAATCAACAGGGAAACAAATCCAGAATATTCCGATGAATCATGCCTAAAATATCTATCTAAAGTCTGGGTGTGTATTGCAGTCCAATAAATGTTGTATAGTGTATAAATGCTGATACCGTCTTGCTGTCTTTAAATGTAAACGTTGGTTAGCAAACTACAAATCATGCTGTCATGAATTAGGCTGGAAGATCAGTAACAGCGGCCTAAACATGCCCTTCCTGCGTGACCAGAACCTGTGTTTTGTTCAAAGACGCTTAATAATATGCTATATATTATAATTACAAATTCTTAAAGTTTTAAAAAGTACAGTTGATAGGTTAATTGCGATTTATATACTTTTAATACCATGACTGATCTTCCTTTACAATAATACCTGACAGTGCTGCAAAATATTTTTCATATCATCCATATGATGCTACTATGCACTATCGACGAATCTCTATATAACGATATATTATAGGCCTCTTATTGGGAAATGGATACGTTTTCGGTTCACAGTTCATAGAAGTAAGTAAGTAGGCCTATTTTACAGACTGGAAGAACTCGAAACTCGACACGATTAAACATTAGGCGGCTGTTTTTAGAACATGCACCTGAAGAATATGCATCCGATAGCCGGATGGAAAAATTCCTTTAAGGAATAATTTTAAATTCCTTACTGGCAATTATTTAAACTAATCGTATAACAGATCGTGTGAAATGATACTGCCTTAATGCATTTATGAATTGTTATACACGCCTCATCATTTAATTGCTCGATTTGAGGTCTTTTAGGCTACTGACTGGAAACGCATTACAAAGATAATCCACCCGAAAATCTTTAGTGCTTTTTACTCCAGAGCACTGCGCTCTTGCTTATATACCTACAGTTTCAATATCGTGGGGCTCTAAGGCGTCTTACACACCATCGACATGAATACTCTTATCATTAATGTCAAATACTTACCCTTAGTTAAAACGGCCGAAGCCCGCTTCCGGCGTACTCGCGTTTGAAACGACGAACTTTACACTTAATCCAGGTATCAATGAGTATTATATTCTCGTACAACTAATAAAGGCATCTGTCCATATTTTATATATTCCAAAGTTCACTTCAGTAAATGAACCACCTTTCTCCCGTTTTTCTTGATCCCATTTTTTTCTACGGTATTAATCCACTGGTTTTGTGAATATGATTTATATTACTTTTCCCAGTTCTGTGTCGTCGTTTCCACCGATCGTTAAATTGTTTAACTTCTGGGGACTACCAGTGAAGAATAATCTCCGCCTTTCTTTTCCTCCTCCCCCAGGACTTACCTGAACTCTTATCAGGACATTCAGGTGTGCAGCATACTGTGATCTTTTACACAACTGACATACTCTTACTTTTTCTGATAGCGACAACGGATTTCTGATGTATCACACATTTATATATAAATGCACAATAAGATTTTATCTGTCAATCTGTTCTTACATTTTCTTCCACAGGTGAAAAACGCCTGTAGCCAATCGCCGTCTTTTTCTTTCTGTTTCTTCGGTAAGGTCGACAGATCGCATGGCCAATCCTCTCTCTTAAAACATAAAATGAAACTTAAATAAATATATCCTGGGACTCCAGTTGGGCACTGCACAAGATGTCTGCTTAACAGTTGTAAATAAACTGATTACACCGGCACAGAGCGTAATGTTAAATATATTGCTCTGCTTTCAATAAAGACGGGGTTGTGTCCCGGTGATTAATAGAAAATAAGCGTCCCTGATTGGCTCCTATGTCCTATTAATGTACAGTCATACATTGTACAACCTGGGAAAACACTGCTTTTTGTAAATGATGCGACGTAAATTGGAAAATACGGGCGTGGATAGTTCATGATTCACAACTATCTTAAAGGATTTACGATTGTGAAGGTGGTTTTTGGAAAACGGATAGGCAAAACTTAATGCATCAGTGGTGGGAACTGGGAGATTCATGTTGTATTGATATTTGTTTGTCGATTCGATATGTACCTCGATTTGTAAAACTGTCCGTGGAAAAGTATATATTTCAGGCCTACATTTATGGCTGTAGGTACACGTTTTGTCCTGTGCTGTTAGGTCACATCATTTTCTGTTAGGAACGCACAATGAACGGAATGAATACCTTTATTGACAAGGGTGAAATCTAAATCCACATGTAGATGTGCCACACGATAAACATCGTGCTAATTGTGGACGTGAGTTGGTTATGGCCATTGTTGGAGAGTTTAAAGACCCTCCCAAGTCACGTAAATCAATAATTTGGGAACATCTTGATTTCACAATAAAATACACCAAAAACAAAGAGAGAGAGAGTAGTTTATAAGACTAGAACTGTCTGTGATCTCTGTTATACCGAATTTGATATTTTGCAGGGAAACACATCTAACATGCTAACCCATTTGAGAATATCAGACCAGAGCAAGGCAAACTAGGCAGCTGTCTAGGGCCTGATCAGCACAGGAGACCCAAATATATAGAGGGCTGGGTGGAAGCTCTGAACGTCTTCCGCAAACTGACAGAATGTGTCTGACACCTGCCAATGATGCGCAAATTCTCGGTAATCTGCTACGGGCAGTGGTAAAATTAATGGATAAAAAGTTTTACAGCTAGTGACTAATCTACAGGATTACCATAATACCGCCCAAGCCTGGCCGCAAATTTTCCTTTTAAAGGGTGGTTCTGGAGAACTCATTAATATTCATAAGAGAAGCACTACGTGATTCGTTATACTCGTGTACACTCCTAATAGCAGTCTCATTATTTAATAGCCACACATAGTATAAGTGGATAGCTAATTTGGCTAAGGTATTACTACATTTTACATTTCAATTTAAGGACAGAAAATGCATTTGCAGAAACACTACATATCACTATTTAATGAAATAATGCTATTCTACACAGTCTACCTTACATCCAAAGTTTTAACCGCAAAAATCAGCTAGCATGTGTTGATGGAAGCCTGTTCACCGGCGAATCAGGTAGTGCTTGATTGACAATCTCCATTCTTGTTCCTCCAAAAGGTGTTTGATGGGGTTGAGGTCAGGGCTCTGTGCGGGCCAGTCAAGTTCTTCCACACCAAACTCACCCAACCATGTCTTTATGGACCTTGCTTTGAGTACTGGGGCACAGTCAGGCTGGAATAGAAAAGGGCCTTCACCAAACTGTTCCCATGAAGCTGGAAGCATAGAATTGTCCAAAATCTCTGTGTGCTGAAGCATTAAGAGTTCCCTTCACTGGAACTAAGGGGCCTAGCCCAAGCCCTGAAAAACAACCCCGTACCATTATCCCTCCTCCACCAAACATTAGAGTTGGTAAAATACAGTCAGGCAGGTAATTTTTTCCTGGCATTCACCAAACCCAGACTCATCCATCAGACTGACAGACAGAGAAGTGTGATTCATCATTCCACAGAACATGGTTTCTCTGCTCCAGAGTCTAGTAGCGGCATGCTTTACACCACTGCATCTGATGCTTGGCATTGCGCGTAGTGATGTGAGGCTTCCAGGCAGCTGCTCAGCCACTGAAGCCCATCCACGAAGGTCCCGGCGTACAGTTTTTGTGTTGGAGTTAATGCCAGAGGAAGTTTGGAACTTTTACACACTGCTGAGTTTCTGTTATTGCTAAATGTTCCACTTTACAAAGATACCACTTACAGTTGATCATGGAATATCTAGCAGAGAAGAAATTTCACAAACTGACTCATTGCAAAGTGGCATTCTACACTCTCAGAAAAAAGGGTACAAATTTGTACCTTTGCTTGTCACTGGGGCTGTACCCTCAAGGGTCTGCCAA
>JAODKC010000002.1:10069086-10085637 GCA_026777985.1 Mormyrops attenuatus
GACTACCTTAAATCCGACAAGTTACCCCGATAAGCCAGTAACCCCGCTTCGTAGTACAGGCCAACGGTGGCTGACGTAACCAGCGCATGTGTTATAGCTGACGTAAAGACAAGCGACGGAAATGATGCACACGTCGTAAGAGAGCGACGCGGTTCATTGATTGGGGCAGAATTTTAAAGTATCGTTTCTTTTGTGTTTTTGTTTTTATTAGATAAAGTATTTCAGGTATAAAAAAGGCGACTCAGAGAAGGAAAATCTCACCCGCTGCAGAAGGTGCACTTTAACGGTGAGCCCAACGTTGTGTTTCGAACAGCGCGCACGGTGTCGGAGAGTCCTTGTGGGCTGCTGTTTGGATGTGTTTTAGCTAGCTACTAGAAAACGACTATGTTAATTAGCTAGCTTAAAGATACTAAACAAGCCCTTTGTAAATTATAAATATATAAAGAAAATCATGAAAATAACTAGCAGACTGTTCCAGCTTACATTTCTGTGCCCCTAGTTTAAATATACCGTTTACTTTACATTGAGCGTGCTACCATACATTCGTCGGATGTGTATGTATGTACTAGCTGAATGCAGCTTATAAAATCCTTTATCGTAATTGGTTATGAATATATTTCGAATAAATTTATGAATATATTTCCATTGTTATTGAGAAGGTGAGATGCAAATGAAGCCGTACCTGTTTTGTATGTTAAGACGAACCCGTTCATTTGTCATTGCAAGTAGTAACGGACTTAAATTGATTAGATGATGTCCGTTAAGTAGGTCAGTTAACAGATTAGGTACAGACGGAGGGAAACAATGTGTGAAATAACACGTTTTACTATATTAAGCAGATTGTGTGCCTATTAGCTTTTACTATACGATGCTTAGTTTAAATATAATATGTAGCATCTGTCAATCAGTCTGCAAGTTAGAATGCAGATTACTTCGTAATTCATGTTATATTAGCTTTTCCTTATTGCCCCGTCCATTTTTTTGTTTTTATAGCGTCAGTTTAGCTGTACATTCATCTGCAGCTTTTACATACGTTTTAAATGTATATTATAAATATATATCTAATGTAATAAGGGACCATAATATGAAACTTTTTTTTTATACTGCATTCTGCGTTGTAATGCAAAGTTATCATTGCTGACAGTTTTAATAGAACTGATACACTAATTGTTTGTTTTTCTTATTAATTGTAGCCCTAGGCAAATTTACACACATTTTTCCTTGTTTCCTTTGGTGTTTCCTGCCCAGATAGGCGGCAAGCTGGCGCAGGTAGCAGGGTGCCGGTGGACAATGAGAGGTAGTGGTGGCAGCCTGGCACAGAATCACTGGCAAAGTGAGCTGGCCCTGGCTGGCAGCCAGGACGGCAGTGGGGGAGAGAACATCGGAAGGGAGCACCTCATGGACCCGACGCTGACCCGGCATCCTTCCAGTCCCATGCAGCTGAAACAAGGCCAGCGGGTGTGGGAATCAGAGTGCATTGAGCAGGAGGACGCAGACGAGCTAGAGGATGAGGAGGAAGAAGAGGAGGAGGAGGAAGAAGATGATGATGATGATGATGATGACGATGACGAAGAAGGGGAGGATGTAAACTTCATGGGTGGTTGCTGGGAAGAAGATGGAGATGTGGAGTTTGGAGCTCAGCCACCACAGCTGCAGCACCAGCCCGAGCAGCAGGCCGATTATCAAGCCAGGGATTTGCCTGACAGCCCCATTGCGGTGCGGTCCAATGTCCTGAGACTCCGCAGGCTCCGGCTCCGGCGCTGGCGAAGGCTCCGCTCTCATGCCAGCCTGAGGTCCCGTTGGAAGAGCTGGCGCCAGCAGGCCCTCTGGGGTGGCGCGTTTGGTCTCAGGCGGGTCAGGAGGTGGCGCCAGTATAGGAGCAGACCGAGTCAGAGAGCTCGCAGCCCCCGGCTGGGTGGGCCAGCGCTAAACGGAGCCGAGGCAGGTGAGTAAACATGGCGGCGAAATTGGTGGAATGAATTCCCTGCCCAGCCCATTGATTGCCTGAGTGAACGAGATAATGTCACCTTCCTAAAATTTCCAAGTAGCCTGGAGGAACATGGAAGGCTTGCAGTAGGGCTGTGTTAATGTACCAGAAAGAAGGGCGAATTCATTGGCCTCTTTTTAATATCTTGTTTGGCCGCCATATCTGTGGCTCTCTGGTCACCCTACGGCAGCCATGCATGTCTGCCTTCGTTCGTTTTGGCCTGTGATTCATAACGTATTATTGCTAAATCTTCGCCGCTCCCTACCACAAACAAAAAAGCAATGGCGGTTCTTTTGATTCATTTTTGAGCTGAGTTTTTTTGTCACTGGTGAAATACTGTAAGCATTGCGCTCAGGGTATAATTACACTGCACAGGAGCATTTGTACAGTTAGTTGGGCTTAAAAGTGGCACCCCAGTGTGCTGGTAAGTGATCTGTCTGTTGTCAGAATAATCTGCATGCATCTGTTGAATAAATGACGTGCTGATGCAGGGCGTTTCAGATTTCTGTCGTCATTTCCTGCCCAATCCGACTCTGATCGGAGAAAACCTGACTTTTGTTTGCGGTGTTGTTTTTAAATGCATATTGCAGTGTGTGAATATGCAGTGACAAATGAAGCTGTCATTGCTGCAATGGGCTGCTTGTAACAAGACTTTCCCTGCAAAATCTTTCTCGCTGCTTAGTGGCAGAGTCAGAATCGGACTTTACGCGGCAGGGACCCAATGTGTCCGAGGAATCTGCCATGGTGAATTGGTCATAATGGAAACACTTAACATATAATAAACATCACGTAGAACTACTCCTGAAAATCACTATACAAGATATACAGGATTTAGACAGTTTAATATACACGATGTATGCAGTGTACCGCATGATACAATAGTCATGCAGCTCACAAATCAAAATGAAAGATTTCATTTGTAAAAATTGTAATTCTCCCTTAAGATTATATATAATCCAAAAATGTACTTCTGTCCTATTAGATTTGATTAACTTTTATGGAGGGTAATTCTTAGGGATCAAAATCTTGACTTAATCTAGCCCCAGCTGCATTACCAGTAGACTTGTTTCAGTTGGAAGTGAGCTGTACCAACACAGAGCTGTGGCTGATTCACCTTGCCAGTGAAGGTGTGCTTTGAAGATATGAACCTACACCATTGCAGCTAATGTAATAATAGTCTGAAAGACCAGCCCAGCCCCCTAATGACATTGAGTCCCTCATGCAAAGGCTTTGGGGACCAGAATCTGAGCAGACCCATCCAATAGGGACTAAGTTACTGTTGTCTTCCCCTTCAGACCCTCAGGCTGGCGAGGTGAATGGTTTCCCAGGCGACTTCCGCAGGGCAGATGGCACAGGAGCAGGAGACGTGGGGAGAAGCGGGTCACCCTCGGCCGGCGCCGAACCCCCCGGCCCACGTGACAGGCCCGCTCCCCAAAGCATGCAGGATGCCCTGACCGACGAACACGTGACCTGCGTTCAGGGTATGTGCAGCCTTGGTGTGTTCAGGCAGGTCTGATCACTCAGCGTTCCAGGTGGAATGCTTCACTGATGATGTGTATCTTCCCTGCTGTTCAAGTAGGGTGGAAAGCAAACCGTTTCCTGATTTGATGCCCTTTCCACAGGGATCCTGGATGAGTCTTTACAGCAGTACGGCAGCCTGATCCCCATCCACGTCGACGAGGTGGTGGAGAAGCTGGAGGACATCTTCAGCGAGAGCTTCTCCCAGCCCCACAGGTCTGCTGCTCACAGCAGGCTCACCCTTCTGGTCTTTATTTAACCGCCTTCCTGCTTATTCTGTTATGTAGGAGTGAGGATTCATAAGGCTACGTGTCACGCGATTCATTTCCTGTAAGTGCTCATGAGTTTTGGCATCTTTTTGGAAGCCTACAACGGGAATGTGACATGTTAAGTTCATGTGCTGATTGTGTTCTCGTTACTGAAATTACGAGAACTCGTAGATCATACTTTACATTCCTTTGAGAGTAACTTTCAAAGTACAGACTTTCCCCAACTTACGACTGGGTTCCTTTCCGACAAACAGGTCATACGTCGAAATGGACGTATGTGGGAATAGGATAATCTTAGATGGACCTTTAGGTGTGAGAATGAGACTGGGAGATGCGTGTGAGGCTGGGATGGTCACGCTGCCGTACAGGGCAGTATTTTCCCGGGAGAACCATTGTACGGCCCATAGCACAGCCAGACCTACAGCCGCCTGAAATTTATTTTGACATGCATTTACTTCATTACATTTTTTTTTTTTTTTTTTTTTTAATTTCTGTCACATGTCCAAGTTGCTGTGTGTCGCACTGCTGCAGGAAGGCCGTGGTGCAGCATCTAATTCAGACCTACCAGCGGCTGTCTGGCAACGCCATGGTGCGAGGGTTCCGCGTCAACTACAAGCGCCACGTCTTAACAATGGACGACCTCAGCACTCTGTACGGTCAGAACTGGCTTAATGACCAGGTGTGTTCCTCGCGCTCAGACGATTGAATTAAACAGCTTCAGCCTCGGACCGAGTCAATGGTTCTAGGTCATATTACAGAATCAGAACGCCAATGCTCGAGATGACCCGCGTCAGCCTGGCGTGTAATAAGAGCCTTGGCGCATTGTGGTCATATGATCATGTGCTGGCGATGAAGGCCCGCGTTTAATCTGCAGCCCTGGTTACCTCTCTTCAGGTCATGAACATGTATGGGGATTTGGTGATGGACTGCGTGCCAGATAAGGCGAGTATAAAGACAGCGTCTCTGAAACGGCTTTATTGATTAACACTTGGGCATAGATACAAGGATAGAAATTCACCTGTATAAATGCTAAGCTGCTTTACCAGGATGTGCCTCAGTTTACAGTATAAAATATAGTGATCTGTTTACAGGAAGTGTTTGTAAAGTTGTGTATGTTATTCAAAGTGCACATTCTAGAAGGGAGAGTTTTTGCATGTTAAGTTATTGGCATTGCTACATTTCAAAATGCCTCCATATAGTATCCTGGCCTTTGAAACTGTCGTGTTCACTTTCTTCCGTTTCTCTTTATTAAGCCGGTGATTAATGCCCCGTTGCCGTGCCTTTAGTCATCTTCACCAAATTTTAAGATGGCAGATCACTCTTGAGGAGTTAGTAAAGACCAGTCAAAAGTGTTTTGAGTACCACAGGTTTTCACCACTTTTCCTTTTTTTTTTTTTTTTTTTTATAAACTGCGGATTTTTTATTCTTGTTAAGCACTGAAAAGTTGAGTGAACAAGTATAAAAGGAAATATAAGTCAAATAAAACAAGTTTCCTTTATAACATTGAAAGAGTATGTAACAGTGCACGTCTGACATCCTATTAACTGGTCATGTGGTGATGGCAGAGTCACATTCTAGGCTGTCCTTTAACTTTAAAGTTTCCAGTAATTTTAAACTTTACCGTAGTTAACTGTTTCACCCCACAAAACAGAGCAGTATTTAATGTCCCTTGTAGAAAGAATGCCTTGAATTTTCTCTGCTGTTATAACTGCTAGAGGACTACTTCCTGAATCAGACATTTTCTCGCTAGTAAAGGTTCTGAAATGGTGAATATACTGTACATTAATTTGCTAGCAAAGAATATTGAGTGTATTTTTAGTAAATGTTAAGTGAGTGACAAATGTAGAAAATCTCAGTATGTGCAAAAACTTTTGATTGGTAGTGTATGGCGAAAATTAAACAGAAAGGCTAGGCCAAGGTAAACAAAGTAGTACACAGCCAAACCTCCTAGGATTTTTTTCCACTATGTCTCTTAGGGCACTAAAAGCAGTATGGTGTGAATGTGGAGGACTGACCTCTGCTGGCTCACTGCCTGGCATAAGCAGCCATGCTTGTGTTGTAATTTTCAGTTCAGTTTCAGTTTGTAATATCAGTTGTCTCAGACTGCTGTCACTTTAAGTCATGAATCCTCAGCAGGAGATTAAGTTGGTCCCTGTACCAGAGTCATTAAACCATTCATATATTTATTTCTCTGTCTTAATTTGGAGAGAGTCTGTTACCTGATGGAAAAGCTTGCTTACTTTGAACTGTTGTTCATACTAACTTACTCTCTGTTTCTTAGGTTCACTTTTTCAACAGCTTTTTTTATGACAAGCTGAGAACGAACGGCTACGATGGAGTCAAGCGGTGGACAAAAAACGTAATGGATCTAAGCCATGTTCAGAACCCTAATCTGTGCCGTACAGTTTCACCCCGTCCTTTTATTGAATGCATGCAGTCCAGCTCTGTCAGCGTTAATGTCGTCCCTCCTGGGTCTTCAGGTGGATATCTTCAAGAAGAACCTCCTGTTGATCCCCATCCACCTGGAGGTGCACTGGTCGCTGGTGTGCGTGGACGTCCCGCGTCGTTCCATCACCTACTTCGACTCACAGCGCACCCTCAACCGCCGCTGCCCCAAGGTGAGTCTCTCTCACGCCCCCGGTGACATACCCACTCCTCGCCATCGCAAATCCTGTCCTTTAATCACAATAATCCAACACGTTGCCTTCAGGATCATTTTCTCTCCACATTCTGCTTGTTTTCAGCACATTGCAAAGTACCTGCAAGCGGAAGCTGTCAAGAAAGAGCAGAGAGACTTCCTCACTGGGTGGAAAGGCTATTTTAAGATGGTATGGAAGCCAGATTTACATTGTAATAGCTATACAGCCAAGCCATATCCCTGCATGTCTTGGTGATGTGATCACTTTTGGGGTCAGATAATGCCAGAGGCCTGCGTAACATTTCGGGTGGGTAGAGTCACATCTCCAGGAGTTACAAATCTGTTTGGTATGACAGTGTGTTCTCACAAGCATGTTTTCCCATTAATGGTGTACCTGACCTTTGGGTCTCCGTTCTGGCTTTGGCAGGGAGCTGCTAAGGCTGGATTACTGTAGTAGTTGGAACATACCTTTTTTTGGCTTGAGTGAAAATCATATAACGTAATGTGGTGTGTGTGTTTGCTGGCTAATAGTTACTCTTTCTGTTGTGTAAGTGTAGACATTGTGTGATGACCTGTACGCATGAAAACTGAAGTTCACCCTGTGTGATTAAAAAGTTTGCCGGTTTGAATCCCATCCTTGGCAGAATAGTCACGTCTCCATTGGGCCCTTGAGCAAGGCCCTTATACTCCAAAAATGCTCCTGGGGGGGGCAATAAAGGGCTTGGACACCAAGCTTCAGTCTCAACTGTATATCTGTGTGTGTATGTCATAGAGGAGAGCATGATGGGATAGAAAAGCTTCCTGATACACCTGCGCTCTTCCTTGTGCAAACAGCGAATAAAGCGCTGCTTCATTTCCTTTCAGAACGTTGGCAGGCAGAACAACGACAGCGACTGCGGCGCCTTCGTCCTTCAGGTGGGTGCCTTTTCAAAATAGCCGCCAGGAGTTATTCCTTATGGGCTCTGCTGTTCGTCTTGGGCCGGCGATCCTCACAGGCTTTTCCCGGCCATCGTGTCGAAATAAGCACGTTTGCACTGTTAACATCCCGAAACGCTGACCCCATAGCCTATTTCTGCTGTTCTCTGTCGCAGTATTGCAAGTGCCTGGCCCTGGGGAAGCCATTCAACTTCGGCCAACAGGACATGCCGATGCTGAGGAGAATCATGTACAAAGAACTGTGTCACTGTAAGCTCTCGCTGTGACATCTGGTAGAGGGCCGAGGACACAAAGGAGACCTGAGAGAAGCACCCACCTCTCTATTTTTCTTGGCAGCCAGAGACTCTCAAAGTGGATTTCTTTTTTTTTTTTTTCTCCTCTCTCCACCCCCCTTAATATTTTTTCCATCCCCCCCTCTTTTTTTGTTGTTGTTTCCTTTATGGTTGATAGAGGCCAACTGTACTCAACACAGAGTGCCTGTAGGAAACGGTTCATTTACAGCTGTGTTGGACATTTCAGTATCTCTGAATGAAGGCATGTTTTTGAGGCCGGCCAAACAAACATGACAAACTGGTTACCTGTTCTCATTCAGAAAAACAAAATTGGGAATGGCAAAAATAAGATATCTTTAAAAAAAAAAAAAAAAAATCTAAAGCTGTCATGATTGTGTAAGCTATATACTTTTTTTGTCAGTGTGGGTCCTCCGGAGCCTATCGTTACTTGTTCATGAGTTAATGTTTTTTTTTTTTATCAAGGGAAGGGGGAGTATGCTCCAAATAATGGAACACATTCATGTTTTATATCTTTCAAACTACATTGTGTTTAAGTTGCTAAAAATAAAATATCGGGATAAAAAAAAAACAGTGATGAAAGACAAAAACTGCTTTAGAGTGACTTGCTGGCAGAGAGCGCGGTGATCTCCAGAGCCCCTACTCACTCATCCAGTAATGAAGGTTCTGAGCATTAATTACCATTGTGCTGCTCCTTTGTCACCTGGCTCAAACAGTTATGTAACTGGTGAACTGCCACAATGGGGAAAAATACCTTTGAGAATGTGGAGAGTTGCCGTAGTGTAGTTCTTGCAGCTGTGCAGACTGCGAAAGGACCCACACCCTTTGAAGGGTAGCGATAGCGTTATTTTATATCTGAATTAATAAGACCTTCCACAAACGCAGTATTTCATCCGTATTATTTTTTTCGCTATGTTTTGGAGTTTGTACAGCGGTTGTGGATAATTAAAGACTGCTGGCTGCTTTTACTTTTAGTGAATGAGAAGGTAGACATTTTTTGTACAAATCATTTATTGCATACATATAGAATTCTACTTCCAGGGGCAGGGTGGTTACTGTGTATTACTGTGGGTTACTGTGGTCTTCAGGGTGATGGCTTTGGTTCCTGGGTGTCCCTGTTGATTTTCTTCAGGTAGTCCAGTTTTCTTCCCCAGTAACAAAAACATTATATGCGATTTAGGTGGGTTGGAGGACTCACCAGTATGAGTATGCTGCAACTTTTGATGGCTTTAGAATTTAGTGATTGTTGACACACCACAGCACAAGACAACGAAATGTGTTCTCTGCATTTAACCCATATGTGACAAGGCAGGGGGCAGCTAATTCAGCACCCAGGGAGCAGTACCTTGCTGGTCGGGGATTCAAACCAGCAATCTTTCAATTACAAGTACGCTTCCCTAACCATTAAGACACCACTGCTTTCATTCCAAGTGTCCCATTTCATGTCCTGTGCTTGTGGGGACAGAATCCAACTTACCATAACCATGTAGTGGAAAAGCTATTACGCAAGATACATGGACAGCATGCCAAGTGCTGGAAGTCACTAAATTAGGGCAGTTCAGTATAATTGCTGTTTGAAATTGATGCTCTTGATATATTAACTAAATTTGAATTAAACGCCACCCCACTATGAACTCATTAGTAACACGTTGTTGGGAACAGGGACTAAACTACAGAGTATATCTAGCCAAGTTACAATAGAATCTGCACAGTCATACACATCCACGAGTTCCGCCATATTATGAAATTGTCGAATGCATGCGCACTCGTGTCTCCTAAGGGACGATAGAGGCTCTACGATAGAGGGCGCTCATTGGTCTGGATGTCATCCAGTTTAAGGTATCGTGTTGTCGTTGGATCATAGGAATGTCATCATCGAAACCAACCAAGAGTAATTTCCTATTTATAGGGAGTTGTCTAATATTTTGCGTCGTGTACATTTTAAAATTTTACGTCAGCTGGACGTTTTGGCAAAACAAAAAGAATGCTAATATTTTTCTCTGTTATAAAATCTCAGTGAAAGAACACATGTATAGCGATCGGTAAATTAAAACGGTGGTATCTGAAATACTCAATTCCTCCCTTGTTAGGCTAGTCTCCTGTCTGGCCGACATTTAGCTAGTTACTGGTTTACAGCTAGAGTGAGCCAGGCGGGGCAAGTATGACACGACTGCCACTTTAATTACCGCTTCTGGTGGAAGGCTGAAGGCCAATCAAATTCGTCTTCATTTTTCTTTAGTCCTATCGCTGTGTTCTGAGGGAGGGTTTACAGCGAAAGCCCGCCTGTTATGTCTTTCTACGAGCTTACGTTCACAGTGACGATGCACGTAACGTGATCTTAGGGTTGATTGACTTGGCCCTCGTGCAATTAGAAACCTTCGTTTTCGTTCACGCTCAAGTATAGCACACATTTTCACCACCGGCTCGCTCTTTGTGATAATGTCGGCCGAATATGAAGATCGGTAAGGAGACATTTGGGTTTTATGGCGGTTTTGACTAGCTTTTGAGGTTGGGAAAATAGCTCAAAATATAGGCAAAAGGTTTCTATTATCTTTAAAGTTTGCTTGATAACACTTTTCAACAGCCTATTTCGACATTATGATTTA
Source organism: Mormyrops attenuatus (assembly GCA_026777985.1). Classification (NCBI taxonomy): domain Eukaryota; kingdom Metazoa; phylum Chordata; class Actinopteri; order Osteoglossiformes; family Mormyridae; genus Mormyrops; species Mormyrops attenuatus. The sequence continues at coordinate 10,079,331 of JAODKC010000002.1, forward strand.
ATTGCCTGAAATCGACTATCTAACTGTTTTTAAAACATTTGCCGGCGTGTTAAGAGGCTTACAAATGGAAATATGGCCGGTATGCTCTAACAAAAAGCCGTATTAGGGAATCTATTAATAGGGCCGTCGTATTTTAACCGCTGACTGCGGTGTCGGATCGTGGTTAGCTTATCCGATTTTTCCACCGCGCTGACCTTACCGGGTCCCAAACTAGCTGTTCTCGGGTGGCGCGGTAACAAACAATATGTCGAGGTTAAAAGGATCAACATTTAACACCAGATTCTTTTACGAGTTTGCGTTTTTCCTGAGTTTGTTTGTTTTTCGAACGACAGTCTTCTTGTGTTCGACCGCCAATAGATTTTCTGTCTTGTTTAAAAATAATTCTTGTGTATATCTATATAGATGACGACAGATTACAAGAAAAGGCCCACGGACTAGTTTAATTCGAGTAGGCATGTCGGCGCTGGGGAGATGAATGGGTGATGGGGGGGAGTTGTAGAGGGTTTGAGAACACGATGCTGCCCGATTGCCGGTGACACAAAAGGCAGCTAAATTCTGACTGTCAATTTAACATTTATTGTTGGAAGCGCGATGGATAATCAAGTTCCCAAATCGATACCGTGAACTAGAAGCGGTAGTATGGTGGTCCGGCTTTTCTTTCTCCACCGCGTGCCGATCTTGCGCACTTCCTGTAGAAACCACGTGTGTTCAACGCCCGTTATGAGGGAAATTTATCGAAGAATAAGTTTGAAGACTAGTTTGTCTCTAATCGGCATTTCACGCTGGATCTTCAGCTTATTTCTTTTTACCACGGACAGAACACGGTTAATTCCTTCTAAGGTCCGAGTTTCATTCGGCGCACGTGTCCCACGTTGCGGGGCCTTTAACCGTGACGGGACCGCCATCTTGAATGCGTGAAATAAAAATGGCTCCTTACCCGGTTATTCTAGCGACCGCCATCAGGCGCGTTAAGCGCATTTCAGCATACGGCCCGCTTTAGCACCGCTTACTGGAATTTGACCGGATTAGCAGTTAACTTCGCGGGAAAGCGTTTATTTAATCGGTTCCTTTGGGAAAGGGCATTATTGTTAAGCTTGGCCGTTAATTTTTCTCCTGTCATTTTTCCTTCCAGACCCAGAGACAATGGCCCAGATGGCATGGATCCAGATGGCGTCATTGAGGTGCGTCAAGTTTAATTTTTAAACTGGTGGCGTGGTTCCTGCCCTTATTTACCATGGAACTGATACTAGATGTGTTCAGAATTTGTTTAACCGGTGAGGAGCCCCACCTCTGGTACAAAACACCTTGTACACGTTTTCTCCTTTTGTGGGAATACCCAAGATATGTGTATTGGGGGCTAGACAGTGTTTGAGCACATTAGGGTCTGTTAGCTCTAATGAAAAGGACTAGTTCTAGCCGCAAGTGCACTGTGCAGCGTTCTGCTTTTCGTTGGCCGTTCTGTTCCGAATGTTTAAATCCTGTTCTCCTTCTTGCTGTAGAGCAACTGGAACGAGATCGTGGACAGCTTCGATGAGATGAACCTGCGTGAGGCTTTGCTCAGGGGTATCTACGCTTATGGTTTCGAGAAGCCGTCTGCCATTCAGCAGAGGGCCATCCTCCCTTGCATCAAGGGTATGTGAGTGTACCCCGGCACCTCCCAAAATTTTCCCTGTTTCTTGGGGAGGGGTTATTGCTTATCTAATGCAATGTTTGTTTCTTACAGGTTACGATGTTATTGCACAGGCCCAGTCCGGGACGGGTAAGACTGCCACCTTCGCCATCTCTATCCTGGAACAGATTGACATTGACCTGAAGGGCACCCAGGCCTTAGTTCTGGCCCCCACCAGAGAGCTGGCCCAGCAGGTATGTGACCGATATGACTGCGTACAAGTAGCTTCTATCCCCTGTTTATGAGCAAGGAAGTGCCCTAGCGATGGCACTAGTTCTTAATCTGTCTGGGGAAGAGTGAGTCTGCTTTGATCTCGGCTGTCTCTGCACCGAACAACAAGCTGGTTCATTCTGTGGGCACATTTTTTGACTGCCCTGAGCTAACGGTCTGTCAGGGCATGTGCTGAACTACATCAAGTTGGCCTGTATAACTAGGTTTAATAATCTGTCATTGGATTTCATTTTACATGGCTCATCTCCAAGATACATATTCATTTGGCCATTTCTGAAGTGTCTGTTCTGTGGAATGTTCTTGTGAAGCATTTCATGTAGTTATCTGGACGTTCCAGTTCTGGGTGCAGCTCAGTAAAAGGGTCCAAGGTTGTTTCTGCTTTGCGTGGATCGTCGTCTAGATCTTGGCCAATACCGCTGAATGACCGTGTTCTCTGTCATTGTAGATCCAGAAGGTGATCCTGGCTCTTGGTGACTACATGGGTGCGTCGTGCCACGCCTGCATCGGTGGCACCAACGTGCGTAACGAGGTGCAGAAGCTCCAGGCCGAGGCGCCCCACATAGTGGTGGGGACCCCCGGACGTGTCTTCGACATGCTAAACCGCAAGTTTCTATGTGAGTGTATCTGCTAGTCTTCAGCTCAGTGGGTTTGGAGGTTGATGCTGGCTGGTCCCAGAATTCTTTCCAGCTGCCTGGACGTCCTGTGGACTTCTGGGCATATGATCAGACCTAAGCAGAGGCCTGGGAATGTGTAGCCCTACTGATCTACTGCGTCTATGCGCTCTAGTTGTTTTATCACACTACAGGACTCAAAAGTGAGGTTTTTGTTCCTGTCGAAATTCAGGCAACCCGATTTTAATTATTCCAAATGAAATGTGTGTGTGTGTATGCGTTGTGAGGCAAGATTAATTTTACCGTCATTTAGAAGGGGATAGTCCCTCAGCTCAACATCAGAGCTGTCTCACAGTCAACTGTGAGAATATGACAAGGTGAGAAGCTGCACAGATTAACCCGAAGCTACTGTGATGTGAAAGTATTACATTGGTTTTTACGCAAGTTTCTTTTCCCTGTCGTCTTAGCCGCCAAATACATTAAGATGTTTGTGCTGGACGAAGCTGATGAGATGTTGAGCCGGGGGTTCAAGGACCAGATCTACGAGATCTTCCAGAAGCTCAGCTCGAACACACAGGTGAGGGGCAGCAGGCTGGTGACTGATCCCTCTCGCGCTTCTGGTGTATGAGAGGCCTCTCCCTGCTAACTGGGCAAAGGAGTGCCGACATTGGCGCTCACTTAAATCTAGCAGGGGAAGAGGATGAATGTCCATTTTCATCCCAGTCACCTCTGTACAGTGAGGAATAGGCTGGTTCATGCTGTGGACACATGGGGTTTTACTGGCTGAATTTGAACCTTTGTCATCAAGCAAGTAACAGGACCTCACTTACAATGTGGGTTCTGCTTCACGTGATGGTGGTTAGTATTTTTAGTGTGGATTCTGTGCTCTATCAGTCTTTATTCTTAACTCCATGCTGTCCTGCAGGTGGTTCTCCTGTCTGCTACGATGCCGCAGGATGTGCTCGAGGTTACCAAGAAGTTCATGCGTGAGCCGATTCGCATCCTCGTCAAGAAGGAAGAGCTGACCCTGGAGGGTATCCGCCAGTTCTACATCAATGTGGAAAAGGAGGTGAGATTAAGGTGCTTCTGTTCTGGTCTGTTCCACACAGACATGGTCAGGGCCCAGCCGTTTTGTGATGATCACCATGCGTGTCAACTGATCCCAGAAGCCGTCTTTGGCTCCCGGCCGCCGGTCCGCGTTCTGCAGGCTGACGAGTCTGGGGGCGGGAGGCTCTGGGGCTGTGATAAGGATGTCGAGGCTGAAAACGGCTCCCCTCATCTTCAGGCATTCCTGGGGTTTGAGGGATTTGGGACACTTGTCTGAAGATATGACTTGATTTGGATGGATAGTTAGCTAGCTAGGGAGTTTGGGTTAAAATCTGAGTTATTGTTCTGTGGGCACTTTCCCCCCCAGTAGTTGGCATGTCAAAGTATAATTTTATAGTTTGAGCTGAAAGTGAAGCTGATGTTTGGCTTCTGTAACCTTTTGGTCAGTGTTTACGTGACCAGCCTTGAGCAAAATGTCCATCCACCTGATCAAGCTCTCTGCTGCCCCCTGCAGGAATGGAAGCTGGACACCCTGTGTGATCTGTACGAGACCCTGACCATCACCCAGGCCGTCATCTTTATCAACACGCGCCGGAAAGTGGACTGGCTCACCGAGAAGATGCACGCCAGGGATTTCACGGTCTCTGCCCTGGTAAGGAGACCTTGCGGTATAGACACTCATTGGTGTCCGCCCACCCTTCCCCTGCTTACTGGGCAAAGCTGTGTCCTGGTTAGTGGCACAGACTTGTATCTAGCAGAGGAAGATAGATCTTCTCCAAATTCATCCCAGTCGTCTCTGTGTGGTGAGGCTAGGGCTGGTTCATGCTTTGGGGACACCATGGTCATATCATGTTGACTGATCCTTGTTTTATTATGGGTTGCAAATATCTGGCTTATGTTGCCATACTGAGGCCGTCGTCATGAAGCTTCTTGTCCTATTTCTGTTGCAGCATGGAGACATGGATCAGAAGGAACGAGATCTGATCATGAGGGAGTTTCGCTCTGGGTCCAGTCGAGTTCTCATCACCACTGACCTCCTGGTGAGTCTGAAGCCTCCTGGAGTCAGCCCGAACATGTGTGCCAGCCCAGAGTGGGGTTTTATGTGGGACCCTGAAGAGCTGGACTGGATCTGGAGCTAGTGATTCCAGTGTTTGCTGGATCTGGTCTGCTGGTTTCTGCCAGAATTTCTTTGCAGGGAGATCTCCGCATCCAAAGTTCCCTCTCCCCCCAGCCCATTTGTGCTGCGGGTGGAAAAATGTGCTTTGGTATAGAATCCGTCCTGTTATCCACCGTGATTGGGCTCTGGGTTCCCCTTCACAACTATTAAATGGGTGACATTCTTCGTCTGGTCTTCGCCAGTTTATCAGTGGTCTGGTGTTAAATTTACTCCACTGATAACCTATGTGGTAGGAGCCCACCTTTAACATTTAGTGTTGGTTGTACCTTGTTGGGTGAAGGTGAAATCAAATGGTATCCCTCTGGAGCCTTACTTCTGGAATAACTATGCCGTTTCTTTCCGTTTAGGCAAGAGGCATTGATGTGCAGCAAGTGTCACTTGTCATCAACTATGACCTTCCCACCAATCGCGAAAACTACATACACAGGTGAGTAGGTGTCCATGGAGGATATCTTTAGGCCTTTTCCTCTGTTCCCCAGTGTTGGGTCCATTCCAGCTCCGCATTCCTTTGTTATGATCATTTGATAGATTAAACATGCTGCTTTTGGTATCTGAACTTTCTTAGGAGACGTGGTGGATAGATCTGTTTTTGCAGTATGCTGACGTGGCTCTCTTCCTGCCAGGATTGGCCGCGGCGGTCGTTTCGGCAGGAAAGGAGTGGCCATCAACATGATTACAGAAGAGGATAAACGTACGCTTCGGGATATCGAGACGTTCTACAACACCACCGTGGAGGAGATGCCCATGAATGTGGCAGACCTGATCTAGACGTCTGCTGCCACCATCCTCTTTCCTCCACATTCCACTTCCTCCTGTCGTCCCTGAACCTGGATATACTACACCTCCCCAACTCAGACATTCTTCATATCTTCTGTAAGGGAACTTGGAAACTCCCCCCCCCACCCACTCTAGTCCATCAGCACCATTTAACGGTGGAAAGGTACACCGCTGCCCCCCCCCCAAATCAACAGGACAGCCTTTTCTCATAACCAGCCCATGTTTGAATCTGTAGACCATCTTACTGGTGCTGCTCTTTATAATTTCACGCACTGGTTTCCTATACCTTGCCTTGTTGCAGTCTACTGCACAACCCAAGGAGAGGGGGTTCATGTCAGTGTTCGTGAACATGTTTTTATACACGACTTCCTGCATATTCAGATATTTCTGGCCAAAGACCTACTGACCTTCCCAATTCTCCTGTTATTCAATAGCAGTACAGTTTTCTGGAATGGAGGATGAGGGCAAATGCATTAATGTCGAGAGCTTGGTCTTGTCAGCGTGTGTCTGTCTACGCTCGGCTGTGATATGCCTGTATTTCTATGTCTCTTTCTTGTTGTCCCCCACCCAAACTTGTCCTCAAACCCAAGTGCTTTCAGTGTAGCCGTGTTGTGTGCGTGAACAGGGGTGCATTCGCTGTGACCTACCTCACCAAAAGATGGAGGAGGACTGACGTATGGACCAAACTGTGAATGGTTGCATATTTATAGATTATAACATGCTTCTACAGTGTTTGTTGGGGGGGGGGGGTGGGGGCTTGCCTGCCGCGTTGCTGGGAGGGAGGGGTTAGGAGTG
>JAODKC010000002.1:10096058-10120417 GCA_026777985.1 Mormyrops attenuatus
CCCCCCCCCCCCACACACACACACACACACTTTGAAGGTGTACATAGCTCTCCGTGTCGATATATTTTTTTATTAATTTCCGTACTAAAATTGTAACTAAAATGATTGCCTTGGTGCCATGCTACTGGTGAGAACGCCGAATCTGCAGGATGCGGCTCTGCCTTGTTTGGTACACAGAAATGCCACCGGTCTTCCAACAGTAAACTGCTATCCTTACCAAAACCCCACCCTGAGGCAGGAGAAGCACCCGTCAGCTGTGCAGGATGACTTCTCATGGAGTGGTGAAAGCCAGCCAATCGGGACCCTTCCATACACTGACATAGTGATCATGTGATTTGGCTGGACCTGATTAAGAACGGAGAGGCCAGGAGAGACTACATGGTTCACTGGGAAGTCTGAACTGAGATTGTACAGAATATTATTTGTGTCTTGACTGTAGTGAGAACAAAGTACGGTGAAATTTTAATTGGGCCTTTTGGCCTGTGCTGTTTTACCAATTGGGGAAAACAAAAACACCAATTCCGAAGGATTCCATTAGGAATTTTCTACTGGACAACCTTTATTGTAGATTTCACTGGATCCAGCTGAGATATACATAAAGGTATTAGACCACAATATTGTTTGCTGTTACCACAGGAAGAGACAATTAAAATGTATTTTAATATGCAGTGAACTTTTGCATCATGCTGTCTTGCTGCTGCAGTCGGAGTTTTAATTTGTTTTGCATATTGGCATTTTCTTAAGGTACAAACAGCCAGTTAATGTCGGTTTCTTTGGTAAAGTCCACTGATAGCTTTTGACTGGAAAATGCACTAAAGATGTTTTCTAAAGTTGTGGGCTCTACCAAGACAACAACATTTAGTTAGATGGCGAAACCGTGTCACAACTATTTTTTTCTTATTTTTTTTAAAAAACCCTTTCCTTAACTAGTTCAGAGGTGCTGCTAATGATTTTGAAGTAGTTGAGGAGTATCAGAAATTTAGTGGAGATTGGAATGGTACCTGTATTCTTTCATGGATTGAGTGGATTTTTAAGACTTAATGGCCTGCTAATCTGCTAATTGATTAACTCGATGTCCTAAATTCCAGGGGCGCTGCACTCCACTCCAACATAAACACTTGCTTGCCTTTTCCTTTCTGCTACTTATTTAAAAAACATCAAAAGGGGGTCTAGTACTATAATTTATATTAAAATAATGAAACAGGTGAATGTTTACATTGCAATCCAAGTGTGCAACTGCATATATTTTTTGTATTGTAAACTTTTTTAAAAAACATGTTTCCCGATTTTAGTTTGTTAATAATCCTGTGCTTGTAAATAGTTTGTGAGACTGATGTCTTGCTGTTCTGAAGTGTATAGCTTGTTTTCCCTTTTCTCTTTTATGCCCTTATACTAAGGGCGATTTTGTTTTAAAGAAACCATTTAAAGATTGTGACAATTGATGACAAAAAAGTAATAATAAAAATGTAAAATATTTCTGACCGTCTCTACATTTCTTTGTGTAGTTTAGAAGTCTGTGAATGAAATGTCCCAATAGCAGACTGTTGATACACTTAGTTATAATTATGCGATGATTAGTTAATTAAAGATCATAAAGGATAAAATCTCAAAAATCTCCCCTTTCGACTCGTATCGTAATCGTAATCAACAATAAATCTGGAACCGGGAATGAAAAGTTGTAAAGAATCATTCGGAGAATTGGCCATTGTCCTAGACGGTAGTCAGTTGAACAGAATTTAAACAAACATGTACATTACGAAACTGTATAGTATACAATCAACAACAATCAAATGTTATGAACAACGCATTTAGTATTTAACATAATTGAATGAAATAAATCAAGAAGTTAAGTAATACTTGGCACAATTGCATTTATTTACGTTTAGTTAAATAGATATAATCAGTAGTCATAAGCAGCTTATTTGGGTAGCCTTTCCGTGAATTAGTATTTAGCCTATAGTTCTAACAAGAGGTGGATATGCAAGCTGGCCTAACGCTTAATTTAAAAGTTGTTGCGGCACCTGGGTGGTTCTAGCTGTATGTCCCATTCACAAACCAGATGTTCAAGCAAAAAAAAAAAATTAACCAACTCGTTTTCAGAGCGAAGGTGAAAACCAGTTGGTCTGTGTTTCGGGTTCAACTAATGCCTGCTGAAGCAATGACTGTCAGGCATCCTAAAAAGTTCACAAAAATGTTGGAGAGAACAGGGGTGTCCGGGCGGGGGAGAAAGGTTTAGGGGGCAATCATTACTTTCTTCTCTCCCTCTCTTTTAAATTCACTTTTTCTATCCCCCCACCGCCCCCATGCTTCCCCCTCCCTCCTTCTCAGAGAAAGCGGGTGGCTGGGCCAGCCGTAATTGGCCGTTTCGGAGCCTCATTGTCCGCCGCTTTTGAGCTCGCAGGTGCATATAGTAAAGCCGCTGAGTGCTCAGCGCCTCCCCCGTCGCGCTTTGTTCCCTTTCTCTTGGTATCCCGCCGGGCAGAAAATTAGCGTTGGATTCGGGGGGCTTCGCCTCCCTTCTTTCTCCAGTCCTGGCTTAACCCTTTCACTGCTCCGCGCCTTTCTCATGGAAATTGGGGAGCCAGCACCGGCTAATCGGAGGCCAAGGGGAGGGGATGGGAGCAGGGGAGAGGATGGGAGTCCTGAGGGGATTGGGGGGTTATAAACACACACTCCCATCCGCGCGTCCAGCACCATCCCCCTTGACGACATAAAGTCCGTTTCCCCTGGGAACCCCCGCTGTAATGCGAGCAATGAATACGTTTCTATAACTCCCGTGTAGCCCCACTTCCAGCCGATTTCTGTTCAAGTCAGCGAAACGCAGCGCCTGTCCGATAAATGGTTACCTAAGTAGCTGTTTAATAATCTGTGACATAAAGGATCTAACATCGACGTTGATATTCATAATGGCTATTCTGTTTCTCAGCAGCAGCCTGCATCTAGAGATGGTATGGTGTTTCTCATAGACAAATGCGGTGTTTTGGGCAACTGCAACATAAAAGAGACTACGATCTACACGCCCGAAGACAGGCCTACAATTAGGCTATAAAATCCCATATTGACATCAGTGGTGATTTCTCGTGACGCAGTACATATTAGCAGTATCTTCTGGAAGCAAAACTTGACAGCAAAGAATTGGACGCCAATTTTGCATACACCACAATGATCCCCACAAAATTAAAACTTTACGAAAGAAACTTCATATTTAGCAACAATATTCCCATAGTGTTCTCCACTTCCAGTGGTATTTATATTTTTACTAGCCGGAGTACATAGAACCTCATAGCAACGCGGGGAGGCTTTGACAAGTGGTTACTATGGTTTCCGTAAGCTGGGGTAAACAAGGGCGCACGGTCGTGACTTGGCTGCGTGGGATAGAGAGGTTTGCCCTCCTTTTAAAAAGACCGTCAGTACATTGGGGGTAACACAAGGACCGTAGAAACACTTTTTAAAAAGATTTGCTTCACATGCAAGTATTGATTTTATATCGACTTCTGTGCATTCGGCGCAAACAGCAGCCTATTGGAATCCGTTCGATCCTAAATGTGGAATGTTTTATTATTAATAGTTTTAAAGAACAAAAGAGAAATAACACACTGGTATTTCCTGTTGTGTATGTAAAATCCACATTGCTAACCCGCAACCCCGGTTACTATGGTGACACGTGCGTGACACGGGCCTACCTGAATACCTGCCGAGCCACTCCCCGCACTGCAAAGGAGCCAGATCCGCAACAACCTATTGCGTACAGTACGGAGGCTAAAAATGATCCCATTGCATCATACGAGGTGCACAAACGGCACTACACATTATTTCAGAGAAATATCAGTTTGTCTTAGATAACTTTGAGGCGAAAGTTGTACAATATTTCGGATAGCACGCAGATTTCAGTAATTGGTATTAATAATATCGGAACAAAGTAGTTTTTTATTTAACTGTATTATGGGAAATCTAATCGTTTTAATTTCACAATTATTTAATGACAAAAGCAAAAAGAAATGCAATAATTAAGCGCTTAATTGGATAGGTGGCCATAAAAATGAATAGTCAGCTGTGTCACTTTAAAGGTGACATGTTTCAGACGAACGGATACGTAAACATTACTTTGATTAGCTATATAAAACTCATGTCTTCTTCCTCCAGTACTTTCTGACACAGCAGTTACAATCAGAGTAGCACTCCCAGGCATGCGTGCCTATGCGGTGGATGTTTTGCTCAGAGGTGGTCGGGCGAGTGGGTGGCTGTTTTTAGCGGAACGCCGCCACGCTCGATGGCAATGTCACTGAACGCTGGATCCGCCGCGCAATTCACACGCAGCCCGGCGGCAGCTGCGCGCGCCGAGTCACGCAAGAACAGGGCAGTGCGCCGTTCCGCGCGACAGGGCGCGCGGGCAGATGTCTCTGATAAGCGCAGAATGTCTGACATTTCCAAATAATATTTGCGTGCTTTTAGCTGCCTTGTCAGAATTGTTAGGTTTGGAGTTAGCTACTCTTTTTTTAATTATTATTATTATTTTTAAAGTGACAGGTTAGGGAAGGAGGTTTTTTGCATTTTTTTTAAACCCCAGGACGTAAACAAGTTGGGGTATGTCATTATTATAACCACTGCAGATTGAATACATGTTCGTCAGAGACGTACCAAGTCTGCAAATCAGGCCTTTAAAGGCAGATTCTTTTAATTGAATCCTAGATTTTTATTTTAAAAGTTCAATAGGCCTATATATATTGCGTTTTAAACTATATAATGTTTAGATTAAAATAAAGATTTTTTTTGCCTGGCGTAAATCAGTAAATGATCTAAGAATACCAACGCCCGCCGTAAAATCGTTCTTGAAGCTACAAAAGACAGCCACACCAAGACTTTCGTAACACTTTTAAGCAATGGACAACGACGCATGTAATGTCTGAGACTAACAATTTTGCTCATCTTTAGCCTCGCATTGGACGGCCCGTACTGTTCCGTTAGACCGGTTTTGCCTGTCGTTTACCTGTGCGACCGGCTTTTGGGATGAACCAGGCTAATAACCGGTCAGCTGTACTCACATGTAAATGTGGCAGTTACTTGTCCTCATGTCCCCGTAGCATCCACCAATGACAATGTTGCGTCGGAGGGAAGCGGCTCAGCAGTCAAACTTTGGAAAGAACGAGCACGTGATTATTGTAAAAAGTTTGGCAAAAATCCTGCATTTGCAATTTTTCCTTATGTCTGATCAAGCTTCTCCAAAACACTAAACATGCGTCAAGTCTGATATTGTCTGAATGATTTTCCTGACAAATTATTAAAAACAGTCTTGTCCATTTACAGACAGGTTGACAACCTCTAGTTTCGGTACTGTACCAGTGCTGACAGTGATTCAACAATCAGATATTCGTGAAATATTCAATCGTTTAATACAGGTCATGAGTAGCATCGTTAACTGCTGGTCTAGGTGATGTTTCATGCCATCTAAACCAATTCGCAGTGTTGGCCACAGGCATCTTCCTCTACACCTCGGGTAATGTCGGTGAAAATACATAGATAAGTGCAACTGTGGTGGTACGATGGCTCAGTGGGCAGTGCTACAAGTCTTACTTCTCTCTCCTCTCTGTGTTTGAGTTCTTTTGTGATTTTTCCCCTGCGCCATGCAGGTTCCCTCCAAATGCTTTAGTTTCCTCCTGCAGACCACCATGGTCAAACATGGTGTCTGCAAGTTGTCCGTGGTATACGTGTGTGCCCTGTGATGGCCTCCCAAACGTGGTGTACACCTGGCATGTGCCTGGAGCTGCCTGCGATAAAGGTCCAGGCCCCCGATGTTCTTGTGAAGAATCGGTGGTGGAAGATAGCAGGAAGGGTGACTGGGGAGATATCACTACTTATAAATACTGAATGCTAAAGAGTTGCAAAGTTCCTTCCTGTTTTTCTGTGAACTCTGCTCACGTAAGAAATTAATTTCAGGGCCCAGATAGCTCAGTTGGCAGACCATCAGATTTTTAAGGTTGAGGGTTCAAGTGCCTGGTTAAGTGGAGGTCTGTATAGAGGCCTACAATATAATATATGTTTGTGGGAGAGACCCAGTGGATGAAAAATGATTTGGTGCTTTTGGGGGGGGAGTGTGTGGCTAAGTGGAAAAGGATGCTACACCCATCAACAGAAGGTTGTTAGTTCAGATCCCACGGCCGGGCCAGTGATTTAACCATATGGCCCACGAGCGCGGCTCTCACCCCCAGATGCTCCAGAGACTGGTTGACCCTGCTTTCTCAATTATATGTTGCTTTGGATAAAAGTGTCTACTAAATGAATAATTGTAATTTGCATGGTATATAGAACAGACTGACATACAGAATGTCCTGGGATTATTGCAACTTTCAGAGTGAACAGTAGACTCGGCGCCAGAAATTACTACCAGCTGTAGCCTGTCTGATGGAAAAGACAAGTTAGGCCAGAGTAATGTAGCTAATCGCACAGCTGTTTGCTAAGCACTGAGTGACAGAGTGACAGGTAACACTAATGAGCAAGGCACACCCTGGACGAGACTGGTCCCGCAGAGAAAGAGAAGGGGATCAAAAAGAAAAGCAAGTCAGGTGAAAAACAGTTTTATAGAAACACACCCCAACAACTGGAACGTATAAAAGTTAAATTGAGTGCTTGACTGAGAAAAAGACAGGAGGCAAAGAGCAGACTGCTGCAGGGGTAGACTGAAGGCATCCATCTTCTATCCTATAATCCCAGTCAGGTAGCCCACCTCACCCTGCACAGGATGCCAATCCATCACGATGCACACACCCACCCACACACACAGACACATAATATGGACAATTTGTCTTTGGACTCTTTGAAGAAAGCCGTGTGCCACAAGGAGGACATGTAATCTCCTCACGCACAGTGGGGGTGGACCCTGAACCCCTAACAACCTCCCATAGTGCAATAAACTAAATAACTGAAATTGGTGTCTTGGTCATTGTTAGGAAAACATACACACACATTTGAGTAGCCTGTGAAACTGTTTGTGGCCTAAATTGAAAATAGAAAAGAGAATGGTGTTGTTGTCCAGAGACCTGACCTGGGACTTGGAAAGAGCCAGTGACGGCATATAAAAGGACTGCTGCAATCAGGAGGTGATCCAGTCATCAGACATCAGTAGAGGTGTGGACCGATGACAAGATAGTAAATGTAGTCTTCATCAGACCAGCAGGTAGATAAGCAATGGGCCACACATTGAAGAGACCTAAAGTATGTCTCAGGCTCTGCAAGATAATCTCAGTGGCCTGAATCAAAACTAAACTTCAATCACAGACCTCACAGGGTGATGTTCTGAAGTGTGAGGGCAGAACAGACTTTCCACCAGCCTCTCATCCATATAATCTACTTTTTGCATCTTCGACATGTTTCTTTTTTTAAAACTGCTATTATTCATCCCGTTGCTGCTTCCTTGTTTACTTTCTTACATCAATGTTTTGGCATAGGGCCGCATTCCTTGCTGCATCCTACATCTTGCTCTTTACTTGGGGGAAAAAAACATTGCAGAGAGTCAGGAGAAACGGAGAGGGGAAATGGAGGGGGGGGATGTTGGGGGAACAAGAGGAGAGGTGAGAAAGAGGCAGAAGGAGAAAGACCTTTCTCTTTTGCCTCTGGGAACAGCCTTGTTTTAAAACTTTGGCAAAGTAGTTTCCATGGTGAAATGCTTATGGGTGGTGAGGGTGGAGAGTAATTATGGGTGTGTAGCACTTTGTCTAATAAAAAAAAAAGAGGAAGGGGAAGGTCTGAGATATTTCACCTGGAGGGGACAGAGAGTTACAAATAAACACAGAACAGACGAAAAAAAAACACGGAGGGAAGAAGACTGATCCAAAAATGGGATAAAGTGTTAAAAGAGACGAATGTTTAGAAATAGTGTATTTGACTTAAGATGATTCGTCGCTGAAGACCATAAGAACTACTAGCCTGAGGGCACTTGGCATTTCACTCAAGATCATTCATGCAGAGTAAGAATGTATTTAACATGGTAGTAAACAGGATCTTTGCTTCTATCTAGTGGCACAAATGTGAATCGCATCAGCTTCTGCACTTCCGTCAGGAAGGCAGCCGATTTCCCTTCACTTCCCCTCTTTTCATTCTCATCAGTCCCCCTTGCATTCAGCAAGCCAATGACTCAACAAATCCAGGAAACAAAGAAACCTTTTATTCCACTGGTCCCAAAAGAGGAAATGTCTACAAGCATGTCCACCTGATTCAGGCTGACCCACTACAACAAACCTTAAAAAAACTACTCCTGTACAACTGACATATTATACAGCAGTAGTTCAAAAATACTTGACCAAGGCATAAACTTCATTTCCAATATCATCCTGCATTTTATTTTTTTTCCTTTGTCTTTACAAATTTTCCCAAATAGATAGATTGGTTCTCTACATTTGTGCATGATGTTGTTGGAATGCCCTCTCACACTATTTATAATGGACCCTTATGCAAAATAATAAAAAAAATACATAAGAAATAATAGCACCTTCATTCATCACAAACAAGTATACAGGTGCATTTTGCTACGCATATCGACATTCTGAAAATAAGCTTCCTTCAACAGTTTTTGGGGAAAAAAAACCATAGGACAAAAATCTTAAAAAGTCTATGTACATGTAGCTCACGGAAGTTTTACTTACACAAAAATGTTCTGAGGGCAGAAGGAACAATGATTGGTTCAGAGAGATAACCAGTTAAACCGGTGTGTCCAAGAGGTGAGTCCAACCAATCAGATGTCTTGGTCCTGCTTCCTCTAGTTTCTTGGGCCATCTGCTCTACAATTTGATTGGTTATCTCTCTAAACCAATCACTTATCCTTCTGCTCTCAGAACATTTTTGTTAAAGAAAAACTCCCACAAACATGCTTTTATAGAAATGAATCCTATACTGTCTTGAATACACCATGAGGGTCCAGTCGTACTGTTGTGAAAGAATTTATCAAGATATGCTGATGAGACTGTAGTAGATTCCACTTGGTAGTTGGGGACCGGGAGAGAATGGGAGATACTCCAGCTCTGGAGCTAGTGCACAGAAAGGGCTCAAGTACAGGAGGTCCTGTGGCTGAATTTACCAAGGCGGGGGCCCGACTGAATGATCAATCGAGGCCCTCAACTGCTGAGTGTACTGCTGAAGTCCATGGTTACAGTTTTGGTCCTGAGTTGTTGGGATTTGTGAAGTGTTTGTGTGTGTGTGTTGATGCCTGCATCTTCTACCTCCCTCTATTCTTTCTTCTTCTTAACAGCAGGCGTTCGGTTCCAGTAGTAGACCACCTGACCGGCGATGAGACCATTGCAGCAGGAGGAGATGACGTAAGTCAACGCCATCAGGGAATCTCCCGTTTCCTTCAGTGAGAAAAGCGTGTGGCAGATAGATGGGATTAAAAAAAACAAGGTTAAAGGGAAAAAGAAATATGTGTGCAAACAAAATTCCCTGCTCAGGGCCTTTTGCTACTATGCACCCCAGGTCCCCCTACCTGCAGGGAGGTGAAGATGCGGGCAAGGGAGCCGGCAAACAGGAGGAAGACTGAGATGGCTGACAGCTGACCTGTGTGACCGTTATGATAGTTTGTTCCTGCCTGGATGAGCTGGAGTGACAAAGAGAACCCAAGTAGAGAACAGAGTGAGGGGTACTTTACAATTTGTGTGTGCTCCCTGGGATTCGAACCCATGACCGTTGTGTTGTTAGGGCAATGCTACTTATTGAGCTACAGGAGCTGAGAACATAAGCCATAAACTGAGTTTATGCAATGATTAAAAAAAATAATAAATAGTCAATACAGTTTGTCCTCAGGGAAAACAGAGGGCTGAGGGCTGGTTATTATCGGTGCCAACCCTCCATGAAAGTAAGAAAAATCTGCTTTCTTATATATTTCTCACAAATATGACTAAAGTGGAAAAATAACGTGAACCAATTAACTAAAAGCAAATGGTAGGGGTCTAGATTCAATTTGTCATCCCTGAACAAGACACGAAGACCAGGGGGATGTGTATCGAAGAGGATTTAACAGAAGCAAAGTCATTCATTCCTAAGAATCATCACAGCAGACTGATCTCATGTGCCATGAGCCAGACAGTACTAGAACCTTCTTTCAGCTGAACTGGACATTGCTGCAGAGTACCGCTAGGGCCGTGCGATTTACATACCCTTCCCACGATGATAGCGGGCATGTTGGAGGCCTGCATCACTGTGAGCACAGACAGCGGCGTGAAAGGTGACAACAGCAGCAACGCCAAGGAGAAGTACGTGGCCAGGAAGCCCACACCTGCGTTAAAGGAGCCAGAACAGAAGGCTTTCAGAAGGGCTCCGTCCTGCATTCCCGCGCACACAGCCCCCCATATGCTGCCAGCGATGGCCGGTACCTCCAGCTGTGTTTGCTCTGTAGTGCTGGATGAGGAAGCCGATGGTCACTGTTTGCAGCATGAGGAAGAGGGCTTCACCCCAGGCACTGCAAAACAAACCAAGGCAAGTTTATTTATATAGCACAAACCAGACACAAGGCAATTCAAAGTGCTTTACAAAGGCAGATGGATACATTTAAATAAAAGACATAAAAATCACATTTAAAAGACGAAATAAAATTGAATACATTTCTAAAAGACGAAAGAAAAGGAAGAAGTTACATTGTAGGGACAGTACATGACTAAACTGATTTAATTTATTGAAAAACTGCAGTGAACAACAATCTTTTAAGTCCTCATTTAAATGAGCTGACAGTATTAGTAGACCTCAGGTCTCCAGGAAGCTTGTTCCAGAGACGGGGAGCACAGAAACTGAATGCTGCTGCACCTTGCTTGGTCCTGATTCTGGAAACATTGAGTAAACCTTTTCCAGATGACCTCAGGGGTCTGGATGCCTCACAATGTTCAAGTAAATCAGAAATACATTTGGGCCCGAGATATTTAGAGCTTTATACACAAGTAATCAGTAGTAAATCAATCCTATAATGCACAGGAAGCCAGTGCAGAGTTAAGGACCAGTGTGATATGCTCTACTCTCTTGGTGTTACTGAAGACTCTGGAGGCAGCATTTTGGATGAGCTACAGCTGTCTGATTGCTTTTTTGTCAAGACCTGTGAAGACACTGTTAGAATAGTCTAGCCTGCTAAAAACAAATGCACAAACAAGCTTTTCAGTAGGTTGCTTAGATAGAAATCCTTTAATTCTTGCCATGTTTTTAAGATGGTAGTAGGCTGATTTTGTAATTGTCTTTATGTGGCTGTTGAAATTAAGGTCCGAGTCCAGAACAACACCAAGAGTCCTTATTTTATTTGTAAGTCTTGGTGTCATGGATTCAAGGTGAGCAATGACTTTCAGTCTTTCTTTTTTCGGGGCCAAAAACAATTATTTCAGTTTTTTTCTATGTTCAGTTGTAGAAAATTCTGGCACATCCATGCTTTGTTCAATGCACTTATTCAGTAAATCTAAGGGACTATAGTCACGTGGTGACACTATAATGCAGTTGTGTGTCATCTGCATAATTATGGTAAGAAATGCTATAGTGTTCCATAATCAGGGGGAGCATGTAGATGTTGCATAGGAGATGTCCAAGAATGGATCCTTGAGGAACTCCACATGTGACTTTTGTTCACTGAGACTCATCATTACCTATTGACACAAAGTAGTCTTGTAAATATGATTTTCTAGTCTGTCTAACAGTATGTTATGGTCAACCGTGTCAAAAGCAGCACTGAGACACAGTAATGTCAAAACTAAGATTTTTGATTCATCACTGCTTAGATATATATAGTTACTTATTACTGAGGCACCTAGGTTGGGCTTTTTTAAAAGAGGTTTGATAACTGCAGTCTTCAGGGCCCTTGGAAAAAAGCCTGACTGAAGAAAACTATTTACTATTTGTAGCACATCTGATGCTATACAGTTAAAACCATCCTTAGAGAACCTTGCAGACAGAATGTCAAGGCAGCAGGTTGCAGGCCTAAGGTGTTTACCAATTTCTGTTAAGGGGTTGCATGGTCTAGGAGTTTAAAATGTGCCAAATTAACTAAAGTAGTCTTAGGCAGAGGCACATGTGACATCAACATTTTGCCTGATATGGAATTACAGACCAGCACAGAAACACGGGCTTGACCTCAAGGGAGAAAGTATGCAGCTGGGACACTGGGTGGAGTGTCAGTTTCCCGTGCGATGGGACCTGGCTACAGGAGGTTGATGTGACTTTCCTGTAGAGGGATGCTACTGCCACACAGTGTTCAAGATTAGCGCCAAGTGGCTAAATGCAGTGCAGATACATTTATACCTGAAATAAACAACGTTGATGTGTGGTATTAATCCACGGCTATTATTGTTGCTCTGCTACTCAACTAGAAGTATATAGCCTGACATTCTGACATGAAATTTTGCCTTTTACTTATTTAATTCTAGGGTGCTTATCTCATGAAGTGAGCCAAGTAATAAGTGAGTGTTTTGTATATAAGCAGTACTCATATATATGTATCTAATTATAAAAAACTGACTTGTTACTCCAAGCCTTTCACTATTTATAATAACCAAAAGTAGCAAATAAAAAACACAAAATAAAATTCGATTATGCAAAATCTGACCACACAAGAAAAACTTTCCTGTTAGCTACAGTTGAGCCATGTAACTGTATAACTGTAATTCTAAAAAAGTTTAAGTTCATGAGAAAACACACAATTATGACTGGACTCTTGGTATGGAAAAGGCACTATATCTCAAAGGGAAGTTAAAAAACAGAACATTTCTGTGTTCTGGAAGATATGTACAATTTACTCGTACATGCCAAATTACATCAAAGTCAAAAATGGTGATGCAAATTTTTTTTGGAAATTTGTTAAAACAGAATGGAATGACCCCACCGTGTGTAACATGCTGCTGGTGGGCGGTACCTGAAGGGGAATTTGTGTGCGATGCAGTAGGCCATGGTGCCAGTGATGGCGAACAGCTCCAGCAGGATCGCATTGAAGCTCAGCCCTTCTGCACTCTTCGCCCCGATCAACTTGCAGACCTGCGGCAGCTTCACTGAGAAGGTTCAGGAAAGGGAGGATGATGGGGGCAAAGAGACAGCTACGAGGGCTGGAGCGATGAGCAATATCAACCGGTCACTGTCACATTCAAAAGTAATCAGGGGCAGATCAGGATCGGTTACCAAAGTGCCACATAACAAGTATTCACACATGGCTGCGGAGAAAGTGAGGCTTAGCGTCGGGCGGAAACACTAGAAGTGTCAGGGGCTAAATAGGAAAACATTTCCTCACCCATGACAGATCCAAGTATAATTCCGAAGCCAAGAGCTTTGCTCAACACAATCTTCAGGCACTGCACTGTGAAATATACAGAGGTCCCAAGTGAAAATGTCAGAGTACAACACAAGGATTTGTTTTATTTCATTGGAGTACAGCATACTGCAAAATATCCCATTGATAGCATGTGCTAAATGGATTTTAATCTAGCATTACATGAGATGGATCGCACATTTTTAATATCTCCTTAAGGTAAACTGGTATAATATATAAAAGTAATACATGCAAAGTCATTAAAATCAGCAAAGGTCCCAAAACAACAGAGCAAACTAACCTCAAATGAATGCAATTAATAAAATAAAACAGTTAAGTGGACAATGATGGACGCAATACACGTCTTTCTTAATTTTAAGTCATAATGACAGCACGATAAACCAGAATAGAACAGAGTCTCTGTCCAGGAAACAGAGATGTAAGTGATGCAATACCGGGTACAGCAGGGAAGGTAGTAAAGCAAAATCATACAAATGACTACAACTGCACCAGCAGTAATTCCCTTCAAAATGATCTAACTTTTACCGGATCATACTGAAGTTCAACAAGGCATTTAATTTATGGACTGCGTATTAACTATGTATTAATAGCAGGACGAAAAGTTATCAGCTGTTTATTTAGGACCATAATTAAAAGGCTATTATATAAACGAGTCCCTTACCATGGAGAAAATTAAAGCTGAGAAAAAACTCGTCATAACAAGTCTCGGGCATGAAATACATAAGCAGGAATTCTTTCATTAATGCCACTGGAGAGGTCGCCATTGTGGAGGTATGACCGTCGTTTTGCTGCGCAGGGGCGAACTTCTTACTTCCGCGTATGACGGAGCGACAGCGAAATACGTACGTCCGGAAACGTACTTCCGGAAAGGATTTATTACTGTTCATCTTACTGTCAAAACACTTAAGTTATATGTACTAGAAACCGGTGTTTCAAGTGGCCCTTGGATGCAGTACCAGCACCTTTTTGTTTTTCTCTTCAGAGTATTTTCACTTCTCAATATCTGCTGGTTCCGAATAACAAGAGGAGTACCGACACCTAGTGCAGAATAACAAGGCGAGTACCAGCATCAGTTTTCTCCCTTCGGGCATTTCTAGAAACTTAGTAATAGAACACACATTTTAGAGGCATGAACACTAAAACACCATGGGATTATGACAAAGTTGCACATAATCTGGAAGGCTTGCTCGGTTCTAGGGAGGGAGCTGGACACTACTGTATTGACATTGTGGTTGAGAGGGTTGCTGCCCACTCTTTGGTCGATTATGGACAATATCGTTCATCCGCTTCACAGTATTGTGGCTTGACAGAAGTGCATATTTAGCCGATAATGGCCTAGCATTTCAACTGAGGTTGAGAATTGTAAATACATTTACAATTATAGTTAATGGAGAATAAGTAAAAGCGATTAGAAAACAAAAACGTTCTAAGCAACATTTGTTCCTTCTGACGATCCGTACAAGTATGGAGGGCTCACGGTATGAGTTGTATTCATTGTAAATAGAGCATGGTCTATAAACATTGAAGTCTACTATAAAATCAGCGGAAGAACATGGACAACGGTGATTAAAAGTGATAATAAAAACTGAGCGATACACTGGGAGCTGCATGCTAACAGCGAAGAGCTAGCTGACTAGTTCACCTATCCCTGTAGTGTTTTGAAACATCTGAACCATAATGAGCACAACGCCTGCTGTCTGTACTGAGCCCCTGGAAGTGGGATCGGACATCGCAGGCGAACCGTACAGCATCTCGGTGTTAAAGGAGGGATACAGCCTAGCTCAGCCGGACGGCTCAACGCGTGCAGACGGCACGATCTCTCTATTGCAAGGACCCAAGATAATCCTGGTGGACACCGGGGGTCCATGGGACCGCGATTTCCTTCTTGATCAGTTGAAGAAGAAGGGTCTTGAACCTAGCGACATTAATATAGTGGTGGGAACCCACGGACACTCGGATCATATAGGAAATTTGGGTCTTTTCCCGGAAGCTACACTAGTGGTTGGTTGCGATATCAGCCAGCGAGACCGATACCTCCCAAACCAGCTGGCAGAAGGTCGGCCTCATCCCATTGATGACCATGTGAGTTTGGGACATTATGTTAAACGATGTTGTGGAGCGCTTTCTGTACCTTGCAGTGTCCATTGATATGTCTTTTAGATTCATCATAGATTGTTATTAGTTAAACATTCCCATTATAAATCTGTGTTTCTAATCTTATGCGTCCGTTTCTCAGGTGTCTATACTACCCACGCCAGGGCACACAGGCCGGGATGTCAGCGTACTGGTGACAGGGACCTCCGTGGGCGTCGTCCTGGTGGCGGGGGACCTGTTTGAGAATAGCGCCGATCAGGACACCTGGCGGGAGCTGAGCGAGAACCCTGCAGTGCAGGAAGTGAGCCGCCAGGGGGCGCTGCGCACCGCCGATGTCATTATTCCGGGGCACGGGCCCCCGTTCAGGGTTCGCCAAGACACCCAATAAAATGCATTTAAATGACGAGCCGTGTGTAGTCTTATATCTGGTTGTTAATCAGTTGATCTTCACTTTACACCTTATATTCAAACGAGGCTGTTCCAGCTGCAAGTTTTAACACTAGATTAGATTAGATTGCATTAGATGCAAATTATCCTGGACTGTCTGAGCGGAATAAATTTCATCCAGTGGTGTGACATTATATGATGTACAGGAGGCTGCAGCCTTCGATAACCTATGCCTTACTCTGCCCCTTTGGTTTAGGTTAGTCTTGAATTTTTGCATACGTTCATTTTACTGTGTTCTCTCCATGTCTTTTCACAATTTGTCTACCACTCTAGTGGGATAGTATCAAAGACATAGGACATAGAATAGAATTTGGTAATCAGTGTTGGCACCACACAGCACAACAGTGAAATGTGTCTTCTGCATTTAACCCATATGTGACATAGCAGGGGCCAGCTAATTCAGCACCAGGGCAGCAGTACCTTGCTGGTCAGGGATTCGAACTAGCAATTTTTCAATTACAAGTGCATTTCCCTAACCATTAAGCCACCACTGACATCAAATATTAATCTTTGCACAATTCGCTCCTGTCAGGCTACTTGCCTTGGTAAATCCGCCATGGTAAGTCTGCCCTGTTCATACAATCCTTTATAACTTGTCATATTGAGAACCAAGGGAGAACTTAGGGTTGGGCTAAACTAGGGTGTAGCAAATGACGCCATTTTTTTTCGGGGCTTGACCCCACCGTCTGATGCCACCTAAAGGAAACACCCCCCCCCCCCCCCCTTTATGAGCCTGCGGGCCGTGGCATCCCTTGTTTCTTCAGGCAGGGCCCCAACAATGACTTTGCCCATGGGCCACCACCCTCCTACATTCAGCCTCGTTCAGAATATCACACACAAAGTAAGGTGAGTGCTGCTGAAGACAGTCGTAATTCACTGTGATCCAGATAAGAGACAATGAAGAGACAGGTGATCGCCACACAGAAAACGGGTGTAACCGTGTGTACACGTTTTTTTTGCGTGCATGCTATCAGCGGAGAAGGTACCACAAGGTACTGAGTCATAAAACAGGGTGTTGCGATTGCATGGGGGGTTGTAAAAGCTGATTAGTCTTTTAGTCACTGTTTTATCTGCCCACTCGTCTTGTTTACCTTATTTTCAGTCATAAGCTGTTAGCTTTAGTTCCCCAAAAGTGCCCAGATCCTGAAGATCCAGCCCATTGTCAGCCTCAGCTCTTTTTATGATCTGATCATTTTGTTTTTGTTGTGTGTCTGGTCCCCATGCTGATTCCATAATGGCCGTCTTTTGTTTCATGTTTTCACTGTTGCTTTTCCAAACTCCTCTTTTGTTCCATGAATAAAGTCCTTCCCCTGATCCCTGTGTCATGTGGTTCTGTTGCTCCATGTCTTCTTCCTGCTTTTATGGAGTAGGTGACGAATTAGTGTCGTGTTTCACTCTAACGGAGGCTGAAAACTAACCAGATTGTACAGTAAATCTGACAGGAGTTACAGAACTGCAGCCTGGACAGGGGACTAGGAGGCCACAGGTAATCAGCTTGGCCATAGTTTCTTTTAGATGGGGGGGGGTCCATTTTCCCCTGGTTTGTGTGGATTTTCGCCAAGTACTCTGGATTCCTGCAGTTTAGGAGAGACGGCGCCATAGTGTGTATTTACCCTGTGAGGAACAGTCATTCATTTGCAGGGTGTGTCACATCCTGGGATTCCTGGGAAACTCTAGGCTCACGGTGACACTGCTTTTCTTCAGCGGTTATGGAAAAAGGGTGGAGGGATTACATAGTTGTCTGGATGGTTGTCAGAGGTTGCTGTTGAGATGGGGCGAGACAAAGGGGAACCTCATTGGATGGTGACTCATCTCATGGCCTTGTGTTTGGTCATATTAGGCTTAAGGATAAAATTAAATAATAAATAATATTAAAATGTCCTACATACTGGTTTTTAAAATGACTAATTATGTGTTGCAGTCATATTTCAACTGAAATGTACTGACAAATTATAAATGGCAGACTTTAAGTGTGATTTTACTTATTTAAGTATATTAAAAGACTTACAACTGAGGATCTGAGAGCAGAGTCAGTAGGTCTGGAGCAACTGGGGTTAAGGGCTTTGCTTAAGAGCAGAATGGTGAAAATGTTTTTTTTTTTTTTTTTAAGTTTGATTCGTATAATGTAGTGTACATCACAACAGGGAAATCGCAGTGATGCCCACTGGATCTGAACCGCCGACCTTTGTTTAAAAAAAAGGCAAGTTGCAAATCCATAAACATAAAAGCATCAATAAAAGAGATTGGAAAAAGGGCTTGCTGACTGTATTGTGCTCTGTGATTGGTTGGCTAGACCTCAGCAGCTTGTTCTCTTCATGGTTAATTATTACCCCGCCATTAAGATGCTGCTCTTATCCCTTGACTAGTGACGTGTTACTTCCCTCCAGCTTGCAACATCAGAGGATGTCCAGAGTTCATGGCAGATTGCGAAAACCCAAATGGCGTGAAAGCATATTTCTGAGGCTTATTTCCTGATCTCAGAAACTGTCCTGAAATAACCCAGCTGAGATAAAGAAAAAGGTCCGTGTGCCACTATATTGATTGTTCTGGTACGAAATGTCAAGGCTGCCGAAGAGTTGCCTAACTGTCGGAAAAAAATGAGCACGCCAACTGTAATCTGATTTTAAGCACAAACCCACATTTTATCACCATAAATGTCACCTTCACCGGATGTTGAACCATTACTGACAGTACTTTATGTAATAATTCTTCTTTGCTTATACTTTATAACTGTAAATGACCGCTTCACCAAATCCTAATCTCATATGGCTAGAGTTTGAATGCCAGTTTTCCAATGCATGCCTTTAATTTTATAATGTACAAGTAACTAAACTAATAGATGTAAAGAAACAAAGAGCCCAGCCTGACTTTTCTGTTTAAGCACTGAACATAGAGACCATGTCCTTAAGTCTATTAGTTTAGTTATAATAAACAGATGTAGACTGTTTGTGTTGCCGTCCTGTAGATATCGTGTCCCCTCTCCATGTTAGGTTTTTCTTTCTCTTTTTTTTGCAAACATAAACATTTTATGCCATAAGTGTTAATAGCCTACTGTTGATAAGACATTTTTCCACTTATGGTCCTCCCACAACCGCCCACTCCTCACGTGTAGAATTATGGTTATATAAATAGACCCATCGCTGTTCTCCCTCATTAAAGTGAAAAGAGGAGAGGAGAAGGGACGGGATAGGGACGGAAAGCCATCCCACTACACGTCAAAGCCTACAGGACTGTAGGTTCACTGAACATTTTAACCACACGGAAAAAATTGTCAAAGTAACTTTGGACAAGGAAGCGGGACCATGTGCACGGGAAAGTGTGCCAAGTGCATCGGGGTGATGCTGTACCCCTTAGCGCTCATCAGCATCGTCTGCAACATCATACTGTTCTTCCCGGACTGGAAAACCAAGTACGCTGAGGAGGAGCGGGAAGGTTTGGGTCCCCGCATCACAGAGGAAGTGAAATACATGGCAGGCGTTATTGGAGGGGGCATCATGGTGAGTTTAGACCAGCACTTTCCAGTTCCTGGGGACCCCAGATAGTCCATCTTCTGGGAACTGGGAGGGATTAAAAATGTGGCCTGTCTGGGGGGGGTCCCTGAGGACTGGGTTGGGAAACACTGATTTAGCGAACGCTTTTATCCAAAATGACATACAATTCAGAGCAGGGTCAGACAGTTCCTGGAACATTTGGGGGGGGGAGGGGTGGTTAAGGCCCTTGCTGCCAGTCCCAATGGTGAAATCTTCATGCCGACCCTGGGATTTGAGCCACACACCACTGTTCAGCTCCTGGAGTCATGCTTTTTGTTGATTGCATGACTTTCAAATATCTTGATTAGTATGATTATTATATTTTATTTAAATCTGAGTGCTGATGAGACTCCTTATTTTTTGCTTTATATTGAAAACCTCTGTAGTGTGATGCAAGTGACATCCATGTCAATAGTGTAAAAATATCCACATGACTTGTTGTAAATATCTCAATAAGCACACAGAAATATATCGCCTGAGATAAGGCAAAGATGAAGTAGCATAAATCTGGATTTCCACTGGCCTTGGCTGTAGGTGCTGATACCAGCCATCCACATCCACCTGACGGGAAAACAGGGCTGCTGTGCAAATCGCTGCGGGGTGAGTTGGGGACCCGTCGCCGGGGGGATCGTTTGCCCAGATGCCGTCGCCCTGCTGAGACTGACTGGCCATTGTTCCTCCCTCTGTGTTTCCTCAGATGTTTCTGTCCATCGGCTTTGCGGCAGTGGGGCTGCTGGGCGGTCTCTACTGCTTCAGCGTGTCCATTGTCGGTCTTGTCAATGGGCCCATGTGCAATTACAGGATTCCTGGCACCATCAGATTTGAGTGGGGGACACCATTTGTCAACAGGTAATAATCAACTTGACATATAGATCCATCCATCCTCCAACCATGTATTCTGGTCTGGTTTGGTGGGGGGGGGTCGGGGGGTCTGGTGGACATGGGGAGGTATAGTATGAGAGATATGAGAAAAAAATAATGTCCTCCACAGAGGACAAAAATTAAATACTGTATCTTTGGATGATATTGTAATGTATTAAAAATAAATAATAGTAACATCTTGGAGTAGCACTTTACTTAAGGGGACTCAAATAATGTAGTATTATGGTATGTATTAATTATGTATTAATTAATCCCAAACTAAGTCTTAGTAACATACTGATCGTATGTTCGTTGATCATTAATGAATCCTGACATATTTTACGTCAAGCAATTACTATATTTGTTACTATAGCCGTAAATTCTGTAAACTTTTGTGAAATACTGAAGGAAGAAGTAATGAATAACACAAGTGAAATACTGATCTCATGTTCGTTCATCATTAATTAATTGTGACGCATCTTTTATCTGAAGTAGCGACTATATTTATCCATCATTTTTACTTAACTGTGTTACTACTAAGTATCTGTGCCCCTTCAAGTGTCACCAGTCATAGAAATGCAGCATCCATGAACTGGTTTGCTTAAATTACTCATGCTGGTATTTGAAGTATGGCGGGTCAGTGCCACTGCATACCACTGTGTCCTCACCAGTTTGGGGTTCCTAGTTCGATTCCTCTCACTGGCTGTGAGCATATGATGCTTTTATATCCAGGAACTTTGATTTTCTCCTGCAGTCCAAATCTATACTGTCAAGCTAACTGGTGTCTTTAACTTACATGACCGTGGGAGCCCAGTGAGTAACTGGCACGCCATCCTCAGTGTCTTTGCAAGGAAGAGTTTGAAATTGCAGCTGTATTGTACTGTAGATGTGATCAGAATCAGAATCAGAATATCTTTATTGTCATTGTAATAGGTTCAACGAAATTAGATGCAGTCCGTGCGGAGTCAAAGAGTTATACAAGAAATACATACTTAAAAACAAAATGTATAGACATATTGCGTGTGATTGTATCTATTGCGCTCAAGTTGTATGAATAGATCTATGACTGTGGCCTGTGAACAACCCAGGATGGGGCACCAACCCATCACATTCACACCTATGCATGATCTGATAACTTTGGTTAACTTCTGCATGTTTCTGCACTGTGTGGTGGAAACTGGAGGAAACCCCACAATAACATGGGGAGAATACACAAACTTCACACACGGAGCCATGGGCAGAGACTCAAACCCAGGTCCCGGAGGTGTGAGGCGACAGTGCCAACCACTGCACCACCAACCCGCCCCGCACTAATATTTCTGGAATTAAATGTCTTTCACAATCGTTGTTCAGGGACAGCTGAATATTTTCTGACGTGGTGCACGGTGTAAAACGTTTTAGAACCACTGGTAAAACGGTACTTTAGAATATTACAATGTAATAAAATACATCATTTCACCATGCCGGTGGTGTGTAGTTCAGTGGGTTTGGGCTCTGTGTCTGGAAGGTTGTGAGTTTGAATCCCCAGCAGAGTAATTTTTTCAGCACTGGGCTATTGGGCAAGACTCTTAAAGCTGAGGTACTGTACTGCTGCAGGATGCTGGCTGACTTCTGAGCTCAGACCCCAATCCTGATATGTGAACTCTACCCAATTTCCTGATGATTATGAATGAAGTACTACTTTTCTATTCATGTGTCCTCCCACAGCACTGAGAGTTATCTGGCTGACAAGGAAATGTGGGATATTTGTCTGGAACCCAACGATGTGGTACAATTCAACGTGGGCCTGTTCTCCACCATGCTCATAGCTGGTGCTCTGGAAATTGTCCTATGCACCATCCAGATGGTCAACGGGCTGTTTGGCTGCCTCTGTGGGACGTGCAACAAGAAGCAGGTGAGACCGGCGCCCTCACTGCCATAGTGACCAAACATACCGAGCACCGAATCATGCCGTACAGGTGCCCCGTAGAAAAGTAAAACAGACTGGAAGTATTAATGGTCAAAATTTAATACAGTATAAAATCATCCTGATATACACCTAACCTTAACTAAAATACAGGGGAATATGAAAGAACTTTAATTAAAAAAATCTTATTCCATGATATATAACCGATCGAAAAAATAAGCCGTGTTTTATGATCTGTTTAAAAACATTATACTCAAAATGCTTATGATAACAGTGTTATTCTGTAATCTGGTACAGTTTCTAAATGCTCTTACATGTTAAAGTTTGGGTATTTCCTGATTATAATACAACGAAAACAATCATTTGAAAAAAAAGATGCAGGAACATCCGAATAAGGTGATACAGAACCGAGAACTCGCCTAACGTTTCACTCTTAAACTATACCGGATAAAAAAAGATGTTTTTTTTTCACTTTTCGGACTTATACAAAAATATCATTAGATATCCGATATATTGACTGATTTGCATAACACAATGATCCTAATCTGTGCGAACGCTTACTGTCTCCCCAGTCATATTAATCAGAACAGAGGTAATTGGAGAAGAAAGAAGTCTGCGCCTCGCGTACGATGGACTGACTACGCCCTCTTGTGTCCACGGAGGGCAACAGTTCTCAATAGACCACTAATGAAAGCAGCTTTATTCATGTTAAATTATCATTCCCAGTAAACACATACTACCTTGTCTAAGGATCTGTATTATTCCTAATTACTACTTTGAAGGAATAGTATTTACAAGTAATGTTTATAAAATGCAAAAATGTTAATCAGTTTGTTTTTCTATGAAATGTTTATAGACTTGTACACTTTTTCATTGTTTTATACACTGTCAATGAATGGTCTAACCATGACAGTGATTCTCGTTGATAAATATTTAATAAGGTGGTAAACCACTACGCATTATTATACGCAAGAGAGGGTGAAACCGTGTAACAAAATATCAGTAATCCTATGACTGGTATCCCTTTTGCTACGTTGTTTTAGCTTCAGCTGAATCTTGTGTCTTGGAAATTTGACTCAGGTTTTCAAACCTGACCGTTTCTCCTTTGAAACAGATGAAGGTTTGCGTCTTTCATGAACCGTGAAATCTTATAATACGTAGCACAAAATATTTCGCTTGGGACATGTCGTCCAGAGTGAGTGAGTTATTTTATATAAAATTGTAAAATATTACTTTGACCAAATAAAATTCTTATTTTAAAAAGAATAAACTGTTCATGGTAATATTAAAGCTTCAGTCAGTGATACATGTTCTGTCACATCTGCAGACACATGAATCTCAATGGCCTATGAAATAGAGGTAACACGTAAAGCAGTCATCATAATGCATTATAGATACCTTCATAAATTATTATAAACATGGCTATAAATATTTATAAAAAGGCATAACACATTATAGCCATGTGTATTATGCTTTATAAATGCTTTATCTATAATACACTACAGATACTCTGATAATGTAGTACAGACCATCCTTAATGCTTATACCAACCATTATAATGCATTATGAAAGCATCTATAGTGCATTATGGATGAGAACTTGTTTGTAACCTGTCTGAGCACTTCTTGCAAATCTCATGCCAGGGTGGCTGTTTCTCACTGCTACACCTTCACAATTAATTTAAATGGTTACAGAAAATGGACTCTTTACAGATGACTCAAATAACTTCTTTTGTATTTTCCTGTGGTAAATTTTCTGAATAAATACTCAGGGTGCGGGGATATTTTTATTTAAACGTCATACCATGACTGTGAGATTCTAGGAGTCCATGGTTTCTGAACATCAATTGTCACAGTAAAACTATTCGGTCTCTCATACAGTTGATATGGAACAGAAACAGTAAGACACAAGCACCTGGGAAATGGTTAACAAATACCTTGAGACAACGGCAACATCCAAATGAACCGTAATACAGTGTGTGGTCATTTTCAAATCACTTTGCATCACTGGTTGACCAACAAAAATCTGTAAACAGACATTGTCTGGTCAAATGACCCAGAACAGAAAATATCAGGCAGGGCTGTTGGGGGTGGGAGGTTAAAAAAAGACTATATGTGTAGCATTTATGTAGGTACTAAGCAGGCACGGACTGGGAGTACTGGGACATTTCAAAGCAGACGGTAAAACAAACTAGACATTTTAGTGCAATATAAGCACAGAGTATGGTGCTGCTCAGGGCCAGGCAATCCTG
>JAODKC010000002.1:10120517-10134787 GCA_026777985.1 Mormyrops attenuatus
CAGACGGTAAAACAAACTAGACATTTTAGTGCAATATAAGCACAGAGTATGGTGCTGCTCAGGGCCAGGCAATCCTGTAGGTGACATAGGCGGTTGCCTAGGGCGGCAGCTTGCCAGCCAATTTCACTTAGCCTCAGGCAGGGGGCGCCGGCGGTGATGCTTGCCTAGGGTGCCACACTGGCTAGGACAGGTACTGGTCTCGCTCCTTGTCTCTGAGATTGTAAATAAAGCACGGTGTACAGATAAATAACTAGTTAATGTGTGTTAATTTGCTATCTATTTCTCTCAGGTCTATAACATTATTTCTTTGGTGCCTGATGCATTGCTTTGCCCAGTCCGAACCCACCCCCAGGATTCCTGGCCTCAACAAGCCTCCCAGTCCAGCCCTAGTACTAACCCTATGGTAAGCTATAATAAGACCACAGACGTTTTATTGTTATATATTTTGGGTGGCTCAGTGGATGGTGTTGTGACTTCACCCCTCCAGGGTTTGGGGTTTGATTTCCCAGGGTGTGTGTGTGTGTGTGTTTGTGCGTGTGCAGTTTTGCGCTGGTGCAAGTTTCTTCCCACAGTCCAAAGCCATGCTCTAATTGTGCAGAGGTGTGGTAGTGAGAAAGAGACGCCCTGGCATGAGATTTGCAAGAAGTGCTCAGACAGGTTGCAAACAAGACCACAGTTGTTTTAGGGTGTACTCACATTAGGTACGCTAAGCTGTGCCTGGGCCTGCTTGAGGAGGTGGGCCCGGGCATAGTTCAGTTGGACTTGGGCACGGTACGCATCCCGTGTGATCGATACCCATGCCCAAGCACGGAACACAGACACAACGTCAACAATGTGACTGGTACATGCATGCACACATGTACACTATACATGAACTGGACCTAGAAGGAGCAGATCGGGGAGGCTGTACAAATCCGGTAGCAACAAATATTTAACAAACATTAGTGGGGCCATATTTTGCATTTACAGAAAGTGCAACAATATATTTTTTTGTGACTTTAAACATTTACATTTTATTTATTTAGTCAATGCTTATATTCAAGGCGACATACATTTTTGGAAAGCAGGCTCAGACAGTCCCTGGAATAATCAAGGGTTTGAGGTCTTGTGCAGGAGCCCAATAGCCTTGGGATTTAAACCCACGATCTTCCAGTCACAGGCACAGCAGCCTTACCTGCTGAGCCACACACAGCCCCTATGGAATCCTTTATTGATAAACTTCTAAGCAGGGTCTAAGGGCAGCTCAGCTTTCATGTAATAGGACTTCTTGCTTATCCGGATAACTTGTCGGATTTAAGGTACACCAATTTAAATGGCCTTTATCTTTGTTCACTTACATTTAGCCCAGAATACTTTAAATCTGACAAGATATCCAGCTCAGCAAGAATTCCTACCCCGTGATACAAGCCCATTTGCTCAGCCGATCATACAACACACATTTTTTGCATTATTTTATATCCATTCTGATTGCAGATAATCGAAAAATTATTAATCTCCAATATGGTTGGGCAATATAAATGATATGTTGACTTACCATATGAAATTTAAGCGATAAGAAACAATTTTGCATAGCCCAGTGAGCCAGGATTCAAAGAAAAGGCATAAGTCATCTTTCAAAATCTGCTTGCGATTGATCACGAGATAGCGGTTTGGCCAAATATTTTCCCAAAGATAAACACAGAATTTGGTTGATTTTTTTCTCACTTGAAAGGTTGTAATATATGTCAGACATGATGACTGACTTACTACAAATGGCCTTTATCTTGTGTCAAACCCTACAACAAAAATAAATTTGTTTGATTCATTTATTAAAATTCGATTTAATGAAACTTGATGCCTTTTTTTTTTTTCTGTGTTCTGAATCTGTCTGAGAGTAATTCTGAGGGAATTTTAAGCAAAAATGGTCATTTAAAGTAAAGAAACAATGAGCTGAATTTTATCATGATATTTATCAATACCATCTGATAAAATGTTTCGCCGTATAGCCCAGCCCTTATGTCCAAAAAAATCTGTTCGTTCCCCCAAGGCAAACTAGCCTAGTATCAGTTAAATGGTCTTGTTAAACAAAAAAATAAAACCAGTACAAATTACGTTGTCTTCTATAATTGTTAGATTAAATACAATATATATAAGGGGCAGTGTGTGGCTTAGTGGTTTAGGACGGTGTCTTTGTGATTTGACGGTTGCTGCTTCAAATTCCTGGCATGTCCAATAGCGCTCTTAACGTCCAATTGTTCTAGTGCCTTTTTGACTCTGCTTTCAGCTGTATGACGCCTTGTCTAAACGCATCTGCCACATAAAGTGGGCATTCATCCTGCTGCCTGCCACAAACCGTTAATAACCTCTGTTTACCACTAGGTGGTAGCAGTAAGATGCTCCACCGATCCTCACTTAAAGGGCCACCGTATACCCGAGTTTAAGCTGACCTATGTAGATCTTTACCAGGCCTGAGGGGAGGGGGCCAGGGCAAGACAGTTAATTCGGGGCCCTAGATGCAGCCAACATAAACCAAGTAATGGCTACTCCTTGGTCATTGTAATACAGATGTAACTATTATGAAAAGTAACTCACCAATCGCTGACACTCTGCAGTTTGACCTTATATGTTTAGCTAATGTGAAACCATAGGGTGGCCAGGCAGGTGACATTAGCCTGTAATCACATGTCAAAGATAGTATTTAGATTAAGTGTATTTCTCGTGTATATTTAATAGGGACATAATGGTACTCAAAAGTACCAGAGCTGGGGAAGTTACTCACAAAAATAATACATTACAGACAGAGGTGGAAAGTCAGGTCTAGAAAATACAAATCCAGACCAAGGTTTTGTTTCAACCAACCAGATGAGTCTCTGTGACTGTGATTCTGTATGCTCAACTGTTTGGTTGAAACAAAACTTTGGTCTGGATTCATGCTTTCTGGACCTGAACTTTCCTGCTCTGTCTGTAATGGATCATTGTTAACTTCCTTAACACTGCTCAGCACATTGAATGTGTTTCCAGCAGAATATCCAAGTTTGACGTAACAGAGCTGGTAGCCAGTCTTCTCGGCTTATCAACCACTCTCTTTCCAGTGCAGGTATATTTTACTGAGAAACTGGAATGTTCCCAAACCACCGATTATGACTGGCTGTAACCAGCATTAGTGGTGACCAACTCAATGCCACAATTAGCATCATGTTTTCTATGTGGAAATACTTGTGAATTTAGGTTCCGCCCGTATCAATAAAGGCATTCATTTATGTAATATTGCATACTGAACCGAAAATGATGTAGGCCTACCGAATACAGACCTATATGAACAAAATGTGTACAGCCCTATTAGCCAAAAAAGACATATTCAGATTAGATGTGGCTGCATACAATCAATGGAAAAAATAAATATTATTTCAGCATTATTTAGGCAAGTTACCAGTTACAAGTACAACCAGTGCAGCCGCTTTGTACATGAATAAATGCTTGCTTTTATTAACGGCCATACATTAACACTCTTTGTTTGTGTTGTAAGGTGCTGGATATTACAGACAAATTATCCCTATTGTGTGAACAGAGATCACTAACATCAGGATATGGGCAAAGCAAATGATGTAACCCGTATTGGTTTACACATAAGTCCAATAAACATGTAGCACTACTTCATAACAAATAAGGTTCGTCAGGGTCATACCAGAAACACTACGCACGTTCATTTTTAAAAAATACGTCCAAGGGAACTTCCCATATAGTCAATAAGGAGTCTGTATTTCACATTTTAAATATTCGCTTTCAGGGAATGGTTAGATCTTACTCGGTCCTTCAAAACAACGTCTACATGTATATAATAAAAGGCTATCATGAAAAACCGACGCAATTTTGAAATCAGTCACGTAGCTGGATTGTGTAAGTATATAAACTATGCTAAAGAAATCCATTGCGACAAACGCGTGTGTTGTTCTTAGGAGGTAGACTTTCCTGAACAATGATACTGTCTTTTTCCACTGATTGTATCACTAATTTATTTTTCTCTAAACATAAATGCTTTATTGTTGATCAAATTATCATTTCATTTTGAGACGTAGTCATTGCATCGTGTGCGTTTCCTTTATAGTACGTATAGAGATGCGACCGGACACTGCAATTGTAAACGTACAGGCGACGTAGGCTAAAGGAACAATTTTAAATCAATTAAGTTCTTTATGAAAACTACAGTCGTTGGTCAGTGTACATGGATTTACAGATAAGTGTATCTCTAGAAACAAGCAGAGCGATTTATTCAAGAACAAAAAAGATCATAGTTTTATTGCTTGTTTCGGAAGGTATTCCTAAATAAACGTCCAAATTCCCAATCGCGTGGAAATCGGCAGCCAAGATTTAATACGGTTTCCGCTTTAAGCGTGAATGTTTATGTTTTTTACTGGCTTTGCCTAGAGACAGAATCATTAAAGGTTAAGTAATAGACATGCAAGCGGAAATTGGTAAAGCGATTGCGGGAAATGCCCCTGCTTTGATTTAGCTGCTACCAAAAAGTCCTGAATTTCGCCATACACCTCTTAGGCACTTATTTAGGCAAACTTACTTGCTGACTTTATTACATATGAAACGTCTCGACTGAGAAGAGGTCTCGAAAACGCTTAGTACGGTAATTCGAAGATATTACTAGACATATATAGGACGTACTATATGGATAACAGCTTGTGTCTGTGTCCGTCCGTGCGTGTGTGTGGGTAAAAGTAAGGAGTAACTCAGCGTTGAAGAAAATCCATAAGAAAAGTTACGTGCCGTCTCAAAAAACACCGCATAACACCAACGCTTGTTTTTATTAATGTTATTATGATCGGATTTATATAATACAAAATCAATCATTTCTATAGCTTAACGTGTGTCTTACAAACATAACAAATTTATGTAAATATAATTTAAATTGTCAATTACCAATGGAAAAATCGAATCGAATATTAGGAGAAATTCACCCAAGGAAACAGTGTTTTTTTTCTTATAGTGTAATCCTGCAGATATGGTTGTCTGGCTGGGACATTCTGTCTATCCAATGTAACATATACTAACTATTGTTTCCCTCAAACAGTTTTTGAAATCGGATATCTATGGACGCCTTAACCGAAGCCACCGCAGTTAATGCAGCCACGCCTGGCATGACGGCATGGGGGAATGAGGCCTGGTTTAACCTGACCGAAGCCAACGGCACTAATCTGACGGAGAGCTGCGAGGCTCACAGTGCCGATTTCCAGTATCTGATGTTGCCGATTGTCTACAGCATCGTTTTCGTGCTCTCTATGATCGGCAATCTCACCGCTCTTGCACATTTCCTACACTCGCAGTCCGCCACGCAGCCCTCGCACGTTTTTTTGGTGAACCTGTGTGTCATCGACCTCCTTTTCACCTTCACGCTACCCTTGAATGTGCTTTACCATGTGGGCCACAACCACTGGCCCTTCGGGGAGGCGGCGTGCAAAGTGAACGGGGCGCTCTTCTTCGGGAACCTGTACGGCAGCTCCCTCTTCTTGATGCTCATCTCGCTGGACCGCTACCTCGCTGTCGTGCACCCGCTGCGCGCCCTCCGGCTACGCCACCCTAAATACCGGATCCTGATATCTTGCGCGGTAAGGCTGTGCTGTTATACTCCAATATGTTCGGGTAAACGGGTGAACGCAAAGTGTTTAGGGCGCTGCTGTGGAGCCTGAGTTTACTGCCAGATAATGCAAAACTGCTGTGGCTACCCACTGAGAAAAGATACAGAGACTGATGTTATCTGTATCTGTAGTGAACATGTTTTTTTGTTTACATTTTGCATATCTACCCTCCGCTGAAGGTGTGGCTAGCTCTGATCTCGGTCATCCTCTACCTAACCCTACGGGTCCCTGTAACACGGCCCTTTCACGGTTCTGGGCTCATCGCCTGCATGGAGAACTTCTCTTCGGACTCTTGGCACGGCCGCGTCTCCGCCGTCATCCTGCTGGCGAGCGTGCTGAGCTTCTTCCTACCCCTGTCGGTCATTGCCACCTGCTACCCGCTCATCGCCTGCAGGCTGCTGAGCCGCCAGGCTGAGGACAGCGAGGCGGGGGGCGGAGTCTCAGTGCAGCGCGGCTCGCGGAGGATGCGCCGGCGCGCCCTGCGCATGGTGCTCCTAGTTCTGGCCGTCTTCCTGCTCTGCTTCACCCCATATCACCTGAACCAGCTGCTGCACACGCTGGCCCGCATGGACGTCCTGGCTGGCTGCCCTATCCTCCGTTTCACCTACCCCATGCGCCGCATCACCATGGCGCTCTGTAGCTTTAACGCCTGCCTGGACCCGCTGGTGTACTGTCTGGCGTCCGAGAGCTTCCAGTGGAGACAGGCCTGGAGGTGCTGCAGATGTGACGGAGTGAGCAAGAGACTGAGACGGACGCTGGGCCGTGGCTAGAGGTGGCTGGGAGGCCTGCGAGAAGATGGCTTGCAGAATGAACATTTCGCTGGTCCAGTGGGTGCTCTGCCCTTTCGGTTTCAAAAAGACACAGTGTTCCACCTATAAAGAAAGACGCTTCCATCGGCATGGACAAACCAAGTCTAACCCAAGAGCATGTAGTTCAATGATGATGAGATCAAAAGGGTCTGTCTCGAACCAGGTACCAGAAAATGAAAACAGAGCAGAGCCCTTACCAGTAATATGTGACGTTATAAACAATTAAGAAGTATGGATGAGGGGAGGATCCCATTTGAATACTTCTCACTTTGGGGATGGTCCCAGAATGAGGCGGAAAATACTGTGGCTACATTTTGAAGGATATTTAACACTTTGTTTTGTTGAGAGAAAGAAATAAGAGTGGAGGAGAATACTGTGTTGATTATTTGATGGCAGGGGCCCCAAATGCAATTGTAACCCCCCCCACCGCCCAGCTGAGCAAAATGTACTGTGGGGGTGCAAGATGACATTTTTCCAGGCAGACCAGGATTTCTAGCTGCACCCCGTGGAAGCATGAAAGTATCAACAACGGATTTTGTCAAGTTCTACAAAATGTTCACTAAACAGGGGCATGGCCCCCGGTTGGAGAGCCTTAATGTGAATGTCAAAGTAAATAACATATATTTTTTTCAGTTAATGCCGGTTAATACAGTGCTGTTGGTGAACTGATAGGATAGAAATACAATAACAGTTACACAATGATAACAATCCTTGGAAAACCAAAGTTGTTTTCTTTCTGACTATTAGTCGGGTATGAGTTCTGTATTACGGATAGTTCCACCTTGAATATCTACTTAAATTTACAGTTACTTCAGGCACTTCTGGGTGCTGAACATTAATTTGTAATTATAATGTAGTTTTGTTCTAAATTAGGTTCAGATGAGAGCTAAAAGTGTAATAACATGTACATGATTACAAAATTATACAGATGAATGCAAAAGTTAAACTTATGATTACAGCTCATTTTCAGGATTAAGCAGCTGATGGAGTGCTGAATTAAGTACCTCTGTTATTTTCATTTTAATTGAACACGGTGGTGCAGTGGTCAGCACTCTTACTTCACACCAGTAGGTCCAAGGTTTGAGCTTCTAGCCTGACTCTGCATGTGCAGAGTTTGCATGGTCTCCCCTCAGCGTCCTCCTGGGTCTCCTGATGGGTGGTTGGATGGATGGTGCAACATGCTCCTCTCCCTGATCTCACGTATGTCCGCCTTTCGGTTGGAGTCTGTGGATGTCCCAGGAATAATGTTGTGCATACATGCAACTAGTTCTGCAGCAGCCAGTAGGGTTCTGATTAAAGACATGGAACCTGAAGTTAGCTCAAGGGGATCTCGTGTAGTACCTCTGCACAAGTAATATTTCTGACTCTATAAATAAATAAAAATTATATGCCTCTTTTGATACAAGAAACTTAATACTGTATGAAGATATTTTGTTGACATGGTTATACTGGACTTACTAACCCAAAACCTGGATTAGTATTTGTATTGTATATGTATAAAAAACAACATCCAGTCCATGGCGTGTCCCAGCCTTGTGCCCTGTGACATCAGGGATAGGCTTGAGGCCCCCTGTGACCCCCGACTCCGACGATCACTTAGAAAATGGGTGGGTAAAGCAAACACATAACTACTTATTCAAATTACAAAATTAATCCCTCCCCTTTGAAATGCTTGCTCCTCACCAGGCATGTAGCCAGATATTAAAATTACAGGTTTAGACTCCGCCAGAATTCACCCATAACCCAGCAGTTTACTAGGAGGGGCCTATGAGTGGGGTGCCGGACCACCCTCCTCAGCCCAGTTTCTGACTACAAGCTGAGCATGAAGTGATGGGCTTTGATGCTTTGTAACCTCTTATTGTGGTGGGGGGGGCTGCATTTCATTTTCACACCGAAACATAAACCTGAGAGATATTTTCAACTTGCTACAAGTGTTGTGTCAAATCAGGTTTGTTTTGTAGTCAGATTCTAATCAGGGCTTTTACACAAAGAGAAGCGCCCTCTTGCGTGTGAGAGATGCATGCAATTTCTTAGACAAAGCTAGGATACAACCTTGAAAACTTAATATTTAATACTTCTATTTTTATAAGATGAACACTATTTATAGAATGCACAGCAATTGCCTTTCTGAGAATTTGTAGTTGGTGAGATTCGTGAGAGTTTCAAATTTACTGATCAACACCAAATTCTTGTTTCGAGTCACTTTTTATCTTGGTCTGATATCTTTGGTCTTGTTGAACAATTAGCACTGAGGGCATCTCTCTAGGGCTGCTCCTCCTGTGCCAAGTTCTTCTCATTTAGTTTAGTGAAACCATTAAAATGTAAATCATCTAACTGTATTCTGCAGTTAGATTAAAGTAACTCTGGTAAACTAACTTAGCCCAGTTCTCAGCTCACTGTGATGCTATACTGGCCAGATATGTAGCTGATCTGTGCCCGTTTTCTGTGTAAATTGCAATGTTTAGCAACAGCTGAGAAGAGAAGCAGCTCATTTAACACCTACGACGTCATATTTCTGTGCACGCTTCGAAAACAAGGAAAGCGTTTTGGTTCTTCGCGTGGTCTGGTGGCGGGGGTGAGGCAAGAGTGCAAGTGGTCTAGAAACGTCGTGTGTTCGTGAGCACCTGATCGCAGGCTCCTTCAGATTGCATCAGGTTAACGAAGCACCTGAGTATCTATCATACAAAGACTGACGGGGATTGTCATGGTTGCGGCGCAGTCTAAGTAATGATTGAAACTTGGACCATTTCGAATGATAGCACTACTTCTGTGGCCCAGAGACGTCATTCTCCCATATGCATTTTTCATTATGTTTTGTCAATTTTAGTAAGTTTTACAGTGTAGTTGTTGTTTTTCTTCTGTAGAGAAGTGGCAACTTCTGCATTTTGCTTTGCGGTTATGAAGTAATAAACACATCTGGTCCAGCACATCCACTTACGTTATTAAAATGCTCCCTGCCTCCAGCCCCTACAAGCAGTTTAGGTTACAATCTTATACTCAAATATTTGATATTCAAATTTCAGACATTCCCCAGGTTGTTACACTGTTCTTGCTCTTGATGCCCTGCAATACAGTAGTTACCTATTTAAAAAAGGAAGCTGGTTTAGTTTTTGATATATCTTTGTACAGTGGTATCTAACCACAACCACAAGCCAAGTGTCACTTTTGTACAATAACAGTAGACAGTGCTTTTTAATTTCTTTAAAGATTTTTTCATCTTTGCACCTTAAAGTCAATGGTGCAGTGACGGGCTTTTACTATGCATGCCCATTGATTAGCCGGCATTGTGGGACACTGATACAGCTGTGATGTGTGCATGATTCTTATTTTTATGAAGGTATATGCATACAAATAAGTGCTGGTAAAAAATCTACAATAGCAAAACAAACAAGCATACTTTATTTGCCATTTACACAGGTACAGGCACATTGGACTGCTTGTCTTTGCTGACCCCCTGTCTCCATAGCTTGCTCCAGATGCTTTGCGGTAGTTATGGGTCTCGCAAAGTGCATCACTTTTCCGTTTAGTGACTGATATAGGGTTTGGTTAACAGGGTCACCAACATCTCCAGAATAATGTAAGACTTCTCCTATTTAGTTCTCTTTAGTTACATGTGAATACCCTAAGGCTTTCATTTGTACTTTGTCCAGAAAGTTAAGCTTTTTTGTCCTTTAAATGTGACTTTAATGACTTTTATTTAAATGTATCCTTCTGCCTGTGTAAAGCACTTTGAATTGCCTTGCATCTTAAATTGTGCTCTATAAATAAATTTGAAAACAAATTCAAAATGCAATGGAGTGGTCCTGTCCATTGATGAAAGCTCGTTTAACTGTATCATGAAATCGCACAATAAAAGCAGTGTTGTCTTCCTATAATTTTCCACTTATCTACAGAACTGTAAATTCATCCTTAGTTTTCCTTTATCTTTTTGGACAGACCTCACGCTCCTGAAATGCTGTGCAGTATTTGTTCAGTTGTGCACTTGTTCTTTTGATCTTTTTGATCTTTTGACACGCTGCGCCATATTTTATCTCCATATCTAGAAATATCGGGCGTACCGCACCCACTTTGCTTCTGCAGGCTCATTATAATGCGAGTTCAAAGAATTTAACATACCGAATAGAATTCACAAGGCGAACCTGGGTCCAAGAATTGTGACAGAAGTGTTTGGTTCTTAAAGATGAGATGGGATGTCTCCTCATGGAGTGAACCTTGTCTTTCAATATTCACACATCAGAATTTTGCAAAACAGAAAAGGTGAGTTTATATGAATCACGTCAGATAAGGCCTTACAATGAATATACAAATATATAAACAGCAAAGGTGTTCCAAGCAAAGAGGTCATCGATTGAAGATATGATCAATACGTGGCTGCTGAATACGCACAGCCTGGTGGTTTTTCAGACCAGTAAAATTCCCCTGTGCTTCAACCTGCAAGCAGGAAGACCAGACGGTAATGT
Organism: Mormyrops attenuatus; assembly: GCA_026777985.1. Classification (NCBI taxonomy): domain Eukaryota; kingdom Metazoa; phylum Chordata; class Actinopteri; order Osteoglossiformes; family Mormyridae; genus Mormyrops; species Mormyrops attenuatus. Next base: position 10,131,411 of record JAODKC010000002.1, read on the forward strand.
GTAGCCACATTCTTCAAAAGTATCTGAGCCTGAGATGCCTTGCTTGGAGTCCCAGATGTTGGCCTTATGGTACTGAATGCCCCGTGTAATTAGATCTAAACATTGACGATCAAACTGCAATCTGATGCAAGCCTGTTAATCTACAGGAGGTCACTTGTGCATTCAATTGTTGTAAGCGCTTCTCTTTGCAAATGGCATTACCTTGATAATAATCTAGCTCTTTATCGCTTAGTGAAAAATGTACAGCTAGTTTGCGGATTTTCTATGAACTGAATCTGCAAGAAATAATTGCACATTCGGAGAGATTTTTTTTGTCCGAGACATAAATATATTTTTTGTGCTAAAGAAGCATGATGAAAGTAAGGGTAGGATATTTCATGTACGCTCATGAAGAAATAGGAAAGGCAAGTGTATCTGTTGCTGTACTATCATTTTCACTTCCACCCACTTCATGTAAAAACAGCTTGACCATCTTCCTCATTCAGCTCTGAAAACAGAAAATAGTTGCTTGCCCATACAGAAATAGAGGAGATCAGACATCATCTGCACAACACGATAAGTTGGGTTAAAAAGAGACCCCAGGTTTTGAGAAAAGAAGCTGTCACATACACAAAAATTAACAACGGTGTAGCTACAGAAAAAGATTAACCTACACGGGTCGCACATGTCCAAATTAATCACTGTTAGCTACATACTCTGCCCACTTGCAAACTTCATCTAAAGCGTATATTCGGCGCATATTCAAGAGGTATATGCAGTTTGCGGGTGACACTGAGGAGGCATTTTTGCGAGAGTGGATGTCATTTTGTGTGTGAGAGGCTGTGTGTGTGCATGGCTGCTGATGTGAGTGAGAGAGGGTAAGAATATGTGTCAGATTGAATGTCAATCTCTGTGCGGCCGTGTGTGCATGGGTGCGGGTGTGGGTGGACGTCCGCATGTTGAAGCCAATATCGCGATGGAGGAAGAAAACAGACGGCGGCGCATAGCTGACTTTGCGACATAACGCATCCAATGTTACACATGCCAGAGACAAACGAGTTAGAGGTGAGCGTGAGAATAAGCCAAAGAGCACGCAAATCTCCAGGATTCGCCCCCGTTTTTTCATATATGTATTGCCATATAGCCCAAAGTTGATTGTTTCAGCAGCTTCACCGGGAGCAATGTCTAGCAAAAGCTAAACACATCCTAATTTTCATCTCCGGACGACACCTTTACTGCAAGCGCACCCAGAACTTAACACAGTAAGAAATCAGGTAAGCGCTCTTTTGCTATTATAAGTTTAACGTATATTTATATGGTGTTGTGTAACTTCAGCGCTAGGTAAGGCAAACCTTGCCAGTGCATCGTATAAAATTGCGCGAAGAAATGCGTGAATGTGCATATTTGCAGTAGCAGGCGTGCGAATCATTCACATGCTCACTTAATATGCTGTCTTCTCCGGGATAATAGAAATTTTCAGAATCTGAATTCTTATTAAAACTCATTTCAAACCTTTTCTATATTTGCGGTTTTCCGCGTAATTTGAAAATCATTTGATGGGCTAGGATACAATTAAAACAAATTATTATAATAACTGGCTTATTAAAAGGTAGGCATGCATCCGCGGTAATAACATTAAAAAAGAAATAAGACAGTAATGTAACCTTTTTAAAGTAACTTTTAATTTGAATGGAGTGTTTTTTGAAGACTCACCGCTGTTTTTACTGTGGAAGGTACAGAGTGGATTGTTACAAGCGATGTCATGATTGCCAGGTTTCGCCGCAGAATGTAAACACCTTTTTGGGGGCTTTCCAGTTTACTTTAGATGAGTATGCGCTTATACGCCGAAACATTATTGTCTTTCAGTTAGAAAGACTGAAACAGGAGGAAAATGTGGTCGCACGTTCCAAAACTAGTATTAATTGTGAAGAGTTAATACAAATTCAAAACAATAATAAAGCAATATTAATTAACATCTGAACATGTTCCAGATAGGGTTATGCTTTATCACTGGGTATCTGTGACCTTTAGGAGGATCCTACAGCAACCAAAAATACTATGAGAAACCAGACGTAGGCAGCGACCCTTATTCCACAGGATAGCTTATACGTAATATGACAAATCACAGTCCCCACAATGTATAATGATGGCGTGAGCTTGGTCACTCTTCCACATAACCCCAAGACATACTGTAGGGAATGTTGTGAAGGCGAGTCACCCAAAAGAGATGCCCTGTGGATGTGTTGCTTCATTCACATGTTAGTGAGAAAAAGTGTCTTGGAAAAATCACTCTAATGAAAAAAAAAAACGGAAAATTAAACTTGTACTTAACTCATCCAATGATGTATCCAGTGACAGGTCGCTTGGAATGATGGAAAAAATAATTAAAAGTAACATTTTAGACAAGCAATTACTTCTAAAAGACAGTAAACAAAACCCCAAAGTAGAATCCAAAAGCTTGGAAGATGAAACTCAGGGGGAGTAGATTGTGTCCTTCATAGATAGCTGAACCAAAAACTGACAGCGACTTAACCTGGATCCTCTCAGAGCATAAAAGCCCTGAAAAAGAGTAATATTGTGCTAGCCGAACCGAGCCTTCACCTTATTAGCTAAACTGTTTCACACTAGCATTACTAAGTTGGATACTACCGCAGATTTCACATGTACACCTGTAATGCGGCAGCACAGGTCGGCCCGCCTGGTCCGTCGCCCTCCCAGGTGGAACTCAGAGCATGCCATACAGTGTGACAAAACAATTGTGTCCGACAGGTGTGCATGTGCGTGGTTAGATCAATCGGAGAAAGAGTGCTGTTGAGAGGCAGATGGAGTTTCCTTTCCCTTTGTTCATTTGGTTTTAGTAAAGGCTGGTTTAGGTTTAAGACTGATCAAAAAAATATGCAGTTGGGTCCGTAGTGTGACTTTGCTGCTGAGTGAATTTTTATGGGACTGTGGAGACGTTTGACACAATAAACGTTATTTGAATATAAGAACATAAGAAATTTACAAACGAGAGGAGGCCATTCGACCCATCAGGCTGGTTTGGGGAGAACTTAACTAATAGCTCAGAGTTGTTAAAATCTTATATAGCTCTGCTTTATAGGAACCCAGGGTTTTAGCTTGTGCTACACTAGCAGGAAGACTATTCTATACTCTAACTACACACTGTGTAAAGAAGTGCTTCCTCAAATTTATTTTAAAATGTTTTCCCGCTAATTTTCACTTATGGCTACAAGTTCTAGTGTTTAAACTAATATTGAAATAGCCATTTAGCTGAACAGCATCCTGACCTGTTAGAATCTTATATTCCTGGATCATGTCCCTCCTTAGTCTCCTTTGCTCGAGGCTAAACAGATTCAGCTCAGTTAACCTCTCCTCATACGACATTCCTCTAAGACCAG
>JAODKC010000002.1:10143035-10157022 GCA_026777985.1 Mormyrops attenuatus
TAATAGCACAATATCGAATAACCATGATTGTGGCAACTTATTTCATGCTTGTTCCCTGAACACTACAAACAGTCCCTAAACAAACTTTTTATATGTTATCAGATAATTTTCCCTTCTCATGGACTGGTCCTTGGGTGAGCCCGAAGTTGTTTTTTTCACATTCAGCATGCTAAAACTTAGGTAATTTTAAGGGAAAATCCGTTCGAAAATGATAACATTATATTGAATGCTGTTTCATGCTGGCTGCCAGGCGAAATATGTTTCGTGTCTATTTGCATGTTTAGCAAAGTACCCACCTTACAAAAAAATACTAACACCTCCATACCTCCATAAAGGTCTAGTAATCAAAATCTATTATCATTCTTAATCCACAATGTATACATTTTTTGTATACATTTTTAGGTATTGTAACTTTCAGCTTATTGTAAGATTTTTAACTTTTGACTTATTCTTAATTCTAATTGTGGTTTGATTTGCACAGTCTAAGGATCGTTCAGGGTACATTTCACTATATGTTGTGACAAATAAAGTATCTTGTATCGGTACAAAACAAGCTAGACTGGGCAAACATTACAAAAACTACCACCTCATAATGCCCTATCCCTACCTTGCAATTTAGGGACAAAAAGTTGGGGTAATAATGGTAAAAAAATGGTCAATATGAGCAGTCTTCTAATGTTTTCATTTCAATGATATTCTAAGGAATAGCAAGACACTTTGGACAATTCTATGCTTCCAGCTTCGTGGGAACGGTTTGGGGAAGGCCCTTTTCAGTTCCATGACTGTGCCCCAGTGCACAAAGCAAGGTTCATAAAGACATGGTTGGGTGAGTTTGGTGTGGAAGAACTTGACTGGCCCACACAGAGCCCTGACCTCAACCCCATCAAACACCTTGGGGATGAACTAGAACGGAGATTGTGAGCCAGGCTTTCACGTCCTACATTAGTGCTTGACCTCACAAATGCTCTGCTGGATGAAAGGGCAAAAATTCCCATAGACACATTCTAAAATCTTGTGAAAAAACCTTCCCAGATGAGTGGTAGCTGTTATAGCTGCAAAGGGGGGACCAACTCCTATGGGTGCCTATGGGTTTATAATGGGATGTCATAAAAGTTCCTGTAGGTGTAATGGCCAGGTGGCCCAATACATTTGTACATAAGGTGTACGTACACAAGGGTTAACATTTTGTCAAATATCTACATGCATTACAGTATTATTTTTTGTTTAATTCCAAGTCTAAACGTATGGTGAGGTCATCTTTCACAGTTTTGTGTGACGTCAAGGCGGTCCTGAGTCATTTTGTCGACGAGACGCAAGTTTTAAGAACGTGGCCGGTGCACACATGTGCATACATCGCACATCACGCCACATGACAGCGAACCAAAAAGCAGCCGCTACATTCAGATACATCTGCAAGTCAGAGGAAGGCGATGCGCCAGTGATGCGCCACGCAGGCTGCATTCGACTTGGGCCTTGGCTGTGAAGCACGAGATCACCTATGCAAATGAGCTGCATTCCGGCTTAGACCTGAGCAACCTAAACACCTGTTTATAGAAAGAGTCGGGAAAGTTTTGATTTACCCTCCTACTACAGTACTTGGGACACGATTCTGAGACTCATGAAGCACAGTACCTGATAAAATATAAATAGATTATCCCGTACATAATTAATTTCTGTATCAGCAAGCTCATCCACCTGGCCTACACAGGCTTCAGATATTTCATACATTCTTATGTCCAGATCTTTCCAGCAAAAGACTGAATTGTCATACCATCCATGTAAAAGCAAAAGAAAAGTGCAATACAAGGTAGGTGGGACGTAAAGCTGTATGTACATAGTGCCTGGATGTGTGTAGACAGTGATAATGCATAATCAGAAACAGAATAAGTACAGTGACACATGAGTGACAACTAATTGAGAAATAGTAAAGTGCCCAGTGTAAGTAGGACGGGGTGTGTTTAGGAATGGGTCACTGCTTTTTGCAAGGGGGATGAATTATTGCTAGCATTGTGCCTTGCTCATCGCATTCTTTAGCATCCAAAGATGCATGTTATATATATATATATATTTTAAGAAAACCACACAGTAATGAAGCACACAGCTTACAGGTGTATTACAGTGTGTCTCAGCAGCTGGACCCTAGTATGTGCTTTATTCCTGGATTGGCTGGGAGGCCCAAAAGCTTAGCTCACTGTAGAATGTGCACGTCTTGTGGCTTTTCAGGTGTGTTTCACAATTGCCACTGCATTAGGACGATCTCCTTTGTGGTTATCACAATATAGGTTTTGCAGCTCGGTTTCTGAGCACCATGTACACAATCATCTATGTTCCAAAACACTTCTGAAGGCTGGCAGATAAGGAAAAAAAACTATCGTCCTGCATCAAAAAGGAAGCAAGAATGTGACACCTCTCCATCTTGTTGTTGCTTTCTGTCAAGGGGTGGGTAGCTTGTCTACAAAATGTGACTGATGTGTCTGTTAGTATCACGCAGGTTGATATTTGGGAGACGTCCCAGTCACAGAAATATCGTTGGCCAAAAAATCAAAAAACGACTGCCGTCAGCTTCCCAAACATCGTGTAAAGTATTTTTTTTAATCTTATATTTCCCCGAAGTAACCACAAACGGACATGCCGAAATATATTTAAACTTCGTCGTGTTTAAGTTGTTGACTGTAGAGCTGATTGTGGAACTTTTCTTGCAAATTTTGTGCATGTTCTATGAGTGTAATTTTTTTTTGTGATTCTCCTTCACCACCTTCCAATCTGGACTGGGACCCTAACTGGATCACTAATCCCTCCCTCCACACCAGGATGCCCCCAAGGACCACACGAGTCGCCTGTGGACCTGACCTAAAAATAGCACAACTCACCAGTGAGCAGCGTCTAAAATTTAATTCTATCCTGTTGCTATTCTTCATTAATCACATTTGTATTTATATAGATTTAAGAATGACAATACAGATGCTCCTCTACTCATGAACGAGATACGTTCCGAACGGCCGTTCGCGACTTGAAATGCTTGTAAGTCGTTATTCACCATAATTTTAAGGGCATACGCAAGTACAAAGAACTAGGATGCCGGGAGTACGCACGCTACGCTGCTGCGCGGCGGGAGTAGTGGCCAGGAGTCTTACTAGGTGGAACTGAAGCACAGAAAAAAAAAATTTATGTTGCGGACAGGAAACGGGAGCCCGGTGAACACAATTTGGACTCTTCGTTCGTATTTCTGAAAGTTCGTAAGTTGAACATTCATAAGTAGAGGAGCGTCTGTATCTAAAAAAAAAAGCTTTTAAAACATGTTTATTATACTGAGCAAAATTGTTATTTAAGAAGAGTGTGGTAGCCCTTCGTATGGCTCAGTACCCGTGAAGTAGCTCTCAGTTTCAAAAAGGTTGGTGACCCCTGCTCCACATGAACTCCAGAAGTGTACATGGAGGCAGTACCACAGAAGCAATGGTTCCAGCTGAAAGCTGATTGGCCCCCAAATTCCCTGTCACTCATCCAATGAAAACATGCCATTGGCTAATGATAATGTTGGCCAGAGGAAACAGAGACTGGTGAGACATACACAGGAAACACGTCTGGTCATGTGCATTGTGATGTAGTGATTTTATAAAAAATATTTGCATCAAAATAAAGAAGGAAAACATGCCAACATATCTACTTCTCAGTAAACAAGGGGCAGGATTAATCAGCACAGCAAACTGTCTCCCACCCGAGGCTTCACAAAGAACTTCACAAACTTCCTCCTTGCTAGTGAGCACAAGAGCAGCACAGTCGAGCTGCAGAATCCCCTTTGAACACGGCCTTCAAAACGAAGCTTCATCAGATGAGGTTTCATACAAGAGAATTGAGCTGAGTGTGTTCATTTCAAAAGGTCATGCAAGTAAGATATAGATGTAGGCCAAAACTCGACACACTTACTGTGGGAACCAAGGTCAGAGTTTAGAGAAACAGTGTTGCTGGCAAGCGTACGAAATGTAGTTGATGTCATTAAATTTAAGATTACGACAAATTTCACTGATCACGGGGGAATTTGCACAGCTCTGACGGTTTATAAGTGGTTGAATAATAAGACTCTTGTTCCATCAGCATTTTGTTGGCAACTTGAAACATTTCCATCTTGCTCACCCTAAATTACTAAAATAAAAAATGTGATGTTTTGTAATAGTACATTAGCTATCACACTCTTCAATACTGGTTACGGTGCACACTTAGTCATATACACATATTTAAGTTATATTATATATATATATATATATATACACACACACAGTTATGTGTGTATATGTGTATTAAAATTTATTTATCGTAGAACTTGTCTTATACACACGTGTCTTTTCTTACACAGCTCGTATCTTACACAATCTATTTCAAGAAAGAAACGAATACCACTATACAGGAAAAGCCGAACCCACCATCACTAATCACTATTTCCTGTCCACCTTTAAGTGGCAGCATCTATTTCGGCTTCATAGACGGCCTACGACGTTAAATACTAGCATTTAAAATAAATAACGTTCAAAACTGAGCAAGAACGTTTCTCATTTATTTGCAACTGTAATGTTTTGCTTTCTTTTTACTATACATTAAACACATTTGGACAACAATGTTAAAACTGGGAGTTAATGCGTATTGCATTTAATAATCGCTAAAAGCTCGAAATGGGTTTCTGAATACGCACGTGGACGGGTGATTATACACTAGCGCCGCCTATTATGTAATTGCAGGTTATTAATATTAGTTACCCAAAGTTCATGGGTTAATGCGTTAATCGAGAATTGCGTCCGTAATAAAACCTCGCATGTGAAAGGGAGTCAGATGACACAGCTGGATGTATTTTAAAAACCAAATACCGCGCGTACCACGAGGGCATTTCCCTTCCTAAACTCTGCCGCTCTTGCAGAAAAGCATTTGCAATTCAATGGGGGGGGGGTTAAAACCCAAGTCACTGACCTCATATTTAACGTGAAATGCTGCGTGGCCGGCCCCCGCAAACTACAGGCGAAGTCAGGAAATGCATGATCTGATGATAATAAAGTTGCACATTATAAATACCCAGAAAAGACTATAAATTAAAACTCGACAAGTGTTTTGATACAGGATTAAAGCTATAATGTTAGAAGTAGAATCAAATTTAAACGTTTCCGGTAAAAAAAATAAAATCAGATGACTATGGTCTTTGTTGTGGTTATTTTAAACTCTTGCTGAACACGTAGTTTAGGTAAGAATGAAAAAGGATAGCGGCAAAGTTTAAACGTACCTTGGTGTGTTTCCTCGTCGCACTAACCCCCCCGTGCCTCCTCCCGACAGTCATTTTGGGGGCAAAACACTAATTCGGATTTAAGCGCCTAAGATAGCCATTAAAGCTTTAGCACCCTGCCTATTGTTCCGGCCTCTGAGGGTCATTACAGCCGGACAAGGGGAAAAAAGAGATCTCTGTGCGCTCCATTGGAGTGTGTCCGTCCCAGGGATAAAGAAAGGGACAATAGAAAACTTGGAGGTGGGGTTGGCGAGGAGGAAGGGGGGTGGGAAAGGCAGAGATAATATGGGGAGATCCCCCACTGCGTTTTAAAGTTGAAAAGACTTAGGGACTATTTAGTATTGTTGTGTGAATTTTCCACTTCAACTTTCTTTATTCATCTTCTGGGGCGGAGCCTGCAGGGAGGGGGCTTTTACTGCGTGGTCTTATTAAATTATTTGATTATATTACTTAATTTGTTTCACTTTTCCCTCCAGTAAATCTGAGGCGAGATGTAAATTGCAGGTACACTTACAAACGTACATAGGTCGTATATAAGAATTACCTGTTTAACTTTAAATGGATTTTGTACCCATTCCTATTAGGAAAGCTGATTTCACGTTAGAATACGGCTTGTACCGCAGATGTATTTGGATTTCCTGTATCGTAAACTTAGATTAGTTGTCTCTGTGCGAAATTAACGGTTGAAAAAAAGCGTATGATTTCCGGAAACAAAATGGGTTTTAAAGGGATGCGGTAAACAAAATGCACCACACCTTATTTAACTTAAATAATCGCAGCACACCAACTTTTTTTTTCCATTCCGTGTGATTTGCAGAACTATAGGCCTATTTCTAAAATATTTATAATTGCAATAAAGTCAGTAATAAGTAGATGGCAACCAATAAACAGAATAAAGTCGTGTGAAACGTCTATACTTAGTCTCCTACCCATGGAATTAAGTTAAGCTTAATGTTTTGATCTAATAGGTTTCGCTCAAAATGTACGTGCAATCGACGTGGTTTTTGCCACAAATAAATGACGCTCCAGTCACGCAACTTCGTGGCCGGTCGTAATCCAAGCGCAGCATCCATCCCTTCGCCCATTCATCCCACAACCTGACATCCCTGACAGACTGGACGTGCCGACTGCCTTTGCTGGCACACACGTCCCCCTCGGAACTGTGGGAAAGTGTGGGGGAGTAGGCACCCACACATTGTAATGTAAATTTGGAGGAGTGGACGAGGCGTATAAGAAGTGGGCAACTTTCATTTTAGTGTAATCCTAGTTTGTGTAAAACTCTTTAAACGCAAACCAGGAGCTAGGAGTTTATTAAAGACATACAGAACAATTAAACACCTTTAAGTGCGCTTATATATATATAATCCACCCAAGTTTGAGAATGACGGCCTCCAGTATCAGTAATGTTTCCGAAAGAAATTTCAACGCGAAAGAAGAGCGGAAGGTAGGAAGATGTGGCAGCTATAGCCAATAGTTAAAATGGTTTTCAGAATGCTATTTGAAACTAAATTAGCGAGCAAACTCCACTGTACGTCTAAAGTATTTTAAAAAGAACTAAACCGCATGCTTACGATAGTATTTTTCGGTCTTGGTTTTCGCAACTCGCCAAATAAGCCTGGCTTTGGTGCGGCTATGAATTAGATGGGCATGAGTGAGCTGTTTGATTGACTGGTCGAATTAATTAATCCAGCAATCAATTTCTATCATAGCACAGGAAATGTTTCAGGAAGTTGATATACTCAATACGAAACTTTGTCAGTTTAACAAATGTACCCGCTGAACCGAAAGTTGCGGATCTTGATGTTTTTATTTGTAATGACTATTTCTTTCCGACGGCCGACCTGTTTTAGGCTACATCCTGTAACGACGATTTGAAGCGGTACCTTCGATTCACAGGTGCATAGTGTAGTAATTTAATTCCGTTAAGGAAATCCATAATATCTTAACTCTTGTTCCAAGCTTAGCGCTCGGCCGATTGCACAGGAGAGCAATACATCTGTATGCTTTTGCAAGCCATAATATTCAGGCCTAACAGTGCAAACATTTGATTTTTTTAAAAATATGGGACAACTATGGACCCTGAAACAGACAGTGAAACACATCAAATATTAATAGTTTTTTTTTTTTTTTTTAAGCTACGGAAACCCTTAATCGAAAAGAGGCGAAGGGAGCGCATCAACTGCAGCTTGGAGCAACTGAAGGGCATCATGGTCGATGCTTATAACCTCGATGTGAGTCAACAATTTCTTGGGGGTGCTAAGCATGGAACCAGCTGCTCCAGAGGAAGCGACTAGCTGGCTGGTTTGCATGCAGCGCAGAAGCAGCGTCCTGCGGGTCCGGGGTGCCTCTGTAGTTGTGTATGCATAGGAAACCACGTACATGACATCAGTGACTGATAGCAATTGAGAATGCACTTTGACATGGCTGTCTGGTCAAACTTTTTCAGATGAATTACCATAGATATCTTGAGGTTTGAAAAAGCTTGTATCTTCTATATGCAGGGAACATTGGAACCATATTAATATTAAGATGAAATAAGTACATTGAAACTCACAGTTTTATCGAAAATGACTTGCGGTCCCGCGATGGGCAGTGTAGCATTTAAAATTAATGTTTTGAAATAATGAAGAAATGTCGTTTCTACCCCTATCTCTCAGCAATCCAAGCTGGAGAAGGCAGATGTTTTAGAGATCACAGTGCAGCACATGGAAGCCCTACAGAGAACTCATGGCACCGGTAATAACCCCAATGCATTCTCTCTCTCTCTCTCTCTCCCTCCCTCTCTCTCTCTCTCTCTCTCTCTCACACACTTTTTATGCTGAGTATTACTCAACATATACGGATATGCACAGCTCAGTATGTCCTCCCATTGTATAGCTTACATAGCCTGTGTATATACTGACTTATTTACTCATTTTGCTCTTTGCACCCCCACCTGTTACCTTACTGCAAACTGCACACCATTTATGGATATTAATAATTATTGTTTAATGTTTGTCCTGTCTTTGTATTTGGAAACACCGTATGGACAAAAGTATTGGGACACCTGGCCACCACACCCACAGGAACCATTATAAACCCATAGGCATCGATATGGAGTTGGCCCCTCATTTGCAGCTATAACAGCTGCCGCTCTTCTGGGGGGGCTTTCCACAAGATTTTAGAATGTGTCTGTGGGAATTTTTGCCCATTCATCCAGCAGAGCATTTGTGAGGTCAAGCACCAATGTTGGACGTGAAGGCCTGGCTCACAAACTCCGTTCTAGTTCATCCCAAAGGTGTTTGATGGGGTTCACGTCAGGGCTCTGTGTGGGCCAGCCAAGTTCTTTCCACACCAAACTCACCCAACCATGTCTTTATGGACCTCGCTTTGTGCACTGGGGCACAGTCATGGAACTGAAAAGGGCCTTCCCCAAACTGTTCCCACAAAGCTGGTAGCATAGAATTGTGCAAAATGTCTTGGTGTGCTGAAGCATTTTCATTTCCCTTCACTGGAACTAAGGGGCCCAACCCCTGAAAAACAACCCCGTACCATTATCCCTCCTCCACCAAACTTTACAGAGGACACAATGCAGTCAGGCAGATAATGTTCTCCTGGCAACTGCCAATCCCACTCTCATCCATCAAACTGAGACAGAGAAGTGTGATTCATCACCCCACAGAACATGTCTCCACTGCTCCAGAGCCCAGTGGCAGCATGCTTTACACCACTCCATCCGACGCTTGTCGTTGTGCTTGGTCATGTGATGTTTGCATGCAGCTGCTTGGGCATGGAAGCCCATCCATGAAGCTCCCGGTGCACAGTTTTTGATTTCACGAACTGACTTATTTCAAAGGTGGCATCCTATCACAGTACCACACTTGAATTCACTGAGGTCTTCAGAATTATCCATTTTTTCACGAATGTTTGTAATCCTGACTGCATGGCTGGGTGCTTGATTTTATACACCTCTGGCAATGAGTCTGAATGAAACACCTGAATTCAACGATTAACAGATTTGTGCCGATTCATTTGTCCATATGGTGTATGTCTCAGGTTTCACAATTACAGAGCTTTGCACCCAGGTATTTCATTACACATTGTACTGATCATAAACATGTATGTGGCCCCCATAAAACTGTGATTGATGCTTATGTCAATAATGTCGAGGTTAGAGGCATATACAGGGGGGGGGGTCCCAACTGAAATCTGACTGGCTGTCAGAGTGCCCCCTCCCTTGTCACTCACTGATTTAAACACATCATTCGCTAATAAGGTTGGCCTCTGTTATGGCCCCCAGTTTAAAAATAATCATAGAATCAGTCTTGGTCAAGCTGGTTTATCTTTAGTTCTTCGCTTCCTTTCTTTAGTAATATAACATTTCCTTGCATGCCCCCCAGGTGGATCGATGAGCAGTCTAGGGTTCGAGTCCCGCCAGCGATACAGCAGTGGCTATATCCAGTGCATGCACGAGGTGCATAACCTACTTTTGAGCTGCCCGGGCATGGACCAAACGCTGGGCGCTCGCCTGCTCAATCATCTGCTCCAGTCCCTCCCCCAGATCAGCGCTGAGGGTGCAGGCGGCTCCAACTCCCTCCCTGCCTCCCCCAGTCAGCCCGCTCACTCTCTGACAGCGGCCCCCCTGCGCACCTCTCCCTCCTCCCCTGTCTCTCCAGTCAGCAGCCCTCAGCTCTCCCAGTACCAGGAAGTGTCCGAATCTGCTTCTGCTGCCGATGGGCAGCCCTCCCCGCCCGACTCTCCTTCCCCTGCCGTCCACCCCGCCCTGCTGCATGCCGGCCTGCCTGCTTTCTTCCCAGGCACCGACCCTTCCATGTGGAGACCTTGGTGATCACCCACCATGATCCTGAGCCGTGTGTTCCTCCTTTTCCAGTACAAATATTGGATTTAGTAACTTGCTGGGCAAGAGATGCGAGCGGATTTATGCTGTCGGGCTTCTCAGTTCCTTATTTTAGAAGTTTAAGTGTATTGTGAGCCAAAAAATCAGTCAGATATAGAAGATTTATTTTTCCAGTCCAGATGGTTGTAGGTGCTGTGCTCCTGATGCATTGTGGCCCTAGTCTACTGCCTCACAAACAAAGCAACATTAAGAGATGAGAAATCTGAACCGATTTCTTTAAGCAAGATTATTTTTTTAAAGCCACAGTATGCATTTAAATAAGGTTTTCAAAAAATGTAAAATATGTTGCTGACCGAGCTTTGCTGTGCTGTTTGACTTTAAGTACATTTTCTATGGATTCTTCAAATATATATGTATTTTTGAGAGTGATTAAATAGAGATGGGTTTGGGGAATCTGCTGGGTTAGAGTAACAGTAATGAATTCAGTTTTACGCAGAATAAATCACGTAACAATAATTAGTTGACTTTTCCTTCAAAATACATGTAAACTCTTAACGTGGCTTAACCATATTTTTGAATGATTCTAGTCTATTGTGAGAAACAGTAAAATCTATCTTGTTGAAGACTTTATCGAACATTAGTAAAGAATGAAATTAAAATCTTTTTTTATCACATTGACACTTGGAATGGAAGCTTTTCTGCACCAATGAATATCCCGTTCTTCGTATAAAAAAAGTCAGCTGGATATTTCCTACTTAACTGAACAAATAACAGTGGAATGTAATGATACTTTTCTTCTGTTAGAAAATTGCGGCTTGTGCTCTCTGAACTGCCACATGCAAACATACCTGTGACTGAGGACTGTAAGGGAAAACCACCATTTATACTGGCAGCCAGTCATTGTTGCCTTGCGTTTGTGATGATTTTGCAGGCTACTGTTTGTTTCCTCCTATGTGAATTATGTGGCGTGCTATCCTTGAAAGAAAGTTCATTCAGTAATTGATTTTGCATACATTTGTTTCCTGTATTATGCTGCGATCACAGCTGGGGGGGTGGGGTGTGTCCTGGGATATACTGCAGTGTCACTATGACCCTGCTTTGGTTACAGAAGTGGTTATGTGAGCAAAAAACAGGGGGATGAACTTGCTGGTATGTGATTCATTCATTATAGCCTGAAGCACTATGTAAGGTTGGCCTACCCAGAAACCTGAGATATGGGCGTATTGATGGTTATAGAAAGACATGCATTCATGTTTATTTAGCAGATGCTGTGATACAGGTGAGGAAAGCCTGAGGTCAGAGTCAGCTAGTGCCTGGAGCAATTAGTGTTAAGGGCCTTGCTTGAGGGCCCAGTGGTGATACGATTACTCTGTTGCACATGGGGTTCAAACCCATGGACATCCAGACACAAGCACAGAGCCCTAACCCTACTGACCGTCATGCCACCCACATGATTTCACATGGATTATGAATTAAAATCAAGTCTTGAATTAATATATATTGTAGTGCAGGGCTGTCAAACTCCAGTCCTGGGGGGGGGGGGGGAGCCCTGTGTATCTTGGGTCTTTCCCTGTTCCACCACAAATGATTTAGCTCAAGAGCTGTGTGGTAATTAGCACAAGGCATTGAATCAGGTGGGATAAATGAGGGGAAACCCAAAAATGTGCAGGGCTCCGGCCCCCCAGGACTGGAGTCTGACACCCCTGTTGCAGTGGCTCGCTGGGCAGTAAAAACCGCTACCTGGGGTGTTGAAATGCCAACGCAGTGTAGTACATAACTTGTTAGTGCAGTGAATGCAGTTTTCTGGAAACCATCTCTGCAAGATCTTTTTTGGTGTATCATCGATAAACATGGATTTTTGTCATTCAGTATGTTGGGTATAATTTCCTTTTCCTTTTTGCAGTAGTTTAGAAATAATCCACACCTTAAATATGCTTTATTGCTATCCAGTTACCGACACAAGTGTGCTTGTAGACACACGCCCTCTACGTGTGAGAACAATTCTCTGCCTTTTTCAGAAATGACAGAATTAGTATGGGATAGGAAATAAAGGAACCTGTTTCTGATTGGTCCCTTTACAGATTGGCGTGTCCACTCACTGTCCAATCACATGAGAGAAAAACAAGTGCCATATCAGCTGGCCTATGGGAAGGGAAGGTGACACATGAATTGGGTGCTTGCACCTGGTATAATTTCCAAGCTGTAACTGCAGTAATGGCCTGAATTTTGCATTTTATGGCTGTTGATGTAGTTTATCACATCAAATCTGACTGCTTGCCGAAAGTAATTCATCTGACTCTCTGTAAAGATGAAACCAAGACACTCGGCATTTCGGATGAAATGGGTATCGGTTTCACGGTAAACCACTGTAAAATTCCAGCCGGTTAGTATTACAGGTTGAAATTTTAATTATCATCAAAACTACAGCTGATTAGTGGCCTTTGAAAAACTCGCGTTAAATACAGTCCAGCATTAACCAAAGTTAGCAACAGTCTCCCAGACGCAGATCTGCAGGTGCAGTGTGCAACGTGCATTTGTTTAGTGTCAGTAAAAACATGACGAAAGGCAGTGATCGTTGGCAGTGACGGCACTCTAGAGGTTTTCAACGTCAATGCTTGAAATGTTTGAAATGGTTTTCATGTTTACATAAGGTGTTGGCTATTATTTTAATGTCCATGCAAACAAAAAGCACATAGTGTCGCTAATTTTATTTGTTGATTCCAGCATAAATATTTCAGTTTGTGTATCAGTACTTTTTGAGCATTTTCAGCAAATTTTAACAGTATCGCGATAATACTGATAACCGTGATAATTCTGGCCACTATAATAATAATGTTACATTTTCATACCATTTCATCTGCACTCAGCCTCCCAGAGAAGTAGCCTAATACATTAAGGCTTTAACATATTGGTGGTTTGTCCACTTTGTGGAAGTTTGTCAAACTGGAACTTTTTAATTAATGCGAATGGGTAGCCGTGAGGCAGAAACCTTTCCCCAGAAGTGCAGATACAGGGCACTGCACAACATGAATGTGATGTCCATTGCAGATTACACATTCGTATGCTATGGGTAATTTTAAAGACACCGTGTGACTTACACCATGCTCATGGGAGTTTTACTTATACAAAAAATGTCATGAGGGAAGAACAAGAAAGGATTGGTCCAGAGAGATAACCAATCCACTTCCACCTAGCTGCACACCACATAGGGAAGCTAATAATACATGTAGAAGGTAATATGTCATGTACTGTCCTTAGTTTGCAAGGTTTGGTTTCAAGAAAGTAGTGAGTTTTTGCAAGAAGCGTGAAGCACGTTGCACATGTGGCTCTTGCTGTCATTGTGGTTGCTGTCTTTTGTGAGCAGCATAGATAAGATTATTTACCATTTGTACAGATGCATAGAATATTTTTGGTTTCTCATGTACCCTGTATTACATGCCATGAAAGACGCAGATATAGACTATACAGACAAAAGTATTGGGGCACACTCTGAATCACTGAATTCAGGTGTTTCATTCACACCCATAGCCACAGGTGTAAAAATTCAAGCACTTAGCCAAGCAATCAGGTTTACAAACATTTGTGAAAGAATGGGTCATTCTGAAGAGCTCAGTGAAGTGTGACAGTATCGTAGGACACCACCTCTGCAATAAGTCAGTAAGTGAAATTTCTTCCCTGCTAGATATTCCACAGTCAACTTTAAGTGGTACTACTGCAAAGTGAAAAAGTTTAAGAACAAGAGATACTCAGCCACGAAACGGCAGACCGCATAAAGTTAACAGAGTGGGTCGCTGAGTGCTGAGACACATAGTATGTACAGTTGTGTGCAAAATAATAGCAGTCCGACATCACTAACCTGATCCATCACTGTTTTTGGTAGAAATTCA